>OY747702.1:43111179-44311179 GCA_963556495.2 Valencia hispanica | reverse complement strand
GGATACTTCACCAGGCCGGCTGGCTACAGCCGCATGCTTTTTCAAAGGCCTTTAAACAGGCAGAATATATAGCCTGAGGGTGTGATTTTATCACGAGATAACACTGACAGCTGATGTCAAAGAGCCGCATCCACAAAGTTCTTAATGCTGAACACTCATCAGAACTGACTGAACTGTTCTTTGCTGAAGTCAAACAGACTTTTAACAAAAGCCTTTTTCATTTAGAGACTGAGCCATCATATTAGATGCTATTCAGGAGCTGTTGAAACTTTTCAAGTGTGGTATTGTTAGATTAAAAATTACTGCCATACAAAAAAATATATCCTGATTCTGACTCACTGACCAAACAGAACTTTGGGGGGGAAAATAATACAATGTTTAACTGTGCATGTCGGAAAGTGTTTGAGTATAAACTACGGATGTGACTGGATACACTGTGTAAAAAATCCACTCGGCAAGAGCTAATTATACTTACCACAATGCCGAAGCGCTCTGACTCCACAAGCTCCTCGTAATCACCTTTTAGTTCCGCTAGAGCACTCAGTTCTTTCTGCTCAGGCAAGTTCTTTATTAGGTTCTGAAAATGAAAGGGCACATACACAAAAACACAAAAAGTATTAATGCAGTTCTCATTTTCTGCCTTCGTCAGTATTTAAAAAAAAAGCCTGACAGCTTAGCAGAAAGCAAAGAAGAAATATTTTACATTTTTAAACAGCATTTCTAATGAGCCTTTTGCAGAACATTTATTTCCTTTTCTGACAGTATGTGTTGTAGAAATATCTTCAGTTGTTCTGCTTTTCATATGTTGGAAAATCTTACCTTAGATGTAGTCCACAAACACCTCAGATCTAACATTTCACACACAAAAACTGCTTTCCTCCAAAGCCTTTCAAAAATGCCCTTGTTGGACCTTAAACTTACTCACGACGACGTTCTATTTCTTCAAAACAGTCGCCAGTGCTTTTCCTCATAATCCTAAAATAAAGTAAAATATTTTTTGGGCTTCTTATATATCTATCGATATTTATACATTTCCCTATCTTATATACAGCGAACACCAGACATATACATACACTCTATGAAAAGAGAGTTTCAAAGGATATAGGCCATCTTTTAAACTGAAGGTAGGGTTTTCCACCAATCACAGACAGAGCCATCTGGGAGGAAGAATGTTTAAGCTGTGCCTTAAAATGTATCCATTCGTGGGCTTAAAATTTAATTAATCAGGTTACTTAACCAATATGAAGCTTATATAATATATGAAGTCATATAACTATCAGAGCTTTACCAACACACAGCAGGCACAGCAACCTGTATGTAAACGTCTGAATTTGGAGAAAGTAATTAAAGATTCTCTAAATAAATTCTCTCAAATAACTTTTTTAATATAGTTTATATGTGCTTTCAACTGTATGTAAATTAACATTGCTTATCAAGATTATAAATGCTAGATAAAAGAGAGAGAAAAGACTTTCCACTTATATTTTTGTTATTTAGTTAACTTTTTACCTCACCTACCAGTCTAGTTTATCTAGTAGTATCAAATCATAAGTCGATACACAAGTTTTTGGGCTTTTTTTTCCTATGTCAAAAACAACTAACTGTTTATTAATAAGAATCATCATATATATTTATTTCTTGTTGGAGCAGTGGTCAGAATATTTTGAAGTTTGCCAATTGGTTATCTAAAAAGTCAGATTAGGTCACACAATCACAGCTGGTAATTGTTGCCTTTTGACTCCGTGTTGTGGCCCAGAGCCAATTACCGAACATGTCAGGACCTTCAGATAGCCGACCTTCTGCTGCATAATGCACATCACCTTGCAATTGTCTACGAAAAGCAAGCAAAGGCTTTGCCAATAATTTGCTGCTTCCTGATAAATTTCTTTTGTACAAGAAGAATAAAAAAACTACACGCCGTTGGTGGTGGTGAGGTTGAAGATTAAGATGGAGATGAGGAAGATAATGGGAGGGGATGCGTTTTCAGTAAATGTTAATTGTTTGTGTGAAGGTCAGCCAAGTTAATAAAATTGACCACAGCGACTTTTCCCTCCCTTTTTCTCGGAGGTGGAGAAGAGAAAGAGCTGCCCTTTTCCAGGTCCTTGCAGAGCTTCCTTGCTCATTAGCTCCTCAAATTTATTCAGCGGGAGCAGACTGGCACGGCATCACGTGCCCAGATGGGAACGCAGACAGACAAGGAAAATGGACAGCAGAAGCTGTTGCTGGGCCACAGACTTGGCTGACCAAGTTATAGACCTCTGCAGCCATCACAGTCAACACAACCATAGTCCACTGCCCACTAATGATGACATCTCTGTCTTTCCCTCATGGGGATTCAGTGAAATAAAAAGTGAGTCATACTGCTAGCCAAGAAACCTTGCTTGGGATGCAGCCATTAAATCAAATGTTGCTTGCTTTTTATTTTTCAAAGCCCCAATTAGAGTCTGCAGCGACCAGTGGTGCCTTAATAATATTTATTCTTGATTGTAGAAGGAGATGCAGAAATCATTGCTGCTGATAAAACAAAATTAAATAAAAGAGGCTGTAAACCTAAAAAAATAAACACTAAAGCTAAACGAGAATCAATTTCAAGTTCCAAATATTTTACTCTGCTTTAGTCATATTAAATGCTTAAATGTTCTATCATACAAGACTTCTTTTTTTTACATATAAAAATTTGAAGTGTGTCTTCAGGCTCTCCGTGTCAGGACTTCGTAGAACCACCTTCGCTTGCCACTACAGCTGAAAGTATTTGGAGGTTTGTATGTACCAGATTTGCACTTATAGAGATTCAAGTTTTTGTCTTTTCTTCTTTGCAAAATAGCTCAAGCTCAGTGAGATTGAATAGTGTGTGTCTGTGAACATCAACTTTAAGGTGCTACAACCTTTGGTCAGCTGGATTTAGGTCTAGACCATTCTTAATTTGCTTTGAAAGCAACAATTTCCCTGTATTTCTGACTGTATGCTTAAGTCCTGTACATACTCTGCAATAATATATAATAAATATATTATTTTAGTCAAGGTTACAGTAACTACACCCTCTTAATATTTCTGACGAATTAAACAATGGCAATCGGTCACCAGAAAAGAAGAAAGCTTTGCCCAGATGATGTAGAAGATGCATGAACTCATATACAGGGTTGGAAGCTAATACAAGAAACAGCCCAGGGCTTCAGAGGCCTTGTTGTGCTGGTAGGTGAACCTCCACCCCAGTCTTCTCCAGTCTCTAACAGGATTGCTTCCAGTTTTTCACCGTGTTTAGCTCCATCTATTTCCTCATCAATTCTGATCAGCTTCCCTTTCCAGCTAAATAAAACTTCCCCTATTGCATGATACTAACACCACCATGCTTCACCAAAAGGGTAGTGTTTTAAGCAGTCCAAAGCAGTGCTGCTATTAAAGCCAAAAAAAAGCACCTTCCAGATGTTTGCATTGTCCTCTAAATAAGCCCGTTTTCACAAGACGAGTTCCAGGAGATTTCTGGGAGGGGGAAATGTGACAGGGAAAATACGCTGGCCCAGTCCTATCAGTCGTTGCGTCCCCATGCAAAATTGGTCCTTTAAAGGCCCATCCATCCATTATCTATACAGTCTTTCGTATGGTGGGGTTCATCCTGGACAGTTCGCCAGTCCATCGCAAGGCAACACAGAGACACACAGGACAAACAACCATGCACGTACACACTCATACCTAAGGGCGAATACAACGACAATATGTCATCAACGACTTCCAGCTTTCAATCCAGCGATCAGGTCCGTTCTTTTAATCTGCATTCCTTTCTAAATTTTATCTAAATATATGTTGAGAAAAAAAAACTGTGTTTTTATGTTAGCTATGTTGATGTTAATTATGTTTGCTGTATCTCATGGCCAACAGCAACTAGCAAATTTGTAATGACTCCAAGCTAATGTAACAAGCTAACTATATTGTTTTGTTCATTTCATATATTTGAGGCTATTTATTTAATCATTTGCCATTTGGATTTATACAAGGTTGTGGAGTCTGTAGTATTTTTTCCCCTACTGCAAACCGACTCGGACATCATCCGATGATTCAGCGTCAGTTGAGACAGGCAGAGGACACAGACGAGTGAGAGGAAGGAGAGGTGGAAGAGGACACAGCGATGTGATGTAGAGCACAGAGAGGCAGAGGTGTGTAACTTGGGGCTGAAGCAGGGCGAGCTACCCAAGAGGAAGGAGAAGAATTTTCACAAACCAGCCAGGCTGCCACGGAGAGAAGCGGCACAATCCTCCACACAATGGTTAGAGGGAGAAGGAGAACCGCTACTTCTCAAAGATCTTTGTTTTCAAAAAAGGACGTGAAACGTGACGCATTATATCTTGTATGTCCCGAAGGAGCTACCATATTTCATGATGGTGCATAACTATGGAGGGTTGACCACAGTTTATATATATATATATATATATATATATATATATATATATATATATATATATATATATATATATATATATATATATATATATGTGGAATTTTAAGCTAATAGGAATACTTACAATGAACGGTGAGAAATATTAATAAAAAAAGGACAAGTATGTGAACGAGATACACAGAATTTCATAGAAAACAAGTGAAAATTTTACACACTGGACATTTAAGGAATTTGCTAAGATGCCAGTGTATCACAACCATTTCAGCAGTGAGTGACGTCACTGATACGCACCTACAGTAGCAGAGAATAACTAAAGATTGACAATGGAAGAAGCCACGATGGTTGCTGTGTTTCTGTTTGCTATGTGACGTGGCGCTGGTTATGCTTATGGCGACGCGCAGCAGCAGTGTAATGCTGTGCGTTTGTTTGGAAACTAACCTGTCTTGTCTACGTCGTGTTTTTTTCTTTTCTTTACTAACCAATAGTACTCATCCTTAATGACTGTTTTTGTTGTCTTTTGCTTGTTTTTGCTCTTGTTATATGTTCTATGTTCACATGTTCTATGTTCACTGTCGGCTGCTAAGAGAATTGCCCATTTGGGGATAATAAAGACACCTTGAACCTTGAATGTTATATACTGCTTTGCCAGCAACTCTTCCAATTTTACAAACGCTGTTTTTTTGGTGACGTCTGTTGATATAATTTCCCACTGAGTTACAACCAATCAGCATGAAGTAACCACAAGTCCATCCCAGCGACTCTACCGGGCCATTTCTGAGTACATACCCCAAGGCACGTATTCGTTTGGCCAGGAAAGCGGGTCAGCCTGGTAAAATGGAGACATGCATACTGTGAAGATCCGGTAAAATTACCAGGAAGATCCCGATAGTGGAAACAAGCCTAGTAGCAGCTGCTAAAGCGTTGGTCTTCATGTTGCCGTTTGTTCACCAATTTTCTTTTAACAGACCACTGAGGGCTTCACACAACAGATAGATTTCATTTATATCTAATTCTATTTACTAATAAGGTAACTTCTAAAGATAATTAGCTGCACTGGATTTTTTAGGGTAAGAAGAAAGAAGCAGGAACATGCATACCGCACTTTATTTGATTTTTTCTTCAGATTTTTATTTTTATTACTTCATTTAACAATCCAAATACACAGAAGGTACTGTTTGCACGATAACAAAACGTGAAGAAATTTAAGAGGTCTGAATGGCTTCTGAATAACTTCAAACTTGATAGTCAAAAAGGCAGTCATTTGCAAACTTTTCATAGTTTTTTGTTAATAAATGCAGGAATAATGTGCAGTTTAGAACCAAACAGGCTGGAATGCATTTATAACAGGCTTTAGGAATTAGATTTCACTCTACACAGTCTGATCCGTTTAAGATGTATACGAATGTGTAAAAAGTAAATTCCCAAGGGTAAAACAATCTACTGGAGAGAAAGGGAGGAAAATTAACATCTGGATTAGCAACAAAGTTCCCAGACAATATACCACTGGCTTTGAATAAAACGCATTCAACTGAGAGGCAATTCGTTCATCCGTTTGGAATACTTGCTAATACTAAGGCAAATCCGATTATTCCAACTGTTCGTCTTTGGCAAACAACAAGGGATACGTCTTCAGTGTCAAAGAGAGTCTTTTCCAATCACTTAAGCATGATTTGTGACATTAAAAAGAGGAAGAAAGCTTTGCCATTCATGTTGGGTAGAAAATGAAATGCATAATCACAGAAATATGAGATGACACTCAGTTGCATTTTCCACATTTTTAGTGCATCTCGCTGAAGACATGTTACAGGTTATTGCAGCTGAGACACAATGAGAGACAAAGTAGTGGAAAATCTAATCTACCTCGTGCTCATTGAAACCCTACAGAGATCAATTGACACAAAAGATCTGCTATATGTTCAGCAAAGTGGAAGAGTGGGTAATGATTCTGGTCCAGACTCCTTCCACATACATAGGTTTAACAGAGAGTCCTAAAGGTATGGAAGAAAAAAACATATTCGATTACCTTCTCAAATGAACACGAGCGAAGATGCAGTAAAGAAGACCCCAACCGAAATGCTTTATTTTGTAAACAGACAATCTAAGATGGATATGTGGTACCTGCACAATGATACAATGTTAGTGTGGCTGCCCAGAGGCAAGAAAGTTCTGGGTTCATATCTCAACCAGGGCTTTCCCGTTTGGAGGTTGCCTGTTCTCCAGCGTGCCCAAACAACATTAAACCATGCATGTTAGGTTAACTGGTCACTCTAAACTACTCTTTGTGTGAGTGTGATCATTTGTGTTGGCCCCGTCATAGACTGGCAACCCAGACTTTAATCTGCGGAGTGTTAGAAAAAGGCACCTGCCAAGGAGTGGACAGAAGAGTAAATGGGACTAAAATAAAGTTTTTAGTCTTTTTGAAGTGAGTATTAAAACATAACATTGATATAAGCAAAAATGTCTTGGATAAAGTATACAATTTCATTTTAATTGCTCACCAAAATGCCTTTCCTTGACATTTTTATTTTACAGACACATAGCAGCTAACTCCTCCTGATAAAAAACACACGATTTTTAGCACTAAAACTATAATCAATTCTTCTGTTACAGCAATTACCTTTTATAACCTCTATAAATTCACTACAAAAGTACGCAAAATGGACGTTGTTTTTCTTTCGGATTTTAAAGCAAGAGCACCACAGACATAGCAACCTGGTGTTCTCCAGGAAGTACTTCTAGTTATTTAGAAACGCTGACACTATGAAACTAAACTAAAATCTTCCAAGTCAGTGGACACTTGCAGCTATTACAGATGTTCAATAATTATAGCAACAGTCTGGAGAACATATTTATGTATCAAAGTTTTATGAATCTTTAAAATGATAGTGTGTTTTAATACTATGATGTACAGCTGGTGCTCCACAACATTTGTTGCTCTTCATAAGTCCTGGCTTCCTTCCATAAACCCCTATGCATGTCACACTGACCACCAATGTTTTTTAGCCAGTAGAATTGGAGTTTCCACCTTTTCGGCTGTTAATTAACTTGCATGGAAATCCCGCAGACGTGAAGAAGGGGCCGTGCACACAGGCCATATGGGAAGAGAGCACCAGTCATGGAGAACTCGCTCACCTCTGTCAATCAGACAGCTGCAAAAGTCAATCAAAAAGTCAATCAGACAGCTGCAGCTGATCCAGAACGCTGCCGCTCGCGTACTCACTAGAACCAGGAAAGTAGAGCACATCACCCCAGTTCTAAAGTCCTTACACTGGCTCCCTGTAGCTCAGAGAATAGACTTCAAAATACTCCTACTAGTTTATAAATCATTACATGGCTTAGCACCAAAATATGTTGAAGACCTGTTGTCATGGTACCAACCACCAAGACCACTCAGGTCCTCCAACTCTAGCCTACTAAACATCCCTAGACTCAGAACTAAACATGGAGAAGCAGCTTTCAGTTTTTATGCTCCCCTTATCTGGAACAGACTTCCTGACGAGTGTAGAGCTGCTGAAACTCTGAACTGCTTTAAATCGAGACTAAAAACCCATCTGTTTAGAATTGCCTTTGAGTAAATGCTTGATGTTATATGTATGAAATGTGTTCATGCTCTCTTGCTTTTTTTTTTCTCTTGCTTTATTGTGTATCATGTGTAATGTGTGTTTCTTTTATGTGTTTCTTTTAAATCACCAAATCATGTAAAGCACCTTGAATTACCCTGCTGTTGAAAGTGTGCTATACAAATAAAATTGCCTTGCCTTGCCTCTGAAATGTCCATAAATAAAATACAATCGGATGATGCTCGATAGCGCTTGGTGCTTTTCCTATTTGACTCACTGTGTTTGTGCTGGCCCTTTATAATTTGGATTAAAAAATCTCTCTCTCCATCAAATGTTCCGGACAGCAGCTTGAAAGCCTGAGCAACTCAAAAGGGTCTCAACTACACATACAAGCAGGAGCTGCCTTATTTATTAGCTTAAAAAAAGTGTTAACAATCCGAGGAGTGTGGCTGTTTTTCTGACTCAAAAGATAAATGGTTTGAAAACCCTAAAAAGTTACTCCCACTTTCAACACAGAAAATAATAATAGGAAAAAATAATTCTAAAATAAATTAATTTGGCATGTCTATCTCTCTGCCTCAATAAAACTCCATCAAAGAGATCCAAGTACATTACTGGCTTGATGATAGGGCCTTTTTCTGGGTAAATTTCTATCCAGGTAAATCCAGTGAAAATCAAACTGGGGGGCTGGGGGGTTGTTGATCATGCACACTAAAAATTAGAAAAGCTTCTTCAGTAGAAATACGACTTAAAAAAATTACTTACTCACAGCAATAGTTTTGCTCACCCTTCTCACCTACATAACACTTGTTTAATCCTCTTTATACAAGCATTTTGAACATCAATTTCTGTGAGCACCAGAATCAATTCATCTTTACTTTAGAAAATACCAATCCTATAGTATACCATAGTAAGATTTATTCCCATCGATGTCAGAGTTCTTGAAAGCACAATACTTGCCTGTCTGTCAAAACTTTAATTTCCAGGATAACCCTATCACAAACACAAGGCAGACTGTTTGTAATCGTTATTCCAATTCTGAAACAGATTTAAATATCATTGTGCAAAACTGCTCAGTCAATTTCCATTGATTTAATTACCACAGGTCATTTCAAGGACTCTGATGGTGCTTAACATCGATGGTGTTTTTTCCCACCACAGTCAGCTGCAGCTACAAGCACATATTTAAAATGTGATGAATGTTAGCTTTAGCGCTATTGAAGCCCAGACTGTGAAAGTACTTGTACCTGTGGAAGGGAAGCAGCTGAGAGGGAATAAAAAAAAAAGAGTATAAAAGTAATGAGAAACAGGATACGGTTGAGTAAACATTTGTCAAGGATGACAGTATCTGTAGGGCTTTTACTTTCATACTTTGATCTCTGTTTCTGTCAGCCAGCTTCCTGTGAATCGAGTTCAGTTTCAAAGCATCAGTGGAGCAATGCCAAGTTAATGCAGGATGGAGCTGGGCACGCAAAACCGAAACCTGTTTACAAGACGGAATAATGTGAAAATAATGTTCATGTGGTCCAACTAAGGTATAAGACAGACGTAAATTTGGTGCTGCATTTTTCAAAATCAACATAATTTTTTTGGAGAGCTCTTAAAATGTTCAGAAATGCCATAAAAAAGGTCAGATTAACTTGAATTTTCAATTGTAACCTAAAGGGTTTTAAGTAATCCACATCATAATAGCAGTATAGTGTGTAATTGTTTTCTATATTCATTCAACACATCGTTAATCAGTGCAATAATACTCCTGATAAACAGAATAAAATAGATGTAAAACATGATCAGTAAATGCCTAATGGATGGTCAAAATAAATTGCACTTATTTGAATGGCTTATCAAAGATCTACAACAAAGACAGAGGAGAAGCCACATCTGCCACATGCTTGACAGATGTGATTTTCTATTTTTAATTGATTTTCTACTTCGTTTCAGGAGACAGACAAACATGTGGTACTCTGCCCATGCTTTGTGGCGAAGAACAACCAGTGACTGCCATCTCCCTGCCATGACACCACAGCGGGATTCCCATGTGGCTCATGGGCAAAATGAGAGAATGATTCAGTTAGAAAAAATGACAAAATAATGAGCAGCCGACAAGACTTTTGAACACTCTCCAAAGCGTACTTTTTAAACCAGACACTGACAACTAAAAAACCCCCAAAAAACAATTTTATAATGAGATTTCTACTTCTTTTCAGTAACTTAACATTAAACTTTTTGCTCGTAGACATTTGTCTCAAACTAAAGGTCAGCATCAAGAAAACCGGAAAAACACTGACCAGATTTGTAGTACAGGTGATGGATATACCTGCAGTGGTTCCTGCCTTCACTGTGGGATGTCGTAAACAGCATCTAATACTGTGGAAGTTTTCAAATCCTTTCTCCTAACAGATACCTTTGGCCAAGATCCTTTTGATCCTTTGTAACCTATCAGTAAACAAAAGTTTAAGCTAAAGGTTGCAAATGAACAAATATCAGTAAAATCCTACTTGGATGGTTGAATTTTAGGCTATTTCATCAGTTAATCAGTTAATCAGGGTTTTGATCATTGACAGCAGATGTAAACTCAACCAGACTGAATGCAAAGATCATCCAACAAAGTATTAGTCTGAAACGTTTTATTAACACATTTTTATTGTGTAATAAATGTGTGACTTGAACTGATCAGGATCAATGTCACATTAAAGGTGTAAAATGTTTAAAACTAACTAATCCAAGTCCTCATTTATTAGGGATTATGACACTTTTAGGAGCTGCTTTACGGTACTTACTGCTTTATTCTACACTTACCTAAAATAGTCAATATTCTCCTCACTTTTTAGAGAGATATTTATAACTTTCATATCATGAACAATGTGATATAGTTCCTGCTGTAAAAAAAAAAAAAAAGCAACTTGAAAAATCTGATTTGCGTGATAAAGTCTATAACATTAACAGCTAGAAAGATCAGTGTTATGCAGACAGATGTTCTTAACTGCAACATATTTTCAAACAAAAGCAGCAAAATAACGCTGTCACCTCCAATTTAGACGTGCATTCTTGTGTATCCGGCAAATGTATATAATGTGACAAGTAACTGTGAACATGGAGCATATTTATGAAATGCGGTGGTACTCCAGCAGTGTTCAAAATGCTAAAACAATTGACTATACTTAGACCCTAACCCTAACCCATATATGGAAAAAACAAAAACAAAGAGCCGTTTACTGAGTGGTAAAAAGGCTAACTAATCCTACAGCTTTCGGTTACAATTAAAATACAACATCTAGAACAGATTTATCCACTATTTTAACAACAACATGCTAATATTTTCTGCAGCTGGGCTGAAACAGCAAAGTCTTAAAAAACAAAAACAAAAAAAGGCAAATCTTGTCTCAGAGGTAAATAAGATAAACAATGAACATCAGTCATACATGTTGCAAAGTCTACAGAAATTACACCCCACAAACCACCATGTCACTGTGAGCAAAGCTGCAGTGACAGACTGACAAGCAACAAACTGAGTGTGACAGATTTTAAAATCTTATTAAACTAAATGAGAATTTCAGCGTAAGAGAAAGAAGCAAGAACTGAGCAAAGGGGAAAACATGGATGAAGAAAGGGATGGGAGGGGATTAATTTGAGTGTTTGGGCAGGAAAACCTGACATACTTAGTGTGACATTAAATTTGTCTTCAGGATATATGTTTAAAAAAGTCTTTTTAATGTGTGCACCTGAACTCTTGCATTTAAAATGGAAGGTGTGAAGTAGGATTAAGAATGAGTCTATAAATAAAAATATGAGGTTCAAACGTAAAAAAGATGAAACAGTTGGAGGCAGATGAGTAAAGAACTAACGTATAAATAGAAAAAACAGAAGTACTCTAACTAGAAAAGAAAAACAGGCTTTAAACGAGTCACTTGAAAACATATTAGATGAAAACTTTACTATATATATTAATTGAAAGTGAAGTTCAACTCTTTTTCTTAATGAATGTATTACAATAAACTCTTTTTTGTCATTTTATATTCACTCAAGACAATACCACGCTGCATGGCCAACGCTAACTTGGAAAAAAACTTCTCAAGATGGAGAAAGGTGGAGGCACTTGTCTTCATAATTGTCCCTCATTTGTGCATATTCCTTCGATCCAATACAGCCATCCAAACACAAAGCCAGAATATGAGACTGTCAATCAAACAAGAAGAGAGCAAGCATGCAAAACAGTAATAGAAATTAATTTGTTTGTGGCATCTTGCTGTATGAGAGTGTCTCTATGATTGATGTGCCATCTGCCATAGAAACAAAGACACAGGATTAAATAATGAAAACAGAAAATATTGCCCCCCCCCATACAGCAATTACAGCACCAAGCAAGACGGAGGAGGAGCCGATTGGACTCCACAGAAAAATATTTAACTACTGAGCTGTATTGTGCATTAACCTGCCTGTGTGTATGCCCACAAGTATGAGAGTGTGTGTTTTTAATCAATACTTAACCTGCAGAGGGTGTAACCAGCCAAAACCCTCTAGCTAGAGATGAACAGTTAGGTGGTGATGAGGTCCGTGTGGTACACCTTTGATGCGTGCCATCAATATCTGAAGCGTATTTCACATTACGCCAGATTCAGCCTAGTCTTTCTTTAACCTGCATCTACTTTTGCCCTCACTCTGTTTATTCAACACCCACAACCCCTCCGCTTTCCCCTCTTATGTTTCCAGCCCAACCAAATCCGCATAATGCATTTCACATTTCACTGTAAAATATGCATTTGATGCAGAAGCGTTATGTAGTGTGTGCCAAAACAAACCACAATTAAGCCCATGGGGAACTTGTGTTTTTTCCTGCTTAAGCTCTAATCCAACATGCCCACACTTATCGTCTTGTCCCACATGTGCACTTTTGCACTTTGAAAGCGATGCCCAACAATGTGCCAGGGCCACCATCACCTGTTACAGATGTGAACAAAGCCTGGCATGGGCACCGGGGCCCCGCAGCCAACGAGCAAGCCACGTGTAATGATGGGGCCATGCATATGGATGAGCGTAGCACTGATGTGGGTGATTGACAAGAGAGATAAACAATAATAACAAGGCAAGGCCAGCTAAGAAGACTCCTGTGAGACCTGGTGGAAAGGTTGTTGCCATGGCAGGCTGGAGGGGGAAGATTGCAAAGTCAAAAGCTTGCAATACTTACATTCAGTCAGACAACATAATCAGTGAATGTTTGGATTTTTATGAGGTGTTATGAATTATAAACAAGAAGGTAACAGGACTTTCTCTTTTTTTAAATAAAAGAAGAAACAAAGTCCAATTTCCTTATTTTCTGACCATTTGAGATTACAATGACTTGAGTCCCTGCTTAAATATTTCATAAAAAACTTAAAGTTTCACTGAAATTCAAGCATTGTATTAAGATTGAGTTGATTTTAAAAACCTCAAATAACAGCAAATAGCTTCTTAGAGATTAATCTCTAATTTGATCATCATTTAAAAGTTATTTAATAAAAACTCAATTCTGTCTGCATTTCCCCAATGAAAAATGTTTTCAATACAGAAATGTTGGCCTACTGAAAAGCAAGTCTATACACTGTACAGTACATGCATTCAATACCTGGTTGGGAATGTTTTTGCATGACTGCCTTTCATTAAGGCAGGGATGGGTAATTTTGGCCGTGGAGACAGTTACCAGGTCGTGCTGAAAAATGAAATTCCCATTGACCATAAAGCTTGTCGGCAGCAGGAAGAATTGAGTACTCGTTTCTAGAAAGATGCCGATGCTGACCTTGGGCTTGATTGAACACAGTGCGCTCATACCGGCAGATGACATGGCTCCCTAAAGCATCATTGACAGTGGACACTTAATTGTTGACATACACTAACTCGGATTCTGTGCCTCTCCACTTACATTTCGATACTGGAGCATTAATTTTGTTGCTAAAATTACTTTAAAGCTAAACATTGTGTATTTTTTTTAGGTAATTCTTACCAAAAACCCCTTTGTTCTTTCAAAAATATGTGCTCATTAATGTGTAATTACTTCCACCTACTAATGAACGTATTCTCGTAAGTGTAGAATCTTAAATTCAGAATACATACGCGCGAGTCGCGCGAATGGCTGAATCCATGTTGAGCCTCCATCTTTGAAATACATTCGCCAACGAGGGACATTCCTGGAAATCCTAGCTCCACGTTTCGCGCTTTGGCTACACTCAATTGCACCAAGACAAATGCCAGAGGGAGATTGTCTACTTGTGACGCGACAGACGTCTGACTATATAACTAAATGCAATGTAGTTTTCTAAAGTAACCTCATCACTGGAAGGAACACTGGATGAAGTCGTAGTACTGGAAGCCATGTTAACCTTGGCATGAAACGGCCACCGTAGGAGTTAAAACGCGCTCGGAATGGGGGGGTGAACAGATGCTTCTGTTCTAGCCTTTCTCTTGATGGTGGCTCTTGAAACACTACATTATAGTTTACCAGACAATCTCCTCAAGGCTGTTTTTATCCCTGTTGCACCGTTTCTCTACCACAAATTTTCCTTCCACTAAACTTTCCAGTAATATGCTTCTGTACAGCATGCTGTTGAAATCTAGCTTCTTCAGCTGTGGCTTTCTTTGTGGCTAAACCTCAGTGGATTGGGGTGTCAATGTAATTGCTCGATGATTCTGAAGGTCATTACATGGCTATAGCAAAACATTTCTGAGTTAAAATCCTTTTTGCTGGCGTTTAATCACAGCTATATTCATCTGAAAAACTTAATTTGTAGTTTTTCTTATTTTTAAAGCATTATCTTAGGAATGTCATTAATAAATGAGTGAGTCTACAAATAACTTTTTGATAACATTCTAACTGATCCAGATGCATCTGTATTTCAAACAATTTCAAGGAAATGGTGCAATATCATAAAGGAAATATGCATATTTTATCTAAGTTTAGTTAAAAAAAGTTTTAGATTTAATTTTGATCAAAAAAAGCAGGACTATGGGGATGTATGGAAATGCAACTTGTGAAGGCAGCATGAAATTAACCACAAAAAAAACCCCACTACCCTTTTCACGTCTTCCACAATAAAAGTGCATCTTTAAATCACTGAGCAACTGGTACAAAGAGGTGTGAGATATGATAAAATAACATCGAAGCAGAATGAAATTTCTTAATTTTACTGCTCCATTAAATTTCAAAGTCAGTTTGATGAAATGTTGAAACCAGTGTGGCTTTTGTGATTTTTGACTTGTAAAGAACTACAGTAAATGAGGAGGTGTATCTAAAATGTGTATCATTTTATCAGTCACACCTAATTAATTAAAATGTATACAAATCCCAATCCTTCCCCAGCCCCAGCAATCATCTCAATAACCCTGGTACCATGAGTCAACTCATGAGGAAATACAGGATTTAATTAAAAGGGGGGACATGACACTTTTTATTTAGCATTCTTTAATATATTGTATTTGTACACGGCATAGGGCAATGCTAATTACAAATGAATAACCGTGGTGCAGTGGTACTCATTAGCCTTTCCTTTTGAAAAGAAGATGGGGTAATATAAAATACACTGGCACACATTAAACATTAAGAAGTCACTCTGATATTCTGCAAAACAAGCCCCCAGGGGCATATCATCCACCGACAAGATTTAGCTTACCACACACCCCAAAAACTGGGTGTGCTGAAAGATTTAGTGATGACTCTTTCATTTCAGGCCGTCGAATCAGGTTGCATGAAAACAAACAACAAAAAAAAGAATGAAACTGCCATGGCCTATAAAACTGGTTTTATACTTCAACTGAAATACGTGCTTGTTTCACAACGCAAAAAACGGCTGTTTGTTGAAGTACATAATTTAACAGGTGTTTTACAAAGATCAGGTCCTCAACTGTTATGCCATTTAGCAGGAATCAGAACAAGTATAAGTATCGCTGGGTGAAAATTTCAGTGGGCTTAATTTACATAGATAGCAAGTGATGAAGCTATTTTAGATCCTCTAGTATTTACAGGGGTTAGGGACCATGACCTCTCGCCAGTAGATAAAATCAGCAAATACTTGAAACCCCCTTGGAAAAAAACTTATAACTGTCTATTTTAATAGTTCAAACACCATATATACTTCAATATGCAAGGTAAGACATAGTATGTGAAATATTACACTTTATTATTCTGATTCTTGTGTCTTACAATTTACTATCCTCCCAGGGATATGGTAGGCACCAAGAAGAGAGATACATATGGGTATGACTACCTTTACTATTAGATTATTTAATTTCAGGGGAAAAACTGAAGTATTCAAGACTAAATGCAACCATTTATAAATATGTATTAGCTTCGGCGAACCAAGGTCAATGGTGTGATGAGCTTTGTTGTGACTGTTAAATTAGAAATGAAATCTAACTGGACATCACAGAGACCCTGTGAATATTAAACTATATTGAAACCACGAGGACCCAAGGACTTTGTTTGCTTAATGAAACTAGAAAAGCTTATTAGACCTAAAATAGCTTATTTTCCTGAGGGAGCATTAGAAGACAGTACAACATGTACTGCAGACAACTTAACAATTTCTATACTAATCACAAACAACAGTTTCTTAGATGTGCCAATTAAGCAACAAGGGAATGCGGAGCAGTCCAGCAGAACTACCGCACAAGGAAAATAAGGAGAATGGAGAGGTAGAAAGAAGAAGCTCAGAGAGCTTTGGGAGTATATTTGCAAACAATTAATCTAGACGCCTAAAAACCTTAATCCCTTCTACTGTAAGTAAGAACTCTCTCCAGCACGCCTTTGGACACGGGCCCTCTAAGAGAAGTACAATTATGAGTGATGCAAAAAGTTTTCAAATCTGACTATGCCACTTTATTTCCAATAACTGCTAAGTACTTTGGTTTTGTAATTTTGTCCTTAATATACATTTATTATTCTTAATTGTGTTTTTTATACTTTTCTATTTTTCTTGTGTGAATCTAAATGCTTCTATTACCTGTAACTTCGCTGCTGTTACAGCTGAATTTCCCCATTGTGGGAAGGATTATTCTATTCTTCAGCTGAATTTCATTTCAATGTCTCCAGCAATGATTGCCACAGATCACCTCCAGTGTTTTAAGTTTCAGTCTGGTAAGCCCACTACCAACCTTTTATTTTATTTATCCTAAAAACTAGGTAAATGTTTACGATTTTTTTAAAGGCATTCATAATAAACACATTTGCTTTATTGAGCTTAAAAATGTTTTTAAATGAAGGAGTGAATAAACCAACATACAAATTAAAGACGTTATATGTAATAATTTAGGACCAAGTATTGAAGTTCTGAACATCTAAGATGTTTTAAAGTCTTAACTTAATATTAAAGTTTAAGTTGTAAGTAACTCTGAACCTAGCACACACCTTATTTTAAAGGCCCTATGGTTTCTTCTAACACTCTGTGAAACATGGAATTTGACAGAATTTGTAAATTTTTTGATTTTATATGAGAAAAAGCAGATGGGATACAGCAGTCAGTTTCCAAAGGGAAAACAAAATCAGACCACAAAAAACTGGAAAATCTGTCCGGGTCCAAAATGCCTCGATTTCGGCTGCAACATTCAAATGGTAGGGTTGGAATCTGGCGAAAACAACATGGAAGCATGTTGTTGCCTTGCATCAATAGTTCAAACTGCTGCTGCCGGTATAGTAGTATGAGAGGAAATTTTCTCATCATATTTCAAATTCAATTCAAATTAAAAAATACTTTGATATAAATTAAATTATAAATTTGTTATAAATACTTTATAAATTAAGTATATATAAATTAAATATTTGGCCCCCTTAGTACTAGAAGCTAATGGTTTTTGTTGAGATTCATGTAGGTCACATGAGTCCTGGTATATTCCCGTGAGACTGGAGTTAAGCTGTTTTTAATCACGTTGCTGGGGCAAAACAGGAATAATAATCAACAGGAATGGGCAAGAGTGGAAATAAAATGTGCAGCCGCAAGCCGCTCAGCTGCCATGTTTGACACAACATGGACGGGAACAGTGTTGCCAACTTAGTGACTTTGTCGCTATATTCGGTGACTTTTTAAAAAATCGACCAGTGACTAATCTAGCAACTTTTTGTTTTTGTTTTATTGGATACGTTTAGAGACTGATGTGACTCCCGTATCCTGCTTATTCTTCACACCGATCAGTGGTGTTGCCTCTCCCGTCCCAGAGCATTGACAGCAAGCAGGCAGTCCTCGTGCTGCGGCCCCGCGCACAACAAACCCAACTGAGGTCAGAGTAGATGTTAACCTGACTGCTTCAAGACTGCAAATGAACTGTGACTATGCGAAGCAACGGTTGGCTGATTTTACTCAATAAGTCAGGGCGAGATGTAAATGTAAATATTTCTTTGTTTGAAATAAACGACTGCACACTAAAATAAATCAAAGATTTCACTCACACAGCCTCAGTCACTTACTCACCTGTGTGTGCGCCTCTCTGTGACAGACGTTAAACAGTCATCATGACTCACTCTAAACTGGAGTCAGAAAAACAGAAAGGAGTGGGAACCCTAAATTCAAATGCTGGTTGAAGCCGTTTACTGGGGATGCTACATGGGCCTACTGACTGTATTGTAAGGTTGTTTTTAAAGCCAAAATATGTCATATAGAATTTGTGATAAAAAAAAAAAAATACTCAAAAGGCAAAACATTATAAAAGTTCCCCCCAAACCACAAAAATTGCAAAAAATATTATTTGAAAAATTACATGCACATCATGCAGATGAGTCGATAACGTCATTTAGAGACTTCTTTTGGGACAGTCAATATCTACTTTCCGTGTTGGCAACACTGGACGGAAAACAAAGATGAGTTGGAGCGGCGAATTACATAGTTAAAAATGGCGCATCACCTCCAAAACGCTGTCACGTTTTCTGAGTTGTCAGTGACAGAGTTGAAACACCACACGCTATTTGCCAGTCCTTTTGTTTAGGATTGCTGCACTGGAAAAAAAAAAAACACCGGCTGGGAATAGAAGGGAGTGGGAAATATTTTATCGGAATAAAAGATGGGATGTGATTTTATTTTTCCTTGCTTTCTGGGACTGAGACAAGAGGATTTTTTTTCAATGGTAGTGGTTTGGGAAAGAAAAGAAATACCCATTCTCATGTCATCCAGTAGTAACCTGAGCATCATTTAAATTCTACAGTTGCCTGAATATTGTTCCTGACCATTTCCACCCCTTTAATCTCACAGTGTACTCATCTTATAGTGGCTACTTCCACCATACCACAAAGCTCAAATCATCTAAAACTTGTTTCTTGAATATGAACACGCGTTCTCTGTCACCCAAAGGCCTCAACAGTCATCCAATTTAAATACAATGAGGCACCGTTGATATCCAGCATACAAATATGTAGCATCTGTGTATCGGTATCAAGTTCATATGCACCAAAATCTCAGAGGAATGTATTTGTATTTTGTAGTTGAATATATGTGAGAGTATATCAATGCAGGAAATTCAGTCATTGAGATTACAAGTTAAACACATTTCTGAGGCCAAAATCTAGGCTGTCAAAGGATATACCAGCACAAAGCAGATAATCTTGTAAATAAGGAATACATCTTTCGCTGTCATCTCAGTGTAGCTGATTTTGGCAACCCTCAGAGTGAGTTAACCCAAGCAAATCGGTGCATTTGTACAAGCTGATCACAGAATAAACGTAACATATTTGCAAGTGCTTCTTATTAATCTAGACACTGTTTGGCCTCAGAGTGTTTAACTGGCAAGGACTGTAAGAACATGGGACCAAATACCATCATTATGCTAGTAGAGGCGTCACCCTGGGGCAAGCAGGCTGTGAGGGACTCCTGGAGAAATTCTAACACCAAAGGGGAGCCAGTTTAAATCAATAACAACAAGGTCATCTGCGTATTACTGTTGTGATTTAAACAATACAAGTGGGAGGGTGATCCACGCAGCCAGGATGCCACTAAAAAAACTACTTGGGGGCAAGTTGTCCTGTAATGCAAAACTACACAATGCTACCAGGGCCCTGAAGCCCAAAGCAGACAAGCTTGACTCTTTTCTCACACAAACAAGGACCAGAGGACATTTCCCTTGGTTGTTCTGTTGCATACTGAGAAAAAAAAACAGCAAAGAAAAGCTTTGTGAAACTGTCAGCTTTAAAGAAATACATATATTTGACTTTTCTGAGGATCTAACTGCTTTCAATGAGCCATTGCATGTTGCTGTCTTCCATTGTCTTCTTCCTCTCATTGTTATATAGTGAGAATTTGATTAGGCTGACCTGGTATTAAAAAGGGACCCCTGTCCATCAGCGCCATGAATAAACACTGCAGGAAAATGAGAAAGAGACACAAAGAATGTGAAGGATAGAGGTAGATTAGATGCAAATGTGATGTTCACATGTTCGAGGAACAAACACATATTGATTGTTTGCATGACAAATGACTACAGGGACTGAAAGAAAGAGGGATGACTGATTCCAGAAAGCATTTGCATGTTGCATATCAGTGTCTGTATGGATGATGAAAAAAAAGAAAAAACAAGTGAAACTGCAAGGACTATATGGAGCATGGATGAATGGTGAGAGCCAAGACTGCCTGCAAGCATTCATGGATGTGTACATCATCCAAGGTGTTGATGGGCCCTAATGCAGAGTAAGGAGAGCCAATCAACTTCTATCTATCTACTCTGCCAGGGTGAAGCATTGTAGGGGTACTTCAAGGCCAACACTCTGCCACATTCTGCTGACAAATCATTACATTAGACATGTCATGAAGAAGGAACATGATAAGATTGAGTTACGGAGTTTCAGACGCATCATGAACACCTCCTGGGTCCTCCGTCCTTCCATTCTAACCATGCCTTCCATTCATCAAATCACTGCTGGTCTGTCAACATTTAAACCGTCATAGATTTTAGTGGCTTATTTGGCTCAAGTGCTAGAGGAACAGTTAGAACTGACGCATTGATATCGGGAGACTGTCTATGAATATAAGTAAGCTTTGTGGAACGTTTCTGGCCTTATGTACTACTTTAAGGTTGCTGTTTTCATCCATCCATCCATTATCTTCTACTTATCTGGAGTCGGGTCGCAGAGACAGAAGTTTAAACAGAGAGACCCAGACTTCCCTCTCTCCAGCCACTTGGGCCAACTCCTCCGGGGGAATCCCAAGGCATTCCCAGGTCACCCGAGAAACATAGTGCTTCTAGTGTGTCCTGAGTCAAGAGCTTCGCCTTTTTGGCCCAGCTCTTCATCACGACAGATCGGTACAGCCCCCGCACCAATCCACCAATCAATCCACCGCTCCATTTTTCCTTCATAATGTTTTCATTGTTGGTCAAATGTCTTTTACAAGCACACCAAACATTAATTTGGTACAAGGATGCATGAATGTACATAAGTTTCAGATGTGATCTGATTTTCTGAGATGTTTGGACTAAGTCAGATAAAGTAGAACATAATTGTGACGTAAAAGAAAAAGGACATGTATTTTTTATCTTACAAATGTGGCATGCAAATGTATGCAGTCCCTCTTATTCTGATTATCCTAAATAAAATTGGTGCATTTAAGATATCTGAGGTTGGTTGGAGGACATTGGTGAACAAGAAGTATCATGAAGAGCAAGGAATGGACCAGACCAGTCAGGGATAAGTGTCTGTAGAAAAGTTTAAAGCAGGGTTCAGCCTACATTCTACCAGACGTGTAAGCAGTGCACGACGTCTGCGAAGCGCAATACGCAGCTGATAGAATATGTATGTATTACAATGGCCTAGTCAAAGCCTAAACCTAAATCCAAAGAAGAATCGGTGGCAACACTTGAAAGTTGCTTTTCACAGACACACAGTCTGACTGCGATACAGTTTTTTTTGCAAGATTTTGGTCTCTAGATGTGCAAAGCTAGTAGAGACAAACCCCAAAACCTCAATTGCAGCTTTAATTGTAGTGAATGGTGGTTCCAAAAAGTCATGACTCATGGGGGGCTGAATATATTTGCATGTCGTACTTATTGCATTTATATCTATTAGAAAATGAAAACCATGCATCCTTGTTTGACTTCACAATTATCCACTGCTTCGTGTTGATCTGACACATAGAATCCCAATGAAATGAACTGAATTTGTGCATTCGCAACAGACATAATGTGAAAAAAGTTCAAAGGCTATGAACACTATTTCAAGGTCTTGTATAACCTAAATAGATTAAAATTTACATTCAAATCTGTTGGGCAACAGATTCAGAAAAGCGTCCAAAAACCATCCTTGTTAGGTCATTAGTAGAAAATAAGCTGCACTGTATGTATGAATAAATGAATGAATGGTGGCCATCTTCCCCGTCTCTGAGTAGCTCAGTCATGTACTGGCAAAGCCCACGTCTCACCCAAGAAGCACCACCCTCCCATCAAACCCCTATAGATTAAGCATATCTCTAGGCCCAATGAGTTTAGGGTCATTGAATTACATTTGAATGGGAACAAGTAACATTTAAAGGCATCTTTACAATATTACTTGCTCTCAAGTAAGTTGTGTCATGTAAAACTTCTCAGTGAAGACTACACATTTATAATGCATTTTGGATTCTATTGCGATACATAACAATTACTGGTTCAAAAACGCAAAAACCTTCACAAAATAGCAGGCAACAATAAATAAAGTGCCTTTTTAGTGGTTTTGTCTAATGTTATGTCCCACTTTGCTTCCATCCATCCATTCTCTATACTCTTTATCCTTGCAGAGTTGTGGGGGGGCTGGTGCCTATCTCCTGCGGCCATCGAGCGAGAGGCAGGGTACACCCTGGACACCCGGAGGGAACCCACGCATGCACAGGGAGACCTTGCAAACTCGATGCAGAAAAAATTGTTTAAATTTAGAAAATCAAACCTTCACATAAATGAATGAAACATTATTTGCTGATGGACAACTTCCACCAGAATTAATCTTTGCTTTGATCATCCTGATTCGACCATCCAAGGCCAGCCACCCCTGGCCAGCAATATGCCTGCATTAAAGAGCCAGCAAAAGAAACATCAAACAGTGTGCTCTGCTAAAGTAGCTCAACACTGACACCAAAGACTTTGCTCCACTTTATCCTTTCTACCACTCTGATCTTTTACATCTTAGTGTACATTTTCAGTAACGTTTTTAAGGCTGTTTTGGCAGCATTCTGAACCACCTGCGTGCTTGGGTTGAAACTGGGGCCAGACTGAATTGAATGTTATTTCATGTGGCCGTTTGTAATAAATTTAAATTTTTAAGGTCATAACAAACTGTGAGGTAAGCAAGGTTTTCTGATCCTTTAAATAAACTAAAACAGTGAATGTAAATGTTCAGCTGACAAGACATAAAAGCCATACAAAAATTAGCAAAAGTATTTTTGCCCATTGAACTTTTTCACAATTGTCACATTATAACTGCAAACCTCCATATATTTCATTTTGTCTGAGTCCAGCACTAAGTGGGACATAATTGTGAAGTGGAAGGAACATTATAGATAGCTTTCTGAATTTACATACTAATATAAATCTAGACAGTGTGTCATGCAAAGGTATTAGCCAACCTGAGCCAATGATTTTGTAAATCTACCTTTTGCTGCAGATACACCTGCAAGTTTTTTCAGGTACATCTCGTCCGGCTATACATTTCTAGAGACTTCATCCAGGTTTGGCTCCTTCTGTCAGCATGATGCGGCCATCACTATGTTTCACCCTGTGGACAGTGTATTCTAGGTAATGTGAAGTGTTAGTTTTTTTCCCCCATACATACAGTAGCTGTCTGCATGTAGTCCGTAAAAGTTTTAATTTGGGTGCAGCTGCTTCTTTTACATCACTGCTGTTTACCTTAATGGCTTATAGTGAAATAGACAAAGACTTTCTTGGCCTTTAATATTGCCTTATTTATTGCCATTGTTTCATATAGCCCAGAACTGAAAGTTGTCCTGTCAGCAGATTCTCCCAATCGTGTTATGGATCTATTTCTGCAGGCCATGCCAGGTTACAACAGGCCTCTTGGCTTATCCTTCGATTTAAAAAAACAACAACAGTCTGCTGTGTTTTTTGGCCTTCATGATGTTGTTTGTTCACTAATGTTCTCCAACAAACGTTTGAGGCCTTCACAGAACAGCTGGATTTATACTGTAATCAAATTACCCGTAGCTGGACTCTTTTTAGGAGTATGTTGCTTTTGAAGGCAGTTGGTTGCATGGGATTTTATTTAGGGGTATCAAAGTGCATGGGTTAAAAATAAGTGCAGATGTTTCAGATTTGCATTTGTAAAACATGTTGAAAGTCATGTATAATTTCAGTTAGGCACTTATTTGTCCGTTACATAGAATCCCAATGAAACACGTTAAAGTTTATGATCGCAATGCAACAAAATTTGACAAGGTTCAAGGGTAGGGAACCTTTGCAATGGACTGTATTTGCCAGAATATTTAAAGCCAAGAATTAAAAAAATGAATGCAAAAATAAATTCCAGAGTGCCTGCTGCGCCATCTGACCAAGCCAGCCGTGACAATATGTCATCCCAGCGCCTTGTCTGTTAAAGGTTTTTTCGTTGTAGACCACTCGGTGTGAAACAAATTATGAACGGGGAAAAAAACAGAAGAAAGTGTAGATTTGACCTTTAGGGGACCTATTGTCGGTTTAATTTAGGCTTCTTCTGTATAATGCAGTTAAAATGATGCAAACTGATACACAATCACTGCTTTACCATCAGAAGCTTACTTCATTTTAGCCCAACGCTTTTTAAACGAGATCTTCACTTGTAATTTAAAGTATACACAAATCACCCACTCCTTCTAATATTAGCAAGGCTGTGAATTTAGTTCCTTTAAATATTTGCCAAGGCAAGCATCCACACTCTTCTGTGTGTGTGCATCTGTCCATGTGGATAAATGGTGATTGGCGTGCGGCTGAAAGTGGGTGGTGCGGAGTGATTAATCAGCGTAATGAGTGTAGATGAGCGCTGTGCAGATGGAGCCCACACTCAGGACTGTGTCACCCAGCAGGGGGTCTCTTTGCTCCCCTTCTGAGCCTCTCTATAGTCTCAACTGTAACTGCATTTCTTTGGCATGTACCGCTTCCTTCCCTGCCTAATTCGCAAGCTCATTTCAGCGTGCTTCACATTTATAATCGCCTAATTCTTCTCTGAAAATCTATGTATACAATTAGTGATATTTCTGTGTAAATATAAATTACTTGTGCTCGCTTTGCTCCCCTCTCCTGCCAAAAACAATTTTACAATGCTGTGTGTTGCCACAGACTTTAACCTTCAGATAAAGCACATGAATGCATTCAAAAACATCACACAATTCACGCTGTGCCTTTAAAATCTAGTATATATGATGTGTTAGGTACAAGATATTTTTGACTCGATTTAAAACAATTTAAAATTTTTAATTTACAAGGTTCACACACATTTTTAGTAAAAATTTCAGACTTTTCCCGAGTCAAATTTCTAGCAGGAGACAGATAGAGGAGGTCATTGTTTTGCAAACTTCCAACCACTTATTTGACAACAAATCCTTCCTTTCCTTGTACGAAATCATGGGAAAATCAAAACAAATCAGCCAAAATATCAGGAATAGAACTTCTACAAGTTTGGTTTGTCCTTTGATACAACTTCCAGATGCCTGAAAAAACAGTCTTCAAGCATAGGGCCTCCTTCATATTTCTAAGCATTTACTGTGGGGCAACAAACTTTTTTAAGGCACCAATTTTGCAAGTTGTCGCAATTAGAAAGATGTGAGAGGTCTTTAATTGTCATCATAGGTACTTCATAGGAGCTTTGGCCATCACAGACCTGTTACTATAAGAAGCACTTCTATCCTCCACTCGTTACCTGCATTAATGACTTCTGTTTGAATTTGTTATCTGTATAAAAGACACCTGTCCAAGTATATACATCATGGTAATGTCCAGCCATCATGCTGTTTTAGGGTTGGGAAGCTTTAGATTTTTTTTGATACCACTATTTTAACGATACTTCTCTTTGGTACCTTTTTTAAGTCTAATTCTAAGAGAAAAGAAAGTAATTAAATGGTTTTTTTGTTTTGTTTTGTTTATCAAACTGAGCAAAAACACAGCAAATGTTCAGTGCAAACAGTATAACTATAATTTAACAAACATCTTTTTTTAGAGCACGAATAAGACACAAAATGTAAATATTTGTATAAAAAATAAAAAAGATTATATTTACCTATTTGTGCAAGACAAAAGTAAACAGTATGAAGATAAAGTGCAAATTATTATTTAATCTTTGGTGCAAGAAATATGAAACATCTACTCTAAAAATCTCAAATAAATATTTAGATGCAGCGGAGGAGGAAGGCTGTTGTCTGCTGTATTTTTTTTGCAAACGAAGATAGTGCACGCTTCGGCTCTGCACCAAATACTTGAAGAATGTGTGCAAACCTCTGAATATCAAAAAAGTTTTGTTTTTCTGCCCTTTAGCAAATAGAAATAATTTTGATAACCTTAAATGACCTTAAACATGAAAGCTCAGTCTGAATAAATTTTAAAAGCGTTGTAAGTAGATTTAGCATCATTACTACAATAGCTCTGTAAAATGTAAATTAAAAAGACATAAACTATCCAAGATAACATCTGATATGAGGGCATCTGAATAACAGAACAATAAAGATGATGAAGGCCGACACTGATGTTTAAAATGACAGCATCATAGTCTAAATATGATAATAATAGTCATAAAAACACTATGAAGGATTTTTAGGGGCTAACAGAGCAAATATGGCTATGGAGTAGACACAAATTAAAACAAAAACCTTGATATAGTATATGGTATAGCTGCCATAAATACAAAAAAGGCAGACATTTTCCTCCTGCCTGGTTCTTCTGCACTGATTAGCGAACTCATTCGGGTCTCCCACGTCCCTCTGGATTTTGTGACATTAGGTTTTTTTCCACATTCTTTTGCTGACGCAATCATTTGCTCTCATAAGTCCCATCGTGCCTTCCGCTTTGTATGAGGTTTTGCTGGCGTGATTCACATTTATGAAGGAGGGAAATGGGGGATGTGAAGGCAACAAAGTCTCCCCAAAGTGCATGACTGGCTGTTTGAATGTGGAAACTGTTTTTTGTAAAGATGTTTAGACACCAGGAACAGAATAGTTACTGGTTTTTAGATCTGGGGTTTGGGGTTAGTTACCATTTTACCATATGACTTGAGATCTTCTGTTGCAGTATTTCTTTAATGCAGAACCTGCTGGTAAAGAAAGTGCAGGGAGCCATTAGGTTGTGTGCAGGGTAGATTCACCTTTACTCTTTTGGCTGGTAGATTAGGTCAAACAGATCCGTGTCATGACTTTTTTCTTTCTTTTTAAAAAAAGGCCTGCTCACCTTTTACTCTCCCATTTCCATCTATATCTTCTTTTATGTGTCTTTTGATAGTCAAATAAATAAATCATGATTTTGTTATCTTGAAACACAAAAGATTTTATGTTTCGCATTATAACTGGAGACCATGACTGAAGACTCCAGCGTCAGTGCTGTTGAATACGATCAGTAGTCTGCTCAGGTCAGTGTAATGGCAGCTGTTTGATGGTGTGGATGTGATGGAGTGGGCTATTTGTCTGGCGCTGTGTGCAACAAGAGGCCAGGAGGGGATTGACTGGTGACACGGCTCTCCTGCTGGCAGATATAGACTAAAGGAAAAGGCTAAAGGTGGAAAGAGGTCATCACCTTAACTTCCTTTCTCTTTCACAAAGCAAAGAGGGGATGTGCCATCTTATAATGTAACATTTTGCACTTTTAACCAGATTACTTATTACTCCCATTGAAGGTTATCACAGATTAAAATCATGGCAGAGCAATTCACCT
Organism: Valencia hispanica; assembly: GCA_963556495.2. Classification (NCBI taxonomy): domain Eukaryota; kingdom Metazoa; phylum Chordata; class Actinopteri; order Cyprinodontiformes; family Valenciidae; genus Valencia; species Valencia hispanica. The sequence goes on along the minus strand of OY747702.1, from coordinate 44,283,414 downwards.
TTCCGGATGCACCACAACTTAAATACATATAAATATATTACTTCTTCAACTCATACTGGTGTGTACAGGGTTCTTGCAGATGTGTCATGCCAAAATACCAGAGTTCTCAGTCCCTTTATACTCTATTTTCAATAATGAATACAAATGTTTATTATGAATGAATGGACAGACAAACAATTAAATAAATACATGGCTGAATGGATTGATTGATGAAAGAAATGAACAAAAAGAAGCAGAAAACAAGTAGGGATAAGAGAAAGGAAGGAACAAAGTAAGGATGGATGAAGAGCGGAAGGAAGTATGAAATTAAGAAAGGATGGATAAAAGGAAGAAACAAAGTAAGGATGGGATAAAGGAGGAATTGAAGTGAGGCTAGAGGAAAGGAAATAAGAAAGTAAGGAACAAAGTAAGAAACAGAGTAAGGATGGAGTAAGGATCAAAGGAAGCTGGAATAAAGTAAGGAATAAAGTCAGGAACTAAGTAAGGGTGGAATTAAGGAAGGAACAAAGGAAGGAAGGGAAAAGTAACGAAGGAGGAAAGTCAGGAATGAATTAAGGATGGAAGAAAACAAGGAAAAGAAATAACGAAGTAAGGCTGGAAATAAGGAAGGAACAAAGTAAGGAAGGAGGAGAGTCAGGAATGAATAAAGGATTGAAGAAAAGAAGGAACAAAGTAAGGATGGAAGTAAGGAAGGGTATAAGGAAGGTTGGAAGAAAAGGAGGAAGAAAAACAGAAACGAAGTAAGGGTTGAGGTAAGGATGGAAGTGAGGAAGGATCAAAGGAAGAAAGGAATGAGGAAAGTCAGGAATGAAGTAAGGGTGGAAGAAAAGAAGGAGGAAAGGAAGGAACGAAGTGAAGATGGAAGTAAGGAAGGATCAAAGGAAGGTTGGAAGAAAAAGAGGTCAGAAACAAAGTAAGGGTTGAGGAAAGTAAGGATGGAAGTAAGGAATGAGGAAAGGGAGGAGGAAAGTCAGCAATGAAGTAAGGACAGACAGACAGACAGACAGACAGACAGACAGACAGACAGACAGACAGACAGACAGACAGACAGACAGACAGACAGACAGACAGATGGACAAACAAATGAGAGGATGCATGCATGAATAGATGGATGAACTGACAGGTGGGTGGATGAATAAATCAATCTGGAAATTTTTCCATAGTCTACTTTCTTTAGTGCATTCTTATCCACAGCTGGAAAATAATCAGTGGGAGGAGAAACTGCCAACGTTAGGTACAAATCTGTGTTGATAAGCGGCCATAAGGAATGTGTAGGATTTAAAAACTTTTTTACTAACATTTCAACTTGATCGGAACGCCTAGGCAGTTGTAACAAACACACATGAACATAGTACAACACATCACTGCCAAGATTATAATAAAATCAGATCTCCTATTTGCTACTCACCCAAAACAAAAACGACATGACTGTATCAGTCACAAGGACAGTGGAAGAAACACCTAGGATTTATGCTGCCCAGTGATGCATCTTCACCTTAGATGACCCCGCCCTGTTTTCAATTAAGGCCTTCTTTGGAAAAAATAAATAAATAAAATAAAAAGAGAACAAAAACAAGTAGCCTTTAGGAAGCTCATCAATCATGGTTTAAAAACAAAAGCAAAAGAGGAGGGTGGAGCCAGGGAGACTTTGCCAAGTCTCGTCCTTCATCATCCATTATGAGAGGATGAATAAGGAAGATGGTGGTGGTGGCGGTGGTGGTGGTGGTGGTGGGGGGGGGGTCTCTACAGTCCACCAGAGAATGAAAAGACTGACTGAAGCCAAAAACAAACCAAAGCAGGTTTAAAATTGGGTCGTAAAGCTGCTTAACAGACACTAATATCCAAATATTATCTTCCCATATGAACACATTTTTCATTTGCACACACAAATTATAGAGGGGGAAATATGTGAGAGAAAGAGGGAGTGAGAGATGGTGGGAAAAAAAAGCTAACACACTACAATGATCCGTCTTACCTGGATGAGTGATTCACTCAGTCTTTCCTCGTCCACCTCCAGCACAATGTCCCGGATCTCTTCATAAGGCAGGCGGAACGAGCCCAAGAAAATTGCTGTTGTGATGTAGAGAGAAGAGAGTCATTTCCTCACTTTTTTTTTTATTAGACTGCAGGGTTCACACTGACATTTTGGCACTCATCGCTCCTCAGAAGAAACGATCACAGACCGTACTTCCCATTTGGAAAAGCTGTGCCACCCCTGACAAGAACTGCAAAGGAAAACAACAAGATTCACCTGTGAGCTGTCAATTTTTGTTTATTTTTACACCGGCAATCTGAAACTGAAACCCAGTAAAACGAAAATACGGACGACAGTTGCAGCCAAAATGGGCGCCCCTGGTAGCGACTTATTTTTGTTTGGGTGGATGCGAAAGGGGTGTGCTGTATTTGCCTCAGGGGGGAAGCCTGGTGGGTGTTTCACACTCCAGGTGGGGTGGGTACATTGGAAATTGGAGCTGATGGTGTATCCAGGTGGAAGTCACAGGTGGAGCTTTAGTAATGAGTTGGAAGAGAGTCACTCAACAGCTGCCATACAACTGTAGCAGCGGGACCTGATGTCTGTGTCTGACATGAAACTAGCAGAGAAGTAGTATTTTTTAACAGCTTTTCTGTTTTATCCCTCATAGTTATCATCTTTTGAACAAACTACCTTATGTATTCATGAACTTTTCTTTGAACAAAGAACTTGCATGATGTTAACATCACGGCTCTACAATGCCATATTTTAGCTGGGTAGATGCCACGACCGTCACATTGCAAATGTTGGGATTATTTTCTGGCTCGCAAACCTGTTATTGCCAGAATAGGCTAAGTTTGTGTGGCACGATGAGGTTTCCAACACATTTTTCATGCCAAGACCTTTCCACAGTAAAACCTACAGCGTTTTAAATCCTTTTTTGTGGTTGTTTAAGTATAAAGAGAGAGGATGACTACGAATTCAAGGCAGAAATTGCTACAGGGGTCAGGATTAAAAGATGTAAAACTCAAATTGCAAAAACTAGAGACTAATCAGGAGGGACGGCGGATGGGGCAGCCCGATAGAGCAGTCCTTCTTTCTGTCCTTTCCTGTCTTATTTTTGCTGCTTTTTCTATGTAATGTATGACCTTGATAATTATACATGCAGCAAATTAACAGTTAACTTTTGATCTTACACTTAAAAAACATAGATTGTAGCTTGTAAAAAGGGATTCTGGACCTAAAAAATGTGTAGAAAACTGTTGATTGTGTGACGATGTGCCATAAAAGATTGCATGTTTAAATCTGGTTTCTTGCAAAAACTAGAGACTAATCAGGAGGGACGGCGGATGGGGCAGCCCGATAGAGCAGTCCTTCTTTCTGTCCTTTCCTGTCTTATTTTTGCTGCTTTTTCTATGTAATGTATGACCTTGATAATTATACATGCAGCAAATTAACAGTTAACTTTTGATCTTACACTTAAAAAACATAGATTGTAGCTTGTAAAAAGGGATTCTGGACCTAAAAAATGTGTAGAAAACTGTTGATTGTGTGATGATGTGCCATAAAAGATTGCATGTTTAAATCTGGTTTCTTGCATGCATGGCAGTGCGAGCATTTGCAAATGATGTCACCACACTTCTGTACAGCTTTGACAGGGTTGATAGGTGTCAGTGGCAGGTCTGATTACTGAGCCGGCAGAGGAGTTTCGAGTTTGGCAGGAAGGAAATATAAGCGTTAAAATTCCCACCTTCACAAAGGAAATGTGTGGGAATCGTGCTGTCGCACACAAGCACACAGCTTTCCCGAGTCGCCTTGACAAAAACCACCGCGTCATAAATCATTTTCATTGCCTACCACTGAACCCGGCAAGCTCTCTTCTCAATTCTGATGTGAAGGTTCAGTGACTGGGATGGGTGGTGGGATAGCGTGAGTGATTGTCATGTCAGTGCCCCTTTATGTATCATGGTAAAATGATTATGCATGCTACTATCAGGTAAATTGTGTCCATCTGTCTCCAAAAACCTTCTCTCAGCACTGTCAGCAAGCTACAGTGTGTGGTTGACTTGTGACAAGGCCCCAAATAGGACAAACTACACGGTTTACAGTGATCAACAATTTTGTCCTTAATGCTGAAATACAGGTCAGAGCTACATGAAAAAACGCTCTGCCATCGTACAGATTTCTTCAGTTTTGTTGTTTATTGTCACATATATTTAAGATCGACAAACCTATTTTAATATCAACTAGTATCTATTAAACTTACAGTGGTGTGAAGAAAGTGTTTACCCTCCTCCTAATTTCTTATCTTTTATGCAAGTTTATCACACTTAAATGTTTCTGATCACCAGACAAATTGAAATATTAGTCAAAGATGACAAAAGTAAACACAAAATGCAGTTTTTAAATGAATGGTTGTGATTATCCCAACTGGTTGAGTCACCCTTAGCAGCAGCAACCACAGTCAAGTTTTTGCGATAACCTGCAGTGAGTCTTTTCCAACTGTGGATGAATTTTGACCCCCTCATCTTTGCAGAATTGTTGTAGTTTAGCCACATTAGAGGGTTTTCCAGCGTGAACCGCCTTTTTAAGGTCCTGCCACAGCATCTCCATAGGATTCAGGATTAAGAACTTTGACTAGGCCACTCTAGAGTCTTAATTTTGTTTTGTTTTGTTTTTCCAGCCAATCGGAGGTGGACTTAAAGGGTTTTCAATAATTTGCAGATTTTAGTTATTCACTGGTGGCTATGTTTATCAACCCCCCACAAACACCCACTGTTTATTAATTTGCTTACAGACAACGAATACGTTTTACATCGAACAACATTTAAGCTAAGCAATCCTTGGTCAGTGTATTTACAGATTTAGTTTGTTGTACAATAAATTACATTATGTGATACAAAGTTAAGTTTGGCGTATGAGATTCATTTAAAAATCGAGCAAAGAAAGTACACCTTTTCAAACCTCAGGATTTTACACAACTTGTACTTTGTTTTTTTGCTTTTGTTTTTCTTACAAATGTTTCCACCTTGTTTAATAAACATTAACATGTTGGATTGTGTGTAGTTTTGCACAGCTGAGGTTAAAACGGGTTTACAAGGTTGTAAAGACCTGGGGTCTCATTTATAGAACATTGCGTAGAATCCCTACTAAAAGTGTACGTACGACCAAAACAAAAAGTTTGCGTACGCCAAAAAGATTTCTGATTTATAAAACCATACCTACGCACAGGTGTAAGCAATTTCCCCTTTATAAATCACAGTCTTCTTGGAAGTTTGCGCACGTGAATTTGGCTCATATCCCGCCCTGAACACGGCCAAATCCGGCTATAAAAGGTCAATGCAAAGCAGGACATGAATATTGATGCATATGAAGAACAGGGGAAATATGGCAACAACAACAAAAACCAAGAAGAGAAACCTTACGGAGATGGAGATTGAAGTGCTAGTGGGTGAAGTGGAGGCTAGAAGAGACATTTTATTTGGTGGACACAGCCGTGGTGTCACAAATAAACTGCGAGTGGCAGCATGTGGCGTCTGCAGTGCAGACTGTCAGTGCAACCGACAGGACGGTACCTGAAATTTAAAAAAAGTGGTCGGACCTCAAAGTCGAGGCAAAAAAAAAAACTTGCCTCTCACCGCCAGAGTGGGTCTGCTACTGGAGGGGGTACGTGTACACCCGAGCTGACACCACTGGACAGGAAGATGGCAAGTATCATGGGAACATCAAGCGTGTACGGCATTGTGTCAGAGAAGGAGCGCGACACCGACCTGGCAGAAACGACAGATGAACCCGGTAAAGCACCTTTTGGATATATTTTATTACGTGGCTACGTTAACAAATTTGATGCCTTCATGATCTTGCAGACCTTAGTAGGGTGGTATAATAGTCTGCCACCCGAGGCATCCAATGACCGCCACCTACATTTTAACAGGCCTATGGCACGCTCCACGACTGAGCGCGCACGCGTGTGACAGGAGTTGTAGCGCATTTTCTCTGCTGTCTGTGGGTATACAGTCCCGGCTCTTTTATCTGAGTTTAAGGTTTTGAGATAAATTTTATGTATTTATTTTAATATTTAGAAAAATGTTTTTAGAAGAGCTATAGCTCACTGCAAAGCTACAATATAGATATCATTGCTGGTTTGGATGTTTATAATAACATGAATCCATAATTAATGTTTGGTTTGAGGTGAAATGATATGTGTGAGAGGAGTAATATGCAGTCTGGCTGCAGTTCACCACCTCACCAACTGCGTCGTCGATTCCCCCCGTTTCCAAAATGTCCGTACGCACGGGTCAGAGATGGCGTACAGGTGCACACATTTTCCCGTCAAGTTTGTTTTTAATAAATCACAACTTTTGCTTTGAAAGTGGCGTACGCCAGTTTCAGGCCCCGTTTTGTGTGTACGCACCGTTTATAAATGAGACCCCTGATGCTTCATGCTTTAAAAACAGAATTGGAATTTGCTTTATTTTCTTTTTTAATATAACTCTGTATTAGTGTCCGGCATTAACTGAAAGCTTGCAGAAGTCTGTTTGGGCTCCATGAGAATTAAAACACCCACATGGAGCTCAAGCAGTCAAGTATGAATTGCTTAGCATAATCTGACACACAAGGCTTGGAATGAAGCTATATGCACTTACTTTGACTGCTATATTATTGCCAAAAACATCCTCAAGTTCCCACAAAAGGCTCAATAATTCACTATCCTAACATTGAAGGCGTTAATATCATACTTTTTTGAAAATCCTACCAGCAGCTGAGTTTTCCTCCCCATGGGAATATAAACAGCTGCGTTGCGGGGGAAAAAAAGCACAGAACTTTCTGAGATAAAAGATAATTGTGGAGAATGCTGCATGAACCAAACAGAAAGCTTAGGCGTGCATGAGGGCATCTACTTACAGAGATTCTGCGCTGTCTTGGCATCCAGGATGCGAAGTTCCTTTGCCTTCTTCTTGAATTGTGGTAATCGGTCATCGGTCTCGTCGCTCACATCTTTTTTCACTGCAGCAGGAAAAAAAACAAACAAAGAAAATAAAAAAAGTGTTTACAACTGCTGGTGAGCATTATGCTATGCAATAGATTGTTGCAAAGTTAATTTCCTGACGCGATCTGCTAATGGATAACTTTTTAGTAATTGACATATCATTGAATTTGACTGTATTGTTTCATAATTAATGGACTGGTGACCTGTCCAGGGTGTACCCTGACTGCTGGAGAGAAGCACCAGCTGTAGATGTTACTGTAGAGCATTCTACTTAATGATAATGTGAATCGTTTAAGTTGAAGCACTGCAAGAAAGCATTAAAGCAATGAGATATACCGTATATATTTAAACATTTTCATCAACAGTCATAAATGAGTAAACTGACGGACTGAGACGACCAGGACATTAACTAATAGGGATAAACACATTAATATAACTGTTTCAGTACCAAAAAAAGCTTCCATTTTTGTCTTACATCATCTCTCCATTAAAATAATAAAACAAAGCAACTATGACAACTGAATTATGTGACAAAGAATTTAACTGTTTACTATTGATAGCTTAGGAATGGGCTGAATGCTCAAAACAAAATATAATAACTCTAATAAAAGACATAATAAGGAAATAGCTTACACTTTCCAGCTATACAGTAAGTGATTGGTGGAAATTATTGATGCTATTCCAGTTTGAGCAAAAAAACTAATTTGAATGTAACCAAAATGTTTATTTATTTAAGTGATTTCAAAAGTGACATTTAGCGTTTCAGCCGTTTATTTCTGTTTTTATAATTATGGTGTTCAATTAATGAAAACAGAAAAAAGAAATATCAAAAACCTCAGAAAATATGTTTTATATGCATGACCAGTTTTAAAAACCTAAATTTGAATTACAGAAAAGTTATGTTATGCCTATCAAATGCTGAGTTGACCGTTGTCCAGCAGACAGACATTGCTAAGAATGCTGTCTGTTGACAGGCTGCTGTATCCCAGGATATTTACTGAAAGTTTGCTGAAAGAAACAGCTGTGATGGAAAACAAGCACATTTAGGTAAATAAAGAAAACTCCCAACAAATCAAAGAAAAAAATATGTTACAACTGTGGTCGTAAAATGCTAGATTATGTGAAATCAGATATGCACATTTTAGGATTCAGGTGCCATTCCGTGATTGGTGGAGTTCTGAGGAGGGTGAATCCGGATTGGTGCCCTGAAGAGGAAATGACGCATAAAGTGACGCTGCTGGGGATCGCTGACATCCATTCCTCTGCTCATCCCAACCAGCCACACCTTCGTCTGTGCAGTGCCTTTGAAAACACCCAGACAGACTGAGGAGGTCGTTGGGGTGAACCACCTTTTATTTTTACAATCTAATTTTCTCCTGTTTATCTTTATTTAGGGAGGTACGTTTTTGTCATTTGGTTTATTTACCTTTTGTAAGTAAGTTTGATTGACCCTTAGATAGCTCATTTTTCTTGGTTGTTTTAGGCATTAGTTCACCTTGAAACTACACCGATCTCTTTCATTATTTTTAAAAGTTTCTTGTAAAACTAACAGCTTGTAAATAAATCACTGATAAATTGTAAACTTGCTTGAGGTCTGACGAGGATGGATCATCTTTCATGTTATGATCTGGCCACCCCTAGACAGGTGAAAAACAGTCATAGCTCACTGAGCGAATACAGTCCACAAAACCACTCCAAAGATAAACAGACTACGTTTTCATAATTGAGACATTACCAACTCGCCAGACTGAAGAAACACAACAAACTCCTCTGTATTTGCACCGCAGTGGCATCAAGTTTGACAAAAAGCATCCTTGTCCATATGTACACAGCAGAAGGACAACATTTTAAAGTAGAATTACAGAACTGAGGAAAGTTTAATTTCCCACAATAAAGAAGGAACGATATGAGAAAGAAGGCTCCTTAGATCCTTCGTTCTCCCCTGACGGTTTCTGTAAGGCAGCACACTTTGTTGCTAATCATCACAACTGCTCTGTTTAAGCCCAAGGTGGGAGTCTCAGAGGAAATCTAGAACAAACAATCCGCTCCCTTAGTGCTGGCTTGCATATTTGAAGAAAGAATCAAAGAGGCAACATCTCTTGGGCACCTAGAAGAAGGAATGCTTAAGGCGTCTACCTAACTCTGCTGCGCGCTGTCAACATATCACATCAGGGATGCAGTTGTTTACAGAGTTAAGTATTGCTAAATTGCAAGTAGGTTTAAACTGATGAAACAGATAGAATTATAGTTGATTTTCTATCAGAATGCTAAGATGTTCCTTCAGGAGCCCTCAGAACTTCGGGACCCTGACTTTAATCCAAATCTGACTGTAATACAAGTTGCTTGCATACACATCCTCTCTTTTTTCCTTCTCTGACAAAAGCTACATGGGTAGAGGAGGGACATGAGGATTCAAAAATGTGTTTCAAGTAGATGTGGAGATGCAGGTTAATTATTAAATGAAGGAACAACGCAACCCACTTGTTGCATGATTCATTGTGAGTGACGAGTGTCAAAGTGTTTCTACTGTTATTGTCAAATATAGAACTCTAAGTCTCAATCCTTTGACCAAACATACAAGACAGGCCATTGATTTATTAAATGTAAAAGCATGAAATATAAGTTTAAAAACTATAAAAAGTTAAAGTTTGACCAAGGTTATGTAGGAAAACATCCCGATGTAGGTAGAGTGAAATAACACCACACTGTGACTGAGTAAGCACACTAATCCGTTGTACATGGACACTCCCTGCCAGTGGCCTCAATGTTCCCGCCTACACAGGCAAACTGCTCAGGAACAGCTTAAGGGAAATGGCAAAGGGCCAAGTGATTATCTGGCCTCTAAACATATCAGATTTCAATCCAAATCAACACCCACAGACTGTGTCAAAACAAGTTCTACCAACGAAAGCTGCATTCTTTGACCTACAGGACCCAAAGGAGCTGCTGCCCAGGCCTCCTGCCAGACACCACCAGAGAGGTCTACTAAATAAATCGGTTTCCCTTTGGTGTTATGTCATTTTGACGGGCTATTTCAATTTAAAAAACTGTAAGCTTTATATACGAACGCACCTCAGTATAACAGGATACAATTGAAAACTTCACTTATTTCAGTCATTCAATTCCTAAAACTAGACTTGTATTATACAGCATAACTGAATGAACAATTATATATTTTTACTTTATTTCCGTTAATTAAACTGAGCATGACATAAGACCAAGGTAAATAATAAAGTATTTCAATCCAGAAGTGTTATGTTTCAGACTACATAGTCATATGAAGATTGCTGACTTGACAATTGTGTTGCAGATAGTTACATATTCCCTCAACCTGTGTGTAATTAATCTATATAAAGTGTTTCACTTTTTGAACCTAAGTACTGAACCAATTAACTTTTCTATGATAATCTAAGTTATTGAGAAGCACCTGTACAGGGCTGCTTCTTAAAGTCCTTCATCTTAAATTAGGTGAAAATACAATATTTCTCCAGTATGCTTCCCTAAGAAGATCCAAAGCTAAAGAATCAAGTAAAATATCAACTCAGAAACATACGAGCAACAACAATTTTTAAATTTCTCATTTTAATGAATGAATGACTAATCACTAATATCACCCTTGATTTGCACAAAGAAACGTCTTCCATTTTCCTTTGTGATTAGGGGTGTACATGTATTTGTATTTTTCGTTACGGCCCTGTCGGTTCAGTAAGCACGTGTTCCGAACGAAAACAACAGTTTTCTACCTGAACACATGCAGAATGTTTATGTGCAGAGCTCAGCGTGAAATGCATTGTTCCGCAGCGCAACTTTAAAAAAATGACACCAAAACCAAACAGAAAGGACTCCCAGCTTTCACTAAACTCTGCTATTTGTGAAGATTAATGTTTTCTCATGCAGCTACAGAAGAAAAAAAAAAGATTGACCGAACCAGAACTTTGTCAGCGATATGGTACATAACACGCGCTTCACTGAACTGAATGACTCACTTGAAACAATTTCAAGCTGAATGCTACCAGTAGCATCCAATCGGCCCAAACGCCTTCTTTTGTTTAAAATGCAAGTCGGTGGAATCCCTGTTGATGAGAAGGTTTTTTTTCCCCAACAGCTGCCCATGCTGGATTCAAGTACAGCTAGGAAACCAGGTTGTCAAAATATAAAAACAATTCCAAAGTTATTTAAGCATGTTTTATTAGTTCTAAAGTCCTTACCCTGGCTCACTGTAGCTCAGAGAATAGACTTCAAAATACTTTTACTAGTTTATAAATCATTGAATGGCTTTGCACCAAAGTATGTTGAAAATCTGTTGTCACTTTCATCAACACCTTGTTGTTGAAAGTGTATAATACAAATAAAGTTGCCTTGCCTTATTCTCAAACATAGGCAAAGTATTATTTAAAAATTTCTAATAATTAACACAATTTTTAAGTGGATATATTGTTTACTACTCTGGTTATGTCTGCTTGTACTATTTTATGTATTTTTTGAAAAATACAATCAAATCTGCAGTCAGTTCAATCCTTGCAACTTCCTTGATTTTTGTTTTTTTTAATGCTGATCGTTTAAAAAAAATAATATGCACATTTGTATTTATTTTTCTTAATTAAAGTGTACTAGCAAAGTGCTGTACTTTAAAACCCCGAATACGTACTGAACAGAGATTTTTGTATACCGTTAGAATCATAGTGATTACCCTAAAAAAGAAGATCAACTCAGGCTAAAAGGGAAAATTCAACTCCTTTTTGTAACAAATTACTTTCTACAACCTCTATTATCTATTTACTGTACAGCAACTTTAATCTCTCATCATGATACCTTACATTCTCACCAGGATGCTCTCAATATTCTGGTGTTCGCCCATGCCTCAAGGCCCCCATGCTGCACATAGTTAAAGAAAGCGCCTTTTAAACCCTTAATGAACCATTATTTATGATGCTAACCTATACATCTCGGAGCTCTGCTGCTGGGAGCTGAGCAGTGGCATCAGAAGGCTGACTGCTACTAAAGTTTTCTGGTGGTTGACTCAATTATGCCACAAGTCACATGTGTTTCCTCTGAGTTCTGCATGTGGACTGATGGGCCCTGGAGGGCTTGCACACATTTCAAGCTGCCACACTAGTCAGAGTCCCAGGTGTGTGGAGGGGATGAATATAGGTGGCATATACCCAGATGGCTGGCCATTACAAAAAAGCTTTTAAAGTTTTAGAAAGGAAAACAAAACACAGAAGTTTGCAGATAGTTACTACAAATCCTCTCCTCTGGATAACATTTTTCATTTCACTAGAAATAATACTTTAGGAGTGCTTGCCGTAGAGTTATTTTATTGCTTCTTCAGCCCTAAAAAGCTTAACCCGTATGACATTGTAGGTCCACGACAGCTGATTGAAGCCCTTGCCAATATTAAGACGTGTTCTTCTAGTTGTCCAAAGGCTGAAATTTAATACTGTGAAAACAGTGCCATCCTTCATATTTGTTAGCAGAATCTCTCAAGTAGTCACACAATGGAGAGACATTTGTGACTGGAACAATCTGGGAACTTGTGTGCAATAAAGTCATTTTTATTTATCATTTTATCAGCTAGAAACAACATGATTGGAAGTAGTAATTGAAAAGAAATGGACAGAATAATATTTAAGTTGTTCCTAGGGATGTATGATACATACAGCAGATAATTAAGAGAGCAGATAAGCAAGATCATTCTGAGCTTACAAGAACAGATTTAGGTCTTATTTTGAGAACCCATATTTCTTTTTACAAGTGGACAAAGGTTTTTACCATTATTGTTAAAAAACAAACACAAGTTGCCAAAAATGTTACATTTTACTGAAAGACTCCTAACACTATATGTTACTAGTATGTTACTTCATTCTTCATTCAATTTTTCTTACATCTATTATTGTATTATGGCTCTCTCATTCATAAATTGATCGTCCAATAGAGTCACTTTTAAAAAAATCCAATAAAAGCTTGTGTCATTTCATCTGCAGCATTCCTGAGAAATAACCTAAGACTGGGGAATTTTATTACTTTTAAATGCGCTCGTTTCATATATAACATTTTGCATCCTTCTCTACCTTAAGTACAATCTTTTTTTTTTTAAGGTTTTGTGGCCACAGTGGCCTTCATTTGAAAGTGGATAGTACATATAAAGGGGGAGAGAAGTGGGGGTAGACATGCGGCAAAGATCCACCGGAACGGGACTCGAACCCGGGACAACCGTTTCGAGGACTGAGGCCTCCATACATGGGTTGCCCGCAACTATAAAAGCTATATTTTTAAACCCCAAAAGTAGGCATGGAGATATGTAGTATTGTTTATCGTTATCGTGAGAAATTTTGTATCGAGTTAAGAAATTTGATGTATCGTGACAACAATACATTTCGATTAATGATGTTTAAAAACTACAAATCTTTTAATGATTAGAATAATACTTCTTTATGTAACTGATGTCCCAAAGAAGTCTATTTTTAAAGGGGTATTTGGGTTTGTACGAAGTGCTGCAGTAATATGCAGTCACAGCCATACGGTTGCCTAAAAAGAAGCAAAGAAGCTCGAAATACTTTTGCATCGTCCCTTTTGTCATAAAAAAATAAATACCACAAAATCTGGTGATAAAATCTTAAATCCTCATCAACTATCCCTACATTAAGGGAGGACTTTAAGGTACCACAAGATTTTATATAATATATTTCATGCTGTAATCTGTTGCTAAATCTAAGCTTGAATAATATCTGAAAGAAAATCAAATCTATGAAGACTGTTAAACCGCATTAATTTCTTGAATAAATTTTTTTTCTCAAACTTTTGTTACGATTAACCTGAGGATGCATAAATTGGTCTACTTTCTACAGGGTTAACCATATTTGCTAATGTAATTAATTCAGTTCATGTGCTACTAGACTTTATATTCCCAAAAACTAAAAGTTAAAACATTTTTGGGAGGAGAAATGCAAGTGAGGGTTAAAGTGCTTTAGGAAACTAAACAAAAACGTTCTCTATAAAAAAGAAGAAAAGCCTCTGGTCAGCGTTATTGTTAGACATTCATTAACTGGGGGTTGAAGATTGCTCTGTGCCAAAGGGAGTCACCAAATTGTTAAATTTTAATGAAAACACAAGAATGTTTGACTAAAAAATTAAAAAAAACAATTTTGGCTTATTAAGTACGACTTGGCATTCATCTCTATGGGCCTTGGATTGAGGTATACCCGTGGGAAACTCTATGATAACAAGAGTTCTCCAACACTTGGACATCCAGTCTGTTTGCTGGCTCAGATTCCTTATCCTGGTCTCCTTCCATGAGATATCTCCCTCAAGACGTCCATAAAACCCAGGGCATTAGGAAGCTAAACACTACCACATGTTCACTTCCGGACACAGACTCCTCGGCTGAGGCATGCCACCAGGCACCAGAAAATGAACAGGCCTTGAAAAGAAATAACAGAAAACTGCAGATGACAGGTCTTCAACTAACATATTTAAAGGCAAAGGAACACAGAGTGGAACAGACAATGTGGAGTCTGGTCCTCTTCGAAGCAATTTATTCCTTCAAATGTGCAATCTGCCTGCAAACATGGGCCCCATCCTCCATGTCAGGGACTCATGCTGAGGATTTAGCTACTGGAAATCTGCCAGGCTGTCTGAAGGAGATAGATTCTGAAGAAAAGTCACTGCCCTCTGCCAAGACAATACCAGCTCTACAGAGCTTGACTTCATTAATATACATGTTTTTATGTATATATGCTAAAACATGAACAGATAAAAAAGACAATGCAGACTAAGTGCGTAATAAAAATAAATATATAAAAGCAAGAGAGAACTTTGAACAACCAAAAAAAAAAACAGCTTGTAATTTCTCTGTTTTCTTTCTTTAAAGGAATGTTTTCCTCTTAACCTTGAAGTCAATCTGATGAGTGGATGTATAGCCGTTTCCACTCCTCCCACTGTCTTAGATGCTAAAAGCACACTTCCACTAGGAAAAAGGGCAATCCCTCCCCTGCTGATTCTGACTGAAAATTAATTATTTTGCTGTCATCTCAGCAAACCGGGAACGCCAAGAAGGAATACCAAACATGTAGAAGCATTTGAGTTCAGCTATTACCACTTGCTGTTAGATTAAGAAAGCACTTTCAGAATAATAAATACATACCTCCCGGTTAAGTAAAAGGGCAAATATCATCATATTTTAGCTACAAACCCTACTAAATGAAAAATAGTTATTGCCCTTTCCATTGTTGAGATGGGAGCAGATCAGTAAATTGAAAAGCATTTTTGACAACCAAAAACCACCTTTTTGTAGCCATGTCTCCTTTAAAAACAGGGAGTACCTTAAATGGATGCTAACACATCATCTAGATGTACTTTGGACAAATGTAGCTAAAAATTGCTAAAAATGACTGTGACGGCTTACTGGCAACCTGGTAAAACGATGAAGGAAGCACGTTTACTAAAAGAATCATCTGTTCAGGAAGAGGGGCGTGGGCTAGGAGAGCTACCTTAAACAGGGAGTTAACAGTAGGACCATAGAGGGGTCTCCAACTGTTGTTGGTGAGCATTAAGTTTATCAGCTAAGAAAAAATACGTATTTACAGCAGCTGTTTTTGTGTGTGTAATATATCAGTAAAAACGGTTTACAGTTTTCAGGTAGTCATTTGCGAATGTGGTGAATTACAAACAAACGGGCCTTGTGATAGAGGGCTTTTAGAGTTTTCCCCAGGGTGCCAGTTTGATGGGTCTCCAAGCTACTCAACAAACAGTTCTGACTTCCTTCTCCTCAGACTAAATCAGCAAATAAATTGTCACTTAATAAGGTCAAATTCAAGCTTGAGACAGTCCTATTACTTTTGTCTAGAGTGGCCATTGTGTTAGCCTCCGATTGCCCCAGATTGGCATTCAAGATGCAAAATAATCACTTTTTGCTCACTTTCAGGCACCTTGTGTGTCCTTCCCGCTCCCTCCATACATTTTCCTTGAAATATTTCTTGACTGTGTTAATGGAAAAAAAACTGTAAAAATGAAATTATATGCAGTCTAATAGCTATCTTTCACCAAGTTGTTCCCCCCAAAATTTTAATAGCACTTTACATGTCAAGGTGAACCATAAAAAAGTGGACGCTGTCAACTATGCAATAATTATCTCGCCTAATGATAACAGAGAGTGAAGTAGTGCCTAGTGGTGGTAATAATAATAATAATAAAAATAATAATAATAATAAATATGTAAGCTCCAGCTAAATGTTAAATGTATCTGTAATTAGATCGCTCTTTAAAAGCATCTGGTTCTGTTTATCTATGAATAAAAGGTGCGTATACAGGAAGCAGGATGAGTCCCACTGAGTGACACTTTGACCTGTGGCCAGTAATGTCTTCAGTATGCAGGGAGCGGCTCAGCCCACGGTGGAAGGTGCACAGCTGGGCTTGGAGCGGAGCCCAGTGAGAAAAACGCCTCCTCTTCTAATTGAGACAGCACAGATCTCCCTTAGTGACCCTCCCATTTCTGTTCCAAGAGGGAAAGGAGAAGGATTCCAGAACACTGTGAATGTTTCCAGTAAAAACAATAAATTTTTGGGTAAAAGGCAGGAATCTCTGCAGCAATTTAAAGGTTATGACCGGAGGTACTTATTTTTATAATATTCCAAGTCATTTGTAGGTAAGGGTGCAAAAATCTGATTACGGTTTTGACCAAAGTTAGTAGATTTATTTCTATTGTTTGATGGATTTGTTAGGAATTCTTGACTTTTTTTTGCACCAAGACAGTTAATTCAAAATAAAAAACCAAATAAATGTAGAGAAAGAATGTAAACAATGAACGAATATAAAAAAAAAAAAAAAACTAAATCAATAACTCTGAGCACTGCCAATGACCTGGGGCTTGCCGCACCCTTTTAGCAACTATGTTTAATCAGCTCACATCTACACACGGCTGTTGTTCACTCTCTCTCAAAAGGCAAAGGGAGTGTGGGAAGGCTCTGACTCTGCTTCTGCCTCTTAAATTGGTCATGGAGACATGCTCCTGGGGGCAGCGAATGGATTGAGCCTGACAGCCAATCAGTTCTAGGAAACAGTTCTCTGGTTGTACCAAAGCAGCTCATTGTGACCCATTGTGCTTGAGCGCTGGTGGGAAGGCACTAGTTGCCGGTCCGATCAGCTGCACCTGGTGTCCGTTAAGACCACAGCTATGCAGCCCGGCCTTGAGCATTCAGGAGGCAGCAGTAAAGGTGGGGCCGTGTCAATAAGATGAGAATTTCAGCTGAGATTTGAGGGTAAGGTTGCTCCCTGGATAACTGTCGAAATTACTCAGGTCCCTCTGGTCTTTATTACCTCTACCATGCCAATGCTGCGTAAGATCAAGCTCAGGGAGAGGGTTCAGAGTGCACTCGGTGAGGCTGAAGATATTTTAAAATGTGCATCTGTACTGGCAGTAAACTTTGCACAAGATGCTGCAAAAGATATCTGTAGGCGATCTAGAATAAGAATATTGGCATTATTTCCACTCCTCACTTTTACAGAGACTTGCCCAGCTTAGTTCAACACTCAAAGAATTTTAAAGAACGAAATAGGATCTATAAACTAGGGCTGTGCCCTATCATACATGATAATTCTGGTGTAAAATACATGTCAAAACACACCTACATGACCCAGAGTGCAAATAACTTCTTGCTATTCTTCAATCCAGTCAGTGGCGGTCACCTTTCATTGTTTTTCACAGACACTTTTAAACTCAGAAGAAAAAACAACCTCAACAGCATCCCAGTGCACCAAGTGAAAATGTATCCTATCATTCAAGGCCCATTTGGGACATAGGTAGACAAAACATAGATGTGCTGTTTCAATCCAGGGACATGTCCAGAAGCTACATCAGAATTATGAAAGCGGTTTTAATACACTAGAACAGACTAACAGCAGAGCGCAGTGTTCTAAAAACTGCAAAATAAAATGTACCTGTAAGGGTAGAAACTAAAACTCTTTCACCGCTTATGGAAAAAAAGTGGTTTTACAAAAATGATTAGTTCGTTTTCACATTATTTGGACAAGATACCTTAACATATACTGCTATGTTTTCTGCATATTTAGGCAACTTAAGGTGACAGATATACATCAGTCACTAACGAATGTCAGCATATAAGCAAGACTTGATTTTTTTTTTTTCTCAAAGAATTTCGACTCATGAGCGCCACAGCTTCCAAATGCCATGTATACTACACATGTGCACCACTTCATAGAATCGGCAACTGTAACTCAGATATTGCAGCAATTGGCAAAAATTACTTTATCCTGTGCTATGCTATGCAGATGTTTTACTAAACTCGGGATGTTGATGCTTGAAATTGAAAGCGAACACGATGCCATGAATTACTTGCCTAATAATTACAATCCTACTTTGCCGTTTTTATTGTGCATTCAAATTTTAGTCTTCAAGGAAATGTACCCCTTCCTGATTTATTTTAGTTGAACAATAAATTCCACACCCTTGATCCCAATATGCATGCACTATTCCGAAGTTGAGTACATCAAAAGCAGAACGCAAACTTCAAAGATGCGACAGGACTTCTGTTCACAGGAATTTGCGTGATTTTTTCAGTTTTAGACATATTCAATACAACTACAGAGTCAGAGTCAATACAATTCAATGTTTTTCAATATGAAGTGACAGTAGCTTTACAGCAAATTGTGCTGGCTCCAGAAGAGTTGTAAGTTTAAGTTATTTAACTTATTTAGGTAAAGTTGAAGTAAAAAGGAACTGCATCCATTGTCAATTCAGGGTCTGTGACATATAGGCATTCCGTCAATACCAGGTTCTAAGGTTTTTGTTAATTGATTCTAGTAGTGAAGAACAAAAACTTCCAAACTTTATGAAAAACTAAGTCCAACCCTAAACCACAAATGCATACAAACTACATCAAACCGAGAACTTTGAGGGGCTGTACATGCCTCTAATCTTAACTATATGCTATCCCTTTATTGGGGATGCTTGTAACTAAAATATGCCAGTGGCATTGCAGTACAAAGTTTAATCAAAATGCCAGCTACACTACATGTTTAAATATGCAAGGCAAACCTTCATGACTTTTTGAAAGCCTAACAAAAAAAATTCTAAAAATTCTTCCTTTAAATTATTTGCAAATGATTAAATACAAGTCTTGTCATTTATACCATCTGCTACAGGAGCAAAAAGCAGCATGGGTTTTGAGTGTTCAGTGCTTGTCCTACTTTTGGATTTATCTGACAGAGCTGCATTTTTTTTTTTACAATTGTCAGCTGGCAGAACATAATATGGCTTGTTTTTCTTTTATTGAAGACTGTTATTCTTTACCCCCTGCCTTTCATTTAAAATTAAGCTCTTGTGTCTGAATTGCTTATTTATTATGTTAGTATAAATATAGCTCAACCAGCAAGAAAGAAAGAAAAAAATAATGTATTTCTATTTGCATTTTTGGCATTTTGCATCATTGTTTGTTTGGCTATATTTCTTTTTGACAGACAAATTGGTATGCAGCAAGTTGACAAGGCGTAACATGATGGCCACAGACAGGTGATGAGAAAAAAATACAGATTTTCCCATTACAATGACACCTGACAGAGGATGGGAAAGATAGGGCAGCAAGTGAACATTTTGTCCTTGAAGTTGACGCAATGAAACAGAACAAATGGGCAGGCAAAAGGATTTGAGCAACTTTAAGAAGGGTCGAATCATAGTAGCATCTTCACAATCGCAGTACTTGTACTGAGGGCCTCCAAAAGGTAGAAGTAAAACTGGTCAAGGGCTCATTTATGCACAGATCCGAGTTTGAGAGTGACTTTAACTGAAGTTGCCAAAACAAAGGTAATGTTGATGCTATTGGAAAGTTGCACAGATTGATTGCCCACTCTGAACCAATTATTTTATTGCAAGACCATAAAGTACGACCATGAAGTAATAGAATGGGAATCTTCCCCTTTTTCCCACGACGCTAATGGCTGGAAGTAGATTGGAAATGAACAAAAATAAAATAGGAGTTCTTAAACAAATGAAACTGGTGGTAGAAAATAAATGCTTTGGGAAAGTTCTGCTAGGAAAGCTTGGGTACAGTCACTCAAACCCTAATAAGAGTGATGGCTGGTGCTCCTTTAGTTTCCACAACTTGACTGCCCATGTTTTATGAGACCGGAAATATTTCCAAAGGGCTTAGTTTGTCTTTCTTGTAAGCATTAGTAAAGTCTAGTCACCAAAGTTCATCCAGGTGACTAGCAGTGGGGAAGGGGCAGTGCTGCGTTACTCTATGGGCCAGACAAAAAAAATATCACTCGGGTACTCTCTATGGCATCTCACAGAAATAATGAATGAAAATATTGTCCTAAATCAAAAATCTAAGACCAAACCAACAGCTCAGATATAGGGACCTGGGAACTAAACCGGTTACTAAGTTTCTACTAATAAGACTTTGTATTGAAATCACAGCAGACCATGAGAGCCCCACTCAAGTGCATACGTTGATGGTTCAGGACATGCTCAGTATCAACTTAGTCACTGAAATGGAAACTGCTGATTGGCATTTGAGTGTATGCTTAGGTAAGGAAACCAGAAAAAGAGGATTCATTTATACTTTAAAAAATCAAACAGGCAGGTGTGTCTAAGCAAAGTGGTGCATGAAAGGTTGTCAAACAAGGAAAAGACATCCATGCTTAAGTTTTATTTTTTAAGAAATGTGCTCAAGTATTATCTCTTCTTCTCGTGAAGGTTAACCGATAGGTTGATCCAATTTGTCTACTGAGGCGTGAAAGGACTTAAGAAATACTTCACATTTTTGTGCTGGAAAATGTCAAGGTTTCCTGAGAGATGAGGACAAGAGGAGGGGGAAATGACTTTTTCTCTTGCTGGCAGCTCGACTTCATGCTTGTTAGCACCAATAGGCTTATCCTTGGCAATCAACACCAGGATGGATATGTACAGTATAACTCTAAGTCTTGAATTGCATTACAGACAGCTGCTAGTACATCTGCCACTAAAATACATGCAATGTCCCTTCCATATATGTGCAAATACAAACATGCAACTCATTTAAAAAGATGGGATTGGTTCCTCAGTGGCTGAGGCTGTAAAAGCTTTCATCGTGTCACCTCCAGATGACTATTCTTTACACAGCTGCACAGAAGCATGTTCTGGTGACATGAGGGTGTCAAAGCAGACATGACCTGATTAAAGATGCACCATGCGGCATCTGCGGATGGAGTTAGAGCACGGAAAGGAGACTACGAGTGCAAGGAGAGGCACTCTGTCGTGAACTGCATTTACTTCTGAAAACCACAGACGATGAGCTGCTCACCTGCTTGAACGTTTGAGTGGCTATTTCTCCTCCATGCATTTTTTTTGTATCTGCAGCACTTTGTATATCTGAAGTAGCTGTTTTTCACTTTCACAAAACCAAGTGGGCTCTCTGCTGCAAAGATGATGCGACTATGATCTCCTCAAGCTACAGACAACCATTCTTTTTCTCTCTAATATATTATATGAGAGAAAAGTAAGTTTATTTAGTGGTAATGTGGGCATTTAACAACTATGTTGCAGAAAATATAGTCAAAAATAGAAGACTTTACTCAATTTTAATAGAAGACATCCATAATAGAGCCTTGCAAAAGTATCAATATCCCATAGGCTTATTTTTTATGTAACAACCAATCAAAATGAAAGTTGATTTTATGCGCTACACCGACACAGAATAGTGTGTAATTGTGAAATAGAAAAAAAAAGGATGCATGGTTTTGAATATTTTTTATTAATAAAAAAAATATGTGGCATATTTGCCCATTCTTCTCAGAACAGCTCAAGCTCAGTCAGACTGGAGTGTCTGAACATCAAGTTCTGTCTTGAAACACATTTTCAACTAGATTTAGACTTTGAATGGAACGTTCAAGCTAGCTGAATTATTCTATTATTGCTCTGCTGTATGCTTAGGATTGTTTTTCTCCTGGAAGAAGAATTTCTAACTCTTTTGATCCAGGGATTCCCCGTGTGTTGCTTCATCCATCTTACATCAACTCTGCCCAATTTCAGGTATTCCTGCTCAAGATAAACATTCCCACAGTTACATTCTACCACCAACACCATGTTTCACTGTGGAGGTGGTGATTTAAAGGCGATGTGCGGTGGTACACAGTGTTTTCCATACAGGCCAAATGTTATTTTTTATTCTAATTCCACCAAAGCATCTGAATTGAATTGCTCCTCTGCTGCATTATGGCGTTCTTCCTGCCATTTTCTATCCCTCTTTCTATTTTGAAATATTGGTCCAAAATTCCCATCACCATCCCTGACCTGTCTACTGGGTTCCTTGGTCTTCACGATGCTGTTTGTTCACTCATGCTCTCCAACAAACCTGAGGCCTTCACAGAACAGGTCTGGATTAAACTACATTCAGCTGCACCCAGTTTACAAATTGGCTGACTTCTAAAATCAGTTAATTGAACTTGATTTTATTTTGGGGTATTGGCGGAAAGGGGGATGGAAAAAAAAGCACACCACATTTTTATTTGTTGAACATTTGGAAAACGATGCACTATTTTTGTCCCTCTTCCCACTTGTTGCCTCTGTGCATCACAGGCAGCCAAACTCCATCTAACTGACCACAAGTATTATATGCATGCATAGCATAAATGCATGTCCTTTGAATTATAATACCCTACCAAATATTAAGTTCAAGCAGTGCTTTTGATATTGCACACATTGCTAATGTGATGATGACTGCAATTCAATAATTGTGCAGGGAAAGAAAAAGTAGAACTTGATGAGTTAAAAAATGCAGGCTCTGTCACGACGAGGAGAAAACTGGGATCCTTAAGAGAGAAAAGAAGGGATTAGTTGGTAACTCTGCAATCCTGAAGACTCCAGCAGCAGCACAGAAACTGCATTGCCTTTTTTTCCATTGATGCTGCTGAGAAATTCTGGGCTACCTATGGTGTTTGGGGCACAAACCATTAAAGTACAGCCCACCTCCTAGCAGGCTGCCCATGATGTGTTTAAGTCTTGCTGTTACTTTGCTGTCTGGATGAGTACTACGTGACTCATGGGGGGGTGCTGGGGCACAGAGCGATTTTCTCTGTAATGTCCCCTGTGATGTGAAGTCTACACCATACTGCTGACCTCGAATTTTAGTAATTACCCTCAAATTACACCATCAACTGGGATACCGGTACTTCAGCTGGCCATTTTAACTGTACAAAAAGCTGTTGTGTATCGCCTAGAGGCTTCTTTTCTTTTTTGTCACCTAAATTTTTTTTTTTTTCTGTATCCCTAGTTCTGGATCAGGTATGGGTGCCATAGTGGAAAATAGTAGATGCTGAAACACCAACACCTGGTTTTGGCATTATGGATTCAGAAAAGCTAATAAAAACACACGTTAAGGGCAATTCACAGTAAATAATTAACAATTTATGTTCTAGAACGTCACATAATCTGTTACATTCTGTGCCTTGCCGAGCATACAGGATGTTAACACAGATTTTACAAACAATCTGAAAAGTGTGGCTTACACTGGCTGTACTGTTGTACTGTAGACCTCTAAGGCTTCCTCAGAGTAGCTGTATATACGCTGCAATTAAATTACACCCAAGTCTGCTATGTATGTTAGCTCATCTGAAAGCAGCTGGTTGCACTGGATTTAAGAGAGATCCAAAAACAAAATGTAAAACTCTAATATCTTATTTTATTTAATTTTTTGCTCTGTGAATGCACCACACTCTCTGGTGTGGAAGGTTTTACTGCAGGAATAAAACTCTAAGTAAGCTTTTACTCAGTAACAATTAGGTGTTTGAATGGGAGGCAAGAGAAAAGGAAACAGCATTTTCTAGCTTCTAGATTTTCAGCTGATAACAGGAAGGCTGGAAACATTACAGCAATTTTGCTCTGTTTAAACCCTTTGATCTTTTAACTTTTGTCTGTTGGTCATGAATGCTGGATATGATAGGGTAGGGATCTAGATTATCTAGAGAATACACATGGATACTCCTGTTCTAGCTAGCCCCGCTAACCGCCCATATACGATGCTGTAGCTAGTTAAAAAATGTCAGCCTCCTTATCATTTTATCTTCGTTTTAAAATAATCCTATTTTTCAGCAACTGCTCATAAACAAAAGACATCAACTCGTAACATAGACACCATAAAAAGGAGGCTGCTGTTAGATCTTCTTATATAAATCTCATGAATTTAAATTCTGTTTCAGCTGGTCAAAGCTTTGCAAAAACTAAATATCAGAAATTGGCCACAAAGTTCCTATTGGTTCAACGCTACTATTCACATTTGTTTGAAAACCATGCATCCTTTTTCTTGTGCTTCACAATTATGCACTACTCCGTGTTAGTGTATCACATCAAATCCTAGTAAAACACATTGAAGTTTGTAGTTATAGTCCCAAATTATAGAGCATCTCTACTGAAAAGTGTGTTTCGATTCAGACTTGTTTGCTTTCCATAAATAAAACCCAAAGCAAACAAGTGCCTTTAAATTAGTAAAAAGTCTACTAAGAGTATCATTTTATTTCAGTACAATTACAGGTGTCCTTTGGAGGCCTCAAAGGGCTTGCTACAGAACAACCCAGCAAGCAAAACTTTTTAGATTTTCCTCTGTAAATAAAGAAAAAAAAGAAATGTGCTACTTTGTGTTGATCTATCACGAAAATCCAAAAGAACATTAAAGTTGGTAACATGGCTAAACGACATAACTTTAAGACAATGCAAGGCACTATTTAAACAAGCTACATGGTGTTACGATGGGACCTTACATAACTGCTTAAACAGTTTCTATAATAATTGTCACGTAAAAATAATATATATTTTTGAATAAAACAGGGCACTGATCAAAACCAAGAGCTCATATCCATGCTGCTTTAAGTAGCACAGTATCTCCTTCAAGATGAAAGGAAAAAACTAATGAAAAGGAACTACTTGTCCGACGGCATCAGATGATCCCAGGGACTTGTGTTCTTTAATTTACTTGGAAGTGAGCCTTCCTTAACACAATCTGTGACCCTCCCTAAAACATGCATTAATCTTGATCTTGGCACAAGCCTGTCTGTCTTCACTGCTACAACTCCCTCTGTCAAAAATGGAGGACAGAGGTTGTCCGCATACAGCGAACTGTGAAGTCGAACAAAAAGCCTAAACGAACAATTGCCATAAACAGCAGATAAACACAGATATCTGTAGCTGCAGATGTTTACCTTCGGCAAACCTTTTAGTTGTTAGCCGGATTTTATCGATGCTCCAATTTCCTTCTAACACGTTCAACTATAAGTGCTCGCGTGTTGAACTCAAAACTCTAGAACCTTACCAAGACATATTGTACAAGACGGGGGGAAAAGCATAATGACATTTCTCCAGCTGCCGAGACGACAGAAGTAGGTTAAAACGTAAGAGAAAGGGGAAACAGATTTACACAGACAATAAACGGCAACAACAATCTGCTTTTTTTTTCTTTTAAAATGCCTAATAAAGTTTAGACAACACAGCAGATGAAGAATTCATCACATTGAAAAGAAGAAATTTGCAGAAAAATATCCAGCTTTCCTACCAAAACGCATTACTGACCGATAACCTGCCAAGCAATCCACACAGCACACTGTTTAACAGTTTACTGCCTTCTGGTACTTCTAAATAAGTCATATTCCTACAGCCGTCATGCTTTTAAGATTGCACTATTTTGAAACCACAGTGGCTAAAATACTGACATTACAGCTCTAAAAGGCAGGGTTTGTGGTGCTCTGACATGTAAGTACATCACTTAAGCAATTTGGTGCTCTGAATGGTTCATCCTCTTAAGCGGCGGCCTCTGAACTGATGGGCTCCACTGAAGAAATCTGTCCATGTGCATCAAAACGTTCTTCAGCAAAATGTGTGCGAACAAGTATTTGACATCGCCTGGTTTACATTAAAGTGTGCACTTTGCCATAACACACCGATTCAAAAACCTTGAGGGTGTGGGGGGTGCAACCTGAGGTTTCTAAAGCTGAGCAAACAAAAGAATAAACGTGCTTACATTTTGAATGGAAAAAACAGTTTCTTGTTGGGAAAAAAACAAAAAAACTTCTACAAATATTTTGTCTTGTGTGGTCAACATCTGCTTTTTTGCAAGGATTCTTGCAGTAATATTGGGACAGGAGGAGCGGAGATGTGTGCAGTTCGGTATTAGTGCACAAAACAAAAACACAAATCCAGATTGGGACTTCCCTATGTTTGAAAAACACAAAAGACTTTCTGTGGTACCATTTCTACAGTTTCACTTCTGAGAAAGCGTTAAAATGATCCACAGTTTTCTCCAGCTGTATAGAGCATGGAGCTGCATAGCACTGCCCCTCCCGCAGTCTGTTGCTGTGCACTGCCAGTTTTCTGGTTGAGAAATGGGCTACTTCACGGTTGCCTCCTTAAAAAAAAGAAAACAATTTGCCACTTTAGAAATATTTCGAAAAACTTAAAACAGCGACATCCACCAGACTGGAAATCTTAAGTTCCTGATGAGCAACCGAGAGCAGGCTGGCTAGTTGAGCAGATAGCCTGACTAATCAAGCAGCTAATATCATAATAATAATAATAATAATAATCATTATACAATAATTAGAATAATTGTTATACTTGTGAAGAACAGGATGCCAAAACAGCACAAGATTCTCCACAACAGGCCCTTGTAATCATGTATTAGATTTGTTTTTCAATTATTAAATCTGTTATGTGAGCAGCAGAAAGAATAACCATTACTTCTGAGTTTAAATGAAAATAATCTCATGTCATAATTGATTGTTTAAATACAGCGAGGCTGCAAAACTGTGATATTTTTAGTTGTGGTTATCAGACATTGAGAATCTGATTTCGACCCATGCCTGATGGTCTTTCATCTCAATAACTGTTCAAATGTCTTAACATAAGTCTCTTGGGAGATGTTGGAATTGCAAAAAAAGGTTGTCTGAAAATATGATTGCAATAATTGTCAGGAGCGAAAGCTGAATCTACAAACCAACAGATGGCCTGACGTTGACCCAGTCATCAAGAAATGCCGAAGCTCCTTCCGATGTTTGTGAACCAATGCTTGGACATTTTTTAAATAATTTTTAAAAGTGTATCGCATCAACAGGTCCAAAAAAGAATCAGTAGCTAATACTAACAAAAGCATAGAATTTCCTTGAAAATCTTTGTATGCCCAATTCAACATACTGTAGGATTGCATGCAAGATTCAACTTTATTCTTGGGGAGAAAAGAAATGTAGGCAGCGTCACTTTTTTTTCTCTAAGATGATTATGTCTTCAAATGCAGAAATAAGTCAAGGAAAAAACTGATAGGAAAATTGTGTGGTCCTTCATTTAAGCAGATTCCATTAAATATATGAATGAGCAATTTCAATCTTTGCTCAATTTCTCAAACATGCAAACTCCATAACTGAAAAAAAGCGTTCATTACATCCAAGTTGCACATAAATTACTGGATACAGATAATTGCACAGCAGTGTTTTTTAGATAACCTGGTGTTTTCACATGAGTTCTCACACCTCCCACAATCAACATCATCCTCCAGGACTTCAATCCCCAATCCGCTCCCAAACCCTCTGGTCCTGGCACTCCCGGGGGGGGGGGGGTGGGGGGCTTGAGAAAGCAAGCACCTGGCCCAGCAGTTTCATAATTCATTCAGGTGCACCTCCACAGCACTGCACCAGGCTGATATGCACGCATATTAAGTACTGTATTGGCATTCTATTTTTCAAATAGCTATTTTACTTTCAAAGTAGGCCACCACTGAAGGACTGGACACCGTTTTTTGTTTTTTATTGCTTAAGAATTTTATAGAATTTAGATTAAGCAGTCTCCAGGTTCTCTGAATTTGTGGGGTTTGTTTGTGTGAAGGGGCTTTAAATTGAGTTTAAGTGCACGTTTGTTATTAGGATAACATTACCCGTATTTTAATCGGGCAACAACACAAAACTTTTTGCATCTTTAAATCAAACTGCCATGCAGGTTCACCCTGTCTTTCTTAATTATTCCTAAAAACTCTCTCTCACTCACTTTCAAACTCTTCCTCTGCCCATCCTCTACATCTGTTGGAGATTACTATCCTCTTATGGTAGCTGCAGGCTCACAGAGTATTCCCAACGGCCGTTCATGGCTGTCTACCTTATGGGACGGCACAGATTCAAAAGCAGCAGAGAAAAACCCAAACCAACTTAATTTCCCGGGAGAACAAAGTTGAGAGTAGTAAATCAATGTACCTGTGTTCCTGCAACAAAGTCAGCTGGAAGTCACAATGTGTCTCTGACTTAATGGACAGTTTATCTTTGTTATTTTCAGAACAAAGAGGGGTTGTATGAAATTCTCAGAGTAAGATAACCTTAAGCATTAAAAAAATGTCATGGCAGTGCGTGCTAAAAAATGTAAAACAAAAATTTAACTGCATTCTTTTAAAAACAGAAAAGAATCTGATATGATTCAGACTTCTGATAGATTTTGCTGTAATATGCAAGACCATATTGCAAAACATTTTTTTAATGTTATCTGTTATCTGTTTAACTGCAGATTTAAACTCCTTCACAGGAGTCATGGGTGGCCCTTCTTTACTTTTCACTTCAAAACTGTCTGTGGTTTTCAAGATCAGAAATATTTACAAACAGCAAAGTTTGTCTTGTCTGTATTGTCTTTTTTTTTAATTTGGGGAAAGTGAAACAGCTTTCATTCAGCCAACAGACTAGCAGGGCGCAGAAATGGGTGGGGGAGGGGCAGCGATTAATTACCATATTTTTGACATAGCCAGAGAAAGCTCATGCACTTTCTCCAGCGTCTCATTGAGAGACGGCTGAGCCGCAAGAACGGCATGATAGAAACTGTTTTAAAAGTTTACGATGAAATTCTGGTGGGTATGGCTACAGCGGGCAGGCTTTAACTATACCATTTGCAAAATCTAGAGAAGAAGGAAGGAAGGAAGGAAGGAAGGAAGGAAGGAAGGAAGGAAGGAAGGAAGGAAGGAAGGAAGGAAGGAAGGAAGGAAGGAAGGAAGGAAGGAAGGAAGGAAGGAAGGAAGGAAGGAAGGAAGGAAGATATTTAGCAGTAAAGTGTGTTTGGAGTCATCTCTGTTTTCATTTTCAAAATGTTGGTTTCCGGGGTTTTGTTTAAAGTTTTTTTTTCTTTTTTTTTTTACGTAAACATATTTTCTGGTTAATAGCAGGATATCCCATCATTTGACCAAACGAAAGAAAGGTAACAATAGCACTGACACCTACTGAAATAACATCTATTTCTAATTTTAAACAGGATTTAGTTTTCTATTTTCAGAATAAGTGAGAAAAAGGAGAAAAACAATTGCTTGCATGCCTCCTGGCACTAACGAAAGCATGGTAAAACTATTCATGCTTCCTTTTTAAACAACAGAGCACCCTTACTTCAGAGAGTGTTCAGATATTACTTAAGATATTTCACCTGGGTGTAAAAACGGCTTTGTAACAAAGAACGAGGAAATAGCCTGTATCCCTCAGACCATCGATTGGCCTCATTGACTAGGGAGGCTATAAACATGATAAGCACATTTACCTAATAAATAAAAACACAGCCACGCTGAAAAGACACAGCTCTGCATTATTTTCTGCTCTGTTCCAGCACGAATGCTGTAGGAGAAATGATTACACTGAGTCCCGACTGGTGTAATCCTGTCACCCTCTCCCTGCAACGTGTCTGCTCCCACAGATTTCACTTCTTCTGTCCATCACTTGAAACATCTGGATTCATTTTAGAAGGTCAGGGCTAGTGAAGCAGAAACTGTCAGTAGAAGTTGTCTTGATGTTTGTCATGAAATGGAGCACAGAAATGCCACCCCGAGCCAGACCAGAAAATAACACTTCAGTAGATAATATAAGGTCTGAGGAACCTTCTTACCAGATAAAGGTGTGGGCGAATTTAACTGGCACCCAGACACATTAGATGCAGGCCCTTGTACAAGTATTTATATCCTTTTTCTGGGTTACAACCACAAACTTTACTGTATTTTACTGGAATCTAATGTGAAGTCCAGCATGCACATTAATTCAGCCAAAATTCGATGTAATTCTACTGTAATTAAAGCTGCAGATATATGGGGATATATCTCTAGAAGCTTATACATATATACACATAGACTTTTGCCCCTTCTTTGTATAATAGTTAAAGGTCTGGGCTTTGACTGGGTGATTCTAACACATGAATATGCTTTTAATGGTTCCATTGTAGCTCTGGCTGTATTTCCAAGGTTGTTGCTCGAAAGCCTCCCAATCCCCACATCCCAAAGCTTTTGCAGCCTCTCATGCATTTTTCTTCCCCCATTGAACTTTATTCAATGGGGGAAGTTCAGTTTTAAAAATATTTTATTAATCCAAAAAGGAAATTAAACGTTGTTGTAACTCATATTTATCCAAGTTTCTTGAAGAAGTTGTTGTAGATGCTAATGGATGTGGACAGGAAGGATCTCCTGTAGCAGTCTGTGTTACAGCGACTCTCTAGATGCCTCTGACTGAAGACATTATGTTGTTGTATAGCAGTCTTAGTGTATAGCTTTTTCCATTTGAGTGTCGCTGCTCAACACAAGAATCCCCACAGCATGACGCTGCCGCCACCATGCTGACCATATGACATTAAGGTGTCCTCATGGCTTTTAGGAAAGCATAAACAGGACTTATCATGGTTTAGGGGAGGCTCAGTGGACACAAGAAATAACATAGATGAAGCGGATTGTGTTGGACACAACTTTGTATTTTAGAAAAATAGAAGCACAAAATGAGCCGCTGAACCTGGGAAAACAAACAGGTTTCACGTAAGTTTTTGTTTAAAAACAAACGAACCCTATGCACTCAAGTAAATGGGTGTGAAAATCCAAAAAGACCAACCTATTTCTCTTCACTTGGAGCTCCTCTAGGTGAGAAGAGCTGTGATTTCAAAGCATCTCCCCAGAACCATATTTTATAATGAGTATCTTTATTAGGTGTGTGCTTTTGGGTCCACGCTCATTTCTTCGGGGGCAAACAAAAGTAAGCGAGGCATGCGCTCCAGAGTCCCTCCCACCTGTCTCACGATGCCAATACCTCCAGCTTCACTCTTCTTTCTTTCCTCTCCCCTTCCTCCAATCCCTCCTCCTGGATTAAGAGCTCTTAATTTTCCCTAATTACACAAACTCATTTCTTTTTCTTCATGTCTCGGCATTTCTCCCTGTTTTTCTCACCATGGGGCTCATAAACACATTGTGAAATGGGGTTTAATAAGGCTGCCTTGTGAGGGTTTAGGGCCTTTAATGGACACAGGGCTTGTTTGATAAGTCCCCACTTCATCACACACTTTATTAATTAAAGTTTATATTACATTAGAAACAAAGTTAAAGCCATTTACTCCTCAATAATGGTTTCATGTAGCTGCATATCTATAGACAATTAATTGGAGCCTTGTGCTCGCATTTGCATTTGATCCAGTTTGGAAAAAAAAGGAAAAAAAAGGACAATTTGCAGCCGGGCAAGATGTCGGAAGCAGAAGGAATACTGAACAAGAAATCCACGCCTATTAGAGGCACTACTAAATTAACAACTCAAAATGATATCTAATAATTTACGTGGTGTTACAGTCGCCTGTGTTTATAGAGGTCTTGTGGTGTTTTATGTTGCAGCTGAAGAGTTTGTTAACCCAGTTTATCTTTTTTTCCGTCTGCGTGTCAAGCCCAGCCTTCTTCAGCCAGAATGTGGCTTCACCTGCCGTCTCTGGTCCTCGCTCCTCCTCCTGCAGACAATCAAGGCAGCCTGTGGCTCATCACTCTGGTTGGGAGCGGCTTATTTGTTCCCTAACTTCTTAAAAGATCCTCTGACTGCTTGCAACCATGCTTCTTTCCCCCCTCTCAGCATGGTTCCGTTTTGATTTCGCCGGCTTTGTTTGCTTCTGATCTCTTTTGTTTTGTTAGATTTGTTTTTTTGTTTAGTTCTGTACCCTGGTTAGCTTTTGTCTGTTATCTTTTTGAGTAGTTTTCAGATAACACCTTCTGGCTTATTTAAGTTAAAGAGACGGCGCTTTAAGTTTGTTCTTTGTTTTGCCCCCGTATTTTATTTAGGGCTTCTCTTAGTCTGTGTTTTGGGGCAAATGTTTGTTTTGAAACCTTTAGCACTTTAGTTCATTATATACACTTTCTATTATGTATATTTCTTTGGTTGCACTTTCTGATTAAACTGTTTTGTTCTTCCATCTTTAACACCTGCCTACAGGGTTTTGTTATTTCCTCCCTTCCCTGGCGGGTTGTAACACATGGGCAATGAAAAGTTGACATAAACCACCATAAGCATAATTAATTAACTAATTTTGGTCAGTGAAGGATGCTTTTCTTTTGTTCTTTTAGCAGAGTGTGATGATCTTGCAGTAAGCAATTTTAATGGACTTAAAAAAGAGAAGTCCTCTTAATTATACATATGAGCTCAAATAAATACACACTCCCACATAGATTTTCATTTGCAAATTGCACCTCAGTCATACAGTCAGCAGCGGTCGGCCACCTACTGCCATAAATCTGACTGAAAATTTGACCACTCTTCTCTGCAAATTTGCTGGTTCCCTGGGAAGAATTCAGCTTTTACGTTTATTACAGTATGTTTTAATAGCTCCTTGGAATCACCGATCTGTTGGAATTTTGTCCATGTTTCAACAATGTAGATGTTGACATGATGGAAAGTTCAGGAACTTGTAGGTAGTCTTATATTAAGTTCTGGTGGCAAAAAGGCCCCTTAGCATGATGGCACCACCACCATGCTTGGCAGCTGGTACAATATTCCTTGGTTTTCAAGCCATGCCTCAGTTCCTCTAAATATATGTTGTGTCATTGGCTGTCATTACCCTGGCTTGTAAAATGACTGAATTTCCTTGATTTGCGTTCAAATCAGCTCTAAAGAATCCTAATGACCTATTTGGTGCAGGAGTGCTGAAGCAGAGGCACGTCCAGGGTGTAAGACCTCTGCCTGGCTCTAAGTTTCTTAACCTGTCCCAGTCAGAGGCTTCTGACTAAAAATGACGACTTCATGGAGCAACTTATATACTTTTTTTCCGACTGATAACAATATGGGGCATTATTTTAGAGGTTGGAAGACTGACCCTGAAAAAGTTAAGAACACACAGTGATCAAATACCACCAAAAGAACTTCAGAAGTTGCTGGAACCAAAAAGAAGGACAACCAAGAATGTATGTGGTGTTGCATTCAGGAGCTCAGGTGTTATTCCAAATGTGAGGTTGGGCATTTGTGTGTCATGCCTCTGGATCTGAGGATCTAAAGCCAGAGTAGCACAAGAAGGCAGTCCGGCTTGATATTTTTGAGAAGTCTTTGCAGAGGGGAGCAGAGGTGTGGAAAGATTTCAGTATCAAGATAAATCGCAATACAAACATGATCAGTTCTCCTTAAAAGCAGAGACAGAGGCAAGTGATGAAGTTCTGCAGCTGCCTTATAAAAACTAATATTACTTTACCAATATAACTAACATGAAGGCCCACAGCTGTTTCCACCCTGACCAAACATCTGCATCCTGTCCACCCTGATGAATCAGTCCATAAATGATCAAAATGCAGCCAACATTGTGGTTCAACTCTAACACAAGGAAGACAACAACTAAATATGTGTCAACTTTTGTAGTCCATGATTTACTGAGCTACAGCATTCCTCTACACAGATCCCCAGATTTAAGCATTTCACACTGACATTAAGATTTATTTTACAGAAATGACAGAAGTTGCAATCTATAGCCGAACTACCCATTCAGATAAGAACACGGCATGTAATTCATATCAGGGTTGTTGTAGTATTCCTTACATTTCTTCGTTTTTTTTTTGTCAGCTGCAAATGCATTCATTTATTCAAATAGTACCAGCATTTAACATAGGCCAGATTATTGTAATAAAACTTTATTTTATTACAATCTAATCCCAAAGTTATTTATAAAAAAATTATATTTTGATTGAGGAAAAATATTTAAAAACTAGTGAAAAAAGTAAAGCTATGCAGTGGTAAACACAAAGAACTCAATAAGGTGGAATGAATATATTTATATTTATTTATTACATATTCTGTTAAAAGAAAAGTCAATATATATCAGTCAGTATGCTTTTAAATTATATAATGTGTTGAGACCGATTATTAATAGACTAATTTAAATGATCAGCAATAATCAGCAAATATGAAAACATTTACTTTGAAAAGGATAATGTTTAGCTGTTTGTTTTGTGGGCCACAATGTTTAGGTGGAAGCTGCATGTCAAGTAACAACCTTCTGAATGTCACAAGCCAGGATTCACCAGCAGAAAACTCCAGTGGAAAGCTTGGATCAGAGTGGCCCACTTTGTCTCTTTCAATATTCCTGCTATCAGTTTATATCAAATTCAATCCAAGAACAGGTAATATATTTTCTGGCCTGCAGTAAGTAAAAGCTATATATTATTATAGCCCATAGTCCTTCTGCGGAAAACAATGAGATTCAGAAAAGGCTGTAGCATAGTGGCCATGAAGGGCGAAAAGCAAACTGAC
Source organism: Valencia hispanica (assembly GCA_963556495.2). Lineage (NCBI taxonomy): Eukaryota > Metazoa > Chordata > Actinopteri > Cyprinodontiformes > Valenciidae > Valencia > Valencia hispanica. The sequence continues at coordinate 44,248,948 of OY747702.1, read as the reverse complement.
ACCCTGCGAGACTTTCTGAGGCTCTGAATAAATGGACACCAGCCCACCTCCCCCAGTCTTCTACCCACACACTCATCATGCACATTTTGTGTGTGTTTGCACTGAGAAAGCAGAGGATGTAGGAGGCAATGCACAGGAGACAGGAGGAGAGCGCAAGTGGTGTGGCCTGTCAGACATAATGAGTAAGCAACAATACACACAGTAATTGCGCTCAACTCCAGGGACCCCCTCTGTGTGTTGGACACTGGTGTTTATGTCTGCAGGACTGTGTGTGTCTGTGTGGGTTTGTGTAAGTTTGCAAGCACCAGGCTCAGACACATGCAGAAAGCAATATGTTGAAAGAAAACGAGGGCACACTCAGGGCAGCAACAGAGAGTGAGACCGATACGAACAAAGAAAGCTAGAAACACTCTGTTGCATGTTGATTATAGAAAATATTTTAAGGCGCAATTTGCAGCATGTGTGTGACTGTGCAATAATATTTGCATAACACAGTAATGGCATAAAAAAATGGTTTAGCACAATCCAAAGGGAATCTTCTTTAGTTTCACTACAAAGAAGAACACAAAACTTGTTTCTATTGTAGGTGTGAAGGTTTTTTAAGCATTATCTATGATGATATAGTTGCATTTTTGGATGTTGGCCTAAATAAACATGGTAAAACTAAAGATGCATTGTTCAAAAATTTTTGGACAATAATTTCTGCCATGAGTGCTCATTCAATTTTAATATTGGGAGCAGAGGTGACATCATGCTGCTGCATGAAACAGCACTTGCTGTAATGCCGCGTTTGACTAAATCAAAGACAAAATTATTAAAGATTTGACAATTTAACTAGATTTAGCATCTTGCATTAACATTTAGCCCAGCCATCTTAAGAAAATTAGCACTGTGTACATTAGGCCTGGCAAGATAATTATGCAGATTTCTGGCTCGATTCTTCTTGTCCAACAATCTTAACCCTTTAGGCGCCGGGGTTTTTTCAGTAAAATCTTAAATTTTTATATCACTATTTTGAAAGCTTGTAGCTTAAATATGGTTAGAGATAAAGGCATATTTTAAATTAGAAAAATCTTCAGTTTGACCCAAGGTTTGTGATAGGAACAGATTCACTCATCTAACTTGCATATTATGAAATCATCAGGTGCCGGCCATATTGGATTTCTTACATTTTACAGATGTTCATCTTCATATTTTAGTTTCATTTTTTGTTGTTTTTTATTGTATATATATATATATATATATATATACATATATATATATAATATATGTGTGTGTGTGTGTGTTTTCTTTTTGTTCTTTGGGAGTTTTTTTTTTTGTTTCTTTGGAGTTTTTTATATTTGCAGATGTTTAACGATCTAGATGACATTGCTTGTAGTGTTTCAGTGTGTGGTATCTTTCACTGCAAGGTACGGCGCACAGACCTACTCCACAGGGATTTTCTCCTGCGTCTGCTGCTATTTCCGCGGGTTTTTACATTCCTACCTCCTTTGTTACCATTAGCGGTGTTTTGAAAACCCCTACTACTGCCACCACATCCCGTTCTCATACCCCGGACACGGTGGAGCAAAGCATCATACCATCAGCTGTTGCTGTGCGCTTAAGAAGCAGCAGTGTTTTGACCCCCGCTGCTATCGCCTCTTGCTCCCCTTTTCCGATGAAGCAAACCATCGGATGCTATATGTGCTGTTTGTGTACCATCATGGCGATCAGAAGCAGCTGCATTGTTTTAAATCTCACTGCTATCGGCTCCCCTTCCTGTTCTCCCACCCCAGGCAAGCTGAAGCTATGTGTCCGGTCCATTTTATGCGTCCTTGGATTATCATGGCAAACGGACAGGCTGTCATAAGCACTGAAACACTTTCTGTCTCGCTGGATATATTAATCAGAAAGTGAATATTTTTCCTCAGAATCTGAATCAGCAATTACTTGATCAAGTGCTTCGTTAGTGGTGAACAGACCTCTTGGCATGGTAAGTTTTCTCTCTAAGCTATGACTGCTACTACGACTCCTCGACTTGCGGGCGGTTTTCAACCTTTAAATACTCCAAAAATCTCCATGGTAACATACCCACAAATGTTGTTCAGGTTGAAATTATAGATGTCCGCAATCTCTTGGTGTAAGGTAGTAACTACATGAGAGATAATATTTGCAGCTGTGGCTTGTTAAAGACAGGAATGTTGCTTGTCGCAATTTTGCGCTTAAAGAGTTAAAGACAGCCAGATTATTGTGATGGCACTTAAAATCATCTTCTCAGATATTCCTGCCATGTGTGGTGTGTTCAGAGTGCTCTGGTCTGCTTGGAAGGACGTCCGATCACAAATCGGGAACATTCAGCATGTTGGATTGTCTTGGGCCGATATCACAGCGTGTGTGGTGTGTTCCGAGGACAAACAAGCATGCAGCCTAATGAATGTAAAGTGTAGTCATACAGAAAGCAAGATGACAGGCAATGATATACCTTGGAAGCGTCTAGTCTGCCTTCCTCCTTGTCCGCCATGTTTATTTATGGCGAAATCTCGTGAGGATTTGAGAGATTTCCCGTCTGACCCGGGATTGTCTGGGAGTGAAATCTGTTTAAGTGTGGTGTATCGTGTGGCCACACACCACACTCTGTAGGAGCAAAACGGTTAAATATGTGATTTATTTTTTTTGGTTGTTTATTCAATCGCCATGTGGGTGGTCTTTCAGGTTTTTAAACTTTTAAAATCGTCTGGACCAGGCCGTTGCTGGGAATGTAGATGCTTCAAAAATGGAAAAGAGAACCAACAGAAAGGGTTTCAAACCTCTAAAGGATAAAAAAAAATTGCATCTAACTTTCGGTTATACTGCAAGTCTTTTTTATCTTTTATACATGTCCTTCCTCGACTTTCCAGGCATAACATATAAAGAGGCTGGTTGCCTAAATGTGCCAGGGTACTTTTTACTCTACAAAAAAAAAAAAAATCTGGGGATCGTTTCCTAATTCCGTGATGGACTTTATTACATCAGGGTTGCGTCCGGCATCAAATTAGACAGGCGGCATTGTGAACTAGAAAAGTACTCAGAGAGCACAGACCTCTGCCAGGGCTACTCAACCACCCCCATGTTGTTTAGTTCTAACTTTCAGTACTTTTCCAAAAAAAATGTATGTTAAAGAGACGCATGGCTGTGTTCGTGCTGCCAGTGTGCTCCTCCAGCAGAGAGGGGAGATTCGTGCATGTGTGATTAATTTGCTGTTCATATGCTCCAACCGTAGTGGGGCCGCTGCGCGAGGGGAGCCACTTGTGAGCTCTCTCTGACACGGGACAAGAGTGGAGGTTAGCAGCGCTGGTCGATGGTGGATACGCGCTTCATGTCGGATCAACCCCAAAATGTAACCAGTTGTTCCTGGTCCCATTGCGGACATTTCCTGAAAATGTCATCGAAATCTATCCATAACTTTCTGAGTCATGTTGCTAACAGACAGGTGGGCACGAAAACATTACCTCTTGGCGGAGCTAAATACGAACCTGTGTTGGTATGACCTCAGCCTTCTGCATTATGTACATTGGAATGTGTTCGTGTGAATGAGTAGGTGAAGTGGAGATCTGCTTGTAGATTAAGCGTGTGGGTGCTAATTTGTCACATGGAATTGAGAAGAAGCTATAATGTTGAAAAGGGCATAAATCTTCAGCAAGGCTTGCTGCTTTCACAGCCTGAATCAACATGTCATAGAAAATGTAATCTCCTTTCAAAAGCTTCAAACAACTCAAAATAATGAAGATGTATAACTTTCAGTGTTACTCCTGCAATAAGACCATCCACACAGAAGAGTGTTGGTGTCAGTGTGTTAGTTGGAATATTATTTAGTTTAATTCCAAAAATTACAAGATTGTGGGGAACAAAGTTGAATGAAATAAGAAAAAAACTATTGAATTAGGTTATGGGACAGACAAACTGTAATACAGAAGAAGAGATTGGCAATGTATTTTTTTTTTACTTTGTGAGAGGATAATCAATGCTTCTATCTCTATTAATAAATACAGCCATCTACTGCCCCCAGGTTCTTTCATGAGGTCTAAATAAATAACAGCCAGCTTCATGTGAACATTGTAGTCTGTGACTGATCAGTCGTTGCACAGGATTCCAGTTGCTGTAGATTAAAGGAGCTCAGCACCAACCCGGGGGGAGCAGGAGGTCCTATCACTGTTTACCCAGTGTCATGACACAAACCCTTGGCCAAGAAAGAGCAAAAATGTCCCTCTATTGTGTCTCTGTCTTCCATTGTGTGTTTGACAAATGAAGAGTATACGGATGCAGGGCGGCGGGAGGGAGAGAATGCGACAATGTGAGCAGGTGCACCAGGACAGCTAATATTTGCACAGCAGCTTCAGCGGGAAACAAGCAACTCCCGCCCCTAAAGAGTAGGGGCAACAGTCTCTTCATAAATGGCTCTGTTACAGACACATAAATCCAAGGCTGACTCCAAAAACAAATCCGTCCCCCCCCCCCCACCCAGACACACACCTTTTCATTCCTCTTCTTCTTCCCACAAATCCCTTCAGTGTAGGACAATTGCCAAGCCAGATCTCAGTAACGAGTGACACTGCAAAGGTCGAGCTGAAGGTTTTAGTGTGAATGCAGTGTGTTCATGCATATGTGATCCTCCACCAGCAGTGTGCCAGACACAAAGCCAGTCGCACTTCAGCTTCCTGCCACGCTTAAATCGTGACACACATGCCAATGGACAAGAAACGGTTGAATGTGTGAACTGATTTATCGTCTAAATAGATAACGACCAACTTGTTGTTACATGCAATGATCACATATTAAAAAACACTTTTGTCTTTATGAAGAAGGGATGCATTGTATTAGGAGGAAACAATAAAAATAGATTTAATTAAAATATCTTCACAATGACTCTAGCACTTCGCCTGAGCTTTAGCATCTTGGTCACGCAGATCTACACGAGGAGTAGACATAATACAATTAAAATCTATGCAACTGGCTAAATATATTATTGGCATGCAGAGTTTAAATGCGTTAGACCTCAACTTTTATAGCCTGCCTAATTACACACAGGGAAATTTCAATACTGACTGCATTTGATATGTTGTGCAGCTCTATCACCATCTACTGTAACATTTTTGTTGATCAAAAACCGTCATAAATATTTTTAGTTCAATGCCATTTTAAGCCGAAACAAAATAAATAATAAGTTGTTTAAAATGTGCTAATCTGTTACAAACCCTCCACCAAAAAAGAATTTTCAGAGCTAATTTGAATAGTCAAAGGCCTTTATCTCAAATTTTCTTCATCCCTAACCTCTTTTTTTGTGGTTAGGCATAAGAAATGAAGGCTTAATCCATTAAGATGAGAAAATCCGTGACAGCCGCCGTGGCTATGTGGGGGTATTAATAAGATGACAATGCCGATTCATCAGTGGGGCCAGACTTTAGTTCCATCAGTGCCTGAATAGACCCCACACCAGCTGAAATTATGGATTCTTCCAAGATTATCACTAAAGTCTAGAGTGGATATTTACAGACATAATAGTTGATTGGATTAAATAACTTTAGTTGACCCTAAGATACACTACAGAGTGGAATAAGTGGACAACAATGAGACAAAGACGTACAAGGCACCATTACTGACTACAATTAACACTAAAATGACAATGGTCATCGTGCAACTTGATTTGAGCATGCTCAACCAGTATCTTCCAGCAATCATAGAAAAACACATAAACTCTCTCTGAACAACACGTGAAAGCTGGGGATAACTGAAAGTTCATCATATTCTATTTCAAATAGGATGAAAAGCTAAAAGGCCACACCAGGTTTGGTTCTGACAGGTTGCAGCGTTGCAGAGGCGTGAGCTCCCTTTCTTTGAGGCAGGTTTGAAGCGTATTTTCACGGGAAGCCAAAACATCCACTTGAAGTCTTTTTGAGGCTCTTTCTAAAATCGACTTGAGACCACTTTGGTGGAGATTTCAAAAGAGTGGCGGATTTTCCAAACATTTCTATGGTGAAATAAAATACAAGTGTCTGACAGAAGGAATTTGCAGCTGCTTGTTTTTCTTCTTTTGTTACAGAAAGCACTCATCTTGCCTTGACCTATTGATGGCACTGCATTGTTCAAGAAAGAGAGATGATGCTTGTTAAAGAAAATGCTTTCCATCAGTCTGCCAGAAGTATTAATGCTCTGTCATATTGTTATCTAAAAGATTTCAGTTTGAAGTTAAAATTACTTGCTATTTCTCTGTTAAATTTGAGCATACAGTAAATCTTTTAGTCTGTGTAACTTGAAACTACTTAAAGGCTCAGTCACAATGACCCGTGCGAACGGCTGCGAACACCCTACGAACAATTTCTAAACCATTTCCTACGGCTTCCTTAAGGCAGCCTTATAGAAATCCAGCGTTTGTAGCCTGTTTGTAAGTTTGTGGCCAGGTTGATGGACTTGTCCAAGATTTTCTACGAACACCACACGACAACCCTCTTCGTTGGGCCTCCAAGCTAATGCCTTAGGAACAACCAAAGAATAAATCATGATGTTGGTGGATCCCAGAATTCCATATTCAAGAACACATTAAGTGGCTATAGGCGCCCTTGCTGCGTTCGTGTGAACGTCATACAAACAGAGATTTTTTTTGGTGTTCATACGAACGAACGGAAATCTCAACTGATCCTGTGATGGTTTTTTAAACAGACATAACACCTTAAGAGTTAAGCCTTTGTAATGTGTTGATTACCTACTTCTTCTAGAGAGATACACTACATTTCCAACTAATGGCGGCTTGTTATCAACACTAATGTCCTGATTTAAAGATCTTTGGATCTTTAACAGACTGCACTTTACCGATTGCAGTAAAGATGGTAGTGCAACTCTAATAAATAATGGTGTCTGCTGTGGTTCTAGTGGAATAGTTATGTTACAAACCCCAGGTACTGTTATTGGTGCTTTCCTTGAGTCCAGCCATCTGTAGATATATCAGCACACCAGCAATGAGTATGGTTTGGGGGAAAAAGAAAACAGGACAATAATTTCACAGTGGGTGACATACAAACAGTATGTTGTAAAAGATCCAGACTGCTTTTGACAGATGTTGACATGTCTATAGTAAAAAGCTCAGCTGGAAGTGACCTTTCCACCTCAGTGGATACAGGATTGACATGGATCATAACAGAAATAATCACACACTGAGGATCACTGTGAATGGAGACCCAATTTGGTTGTGATGAGAGAGGAGATAAGAGAAACTCAGCCTTGAGGAACCTTAAATCCAAAGCACAGCACTCTGTGTTAAACTTGAGAAGAAGAGTGCGGCTTCCTGTCAGCTACAAAGGTGAGCATTTCAATCAATAACACATGGGATCTCTAAAGACTTGGTTCTGGTCCAGGAAAAATCAATGTGAAGGAGGGACTGAGAAGGTTAAGGGTACCAGGTTGGTCAATAAACCGGGCCTCTACCCCAAGGCAACAAACCGACTCCAGCTGTGAGACAAGACCACAGGCTAGTGTTTAACTTTCATCCTGTCAGCCAATGGCTCTCCCACTGCTCCCCAACCATTTGCCACTCAGCGCGACATTCACCTCCACTGCACCACACACCTCCGCCCCCTCGACAAAAAGGCAATCAGTGAGCTGAACTGGTCTGCACCCTAGCCTCAGGCCAGGCAAAAAATAAAACAAAATAAAAAAAAAACTTTAAAAAAAATTACAGTCAAGAGTTTTCTGTGTGAAATAGCACTATGGGTTCAAACTGCAAAGGAAGCAATATAGCTGCTAGCAATACGCAGACCCTACAGTTCAAACTTAGTCTGTCTGAATTAGCAGGATAAAAGATTTATCCTGCAATAATAATGCAACTTAGGATTTGAAGTGGAATTGAATTAATGATTATTTGAAATACAGGGCCATGGAATACAGTTTGGACGAGTCTGTTCGAAACGTATGGAACTGGGGGTCAAAGGACATCTTTAAAACAGAAACAAGATGACAAATTTGCTTCACTTTTAATTTCTATCCCACTACACATTTCACTGAAGGTCAGATTCAAACAGGTTCAGCTGCACAATAGAACAAAACACCCACTCTTTAGTGTCTACAAAAACTCCCTGAAGGTCTTTTGCAGGTAAACAGGAGTTTTGATTAACCTTTTATAAAATCCTACAAGCAGTTCTGTTGCAGAAGCTCCTGCTGGAACCTGGATCAAGATGAAGCAAGAGCATGAATAAATGAATGAGTAATGCTTCAAACTAGTAATAAACAACTCTCCATGATACTTGGTGTTCACCGTACCTATTTGTCTCTGGTCTTTTAAAAGATGGGACATATTTTTGTTAAGAATGTGCTGAAAATGTGGAAGTTTGAGAAACAACAGAAAAATGGTATATTAAGTGCCATTCTGTAAATGTTAGAAAACTAACAGTATCTGCATACTCTAAAATTATTCTAAAGCATGAATTCTTGACTTATCCATTGAGTAATTTTTACAAAATATTTTAAACAGCATCAAAAGACTTACTTGTTTGTATATTTCTCAGGATTAAGGTTTATTTAAGAGCAGTTAAAGAAAATGACACATCAAGAAAGATAATAAAAAATCAGTACTGTTCCCATAGAACAGATAAAAAAATTGTTTAATTGAATAAAGAAGTTTATCCGTCTGTCAGAATGTAAAGTTTCCCAACCACCTGCACTCATCGGGTCTCAGTACCAGAGCCACCACAATAGAACTGAAAAAAATGCCTTACAATATCAGATGAGCTTCTTACTGTCACATTATCCACTTGGGTTTCAGCTTAGAGTCCCCCAACATCAAACTTTATTACCTGTAGGAAAAGTCGGCTTTTGTAATCGAACAGCGATTCTGGTTGCCACAAGAGACTTTGAAACTGGCAGATCGTACTGATCTCTTCCATTACTGGGCTTCACTTTGGTTTCAGAACCAAGTAGCACTCTTTAAGGAAGCTAGTAAGTGGTGCTGAACACACATCTGTAGAACTTTAGAATAAAAATAGGAATCTTTGACGTCTTTGCATTAATAATAGACAAACACTGCAGCGCAGTCAACGCAAATCACATTTATCACAACCGAATATGCTTAAAAGTTTGCTTTGGTTCATCATGATGCACTCGAGCAATGCACATTGGGTGCGTGAGCTTCCGGGTGAGGAGACGTCAGGAGGGACTGATCAGCCAATCAGAAGTGCACTTTGGGCAACATAAAAGCGTTTGTTATGTAGGACAGTCTATAAAAAAATGGATTCTCTGATTTTTTTTTTCAAAAGTTTTTTAGACTGGGAAACACCACTCATTTTAAACAATAATTTTGGACATGATGCCATCTCATATCTGGGGGGGTTCTCTCAGTAATTTCAAACACCCTATACCTTTATTATATAAACGTTGTCTGAAAGGACATTTTAAAGAGACTTTAACATAGCACTAACTAGTATACAATAAGGCTATCTGGAAAGCACTCTCATGTCAAGAAATTTAGGAAAACTCAGATAAAGACCCCCCACTGCTTCCTGCATGATAAGGAACGAAATTAATTACTTAACCATCCTTTCTTGGCCTGAAAGTGACAAAAGACAAATCTACAGTTGCAAATTAACTCCGGAATAATGAATGAGAAATGGAGCCCTGAGGTCTTAATTGAATATTTGCTGGACTCATTTTGTTGACAATGATGAATGTTGGCCAAAAAAAAGAAGGCCTCAGCAAACTCATATTTCATATTTCATCATTCTTACATCTGACTTCAGCTGTACAGATTTATTGATTGGTAAATGATGAGTTTTCATTGTGCAGCTAAGCTGAATGAAGTCTGACATGTTCCGATGAGGTTTGATAAATTGGGGCTATCGGGACTTGAAGGGAAGAAAGTGAGTGCTTCGTTGATCATCTTTAACAATGCAGGCATTCTCAAATTAAAGAGGCTTGAAACCACACATCGAGGTCCAAATAGCTGCATGCTCTTATGCGTCACTAATACTTGGTAATGCAACTCATCTGTCAGCCTCAACCTGGCTGACCAGAAAACAAGCTAAAAAGTCATAATAAGACCTGGTGTTGCCAAGTTTTCAGTGCTTACTGAAAGAGAAATGCCTATGCCATTAAAGCATCAACAAAGTTTATTTAACTCTCTAAGCTGGATTTTTAGCATTGGCACGTTTTGTGAATACGCACAGAGAGACAGGTAATTGAATGTGAAAATCACAATGTAATTTCAATCCTCTGACAAAAAAGACTCACTTTAAGTATTTGGCATCATTTGCAAAACAGATGCTATATATATATGAGTGAGATACTTAGTACTTAACTAGAGCAAGATGATTTTTACATAATTTAAATAACTAGGAAGTAACTCAATGCACAACGCTAAAGGCTTAACTTAAACTTAAACATTTATTTAAATTCCTTTAAAATTTGGCTCTATATAACTGATTGTGTAGTCTGCAGCTTTTTGACTTACAGGAATAAATTAGCAAGGGAAATGCTGAGTTTCCATTTATTTTACCCCATTTTGAAGGGATGCAAAACCTGGAAGGGAAAACAAATTAAAAAGTCAGAAAGACTATTATTTGATGATGTCAAAGAGTTGATTTGAACTAAGAGCTTGGTGATATGTCACGAATCATTTTTCCAGTCTCTAAACAGTTGTTAAGGAGTAAAATGTTACGAGTTTAAATGCACCCTTTTTCCTAAATTACTGTCTCAAGTCTACCTGACTCAGGTCAGCTCACATCTCAGGGAGCTGCAGTGATCAACAAAATCTGTTTTACAGATCCTCCACTTTAGCGTCCACTTAAAAGGTCAAAAACACATCCGAGTTTTGGTGAAAATGTCTCAGGTCACATCAACAAAATAAAGTCTACAATACTCAACGCTTTACAAAACATTCCATACCAAACATACCTTAATATTTATTAATACATTGATGATATTCTTTAATTTCTCCAGTGCATTTACCCCAATTCAGCCTGAATTGCTTTGTCAGAAACTCTTGAAGACACAGGTGGAGCCCTCAACAATCACATGGATCAATGACTACCTGACCAACAGACCACAGAGTGTGAGACTGAAGGATTATGTGTCAAACCAGGTGGTCAGCAGCACAGGAGCACCACAGGGGACCGTACTCTCACCATTCCTTTTCACTCTGTACACCTCAGACTTCCAGTACAAATCAAAGGCATGTCATCTGCAGAAATACTCAGATAACTCTGCAGTTGTTGGGTGTATCAGAGATGGACAAGAAGCCGAGTACAGAGAGCTGGTGGACTGCTTTGTGGCATGGTGTGAAAACAATAATCTTATCTTGAATGTGAACAAAAAAGGGGCATGATTGTAGATTTCAGAAGAAATAGGATTAAGTCAAGCACTGTTTGCATCATGGGAGAAGAAGTAGGGGTGGTTGAGGAGTATAAAGCTTTCCTGTTACACCTCGGATGTTTTATCCTTCACCTCAGCCATGGACTCTTCTAATTCCACAAGTTTGACTTCAACCAAGTCAGGAAATGCTGCTACCCCCTTTGCCTCCTCCTCCCACTTGTCTGTCTCCAAAAGTCAGGTGAAGAGGCAGCTGGAGAAACTGAACCGGAACAAGGCTGCAGGTCCAGATGGTGTCAGCCCCAGAGTCCTGAAGACCTGTGCAGAGCAGCTCTAGAGGATTCTGTGGCACATCTTCAACCTTAGCCTAACTCAGGAGAAGGTTCCAGTCTTGTGGAAGACATCCTGCCTTGTTCCAGTACCCAAAAGAACTCACCCATCAGTCATCAATGACTATAGACCCGTTGCCCTGACAACCCACTGTCATCTGGACAAACCAGGCAGCACTGTGAGGATCATGTTCTTTGATTTCTCTAGTGCATTTAACACAATTCAGCCTGATTTGCTTTGTCAGAAACTCCTGAAGACACAGGTGGAGCCCTCAACAATCGCCTGGATCAATGACTACCTGACCAACAGACCACAATTTGTGAGACTGAAGAATTGTGTGTCAAACCAGGTGGTCAGCAGCACAGGAGCACCACAAGGGACCGTACTCTCACCATTCCTTTTCACTCTGTACACCTCAGACTTCCAGTACAAATCAGTGACCTGTCATCTGTAGAAATACTCAGATGACTCTGCAATTGTTGGGTGTATCAGAGATGAACAAGAAGCTGAATACAGAGAGCTGGTGGACCGCTTTTTGACATGGTGTGGAAACAATCGTCTCACCTTGAATGTGAACAAAACAAAGGAGATGATTGTAGATTTCAGAAGAAACAGGGATAAGTCAAACACTGTTTCCATCATGGGAGAAGAAGTGGAGGTGGTTGAGGAATATAAATACCTTGGAGTTCACCTTGACGACAGACTGGACTGGAGGCGCAACAGTGAAGCCGTCTACAAGAAGGGACAGAGCAGACTGTACTTCTTGAGGAAGCTTAGGTCCTTCAAGGTTTGCAGCAAGATGCTGCAGATCTTCTATAACTCTGTTGTGGAGACTGTAATCTCTTCGACCATCAATTTAATTCAATTCAGTTTATTTACATAGTGCCCATTCATAACAGATGTCATCTTAAGGCACTTTACAAGAAAAGTCATTTCTATCATCATTTGGGGTAGCAGCATCAGAGCCAGGGACTTAAAAAGGCTAAACAACCTGATAAAGAAGGCTGGTTCTGTTCTTGGGACAACTGTGGAACATCTGGAGATGATGATGCAAAGAAGGATTCTTCATAAAATCTAGAACATTATGGACAACCTTGAGCATCCTCTTCATGAGACTATCCTACAACAGACTGTCTTTAGTTGAAGGCTGGTTCAGCTATGCTGCAACACAGACTGCTACAAGATCCTTCCTCCCCACAGCCATCAGGATCTACAAATACCCCTTAAAGAAATTACTACAACACTTAATTTCCCTCTGGGATCAATAAAGAGTTTTGGAACTTTGAATTTGAATACGCACAGGGGAAACTATTTTGGAACTATGGTAAAAGCTAGCCTCCATGCTCTTGCATTTCTCTACTCTTGGGAGTACAGCCAATCAGCACCAAGGAAGTTGTTATTTTCAATCCAAGACATTTTGCCCCTCTATAGGTTCAAACACATCCACAGTAAAAGTCAGAATTGATACCAAACAGTATTGGTTTTAATGGAATTGTAGTTTGAACAATGAAAATCATGTCACTATTCCAGCATCGCACATGTGGTTCAAAGACTTCCACCCTAGCATGAATCTGCTTGTTCAAACCATATAGTTCACCTTGAGGGAAGACGACTCTGGGAGAAAGTGCAGATAAAAGACAACCTCATCAACACATCCAAGGGAGGTAATAATGACAGAGCATGAATAAATATTTTCCCAGATGATTAAACTGGGAGGAGCTGGAAGAAAGGTAGGGGAAGGTTCCTGTGAGCATGCAATGTGTATGTGGATGAAACCGTGCATGCAGGAGGTTAGATAGGGAATGGGGATAAGACTGCAGCTATCTGGGGCATATAATGTGTTGGGAGGCTCAGAAACAGCCCAGCTCCACCCTGCCGCCCTTAAACCACAGATGAAGGCAAAAAAAAAAAATGTTTCCCATGAGCAAGGAGGCAAACAGAATCTCACTGTGTGTCACAAGGTTCAGCCAAAAGAACATTCCCAGCCAAATAGATAGCAATGTACACCGAACAGGAGGGGCAAAGCTGAGTTTTTCATAGAGGGAAAGTTACTCATATGCATGTTATGCTGCAGAGAGAAGCTACTAATCAAAGAGCGCTGCTTCATGTGAGATAAAATGTGCATTTCAAATGTGGGTTTGATCAACAACTACATGTGATGTTAAGCTAAAGATATCGGTACAAGTTTTGGAGGTCTGCATACATTTCTGTGTCTATGTACCCCACATCCTGCCAGGGTAGGAAAACAATTTAAAAAAACAGCATACCTTCAGAGGAGTACTAGCTGATTGATCAAGCAATCAGAAAAGGAGTTTCAAGTTACTTCTTTAAAATTTGCAAATTGAACATTTTCCTTTATCTATAAACTGCTAACAAATGAGTTTCCAACAGATTGTTTATTTTTTAACACGAATTACAACTGAAAAAAACATTATAGTTGCTCCAAATTACAAATATGCTTGTTCTAGATTTAACATCCAACACGCTGAGAGGACCAATTTGTGAAATGCGAAATGATTTAGCATGTCCACGTACAATTTCAAACATGTTGCTCCAGTGTGTGACGTTGTCTAAAGGAAATTCAAAATAACTAAATATGCCCTCAACATTACCTGAAATGACAATTAGGACAAATATGTGCTTGAAACCAGTTTGGAAATGTTGCTACTTTAAAATACTGCTGCAACCACAACAGATGGAGCTTCTAAGTGGCAACCATTTTCGATTTTTATTTCCTCATTAAAAGTTAAATAAAATTTGAACACTTCAAATAATCACAGCTTATACTTGTGTGCAGCTGTAGTTAAAGTAAAACAAACTTCATCTGTTTGGAAGTTAATAAACTGTACTGATGCAGTTGCTGCAGAATAGAAGAACGTGCATCAAATTTGGACTGTGAAAAATGTTTTCATTTGATTTTTTTCAGTTGAACCTAGAAACAGGAAAACAACTCATAAGAACTCATGTTTTATTTGTTTTGACAATTTTCAGATGTAATGGCCTTGAATAAAAACATCTTTAAACATACTCAAAACTCCAGTTTCAACACCAAAGCTTAAGCTTGGGCCCTTCCTGATTTCTTTTTGTTTATGTATGTTTGTCACAATTAAATGTTTCAGATCTTCAAACAAATTTAAATATGAGTCAAAGTCAACACAAGTAAATGCAAAATGGGGGATTAAATAAAGGTTTTTCTTATAAACAGTGAACCAAATCGAAACCTACCTGGACCTGTGTGACAAAGTGATTGCCCACTAAACCCAATAATTGGTTAGGCCACACTTAGGAGCAACAACTGCAATAAAGCTTTAGTCATAACCTGCAACAAGTCTTTTCCAGCAGTGGAGAAATTTTGTAGTTCAGCCATATTGGAGGGTTTTCTAGCATGAACCACCTTTTTTTAAAGAGTAATTAAACTCCAAAACAACTTTTTTTGCTTCTAAACTGTATAAATCGGTCTTTACCAATGCAATCTTTCAGTTTCTGGGGATTTTTTTACATTTTGGTGTAAACTTGTTTATCTCTACACTTTGTGGTCTAAAAACGTCTTAGTGCTGCCCCCTTAGGGTTGAACTGTGGCTACTGCAGTTGAATTTTGTGATTGGTGGAGAGCGGAACATCTTTACGTCACAGGCATTGACTGTGTCACAGCAGCCATGGTCTCACAGACACGCCCCGTGGGTTTGGGTATAAAACTATCAGACATACCGGCCCCGTGGCGAGTTTGGAGTTGGATTGCGTTTTTCAGGTTACCATTATTATCACATTCTAGAATTGAGCTGCTCTGGGTGGCTGCATGTTGGAGAGGCTCTGTTGGCTACATATTAAGTTTTGGTTTTTTTGTACATTGGTTCCTCTTTTTTCTTAAAGAAGATTGCATTTTTTTGATCTGTATACTTTCTAGTTTTTGGTGCTGTGAAGCTGGAAGGATTTTTGCTGTAAATTTTTCCCTTTTTGACAATTTGTTATGATGCGTAACCATGGCAACAATGTGGTTTACAGCCGGGAGCAGCTGATTAACATCGCGAAAGCTGAAATAATACCTCAACTGAAGCCACAAATCCCTGATGAGTTGATAAGGAGGAGACCTGGATGCAGAGCAGGAGCGAAAAGGAGACAGAGAAAGAGGAAGTTCAAGCCATCTCGTCCATCGATCATAATGGGCAACGTAAGATCACTGGCTAACAAGATGGATGAACTCCAAGCCCTTACAAGGACTCAGCCAGAGTACCGTGAATGCAGTGTTATGTGTTTTACTGAGACGTGGCTGCTGGATCATATCCCCGACTCAAACGTCTGTCTGCCAGGCTTCCTGACTGTACGAGCAGACAGAGAAACTCCTGAAGAAACAGGTGGAGCCCTCAACAATCGCCTGGATCAATGACTACCTGACCAACAGACCACAATTTGTGAGACTGAAGAATTGTGTGTCGAACCAGGTGGTCAGCAGCACAGGAGCACCACAGGGGACCGTACTCTCACCATTCCTTTTCACTCTGTACACCTCAGACTTCCAGTACAAATCAGAGACCTGTCATCTGCAGAAATACTCAGATGACTCTGCAATTGTCGGGTGTATCAGAGATGGACAAGAAGCTGAATACAAAGAGCTGGTGGACCGCTTTGTGACATGGTGTGGAAACAATCGTCTCACCTTGAATGTGAACAAAACAAAGGAGATGATTGTAGATTTCAGAAGAAACAGGGATAATTCAAAAACTGTTTCCATCATGGGAGAAGAAGTGGAGGTGGTTGAGGAGTATAAATACCTCGGAGTTCACCTTGACAACAGACTGGACTGGAGGCGCAACAGTTAGGCCAGGGAGACAGGATGGGTCCAGTCTCTGAGTGGTAATGCTAACATAGGCTAACGTTCAAAACAGATGAATGTTGATCAGATCGATCATTCGCAAAACTGCCAACGTCGCTTTGGTCACTGTCCATGTTTCAGTGTCAAATTAAGCGAGATGTCACTGTCCTCCTGAACACACCCCCAAGTTCCCCCCTTCGCTTTTCCTCCACACTTGGCCACCCCCCTCCGTTCTTCCTGGCACCGCCCACTTTGTAGAATTTTTTCAAACGTTGTCTGGCGGCGGGGCTTTGATTTTTCATGGGGTTCAGTTACACTTTAAGGTCAAGCCACAGTATTTCAATAGGACTTTCACTAGGCATATCCAAAGTCTTTTTTTTTCCTCAACCAATCAGAGTTGGACTTGCTGATGTGTTTTGGATCATTGTCCTGCAGCAGAACCTAAATAGATTTAAGCTTCAGCTCACTGGCCGGACGTTCTCAGGAATTTTTGGTAGATGGCAGAATTCATGGTTCCATTTATCGCAGCAAGTCTTCCAGGTCCTGAAACAGCCGCAGACCATCACGCTACCGCCACCATATTTTACTATTGGTATGATGTTCTTTTTCTGAAATGCAGTGTTAGTTTTACAGGACACACATCTTCCAAAAAGTTCAACTTTTGTTTCTTCAGACCACAGAGCATTTTTCCAAAAGTCTCGGGGATCATCAAGATGTTTTCTGCCTGAACAATCTTCTTTTTGCTCAGCAGTGGTTTCCATCTTTGAACGCTGCCATGCTGATATTTTCAAACGTCTACTGGCACAACTTCACCAACTTGCAAGGTGCATGGAGGGAGTCAAAGGTCAAACGAGAGAGGGACTCCAGCGACACTTGGAAGTACTAATGAAACAACTTTATTTACAGACCAATGGATTTTGGCATGTGGTCTTCATCAGGGTCATTTTACAAAACACCAAACAATCAGTTTGTGCTTTATTCTTCTGAAGTAATGCTAGCAAAAAATATTTGATTGATATTGATTAAAAATCTTTGCAAGTGCAGAAATTATTCAATAAATTTGTACAAGCTTGTAGAAACTTACCCATACCCTGTACCCTTTGAGTTATTTGTAATAATTAGTTTATGTTTTTAAATCTTGAAGAGTCCAATTGAAGCCAATATTTCATAAATAAAACTTGTAGTTGAACGAGTTTCTTCATAATTAGAAGAAAAAACATAGAAGCAGCAATATTTCTTTATTACTTCTCAAAATAGTGTGAACAACAGCTACCCTACTTAAAAGCAACAGAAAAAGAGGACACTAGTCAAAGCCTCTTCTCCTTTCACAATTCAGAGATTTTCTGCAAATTGTAATGCTCAATCAGCATCACACATGTCATTGCTCTACTTTTATATGTGTATGTAACTTTTCTAATGAAAAGTGGCTTCCTTGATTGCAGTCTCACAGTCCAGCAAATGTTTAAGCCTGACTGTCAGTGCATGTAGTGTCACCCAGACAGATGGACTCAGCTGGGGTCTAGAAGGGAGTCAAGCCCGGTCCCTGGAATCCCACAGCTTTCTGCTACACTGATCCCAATCACCGTACACCTGCTCTTCATCGCCCCCACTTTCCAACTTCACTTGTAGGACAGCCTGATAGATTTGAGTAGGATGCGAAGACTGGAAATTACTCTCCTTAACGGCAAAGCCCCAATTTCAAGCTCGCAGTAAAAGCTGATCCAAGAGCACTGTGTCAAAAACCTTCTTCTGGCTCTTACGCTGAATACAGAGACAGTTGATGCAGAAGATCTGGTGAGGTCACAGGAAAACTAGAGGCCATCTGCCTACTCATGCTGCACTGTGATTATGAGCCTTAGGACTCCCTAAGGTAGGGGGAGGAGGAATGAACTCAGTCCTCTCTCTTTCCCAGAGAGAACTTCACATTTCTACACAGTTACTTCCAGTTAATTTTCCCTTTTAATTTCAGCCCTTCTTCTATTTCGTTCTACTTTGGTCGCTCTACAGAGAAAGGCCTGTCATCATTTTCAGCAATGCTCAAGCTGGAAATGAGCAAAGAATCTGAATAAAAGATGTGAATGGCAGAACAATGAGAAATGTGTCCACACATGCAGCATTACATAAGAATCTCAAAATAAGTTACGACAGTAGTCACTTACATAAGACTAGAAGAAATTAATGATAGATGTATAAGAGAACGACTAATAATTCAGTTTAACTTTCAGGATTCCATTAAAAAATATCACAATTTGAAATTGATGTTTATTTCTTTACATAATACCATGGGACGTCTTCATCTTGGTCTTCTTGTCCTTGATAATGATCTGAGAGATTTCGGATCAGACGTTTTCTGATACTAAGACCCAATCTGATACATTGAAGTTATTACAAACAATGGCAGGTACATGCTCAATAACAAATTAAGTTCAAGATGCTTCACTATCAAATTTTCCTGAGATGTTTTAGGACAACTGAACAGGGTTTTAACTAGCTTACATAAGCTAATATAACCCTTTAAAACATCACCTAAAACCTGCATAGCTTTGTCATGACACAGACAGACAAGCAGCAGTCTCTTCTTCTCTGTCAACATCATTGCAATGAAAATGTGTGTCAAGTTTGTCAGATTGGCATTACAATGTGTATAAATTATATTACAACTTTGAAAGCAAAACGCAAAATGTGAGGGCTACATAAACTCATAGCAATAACACCAACAACAGCCCTCAAAATTAAGGCAGATACTTTAACTGTGATTGCCTTTTTATAAAGTTAAACAAACACTCATATTTTGCCAAATAAAATCTAATCTTTCAGGTAATAAATTTTTTATTAAACTCATTAACTGAGTTAAATTTATATTTTCTGTGTCATTAAGGGACAATTACTTGTTCAATTTCCTGTAACCAAGAATAAAACATTTACAGTTTGGGCTTCAGACAAGCCAGTCGTCAGACAAGTTTGTCAGATTGGCATTACAATGTGTACAAACTATATTACAACTTTGAAAGCAAAACCCAAAATGTGAGGACAACATAAACTCATAGCAATAACACCAACAACAACCCTCAAAATTAAGTCAGAGACTTTAACACAGATTTATTTAAAAAATACCTTCATTAGCATTGCAATCAGATATTAGGATTGTATCAGAACATCCATGATAATAATTTATCTGTACATCTTGTTACATCAATGGAAATTAAAGCCAAAACCTCAGTAAACCTTATCTACCAGGTTTATTTTAGTGGGTATCTGCATAAAAAAAGCTGAGTTAAATTCTAGCTAGTGGGAAGAACCAGGTGAGTCATTTCTGTGGAGTTTATAGCCAATATTCTGATATTTTATAAATTAGAACATGCATCCTGATGAGGCTCGTCTGTCAGAATTAAAGCACCTTTTGAAAATAGCAACCTTTAAGCATGCACTAATCATCTTGATTAAGCCCACATTTCTGTATTAAAGATGTGTCTTTAGTGGTGCGATTTTATATTCTAATCTTAAATGTTGTGGTATTATTAGCTGTTAGGAGAAAACCATCATAATTAACAGAAATAAGGCTTGAAAACATTAGTCTGTGTGTAATTAATCTATAAAACGGTTTTACTTACAGAATTAAGTTACTGAACTAAATGAACTTTTCAATTATATTCTCATTTACTGAATATGGCTATATTTAATCAGTACTCTGTATATATCATTAGTTCTCAGAGTTGGGGTTGGGACCCCACATGGGGTCACAAAGATGTACGCGTGGGGTCTTGAGATCCTCTTGAGGAAATAACAAATACTATAAATCGGAATCAGAAAGGGTTTTATTGCCAAATGTTGGGTAGGTTTACAACATTAGGAAATTGCTGCGGTACTTTGTGCAAACATACAAGAACAAACAGACAAACACTTAAATAAAAATACAATATGCTAAACAGATTGTTATATACATGAGTGCAGGTAACGATCGGTGCAAATCAGACAGGTGCAAAAAACCACAATATTGGTAATGTAACTGAGCGGGTGGTGGGAACAGTCTTAGGGTTATTGTTCATGAGTCCAACAGCAGAGGGGAAGAAACTGTTCTTATGGCAAGAGGTTCTGGTCCGAATGGACCGGAGCCTCCTGCCTAAGGGGAGCACGTCGAACAGTCTGTGTCCAGGGTGAGAAGGGTCGGCTGTGATCCGACCTGCACGCCCAAGTGTCCTGGAGATGTACAGGTCCTGCAGAGATGGGAGTCTGCAGCCAATCACCTTCTCAGCAGAGCGCACAACACGCTGCAGTCTCTGTTTGTCCCTGATGGTAGCTCCAGCATACCACACGGTGATGGAGGAGGTGAGGATGGACTTGATGATTGCAGTGTAGAACTGCATCATCATCCGTGTTGGCAGGTTGAATTTCTTCAGCTGCCTCAGGAAGTATATCCTGTGCTGGGCCTTCTTTATGACCGAGGTGATGGTGGGCTCCCACTTGAGGTCCTGGGGGATGGTGGTACCCAGGAAGCGGAATGACTCCACAGTGGTGATGGGGGTGTCAATCAGGACAATGGAGGGGAGTGGGGCTGTGTGCTTCCTAAAGTCCACAATAATCTCCACTGTCTTCTGGGCATTCAGCACCAGGTTGTTGCGGCTGCACCAGGACACCAGACGTTCAGCCTCCATCCTGTAGGCAGACTCCTCCCCGTCCGAGATGAGTCCAATAACGGTGGTGTCATCTGCAAACTTAATTAGTTTGACAGACTGGTGGTTAGAGGTGCAGCAGTTGGTGTACAGGGAGAAGAGCAGAGGAGAAAGAACACAGTCCTGAGGGGAGCCGGTGCTGATGGTCCGAGAGTCCGAGACATTCTTCCCCTGCCTCAAATGCTGCTTCCTGTCCATCAGGAAGTCAGTGATCCACCTGCAGATGGGATCAGGCAAGTTCATCTGGGATAGCTTGCCTCGGAGAAGGTCTGGGAGGATGGTGTTGAAGGCAGAGCTGAAGTCCACAAACAGGATCCTGGCATAGGTTCCCGGGAAGTCCAGATGCTGCAGGATGAAGTGAAGAGCTATGTTGATGGCATCATCTACAGACCTGCTGGCTCTGTAGGCAAACTGCAGAGGGTCCAGGATGGGGGCCGTGAGGGTCTTGAGATAGGACAGAACCAGGCGCTCAAATGACTTCATGACCACAGATGTCAGAGCCACAGGTCTGCAGTCATTAAGTCCAGTGATCCTTGGCTTCTTGGGGACAGGGACTATGGTGGAGCTCTTAAAGCAGGCAGGCACATGACATGCCTGCAGTGAGGAATTGAAAATGCCAGAGAACACTGGGGCCAGCTCATTTGCATAGTGTCTGAGAGTGGCAGGAGACACACCGTCTGGGCCGGGAGCTTTTCTAGCATTTAGGCTCTTAAACTGTTTCCTCACATCTGCTTCATGAATATGAAGGGTTTTAGTTGGAGTTGATGTGAGTTCGTCATAGGTGAGGGGTGAGGAGGGGGTTGCTGTGGGTGAAGTCTTTGATGGTGTTAATTGCTCTGTGGTGGGGTTGGGGGGATGAGTGTCCAAAGTGTCTCTATTGTTGGGACTGGTGGAGGTGTGAGGGCTGCTTGGTGGGTGGTCAAAACGGCAGTAAAAGTCGTTGAGGATGTTGGCCAACAGCAAGTCATCAGTGGAGTGGGGAGTTTTAGGCTTGTAGTTGGTAATGATCCTAAAACTTTTCCCCTAAGAGGCCAAGTCTTTCACTGAGATCTGCTGTTGAATATTCTCAGAGTGCTGGTGTTTAGCAGTGTTCATTTCTTTTCTGAACCTGTACTTGGCCTCTCTGTAGCAGTCCCTGTCTCCGCTTCTGAATGCCTTTCTCTTTTCTAGCCACAGCTGTTTGAGTTTAGGAGTAAACCAGGGTTTGTTATTATTATAACTCACCCTGGTGCGTGATGGCACAATGTTGTCCTCGCAGAAGTGTATATAGGAGGTGACAGTATCCGTAAACTCATCCAAGCTGTTAGAAGCAGCCCTCATTTTGTCCCAGTCTGTAGTTACTAAACACGTGCGAAGCTCCTCCACAGCCTCGTTGCTCCAGTTTTTTAGTCCTCACGACAGGTTTGGAGAGCTTCAGCCTCTGTCTGTAGGCGGGGATCAGATGGATCATCACGTGATCCGAAAGTCCGAGTGCAGCGCGGGCACTCCGTGATAGGCCCCGCTTATCGTGCTGTAACAGTGATCCAGTGTCCTCTCCTCTCTGGTCGGGCATTTAATATATTGTTTGTATTTGGGAAGTTCCTCTCTCAGATTGGCTTTATTAAAGTCACCAAGAGCAATAATCAGAGAGTCCGGATAAATCCGCTCCATGTGCAGTATCTGCTCCGCGAGGGCGCACTGAGCTGCGCGCACGTCCGCGTCTGGCGGGATCTAAACAGCAGCCAGAATGAATGAAGCGAACTCCCGCGGAGAAAAAAACGGTTTGCAGTGAATGAAAAGATATTCCAGAGAGGGAGAGCAGTGCTGAGAAATCACTGTCACATCTGTACACCAGCCACTATTAATCTAGAAGCAGACGCCTCCACCTGTAGTCTTACCGGAGAGAGAGTGGCCTGCCGGTCCGCGCGGAGGAGATGAAAGTCCTCCAGCTGGAGCGTGCAGTCCGGGACGTCCTCACAGAGCCACGACTCCGTAAAACATAAGACACAAGATGAGGCAAAGTCTCTGTTCATGCTTCTCATCAGGGCCAGTTCGTCCATTTTTTTCGAGAGTGAGCATACGTTGGAGAGGAAGATCCCAGGTAGAGCAGCCCGAAGTCCGCGTCTCCTCAGACGCACGAGTGCGCCAGCTCGCTTTCCTCTCCTTCGCCGTCTCACTTTTCTGATCAGAGTTTGTAGTAAATCCGCCGCAGATGTGACAAATACTGGAAATAAATCCACAGGCGTTGTAGTCCTGTAGTTAAGGAGCTCTTCTCTGGAGTAAGAATACCCAGAGGAGTGACCAGAAACACAAATTACGCACAAAAACAATACAGAAATAACGCACTGAAGTACCAGGGCATCCATTCGCGGCCCCATCTTGGATTCCAACCAATGGCAATGAGAAAGCATCTGCATTTCATAAATAGAGTAAAAGATAAAAGGAACAGATATTGGTCAATATATTGGCTGTTGACTGTGTTACCATTGTACCACTTTTTAACTGACTCAGCAAAAATCCTTGTGTGCTCCACCAAGCATCAATGTCACAGGCCTCTAAATGTTTTATTTTGTGGGTAAGAAGCTGGAAAGTTTGGGAAGCACGGCTCTATATATATTAACATGCAGATGACGCAATGCCCATTCAGCCAAATTCAGTCAAATTCAGTCAAATTGCTCTCAGAATTTTGCAGTAACTGTTGCTTCAGGAAATACCAACCCCTATGGGTTCAAGCTTTCTTTTTTCTTTTGATTTTGTTCTGTTGATCTCTTCAGCCAGCATCTATTGGGGGTAGCCACATCAGAGCCAGGGACTTAAACAGGCTCAACAAGCTGATAAAGAAGGCTGGTTCTGGAACCTCTGGAGATGATGATCCAAAGAAGAATTGTTTATAAAATCAAGACCATAAGGGACAACTTTGATCATCCTCTTATAATACATCAACACAGTGTTCTCAGTCAGAAGCTTCTTCAGTTTCGCTGTAATACAGACCATTACAGGAGATTCTTCCTGTCCACAACCATCAGAATGTACAACAACTTGAAGAATTAAATACTATGAGCTAAAACAACACTTAAATTTCAGAATTACACTTTAGTAATTCGAAGTATTTAACAACATGATAAACTGATAAACATGATTTACTGTTGGGAAATGTGTGATTGGCTTTTTATAAAGTTAAACAAACACTCCTGTTTTGCCAACTAAAAGATAATGTTTCAGGTAATACATGTTCTAAATTAAACTCTCATTAACTTAGTTAAATTTATATTTTCAGTGTCATTAGGGGAGAATTACTTGTTCAATTTCCTGTAACCAAGAATAAAACATTTACAGTTGGGCTTCAGACAAGCCAGCCGTCAGACTCTAAGCTTTATCTCCTTGTTGCTGTGCACATTTTCATACATATACACGTATCTGTGCTATTCTTCTTTCTCAGTTCAAATCTCAAAGTGTATTTCTTTTTGTTCATTTTCACACTGGAGCAAAACAAAGTGGGCAGCTGCTGTTGTGACTGCAATGAAGTGATTGGCAGGGCTTCACACAATTCCCTCGGTTACAAGGACAAGTGCCGCACCAAAACAAGGCTCCCACTGACTGCTGCATCCCCCGCTGCTTCCATACCTGGAGGCAACCACAGGAGATAGCCTATCGACACTAATAGGGAGGGCAGGCGAGGGCTGACATGCTTTTTGCATGCCTGCCAGCACAGTTGATGCACCCTACTGCTGCCAGCATGCAATAAATGCTACCATAGACACATTTTTAAAAGCACACCAACGTGGGTAAACCAAAATCTGTCCAAAATAAATATGAGGCTATTAATCTTTATATCACTTCACCATATATTATTCAGGCCTGTTAATAACTTCCTGCATACCTGCAAGTTAGATCAAGATCTACTTTTGCACTCCCTTTCAGCTGCATTATTTCCCCTACTCATAAGTTCAATGCTTTGGGATCAATTTGGAGGGACTGTAATTGCCTTGAAACTATTCTTGCATCATTAGACCAGAGTCCTAAGATGGCATTTGAAGGGAAAGAAAGGGCATAGCAAACAGCTCCTACATAGTTCTAAAGGTTACTTTTAATCACCCAACGAGGAATCCTCCCATGGCTCTCCATTCCTGATTTAAATCTATTCCAAGTTCCACTCAAGGGTCCACATTCACCACGCAACCACGTATGTGGCAGGAAGCTGCACTAATTAAGCGGTGGGTTGGATTGTTACAAAAAGATTCTAACCTTTGACATGTTGTCTGACAATCGAGGGAAGGCGCTTTCACTTGAACTTGAAAGTGGGAAATGAAATAAGGAAACATTAATTACAGGAAGAAGATGCAGTTAAATGTGAGTTATTCAGGTGAGAGTTAACGTGTTATCCAGGGACCTCTGTTGATGCTCAAAACACCCTCAGTTTTAACTGACTAAATCCTGAAAGGGAGAATACGCAGATTTTTCTTTTTTTCTTATTGGGAGGGGTGAGGGGGATGATTACACTAGATTGGTCTCTTCTTTCTTTCGTTCTGAGAACAGGCGTCGCTTTGCTAAAGAGATGTTTTTGCTCAGATGGCAACAAAACAAAGTGGCTCGGGGAAAACACCGAACTGCCAAAGTGAAACGAAGATAGCTGTAATTCAGATCTTACCCTGTCAGTGCATACACCGAGAGATGGGAGGATTGTCAGTGATGAGTTCTTGGTTTTCTTTTTCCTCCTCTGTGTGACTGACTTTTCAGCCTCTTGCTTCTTTAGCTGAAGTAGCTTTTGCAGTCGGTGGGTGATTCTTTTCATAAATGCATAAGTGAGGAGCAAATTATTATGCACAGGACTGAATTCTGAAGGTGCAGCCACACACGCATTAATCAGTGGGGTCTCTTTCTTCCCCAAGTTCATCATCTCCTTTTAGGAGAGAGTACAGTCTCATGCAGACGAGGCAGCAGAAGAGGAATTCTTGCCAGCACTACATTTCTGCAAAGCTCCATCAATGGAAAACGCGCTTCTTCAATTGTAAGACTGACACACATCAGAGATGCCAGAACGCACATCAAATCTGGGTCACCGATACATTAAAATTTCAACAAAGTCCTTAGCTTTGCCATAGAGGTGCAATGGGAACAATTCAAATGAATGTGGAACGCTCACTGTGCTGTTCCGGCGGGATATTTACAATGGCTACCATAGGAAAGCCTGATTAGTCTGTGGACAGTGCAGGGAGGAGGCATTCATACACCACGGCTGGTTAACATGACTTCTTGGCATCTTTACATTCAGGCTCTACTCTTAAACCAGATTTATATATCTTCAATATCCATTGAAATCCCAACAGTAAACTGCACCAGAAACACTAAAGTGTACCAGAACTACCCTCAAAGAGACAGTTTGAAATCCAAACATGTTTCTACTGAGGTGCAACCAAGAAGGACAAATACATCCAATTCTATGTCTGAATGTGTTTGTAGCGTCACTACAAACTCACACAATTGGTCAAATTAAAACATCCGAGCATACCTACAACACTGTGATCACTAAAGCCAAAATGAGAATAGATCATGACCAATTTGCATTGATGTTAGAGAGAAGTAAGCATTATAAGCTGCTAAAACACAAGCAATAATAACACTGAGCTCCAATAACACTAAAGCTGCTGCCACACTGTTTATCTTCCCACCAGTGTTAGTGCATCTAAAACAACATTTTTCTGCTGTTCTAAAGCACAGCTGCATAATACTAGGAAAACATGACATTAGAATATCATTGTCAACTATTTCTATAATGGCATTCTAACATTTATCTCACTACTCTTCATCAAGAGTTTTTGCATCTTAGTCCATTAATATCTAAACCAAGTGACAGCAAAAACGTCATTTAAAGTCCACCAAACTATTAGCAAGCAGACTCTGAATGCATGACACTTGAAGTGTATCAGCCAACAAAACACAGCATCCGAACAGTCCTTTGCAGATGCAATACTGGACAAAAATCAAGTCTAGCCACATATATATGCTCCTTATTTATATGCTGAAGGTGTATTAGAAGAAAAATAGTAAAACCAACTATCTGCCACTTTTAAAGGTAATATCACTTCTTGTTTGTTTTTGTTTTTATTTCTCTATGTTTAAAGATCACCTAACCATCTTGGGATGAAAGTTCAACACTCTATACACCGTCTACAGTTATTTAGTTTAACCCCGAGGGGTTAAATGATTATTCTAGTTTACAGAACAAACTGCCTTGCCATGTCAGCTATTTCAAGCATTTGGCAAGCAGAGGTGAGTGAATCAATGCAGGTTGAGTGTCTGCCAGTGTAGAAAAAAATATAATAGTGCACTATTGGTTAATGGATAGGTACATATGCATAGAGTAGCATGGAGAAGCAGCTTTCAGTTTCTATGCTTCTCTAATTTGGAACAAACTTCCAGACAACTGCAAAGCTGCTGAAACAGTGAGTTCGTTTCAATCACAAATAAAATCATATCTGTTTAGAGCTGCCTTTGAGTAATGTTTTGATGTATTATGTTTTGTGTATTCTTCTTGCTTTACTGCTGTTTTTACATGATATACTTTGTAATGCTTTGATGTATCTGTGTGTGCTTCGTGCTTTATTGCTGTTTTTACTTTATTTGGTTTGTCTGTGTTTTACTGCTATTTTTATTTTACCACTTAATCATGTAAAGCACCTTGAATTACCTTGTTGTTGAAAGTGTGCTATACAAATAAATTGCCTTGGCTTGTCTTGCCATAGCTTTTATGTGCGTTTCATACCAGTGGTGCCTATATGCGAGATAGAATAGAATAGAATAGAATAGAATAGAATAGAATAGAATAGAATAGAACATTCTTTATTGTCCCACTGAGTGGAAATTTAGGTGTAGCAGCAGAAAAGTGGCAGGCAATCAAAGAACGTAGACTATATTGCTTCACTAAGATGCGGTGCTAATGCAATGAAATTTTTCAACAGGTAAAAAAAAAACTAAACAGAGGGATGGGGGTATAAAGATTCACACTAATCATCATAGAGTATTACCTCTTCTTCTGATACAAAAACAAAGTCTTAAAGGCATTTTGTAAACATGTTTACCTGGAAAAGGTAATCCATTATTGCAAAGGAAAACAAAGAAGGTAAAGGTAGTGGAGAAACCAGGTCTGCACATAAGAAATATCAGCTGTTATATCAAATAAATGTTTTATATCTGAAGCTAGCAAATGAGAACAGTCATTTCCCTTTAAACATTGGTGGATATCTAACAGATTTACATCAAAAAAGTTACAAACTTTTAACAAGATTCAGATATATAATCCAATTACTTCATTGCTGAACAAGGCAGTGTAATGGGTTGACTCAAAGGTAGAACACTGTACTTAGTGGACCTAAAAAAGAATGTATAGCTCAAAAATAAAACCTAATTTAAAAAACTGCGGAAGAAATTGGTTTAGTAAAAAACCACAGTTCCCATAAGCTTGAGGACTGAACGTTCTATTAAAGGTAATCACATTACCACCATGCAAGAATTTCATAAATATGACTAGTTTACTTTAGATTCCAGAGTGTGTGAGTAACTTCAGTAAATATCCATCAAGAAACTGCATGTCTGAGACTACGTACCTGAGCAAATCTGAATAAGGTGATCCAGGATATAACAAAGACAACAGATTAATTAAATTTAATTGCAAATCATAATTGTTTTTTCACTAATCATGTAAAAGAAGACAGGCGGATGCACATTCTGAACCAACAGCAGCTCCTCCACTGCAGAGGAGGTTAGAAATGTAAAAAGAAAAGTGTGATTGTTGGCGAATACAGTCAAGAGGTACTTAAAAGTATTGGCCCTTCAACCAGCTCTCACTTGCGGCTTGTGACACTGAATGTTTAGACGAGACCCTTCAGCTTCATATGTTAACGTAATGGCATCGTTGTGCAAAGCACAGACTAGTTTTTATAAACTTTCAAACTTGAATTCCCTCAACAGCTGAAACGTATGCCTCGAGTGGATGGCCTGTTTCTGTCACTGTCGTCACACTCGTCACTGCGGTAACCAAGAAAACGGAGGGTAAAGCTCGTTGCAAGAAAGGGGGACATGTGTCATAAAGTCTAGTCGACTTTGTCAAAAAGTATATTTCTTAAAAACAAATATGTTTTCCTTTATGAAACCAAAAGAGTTTGCCATTCCTGAACAAAATATTGGGAACAACTCTTAGTGGTATTATGTTGTCACAGTATACAACTGCTACCCAAACTGCATGTAGGCTGACAGTTGTCTGATTCACGTTTAAAAAAATAGGGACAAATTGCCCTGGTTGTTGTTCAGGTCTCATCTCTCTGTTCCTTTGTTGAATGCTGCTTTTGGGCTTTTTCTGACTGTCAAATTTCTTGCGACAGGAAATTCAAGAGTTTTTAAAGCCAACATCCCACTGCATCCATCATGTGAAACATGGTTAATATATCGGTTAATTACAGTCATAGTACACGGAAACTACAGAGCAGAAATGAAAAGAAAAAAAAGAAAATTAAAAGAAAATTAAAAAATAAAAGCACAATGAGCGTGACAGGATCTGAATAATGACTTACATTTCATTCTGAGAAAAGCACTTGACGGTGACATTTGAAAAACAGTGTCAGATTCAGGAGCAATTCTCAGTGGGTGCTGTCAGAGCCTAATTAAACTACCCTCCCTTGGAACTATCTGGGACCAGAATCTCTTGTCTGAAAGACTGAGTGCCTTGTTTGTGTGTGTGTGTGCCCAATAATTTGTGCATGTACAGAACTGTGAAAAGTATTGCCCCCTTACAACCTTATTGGTTCTGCTGTTTTTTGTTATGTTGTTGTCACACTTAACGAGAAAGGGAACCAGAGTAAATACAAAAACAGTTTTCATGTGAAAGTTTGTGTATTAAGGGAAAAAAGAGCTACTTAAACTGGAAAATATAATCGCCACCAATGTTAAACCAGAAATTAAGTCTTATAAATTATGTTTTTTTAGTGTATCTTTACACTCAGGCCTTATTACTGCCTGAATCTTTTTGACAGGATGAAGTAGGCTAAAAGATATCTTCTTCTCCAAACTAAAGAAGTTTAGAAACCAAAGAGAAGCACATATATTGACCTACTGATCAATCATTTCTAAAGATTTGGGAACCACATTTAGAGCCATTATTCACAAATGGAGAGAAGTTCAAATTTTTGCTGCTTTGCTTTAAAACACTGCATGGCTTAGCTCCTTCCTTAGCTGAGCTTTTAATTAGACATACTCCTATTAGGACCAGGGCTTAAAGTGAAAAAAAAAATCCTGAGCCTGAACTTTTTTCCAAGGAGTGGGTTGCAGTGAATCCAATGCATATACAGTATAGGCAATTTGGCAAACAACTTTTATCATTGTGCTTGGTAATGTACAAGATGAGCTACAATTCAAATGTGATTTTTAGAAGTAAAGGTTATTAAGTTATAAATGAAAACATGTGAAACTCAGTCAAGATAATTAATATGATTCATTTAGCAACAATTTAATTCAGTAAAGGGCAATTTATACAAAAAACATAAACTAACTTTTTATATCATTTTTGTTCAAAACAACCCATTTGTTGCAGGAAAACTGGGCTGCTTCCATCCGCCCACATGGACACAAACACTGTATCAAAGCACTGTGTGTTTGAAGGCTTTATCCGCCTTCAGTCAAAAGGCCCGAAAAGGCTAAAGGGAAAATATTAAGTGAAAGGGTGAAAAAAAAAAGCGTGCCCTTGAGTCCTTCAGTTCACATTTTAGTTCTAAAACTGTTTCACACTTCTTTTTCTTCTTTTCCTCTTTTTCATGTCCTAATTGGCTCTATCAAGTAATGAAGGTCATCAATGCTGTGCTCTCACTGGTAGTTTGTGCACCTGATTGGGTACAGCACAGCCCTAATTATCACAGAAGAACACATCAGCTCTGACCCTCAGCAGCACCTCGTCGTGTCGCATGTAGCTAGATTTGTGTAAATTCGCACACAGACACACAAAATCTTTTTCTGTTTAAGAAAAAAGAGCGACAAATAAAATGAAATGCTCCAAGGCCACACACTTAGCTGGCATCAACCCATTACATGCCACAATGACACTAGCCCTCACACATTCCTTACTAACTGCACAACGAGCTGCCTGGGGTTTTAATTGGGAAAGTGAGCAGGTATTGGCAGTGCATCAGATAGGAGGGCTTGATGGTTATTTCGAGTGGTCTGATAGGAATTCCAGGGGGTCCCCTACGTGGCTTTGTTGTGCTTATTAGTCCTCTACACAGATAACAGATTGCGTCTTAATTGGAAATCCCAGCAGTAGCCTTGGTAACCCTACTGTAAATATAATCCGCACTTTTCTGGATTTATGCTTCTTGGGGCACCTTGGTAATGGCAACTGGTTAAGAGGGGTGAAATGGTGAATTTATTCTCTCGGCTTATAGAGAGTTTAAGAAAGAGGATTACGGCCAGTGGAGCAAAATAACTCAAACTTTAATTTCAGAGTTTTGATTGTTCGCATTGTATGAAGAAAGTCAGAATTCTCAGGTCAAATTTAGAATGATGAGATTTGTCCAAATTCTAAGAAAAAAGTAAGAATTCTGAGAATAAAGTCAGAACTTTATCGCCAGAAATCGGGGGTTAAGGTCAGAACTTTAAGATTAAAATCCAAATTCTAAGAAAAAAACACAATCACAATTCAGAGATTAAAATCAGAATTATTATTTTCTTTTTAATTATATAAACAGCCTAAGATAACAGAAATGTTGCCGTAGCTTTCAAGATGATTAGGCATAATATATAATCACCTAAATAAACAGTAATATAAAGATTTGAAACTCATGCCAATTCTTTCAATGATATTCTGGTTCATTGAGACCCAACTGTAAATTGTTAAAGCAATATCAAATGTTTAAATAGAATTTAAAGGATTCCTAACACAGCAAAAAGTTACAATCAAACATCCACTCAAGTTGTTTTAGGTCACCCTGTGGCTCTTTAGCAGTCTTGTTTAATACATTTTCGTGTGCGTCGTATCAAAAAGGGTGCATTAGTGTTTTTCTCTCCAAGACGCATCCTGAACATGTATAAAAGTTTACGACTGTGAAACACAAATTGTTCAAACACACCCTCAGAGCATTTAGAATAAGCAATTTTTTTGGTTAAATTACAAAAAAAGTAAATGATCCTAAGCAAATTGTTAAACAGACAAAACAACAATGTGCTAGCATTATGCCATAAAATCTGTTTAAGGTTTTTGGTGTTAATGCATATTGCGGATACATTGTGCATCGCTGGAGGCACTCAAACTGAGTCTGGTTTTAATTGTTATCATAATGCAACCAGTGCCATTTAATAGAGAATTTCTAGCATAGTAGCTCAGACGTTTTAGTATATTTTCAACATCAGAGACCAATGACTAAATGTGTTAAAATGTTTACACTTTGTCGCTGCAGAGCAAATTCAAATCTGCCTTTCTTTAAACCAGAATACAATAGCTGCTAAATTAAGAAATGGAAATTCAAGGAAGATAATGGAAATGTTAAGACTTCAGGGTTCAAGCATGTGGCCCTGGAAGAGAATATAGTAAGACATTTCGGTGTTTAAAATGCAACACTTTGATTTTTTCTTCGGCAGCTAAATTGAAATGAATCTGCAGACTGTAAATTCACAAGGATCCTTCTATTCCTTTCTATAAGGGTTTGAATTTATCACGAGCTTCAAGTTTTACCCTAGTTTGAATCTGCTGACTGGTATTTTGTACTATTAAGAATTACTTAGATTTCCCCCCACCCCATTATCATGCTGCCACTATCGGGTTTTTTTCAGATAAGAAGTAATATGATTTTTGTTTCATGAACACCAGAAGAAAATACATTTTTAGAACGTTTGCATAGGTGAAAAAAAAACAAAAACATAAAAATTGTCATAAAAAATAAACCATTTCAGTGTGCAACTTGCAATAATTCATGAACTCATTGCAGTTAACCTATAAAGCTACCATTTTTAAAAAAAACTGACATGTGACAACAATCATTCATGAACACCTGACATTCAATTGAAAGGAAGGTCTGACATAGCATATTTACAATGTCTCAAACACAGTACAGAGAAACAACAGCAAAATATTGATCATGGTTAAAAGGTTGTCCCCAGGCATATAAATTGGGCCATATGATGCATGTCACTGAAGTTTAGCTGTGCAACATGCGACATTGAATGTCCAATTACAGAACCAATGGAATCCAACTTGTAACATGGCAAGAACTGACAGTATTTTCTATTTTAAATGCAGCTGGAGGAATCTTAAATCTTGTCTTATTTTTCTTTATTATGGAGAAAGTCTGGAAAGTCACGTTGGCCCTCCAGACTCCAAGACAAACATGGACTAATGTCAAGGCACACCTCTACCAGCACATAATCATGTACTGTAAAGCACTCATAAGGATATTCAACTTATTTACATGTAAAGTGACAAAATCTTTGATTGTGGAGGAAACATTTCCAACACAAATTTTACAACAGACCTTCAGATCTTTGAAAATAATAATTATGTCATTAATTAAGGGTGTAATGGCTAGCAGGATATTTCTTGTTATAGTAAAAACTGTAAAAAAAAAAAAAGGATTTCCTCCAAAAAATTTCCAGTTTCTCTGAGCAGGTGACTATCTGGTCAAACTATTTTGAGGCGGTTATTATAAGGCTCTCATTTTGAAGTAATGAAGGAAGTAGTTTTTGAGTTTCCCAGATATTGACTAATAAGGACCACATGTTAGGCTGGAAGACTAGGCTTGGTTGCACTAGAATTGAAGAAGCCTCCATTCCTTGTTGACAAACACGATAAGGATCATTTGTGAGCACGATGAGTGTACTGGACCTTGCTAAACAACAGCCGCTAAGGTTAGCTTCTATTAATGAGGTTGTGCTAAATGAAAGGGATAATTCAGGATTTTTAAGGAATCCATTCTGCATTTGGTCACCTCCACTTAAACATCTAAAACACTAAACCTGAACTGGATTATTTCACAATGAACTAAGATTCTCCAAAATGCAGCTGGAGATTTCTGAAACTTTTGTCAATGTCAGCTTTATTTATTTTGCACTTTATAACAACAAGGGCTGCACCAAAGTGCTATACAGCAATATAGATGGCAAATAATGTACAAGAAAATCTTAAAGGACTAGAAAAATATTAAAAACCTATGTTAAGGGACAAAAGGGTTCTCACTTTAACCAGGATTTAAAGCCAGTGAGTAGAAGTGGGTCTTAAAGGAGCTGTATGTAAGATTGTGGCCAAAACTGGTACTGCAATCACTTTCAAATTACTGTAGAGAGGTGTATCCCCTCCCCCTTCCCCTTGACTCGAGGTTGCCAGCTAAGCTGCAGAATCCAGCAGGAACAAATTCTTCTGTTTTCAGCCGTCTCCATCTTGCAAAGGCATCTCCTATACAAATCCTTGTTTTATTTTGTACTTTGTCACGACGTATTTCTGAATGATAACGAGGTCTTTTAGGTGTAGTAACGTTAGATATTTTTTTATCCGAAACACTGTTGTAGCTGCAGCTGTAGTAACTAGAGCAGATCTGGCAACCCCGATGTCGAAACACTACTGACTTCGAGATTGGTAGATAGGTGGAGGGTGGCGCTTCCAGCCGAAACACAAGATGACAACATCAACATCAGTTGAGGGCTGCAACTTCACTTTTTAAACGACAATACTCTGGCCGTACAACTGTTGTCAGTGAAATAAGTTTTTGAAATGAACATGATTTCTTAATGTCTAGTGACATACCAGGGCCATTTTATGATTAATTGAAATACATTTCTTGCATACAGCTCCTTTAAAGAGCTTCCTAAAATGATCGATGATCTGAACACATCTAATGTAGAGAGGCAGGTTGTTTCAGAGGACGGGGGCAGCTACTGCAAATGCACCTTTGCTTTTTATTTAGATTTGGGAACAGCAAGAATATTTGGGTATTTGACCTTAGGATTCTGGATGGCGTGTGAATATGTAAAACTTGTTCTATTTGAAGAAACAAGTTCTGGTATTTGGACCATCTTAGACGGAGACCTCCATGAAAACCACAACATACAGACCACACATGGTGTATAAATTAAGGACTCAGCCTATACCACTTACAAGTTAGTTTCTGATTCTTAAAACCTTAACTATTTTTACAAACCTTTAAATTTTCTTAAAATATCATCCTGATTCATTTGCTGCACACGTCAATACACTCCAATTGCGAAGGTAAGCATTACCTGATGAAAAAAAGAATATCAGATATGACTTCCGATGGGTTATACGTTTAGCTTAGGCTGAATTAACAGCAAAAAAGACACATAAACAAACATAAACATATTTTAAAATGTCACTGTAGCTTGCATGGGCAGTTTGTTGTGAAATTGTACCCCTTGTCATTTCAGCTTTTCAGGTTTGGGTCGTTTCTAGATTTGCTTTTGTTGATCATCTTACAAGTTCATCCTGATACTATTTGCTTCATAAGTAAATACTTAACACACTACCATTAGCAACAATCTAAATATCAACATCCACATTCTTCATAGTAAAATGCCAGTGTTGAATACAATCTAATCTGTTGCTATGAGTAAATATTACCTCATAGGCATAAAACATTAATTTAAATTGTCTGTATGATAACAAAAATATCCAACACTACAAAATAATCATGAGAGCACCATGCACGCTGCATTATTTAAAAAAGAAATTAGGGCAATTACAGCGTGTGGAGAAATGTGTGTTGGCTTATTACGTGCCTGCCTGACTGTAAGGAGCATGAGGAAATACAGTGTTCTCTGGAGAGATAATAATAATAAATCTTGTGCAGCCATAAAAGGGTGTTCCTGTTTCTGAAAACACAGTTTCCTTAACCTAGCTCCATGTATCACATAACCCTTCACTGTTTTAAGACACAAGCACTACATTTTAAGGGACAGTTCAGCTATCCTGCAGCTAACTGTTTTTCTAAGCTGTCTCCACACATAAAGCAAAGGAGCGAACATCCCTTTGCCAAACACATTTCATCTTCTCAATGACACACAGGACTGAACTCATGGTCATGCAGACAGAGGCTCCTGGAAGAAAAGATTCAACCTGTCCCAGTACAACCTGACTGGATGGGGAAGAAGAAAGAGAAATACAGATAGAAATACAGCACAGGTTGAGTATGGTATCAAATACACCTCGAAAGAAAAGAAACATGAGAAACTTAATAGTCAAGCATCATTTTCGAAAATTACTTCATATAGACACAGTCGGAGCATGATGTTGAACTGTGCACAATCTGCAGAAGCCATCGTGGTTTTATCTGATGAAATTGTGAGGGTAGATGTGTTATGTTGGTTATAGGTAAAGCTATGATTTACAAAATCCCAATGAGACTGGGAGGGAAAGTGTATTTATTTCACTCCAACTGCCGACAGATTTATACCTCAGAGAAGTTTCAGTTTTTGGCCAGTATCACAGTGCCCCCTACTGACGGGGATTTGTCCAAAATGACACTACATCAGGCTGGACAGTTTTTAAACACACTGATTCATTTCTAACTGAGACATTTATGGGTTTGTATTTCATCAAAATCTATTAAAACACAAACATAAAAATGCAAAATGCCCAATGAGTGATTATAACTCTTTGTATTAACCTTGTATTAACCTTCCCATATACCAACAGCAGTTGAATATGAAAATTGTAATTTTCTAGACCAATAAAAAATGGGAACAATTAGACAAAACGCTTGGTGAAATATCAGAAATATTTAAATGATTCAAAGCTGTAACCTACCTGAAAATTTGAAATTTAGAAAAGGTTAACTTCCTGTGAGCTTTTCTTACAACTATAAATTAAAAGTTAATTTGATCTAATACAAGTCTGATCAAATTTGTGGCAAGACAAACACAATAATAAACTTCTAATATTTTAGCAAATGAAAACAAATATTCCCTAATTATCAATGATTACTATTAGCTATTATCAGATAACATTATGTCTTCATACATGTTCTTCCTGTATTCAACTAGGATATATGAACATGAATCTGCCTATTTTATGGTATTCTAAGAGCTTGATTTTATTTACCATTTCTGGATGTGATTTAGAACTGGCATGTCTTGTAAATTACCTGAGACTACATTTGCTATATAAATACACTGAATATAATTTTAAAACGCTACACTTTTTACTTTATTGCTGCAATAACAAATCATTATAAATATGTTTTTTCTGTTCAAAAGTGCAAATGACATAAAATGTGTGATTTAGTAACTTTAATATTAGTAATAACAGATTTTTCTTCTTAATGGTCTCTTTTTACGAAATGAAGGAAAAAAGAAAACTTCACATTGGAGTTCAAACTCAGACGAGCAAACAAAAGTGTTTGTTTAGCGATGACGGCTGTGAAACCGCTTTATAACTTTACTCCTCAGCTCTGATCTGCAACTGACTACCTCAGACACCTTGAATTGTAGAGCTGCAACAAGCTATTCATGTTTTCTGCTGAGAATGTGTCACATTAATTGGAGCCCTATTATCTTAGTGCTGGAGGACACTGACATTCAAGCAGAAAAACTCAGACGGCACAAAAAAAGAATAGAAGAAGCTACGTCTGTTGTTGGTTTGACAGCATGTTTTTCTTAATTGCAACCGACAGAGCAATAATACAGCATAGACGGCCTGTCAAGGCCAGTGTGCATGTGTCCACGTCAGCATTTCAGGCACTAAACATGTCAGAAACGACAAAACTGTACATTCGTCCTTTTATTTATTTTTGAGCCATTGCATGAAATCGTTGGGCAGAACCTGTTTCCTGAACTAGAATATCTAATTTCGCTTCACTTCATAACCATTATTCTCATTTAAATGAATAGCAAAGTACCATATGGAATAAGTCCAATGATACACTAGTATATCTTACATGATTTTAAACAGGTAATAGACATGTAGAGTGGGGGGGGGGATCCAAAAGTTGGGCAAGTCGGATAAACAAGAGAGGGTGCATGTTGTCTTATGAAAAGTGTTTGAGTATGCATGCTTGTCACCTTAATCTTCACTTTCCCTTTTGTCCCTAGTGAATAACAGACACCTACAGTCACACAACAC
This sequence comes from Valencia hispanica, assembly GCA_963556495.2. NCBI lineage: Eukaryota > Metazoa > Chordata > Actinopteri > Cyprinodontiformes > Valenciidae > Valencia > Valencia hispanica. The sequence continues at coordinate 44,210,751 of OY747702.1, read as the reverse complement.
AATGTAAAGGCAGTTTACTGTTCACTGCGCACTGAACTGTACTTACAGCTCATGCAAGTACGAACGCTGATGCCTACCAACATTCGACAGCATGGAAAACCCATCATTTATGACGGATTGTTGAATATTTTAACACATGTACCAACAGTGACAGGGGAGACTTACAAATGTATGCATTAAAGCTGGAAATGCAAAGAGAAACCTCAAATTTAGTCGATTTTCAGCTTGATCTGCCCTAATTGGAGTGAAGCCAGTCAAAAAGGTAAAAATCAGATATTTTATGATTAGTGAACCCACATTCAGTAAGGGCTACCATGACAACACTTTTTGGTGTAGATACCACCTGAAAGGAATCAAAGTTAGCAATTTTAGTATCAGTGGGGTGAAGTCAGTGAAAAAGAAAACTATTTTCTATCATATTTAGAGATATGTTTGCAGCTTATTCAAGCTGTGAGATAGCGAGAGAGAGAGCAAGACTTTGAAAAGGTATGGACACTGTACTTAGGTGAGGAAGACTCCGTTTTTAATGTCAGCATGGTGTTTAAAAATAAATGCAGAGGAATATCAGAAAGGTTCAAAGCTATATTTTCCGCAACATGTTGAGAAATGTCTGCTGTTTATTCAGGCTTCAAGAAAGCGAGAGAGTGGACGACTTTCAGCAGATAACAGGAAGGCTGAAAAGAGTACACAAAAGCTCCCTTTGTTTTTTATAGATTTCACCCACTGTCTGACACAGAACATGGCTAATTCTGAAATGTTGGCAGCCTTTTGGAAATCTGTCTCTGTATTTCCAAACACACACAGCCTGCTCTCTTAGCAATGCTAGCTGTATTAACCATGCTAGATGTTAACATAGGATGCTAAAAAACATTTTTCTTTGTTTTAAAACAGTGAAACCCTTCTCTACAGCAACTGCCTTCTTATATGTGCAACCTCAAAGCTACAAGTTTAGAACAAATATTTTTCTTACCCTATCTTCTTACATCATTGTTCTTTAAGAGAAACTGGTACCAGCAGGTCAAAGCTTTAGGAAAAAACCAGAAATCAACAATAATGTTCTAAGTGCATATATAAGTATAGCTTGCATAAGGGTAGTGATGCATGTGCTATCAAAATGAGACTGAGAAAATGGTGCTTATACTTTATTCCACATCTGAATCATTAAACTGTGAACAACCCTAGTTCCTCCTCCTACTTTTTTAGCTACTAAAGCATCGAAAACAACCAGTAATGTGCCATTAGTGAAAACAGTGTGTCAGGAGTTCCTCCTGACAATGAAATGTCACTGGAGTCTGTTATAGCTTTCATGCTGGTATCAGCACCCACCTGTGTCTAAGTATGTATAAGAACACCCCGAGGGGAACTGCATTGGATTCTACAACATACCACCACGATTGTAGAACAATGGCACACTGGCTGCTCCGCTGTGGGGCCGTTGCTACTTTTCTAATAATCTACCCAGCATGTGTTTATCTTTGTTGGACCAGGTTGTGTGGAGGAGGCAGTCGGGGAAAAAGGATGCAGACAGAATCCTGCCAGCCTGCGAGTGAAGAGCCCGCAAATCCAGAGGGACAGCTGGCTTTGTGTGCGAGCGTGTTCATGTGTGTATCTGTCTGAGAGACGGAGATGGCAGCAATACAGTTATGCCAACACGAGTTATGGTCTCACTTACACAGACACACACACACAAAACATTTAATTGCCAAAACAAAAAAAGTCTCTCCCGAGCTCCATTGTGTCTAATGTGTTCAACGTTAATCTTACCCTTTGGGGACATTTGTTACTGTGTTAATTACACACCACCAGGAGCCCTAATTAACACACATACAAATATGTACACGCATCAGGACACACAAACACAATACGTACACAATTCAAGTGCAAAATGGGCAGCATAGATTAAGTGAGACAGTCCAATATGGGGGAAGCAAAGCTAATGAAGCATTTACAGAGAGTCAGGTCGTTCTGGACTTGCTTTGGGGTCAAACAGTCTCCCGCACGTTTAATGAACAAACCCGGCACTCAGATGTGTGGAGAGACTCCTGGGCTGGAGTGGCCGGCGTGCCCTGCTCAGTCAACCAATACACCACCGGCTCATCACATCCTGCACAGGCGTTTCCTTTCACCGCTGTGCAAGCTTTGGAGAATATTAGAAAGAACGAGGCAAACTGCAATCCTGCAAACACGCACAACAATTAACCTCGGAGAATTTTCCCTTGCCCTCGTTCCTGCCTGACATCAGTGCTCATTATGGTCCACTACTCAGTAAAAGTCATTAAAAGACACAACAAAAGGAACAAACAAACAAAAAAAGCCCTCAGGATCATTAACAACAACTGCAGGTATTTGTCTCTCCCATTCTAACTTCAGGGAGCTTGAAAAGAGATTGTTGTGAGGAAATGTGTTTTTCTTCTCCCTCCTAGAAGGTGGACCACCAGTGTCAGGGGCAGAGTAATAGGCTACAAGGTGACCGATATGCACCTGTCTTTCCTTTGCCTTCACTAAACAGCAGGACGTCTAATTACATTGCAGGGATTTTCACAAGTTCAATTATAGATACTGTTGTAGCAGATTTGTAACACATATATGCTGCTTCCTTGCAAGGAAATTGTCCAAGATTACTCAGCGCTGATACGCTGGTGAAAATCTACAACTTAAAATTATGTCCTGGGCCATACCGTAGGCATTAATCAGAATGAGAAGGATTTTTATACCTCGATTGTCAAGGTGAATTACAGTAACCTGGAGTCTTTGGTAAATCCCAGTAGACTTCCCTTGTAGAGTAGATAAACCTTCAACGCTAAAAACGACTAAAAGGAACAATAACTATACAGGTCCTTCTAAAAAAAATGAGCATATTGTGATAAAGTTCATTCTTTTCCATAATGTAATGATAAAAATTAAACTTTCATATATTTTAGATTCATTGCACACCAACTGAAATATTTCAGACATTTTATTGTTTTAAAACTGATGATTTTGGCATACAGCTCATGAAAACCCAAAATTCCTGGACATGAAATATTTCAGTTGGTGTGCAATGAATCTAAAATATATGAAAGTTTAATTTTTATCATTACATTATGGAAAAGAATGAACTTTATCACAATATGCTAATTTTTTGAGAAGGACCTGTATAGTAGACAGTGGCAAACCATACAAAAACGGCAGAATTTCAAAGCAAAACAAAGCAATATATATGTTCTTTGTGTCAAACAACCACTAAAAACGATTAAACATTTCGTATGTGGTTATGTAGTTTTCAGAAATATTGCTCTATTAAGTTCGTCAATTTTCAGTTTGATGTCTCATTAAATTTGTCCAGCTTCATTGTTTACTAACAGTGCCTTCCCCATTTAGAAGAAACTTTGTTCAAAAAAAAAGGGAAAAAAGAAGAACATATTTATTAGCAGCAGCTCAACTTCACGGAAAATGTTGTAGCTTCTTTTATTTTAATAAAATTCTTCTGTTGTTTCCAGGTGTTCATGACGCCATCCATACCAAACAGATTCCAAACTGGTAACAGCAACTCAGATGCTCCTTTTATTAACAGTAGCTATGGTTAAATTTTCCATCTTTTCAGTCAGTTTTACGCTAGATCCACACAGGTAGACATCAACAGTCAGTGGATTTGCACACAGTAGTAGACCAACTGAATTTGGTCTTTTGAAATGCATGTATACACCCCGGCTGAAGTCCAACCGAAGTGGCCAACTCTTAACCGAGCTGCCCCACACACAGATAATGTATGAAGTAAGAACGCTGACATAATCTGAAACCGAAAGAAAAAGTATTGAAACCTTGAAAATCAGTGGTTGAAAATTTAAAACCGGAAATAAAGTTTTGAAAGTCTGATAATAAGTTTTGAATCTCTGCAATCATAATTTTGTACTAGCATTTTTATTTTTCATAAATTGTAAAGTACAGAGTTTCAGCCTCACATTTTCAGAGATTCAAATCCCCTGTTTCACCCTTGCTGTTTTTCAAGTATTAAGTCCGATTTAAAACTCTGAAACTCACACTCGGAAGAAAAAAACCCCTCGACGCTCCAAGGGAGGGACAAGCCTTTTTAACATTTAATCAATGACCACTCCTATCTATAATTCCTAAAGATATCTGGAATACATATCCAGTTTACCTATTAAATGTTAAAACGGCTACCTTAACTTTTTAAGAATTTAGAGATATCTCAAATTTTATTTTTACTAGTACAATTGTAATTAGGAATATCCTAAAATTCAATTTCTCCTAGTAACAATACAGTTGTTGATATCTTTAATTTAAATTTTGACTAGGAAGAATGTATTTGTACTAGGATAAATTACATTATTGCTATCTAAAAACGGAATTATAGATAGGAGTAGTCATTGATTAAATGTTAAAACGGCTTGCCATTGTCCCTTCCTCGGAGCGTTGTGGGGTTATTTTCTTCAGAGTGTGAGTTTCAGAGTTTAAATCGGAAAGCAGCAAGAGATCGCTGCCAAAAATCACGTGTTGTGTCGCGTTGTGTGGACGAAAGCACAAAAGGCGGATAATGCAAAGTTTTATTTTTTTCAGATCTCACATTACAAGGTTTCAAACGTTTTTTGCAAACTTAACATGGTGGGAAAACAATGCCATATTGGAAACTCTGAAAATGTATACTTCAAAAACAGCAAGGGTGAAACAAGCGATTTGAAACTGAAAACGTGAGGCTGAAACTCTGCACTTTACATGTTGAATTTATGAAAAATAAAAAAGCTAGTACAAAATTATGATTACAGAGATTCAAAACTTATTTTCAGACTTTCAAAACTTTATTTCAGGTTTTAAGTTTTCAACAACTGATTTTCAAGGTTTCAAAACTTTTTCTTTCGGTTTCAGATTATGTCAGCGTTCTCACTTCATAATAATTCGGTTAGAAAACTAAATTTCTCTGCATGTAAATAACATCCCAGCTAAATTGAGCTATTCATAGCCTGGGCAATGCCCGTTGTGAAAGTGACGAGACTGCGGCAGCGTGATAGCAACACCGTTACGACAACAACACAGCAGCAACGAGTGTAACACAATCAAACAGCCTGGTTGTAGTTCATTTCTTCATTGTGGTTCATTGTGGTTCATTGTGCATATTCTGCTTTTACTCCGTCTGCTTCACTGCTGTCATTTACTATCTGTGTGACTCTCAAGTCCAACTGGAAGAATGTTGCTAGGTGGCGCATGTCGTGAAGTCATGAAGAATGAAGAGCGCCCTTCATTCAATAATTCAATTTGCTGAGTGACATGTAAATAAAGGCTCCCATTCTGGTTAAGTTGTTAGCTCGATAATTGCCGTAGCTCAATTTAGATGTTCATGTAAACAAACTGAGTGACTTTTGGAGGCTGGAGAGAACATCCCTGTAGTTTATCAAGGCTGCCAGGGAGTGAGAGAGAGCAAGACTTTCAGCACATAATAGAAAGGCTGAGAGATGTTTAGGAAAGGTCCCGTTTTCTGTTTGAGCTTTCTGTCTGTCACGGAACATTCTGGATTTGAAAATGTTGGCAACCTGTCGGAAATCTCAGAGTTAAGGTAAGGACTAGGGATGTAAGAAAATATCGATACACCTATATATTGCGATATTTTATTTCCCGATATCGTGTCGATATTTTAAAAAATCGTTGTTGTTTTTTTTTTTTTGGGGGGGGGGGGGGTTAGGATTTGAATGGAACCAGTATGAAGACAGTAATTTTTGTAGTAAAATTAAAAGCAGGACTGGTAGTTTGTGGCTGTTGTCACCTTCTTGGTTCCAGTGGATCAACTAGATCTAGTAATGAAACTGGATGTGTTAAAGTATGAAACAGGTTAGAGCGTTTAGAAAGCTGTGACAGTTTTCCTACTGTTAAATTGAGTTTTAAAAATCACAATATATCGTCTTACTCATAGTAGCGTGATATATCGCAATATATTGTATCGTCACCCCTGTGTCGTGATACATATCGTATCGCCAGATTTTTGCCAATACACATCCCTAGTAAGGACCTAAATTCTCTAGTGAATACACACAGAGACTGATATTGTTAATAATGTTAGCCGCGCTAATTGTATTACTGTATTTGAGGTGGAAAATCTTTGGTTAGCATTGGTTAGCAGTGCAGATAAAGAAAAGTTGAAAAAGTAATTGAAATGCTGATGTAACCATTAACCCAAACGTGTTGAAAAATCTTATATCAACAGCAGGAAATCCAGTGATTATGTCATCACTTTAACTAAATACAGGTTTACTGAATAATTTATGTGCATATATTAGCAGCCATAGAGCTATTTATTTACAATGTGCTTTTTGTGGGTAATATTAACTGTATGCTTATGAATATAGGTTGGACAAAAAAAGAAGCATCAACAATGTATGTTGAATGGTATGCCAATTACCAACATGCTAAATTGTGGTGTCTGGATGAGTTATTGAGCTGCTGTTAATGGTGTGAAGATGCTAATGATCACTATGACGATTAAACATTTAACGTCAAAAGATTATCACCCTGACATTGCCTTGCCATTTTATTCCAAGCCTCTATGAAAAGTTATAAGTGGAAGGAAATGCTGGATATACCAGAGGTTAGACAGATACTGAAACATTTCAGGGCTTCTGACGCTTCATAAATTACCCAAACCATCAACTCAGTCACCCTCTGCATCAAATGCAAGTAGGAGATTTACAGAAGTGCAAATCATACTAAAGGAAAATATACTTTCATACAGAAGTATCAAGTGACTTGTGGGAAACTTTCTCAATGCTCTCCACAAGCTTAACTCTCCATTTCAGCACAGCTCAATTTAATAAAAACTGTAATATAAACGGCACATTTGCTTTGCTTCTGATATAAAATATCTAACACATTCCTCTGCTTAGTGCAATTAAAATTAAAATCAAGCTATATCAATCCTCTAAGGTTAATTTATCTTACAAAGTGCGTCTGTAGTGTCTTTCCATCCTGGGGATGCCTGTGGCCTCGTGAAGGTTAATAAGCTGCTTTACCTCAGTCGTAGCTTTGATTGGGATAGAGTCGAAAAGTTAAAAAGAGAGGCCAGGAGAGCAAAAGCACCTTAATGCAAATCCCCAAACTCAAGCTAATCTTGTCAAGTCTTCAAAACCTCCAGTTTCCTACTTAAACAGTTTTCAGGCATGCTTGGACCTGTACTCTCTACAGAGCAAAGCATTTATTCACAAGTTTGACATCAGTCAGCCTTTATATAGCAAAGAGCACCAAAGGTCAGGGGTCTGGGTATAATGCAGTTATGATGAAACACTTTCTGGAATACATTGTTCAGCTGTCTGCACGCCCACCCTGGATTTTAATGTTAACCGAGCCAATGTTGCACTTTAATGCACTTGATTAAATGTTACAGGCTGGGGTATATCGTATATGTTGTAAAAGCAAATGCTTAATTCCCATGACCCTGCTTCCATCCTGAAGTGTTACTGATATAGTTTTCTTTCACTTGTCTGTGTAGGTGGAGCAAAAAGTGCAATAACAGTGCAACACCAGCCAAGTACACACAGTTTACTATTTCTGATGGCTGACTATAGTAGCACAGCAGCACCATAATGTGCAGAATTTATTCATGTTTCTGCATAGTTCCAACCATGTACATATGTTTACTAAAACATGATAACGAGGGAAAAGCAAGTATGAAAAAAACAGTGATTCTAAAATAGTTTTCCCCTTGCTGCTACAGCTTCAACAAAAAATTTGCTACCCATCAATAGTTGAATCACTATACGTGTATCTGCTGTATCAATATAGCTTACGTACTTAAATTTACTGCATAACATCCTGGCTGTTGGTGGTATATTATCTTAACAGGATAAGTGCTTAATAATAAATAAAGTATCACGTATGGGCAATAAAAATTAAAGCTTCAAATACAATTATGTTACCTGTTATATGATGAAATTCTTCAGCTGTGTCATTTGTTCTTTTTCTCCTAAAACCATGACTATTGCACATGGTTTCATGTTTGATGGTGACACACAGACTATTCATCTTATCAACAAACAAGTACTTTTAATTATTTTATACGTAGCAGCCCATTATTGTTGAGCGTAGCATTAGATCAAATAATAATTAGTATTGCTTACTTTTCTTATTTTGTATTGTTTAAAATAAAATGATGATACAAAAAGACTGAATAAAATATATATACAAAATAATTCTTAAATAAATAGAAAAACTTCTTGACCTTTGCAAGTGTGAATTTGCCACAGTACAAAAATATTTAGAACAACCTTTTCCAAGGTGGTTATTGCATATTACCAAAATCTAAATGAGTTCCCTCTCTAGCAACAACATTTTAAGATTAATTCAACAAGGAAAAAAGCAATGTTCAGCTGTCATCGAGCTCATCCAGGTATACACTCCAACAGTCTGAAATCTGCACAAATTCCTTGGAATGTCTCTGCTTCTTAGTTTTTTTTTGTGTTAATTTTGTTCTTCTGTTTTGGTTTTTAGGCAACTGTGGAGCTCCAACTGTAATCATGCAGCTCTCTTTAACTTACTTCTCAAGCTCTCTTGTCTGTGCAGTAATTTACGTCGCAGTGGTGCAAGAGGTCTTGATTATTTATATTCATCGAGGCACCATCTTGAACACAAAAGGATTCAGGGTTTTTTTACCCATCCCACAAGTGCCTCTCTCCCCCCTTCGAGCTGCTCTCTTTCTCAGCTCCCTTCCTGCCCGGCTGTGGGAACGTCAACCCCTCCGGCCTATTTAAGACCACAAACCAATTTCACCACGGAGGCTCAAAGACAAATTAAACTTAATGTCATGAAACCAACTCAGCCTGCTACTGTGCACTGTCAGGCACAGTACTAGCCAGCAGAGAAATGGAGACTTCTGGGCACCTTTTTGATCAGTGCGCAAATCACAAGTCAACATGTAGTCAAATAGAAAGCGCTTCAGGAGATCGGAGTTAGACGACGAAACCGACAGAGTTTGAGTTCGATCTTGCTTAAAATGACATCAAAAAATACAGCATGTGGTTGATTTTTAATGGCTTGAAAAACAAACCTTCTAAACTCCAATTAAAGACAGAAAAAGACCAACAACTGCTTAGGTGAAACAAAAACGATAGACCCCTGAAATTAACAAATACTAATAAAAAAGCAGACGATGCTGAGAGCCAATAGATTACTTAGAGTGAATATATGAAAAAAAGGTTTCAAAAGTGAAGAGATGCCTTAATTTCTTTATGATACATTTTCTTATGAAAACCCTTTTAATACTTTAGGGTATTTCTGTCAATACTAACTTTTTAAGAAACGACTAAACGAACAAAAGTGTCACAAAACTCCAAACTGACAAAACTTTTTAATTTCCTCCTTATAGCATTTAAAATGTCCAATGAAACGCAGCAAGCCATGCATGAAGAGAAAAGTGAGCCATTACACATCAAGTATTCCCTATAAAACTCTCCGCTCTTGTACTCTTATTTCTTAGCTTGGATTAGATATGCACTCCATATTCTGCTGCCTGGAATCAGGGGGCTTATTTAATGAAGCTCTATTGGGGCTTTTTCATGCGAAAAGCCTCAGTGACAGCATTGAAATTGTCCTCTTCTTAAAGGCAAGACCTATTGTTAATAAGCATCCCATCAATCAATTAGGCAGGCTCATATACACTGTCTGTGCGGATGACACAGAGTGACGCACTACGAGGGCAAGCAAAGAAAAATGCTTGAAGGTAAACATTTTTTTGTGTGAAAATATTATGGTGGTATTACACTGATACAGATTCTTATTTATTAGGGCAATGGAAATATATTATCTTAGACATAAAGTTGCATCAGTAAATGTCAGCGAATGTTAATGGAGGAAGATGACAGCCAACATTGCTTATTATGATAACTAGGCATATATAAAAAAGTGAACTTTAGCATTTGCAGTTGAAACCAGATATTTACATACACTGTGTAAACAGGACACAACCATTTTTTACCTCACTGTCTGACAAATGAATCTGACAAAACTTTTTTATGTTTTAAGTCAGCTAGGATTACATAAAATTATTCTTTATTTAATGCCAGAAGTATATGTTTCTTTAAAGTAAAAAGTTTGACACACTAAGAATAATAAGCCTTTAACCGATAAGATAAACCAAGATGATGAAGTCATGGTTTAAAAGGCTTCCGGTTAATTTACATTTACATTTACAAAAAATTAAATGGACCTGTGGCCAAGAAAGTTGTGGTCCTTCATTCAGCGGTTCATTCAGACTCTGATCTTTTTCTACCTGGATGTGCTGACAACAATCTTGGTTGTGGATTCTGTTACTGACTGAAGAAGTTGTTGATTTTCACTATCAGTAAGGGAAAGGGAAATTGTTATTTTTTACAACATTTCAAGGCATATCTGCAGTTCATTAAAGCTGCGGGAGTTGGGGAGAATTTAAGCAGATAACAGGAAGGGTAAAAGAGCACAGAAACAAAATGCTTAGTTTCACTTTTTGAGGTTCAACCTTTGTCATGAAGCATGCTGGATTTGAAAATCTCAGAGTAAAAGTTCTGAGATACAGAGAAAGACTTCTGTTCTAGAAATGCCAGCAGCGCTAATTATGATATAACATGAAGGACATTTTAAATGTCAATTTTGCAAGAATTTTCAGTCTTTGCTTTAATATATTAGCAAAATCCTGCAATTCTTACACAGTGGAGTGACAACACCTCTGGAAATCTAAACCACCTTAGGAAAATTATTGTGCACTAGTAAGAAACAAAGATAAACAAACAAACAAATTTAATAATACCAGAAGCAAAAAAACAACTATATAGTTTAGCTCATTAGTGGATTAAAACAATTACAAAACTATTAAAGAGAAACTGGCATGTCTCGAATGCCAAAAAACCAAAGGGAGCAAACATTAGGTATCAAAACAAAATATCTAGTTTCACAGGCAATATTTTATTTTATTTATTTTTTTTTTTTAGAGACAGATTTCATGAAAATTACACTGTACCTGAAGAGACATAAAAGTTAGCAGGGTGTAGAGTTGGGAGGCTGAAAGCGGCAGGTATCAAAGACAGCTAATATTCAGAGGGCTAAAGTTAAAGTGCACTGCGATAGCCGGAATGGCTCTCATCTGAGAAGAGAAGATTAAAATCAGTGGGACATCGCAGCGAGGCAATATGAAGTGGAAACGAGAGGAAATTTCTCTCTAACATACACTCACTCACTCTCACACAGATGTGCGCCCACACACACGCACACACACATAATATAACCTCCTACAATAAACTAATTACTAGTCGTTAATATTTAAGAGCCTAATTTCCATTCATATGTAATATATTAAAAACGTGCAGGGATAAGCAAAGAAAAGGGCTGACCCTGAGATATTCACAGCAAGCTAACTGCTCCAAACAGAGAGAAATGAACATCAGAGTGTTTTCTGTTTTATTGAGACAAATGTCTCCTGCCTGCACCAGTAATTAATGGCCTCCCTTTTAAAATGTGGAAAATTGTACAGTTTGAGGCCTTCCCTTTTATTCTCCAAATGGGATGGTAGCCTCTTTGCCTTGCTTTAGGCAGTAATGGACTTTAAATGCAGAATGTGTGACAGGGTGTTTTAGAGACGAAGAAAGGTTATCGTATCTATTCAGTAAAATGTTGCACCTCTGACCCTGATGCACTGATGACAGTTTGGGAGAAGGTTATGGGGTAAAATGCAAAGCTATGATCTTGTTTATATGTGATCAACACTGATAAACAATAGAAATAAGAGCCTTTTTCTGAGGCTGGTCTCAAATCCAAGATACCTCAGGGCTGTTTTTAAAAGTGATTTGGCTCCCCACCCAGGGTGGCATGTCAACAGGGGGTACTTCAGTTCTCAACAAAGGATGTGGAAGCTTGAGTTGATCACACCTCTTACTTTCTCCATATCTTCTTTAGTAAAAATGGCTCAAATATTTTGACATAGGCAACATTTTACTTTTAGGTTGCAGGAAATATGATGATAAATCTAAAAACACCAGAATTAGTTTAGTCTTGACTCTGGTGCTGGGGCCTGGAAACATATAAGGAGCACCTATAGGGCAGCAATCATGCTAAAACTATGACTGAGTAGAGGCTCCCTTTCTCGATTAACGCAATCAATAATAACAGCTCTATTCTTCTGGGAAAACATGGCAAGCCATCAAGCTTGACTCCCGAACATGTTAACAAAATGAAACACTTAAAGCTTATTACCATAAACAGGCACCAAAACAAAGCAGACTATCCCTGGGTGGGCTGCAGTGTCTCTTGAGTTAACCTTAAACTTATTAAACTGAGGCCCCTATTAATCTGCAGCTAAAAAGACAGAGCTTCAATAACAGTAGTTTTTCAAGAGCGACAAGCTTTTCAAAAGTTGTTTTTTTTTCACCAAGTCATGTTGTCGATGAATTAATAAAGCTTAACAGGATTAAAATATTCAGAGGAGCATTCATGGGTTGCTACATTTCTCACAGTTTATGTGTACTGAACAGGCGCTGCAGGGGCCACACCGCACTTTTTGCTGGTTAGCATCAGTTCTCCTGACTGAGAGGTGGCAGGGAGTCATGTGAGGTGGCCGACTAGGAAAGAGTGTGTTTGATCCAGCGACCAGGTCAGCCCTGATGTTAACAGAGTTATTAGGCGACCTATTAGGGAGAGGCAGGGAGCAGGCTAAACCCCCCACTGATTCCATCATTACTGCTGTTGTTGCAGGGTCATTACCACCCTGCTGCTGGGGCTTTGTAGCGGGGATTGAGAATCTGTTGGTGTCTTCACCACACCGGCTCAGTGGGGAGAGTTAGAGTGTGGGGGGAGAGTTGTGGGAACAATGATAAATGAAAACGGGAGTCGGAGTGAGCAAAACTACTGAAGGATTTGATCATATCCCTTGGTATGAAGGGGAGGATGATTGTGCAGCCATCACTTAAAGGAAGGCTTTAGCCAAGTTATATTTTCAGAGCTGACCTTTAGAGCAGCAACACAGGGGGGTGAGGCAAAAACACAGTGTTGAAGTAAAATCTACAAAAGAAAAACAATAACAAAGCAGGAAAGAAAGGTTTTTAGAGATGCATCAGTCAGTCCTCTTTGATTTTCTGTTTTCATTAGAGTCTGACCTGGTGATTATAACTGAGACAATTAAGATTTTAGTTCTTTAAGATCATAAAACATAAAAGGACCACAGATTTCTTGATAGAGTTAGTAGTACTCAATCCAACAGCAAATGAATTATAAGATTATCCCAGTTTATTGAAAACATTTGTTACTGATATTTATCATTATTGATTTATTGATCTTTATTAGAGTAAAAAAAGACCAGTATAGTTATTGAAAGAATTATGTAAGAATCGGATCCAGGACTCATACCACACCTTAGGAATGGTTAAACAACTTCTATTAACAAATATTAGAATGGGTAAGATGATCGGCTGCTTCTTCTTGGGATTGGCTTTTAGGTCAGGCTTCAGCACAGGTGGTTTCCAAGGAGACACCTCTATGGAGACTCGAACCTTAAACCAGAATCCTGTGAGATGTAAGAGCTGAGGAATGGTATATGTTATTTTACCAGGGATTGTTTCACCCACAGGACTGTATAGGGGGTAACATTCTATACTTTGGAAACCAGGTACGATGACATCACGGAGCACCTAAATAGTGCAGAACAAATCCAGAAAAGGCACCAGCACAGGTGGAAGCAATCAGCAATCAGCAGGAGCAGAAGGGGCAAAGCAGAAGTGCACCATGATCATGGCAGGAACAGGGAAGTTGTGACAAGTTAATTGAGTTTATGGGCCAAAAACAGTGTTTTTTGTGTGTGTTTTTTTAGCTTTGATGCACCTAGTAAATAGGAAAAAATATTGATTTGTATTACGTTTAACTCCCTGAAGACTATTGTCACGAGCGCAGCGATCAATGGAAGATCGCTGCTGGGAAGATGGATGTTCCAAGTGCAGAGTGAGGATGCAGCCGAAGGTCTTATCGGAGCGGAGGAGATGGAAGAACCAGGAACTCGTGATGCGAGGAGCTTGGAAAGGCTATTAGCCGTAGGGAATCGTCGGGTCTGGAATACTACTCAGGTTGGAGTCGTAGGAGCTATGCGTCACAACGAGGTTGATGACTGAGCGCCATAGAGGTGAGTGACGGGAGCTTTTGAGTGTTTGGGAGGAGGAGAATCTCATCAGAAGCAGCTGCTTCGAGTTGGGTCTGATGACTTCTTGACAGGACCCCCCCCTCGAGGCCCGGCACCTGAAGGGCCCAGACGATCTGGGTGAAGACGGTGGAAGTCTGTGATGAGGGTGGAGTCCAGAATGTGGCGGGATGGAACCCAGGAGCGCTCCTCCGGACCGTATCCCTGCCAGTCCACCAGGTACTGGAATCCCCTTCCCCGCGGTCGGGAATTGAGGATACGGCGAACCGTGTACACCGGACCCCCGTCGATCAAGCGAGGAGGCGGGGGACGATTCTCCGGGGGGGAGAGAGGCGAGGTGAGGTGACGCTTGAGGAGTGAGCAGTGGAAGACAGGGTGAATCCTCAGAGACGATGGGAGTCGGAGGCGATAAGTGACTGGATTGATGCAGCAGACGACCGGGTAAGGACCCACGAAGCGGGGAGTTAGCTTCTGGGGCCCCAAAGGCAGTCTGAGGTGCCGTGTGGAGAGCCAGACCAGATCCCCTGGCTGGAACGTGGGACCGGGTCGGTGACGTCGGTGGTGTTGAGCCATGTAACCAGCGTTGGCACGCTTGATGGATGCCCGAGCTCGGATCCACGCGGCCTTGGCTCGGCGGATAAGCGATCGGGCAGCCGGGACCTCTACCTCAGGTTCCTGTTGAAAGAATAAAGGAGGTTGGTAGCCGTTGCAGACCTCGAAGGGGGATGACCCCGTGGCGGAGGAGACCTGCAGGTTTAGGGATAGCTCGGCCCAAGTCAATGCCTGAGGCCAGGAGGTAGGCTGCGAGGAGACAAAGCAACGGAGGTATTTGCCCACCATCTGATTGGCTCTCTCCGTCTGTCCGTTGGTTTCCGGATGGTAGCCAGAAGAAAGACTGGCGGTGGCACCGATGAGACGACAGAAGGCCTTCCAGAATCGTGCCGTGAATTGGGACCCTCTGTCTGAGACAATATCCTGGGGGAACCCATGAAGGCGGACCACGTGTTTGAGGACCAGTTCCGCTGTCTCCTTGGCCGTGGGCAGGCCAGGCAGAGGGACCAGATGGACCGCCTTGGAGAAGCGATCGACAAAGGTGGCAATGGTGGTCATGCCGTCAGCAGGGGGCAAGCCGGTGACGAAGTCCACCCCGATATGTGACCAGGGTCTCGCTGGAACTGGCAGAGGACGAAGTACTCCAGTCCCGGGTTGAGTGGAGGACTTGGCTCTGGCGCAGACTGAGCAAGCACCGACGAAACTGCTGACGTCCTTCGCCATGGTGGGCCACCACAGGTAGCGGCGGATGAACTGAAGAGTTCGGGTTATGCCTGCATGACCAGCCACCGGTGAGGAGTGGCCCCACAAAAGAGCCTCCTGACGACAGCCGGTCGGGACGTAGAGGCGGTTGGGCGGTGTCTCAGGTGGTGCCGGCTCCAGGGCCAGGGCTGATTGAATGGAATCCTCCAAGGGCCAACGGAGGGGGGCCAGGACTTGATGCGGGGGAATTATGGGGGCGGGTTGGGATGGTACAGGATCTTGAGAGAGGCACCGAGAGAGAGCGTCAGCCTTCCCGTTCTTTGAACCGGGTCGATAAGAAATATGGAAGTTGTAGTGCTCGAAAAGATGAGCCCACCGAGCCTGGCGGGGGTTCAGTTGTTTAGCGTTCCGGATGTGGATGAGGTTTTGATGGTCCGTCCAGATCAGGAACGGTTCTGGTGTACCCATGAGCCAGTGACGCCACTCCTCCAGCGCCCACTTGATGGCCAAAAGTTCACGATCACCAACCCCATAGCGCTGTTGTGCGGGTGTGAACTTTCGAGAAAAGAAGCAGCAGGGATGGAGCCTCTGGTCTGGACCCTGCTGAGACAGGACGGCACCAGCACCGATCTCTGAGGCGTCCACCTCGACGGTAAACGATTTGGTGGGGTCAGGATGGAGCAGGATCGGCGCTGTAGTGAAGAGCCGGAGTAATTGGTGAAACGTACATTTGGCCTCTGGGGTTAGATGAAATGGGTGTGGCCGTGCAGTAGGTCTGGTGAGGTCCGTAAGTGGAGCCACTACAGAGCTGTAATTACGGATGAACCGCCGATAAAAGTTAGCGAAGCCGAGGAAAGACTGCAGCCATTTGAGTGTGGTGGGAAGTGGCCAGGCGGTCACCGCAGACACCTTCTGAGGATCCATGGCTATGCCCTCGGCCGAGATGACGTATCCCAGAAAGGTGGTGGAGCGTTTGTGGAAGGCACACTTCTCCAGTTTGCAGTAGAGGTGGTTCTGGAGAAGTCGCTCAAGGACAGCGTGGACATGCCGGACGTGGTCTACCTCCGACGTGGAGTAAATCAGAATGTCGTCCAGGTAGACGTACACCCACCGTCCCAGCATGTCTCGGAGAACGTCGTTTAAGAGGCGTTGAAAGACCGCTGGGCTGTTGCATAGACCAAACGGCATGACTTGGTACTCCCAGTGGCCAGTGGGAGTACTGAATGCCGTCTTCCACTCGTCGCCCTCCCGTATACGGATCAGGTTGTAAGCGTTCCGCAGGTCGAGACGAGTAAAGATGGAGGCTTTGGACAAAGAGTCTAACACAGTGCTCACAAGAGGAAGTGGATGACGATCTTTAATGGTTATTTTGTTCAAACCTCGGTAGTCAATACAGGGACGGAGGGTCCCCTCTTTCTTTTTAACAAAGAAGAACCCTGCCGACGCCGGAGAAGTAGAAGGGCGGATGAACCCCTGGTCGAGAGCCTCTGAGATGTAGGTCTCCATTTGTGCCGTCTCCTCCAAGGAGAGGGGAAATTGGCGGCTACGCGGGGGCGCTGCTCCTGGCAAGAGGTTGATGGCCATATCGTAGGAACGATGGGGTGGTAGTTGGGAAGCCCTCCTCTTGCTAAAAACCTGAACCAGATCTCTGTAGGGAGGAAGAATCTCCTCGATGGCCGGGACCGGGATGACCTCTGGTATCCTGACGGAGGGTGGGCGGAGGCATCGGAGTGAACAGGACGGACCCCAGCTGAGAATCTGCTGCGTGGACCAGGAGAGTTGAGGGTCGTGTGTCCGGAACCAGGGGTAGCCTAAGATGAGTGGTGTAGTATTGGAAGCGATGACCAGGAAGCTGATGAGTTCCGTGTGGTCGCCGACCCACATCCGAACCTCTGTGGTACGTTGTCGGATGGGGTTAGGTTGCAACGGGTGTCCATCGACGGAGATCACGGGTATAGGTCGCGGCAGCAGCTGCAAGGAAAGTTGCAATCTCTCAGCTAACTGTGTGGAGATGAAATTATCCGCTGCACCAGTATCCAGCAGAGCAGAGAATGTGTGGTGCGGATCAGGGTGGAGAAGCTGGACAGAGAGGAGGAAGCGGTTAGGAGACGTGATACCAGGTGAAATTCCTCCTACCTTCACCTGGCCTGGTCTTTTCCCGGCCGGAGTGAACATTGCCGCAGGGGATGTGCAGGTGATCCACAATAGGCACAGAGTCTCTCTCGGCGCCGTCTCTCTTTCTCCTCCGGGGGCAGATGGCCAAGATGCATCGGCTCCTCTTGATCTTCCGAGCGGGGGCGTGGCGGAGCCGAGCTGGCTTCGATGGAGCGGAACTGAAAGGATCGGTGCGTCGGAGAGCGCGCCGGTGGTTTCGGGCGGCACATGACGCGCCGGTCGATCTCGAGAGCCAGGGTCACTGCGGCATCCAGAGTCTTGGGCGCCTCCCGGCCGACCATCTCATCCTTGATGTAATCGGCCAATCCCTCCAGAAAGATGGATTTCAGCGCACCGTCGCTCCAGGACAGCTTGGCGGCCAGTGTGCGGAACTCGTCGGCGAAGAGGTGAACCGGCTGGTTGCGCTGACGCAAGTGAAGGAGCTGGCCCTCTGTATCGACTTCACTGCAAGGCGGGGTGAAGGTCTTCCGGAGTTCCCCCACAAACAGAGTGTAGTCGTTGCACAGAGGAGACTTCTGATTATAGAGCGCAGCAGCCCACTCTTGCGCTCTCCCGGTCAGCAGTGAGGTGAGCAGAGCCACTCTGGAGGCTGGAGCGGCATACATGATCGGCTGACATTCGAAAATCATGTCCAGAGTTGCTATCAGGCCATCTGGTTTGCCGTCCGAGCCATTCCATTTGTCTGGAAGACAGATCCGCGGTTCGACCGTGGGGGACGACCGCTGTTGGAGCATGTTGACTACTCCGGACAGGCGAATGTGGGCGTCGGAGATGGTCTGAAGCTTGGAGTTGAGGTGATCGACCATGCCTCGGAGATGGACCACTTCTGCACGAAGGGCCTCCACTTCTGCTGGAACATTTCCAGGCTCAGTCATCCTGTCACGAGCGCAGCGATCAATGGAAGATCGCTGCTGGGAAGATGGATGTTCCAAGTGCAGAGTGAGGATGCAGCCGAAGGTCTTATCGGAGCGGAGGAGATGGAAGAACCAGGAACTCGTGATGCGAGGAGCTTGGAAAGGCTATTAGCCGTAGGGAATCGTCGGGTCTGGAATACTACTCAGGTTGGAGTCGTAGGAGCTATGCGTCACAACGAGGTTGATGACTGAGCGCCATAGAGGTGAGTGACGGGAGCTTTTGAGTGTTTGGGAGGAGGAGAATCTCATCAGAAGCAGCTGCTTCGAGTTGGGTCTGATGACTTCTTGACAACTATTCAGAGTAGATCAAAGGAAAATAATCTATTTCTACCTATGGCCGAGATTTTGGAGAAAAGTGTTTCTTCTTTAAAGAAAAAAAAAGTTGAACTACTATACAACAAACAATTTAATGATTTTCAGGTTTATACTTTCAAAATTCAGAATAAGTGCATATTAAGATATGCAGCTAGAGTTGCAGCTTTATTTGCTGTTAAGTCCTCCTCCTTTCTGTCCTTGTTATTTGTGCTGAGAAGCCCAGAAATCACCATCACAAAGTGGCACATGCCCTTTGTCCATCAGCAATTGATGTGGGCAATGGAGGAAACATTTTGGAGGAGCGGGTGTGTGAAGTTTGCCAACATCAATCTTGTTTCAAATTGAACTGCAAAGTTACAGCTGAATGGATTGGCTTTCAAATGCAGGAGGCCATGGCTACACGGGATTCAATCCCAGAGTGAATCTGATTTGATCCCGTGAGCCATACAAAGGCACAACCCACTGATTGATAAAGTGAAGAGAGTGGAGATGAGTGAAAGGAGTAAAAAGAGACCCGAGTCAATGTGGGAGGGTGGAGCGAAGGAGAGAATGGTGCACAGAGAAAGAGAGGAAAATAGATGAGGGGAAGAAAGCAAAAAAAAAAAAATACAAAAAGGTAAAAGAAATGTGTGAATAGAGAATAAAATGACTCTTAGCAAGACCAGGTAGTTCTACAGGGCCCATTTAGTGCCTCACACAAAAATTGTAAAGATGTGAAAAAGCGTAGCACTGACAGAGAGAAAATGGAGATGTCTGTCTACGATAACAGATGCTTTTTTTATCTCTGTGTGGGTAATAATTTTATGATCACAAAGCACACAGTTGCACCAGAGATATGTCTAACCTTGACATTAGTCGCTGAGGTGTGCCTTCAACAAATTGTAAAGTTTGACAAATATTTTAGCTCACAGAAAATAGGCTTTTTTGTTAGTTACCATAGAAAAATTAAATTAAGCACACAGAAAAAGCTTTCTCTTTAAACGGGGCTGATGTTACAAATGAAAAGCTATTTTGCTAAGCCACATAAAGTCTGTCCAGGTATTTCATCACATTATCTGTTACATTTAAATGTATCTGAATAAATACAATTGGTAATATTTGCCAAGATGTTTATGTTTTACTGTGTCTTGTAGTTCTTTATACCATAAATTTGGAGTTGATGGAGAACTAGGGTCAGGAAAGCTGTTGCTGAGGTCCTAGATAAGACGAAACCTTTTTGGCCTAAATGCAAAATGTCATGTATGGCAGAAAGATAAAACTGCACATTGCTCTGAAAACAGAGGTGGCTGTATTATACTGTGGGGGTGTATCTCTTCAGAAGGATAAAGTGAAGCTGGTCAGAGATGTCAAAGATGAATGGAGCTAAATACAGGGCAAGCGTGGAAAAAAAAATAGGAGACTGCAGAAAACCTGATAATGGGATGGAGGTTCACCTTCAAGCTGGGCAATCACCCTAAACAGAGAGCAATAGCTACAATAGACATGTTTAGTTCAAAGCATATTCATGAGTTCAAAAAGTCTGAACAAACTCCAGCACCAAATGCAACTGAGAACTGGTGGCAAAACTTGACAATTGAGGCTGTCCCTCCCATCTGAGTTTTATTTTAGAAAGAAGCATAGTCAAAGATGTCCTCCCGCTGGATTTTATTTAGGGGTATAAAAGAAAAGGGGACTAAATGCAAATACATGTGAAACATTTAAGCTTTTCATTTGTGAAACCCTATCTAAAACCCATGTATAATTTCCCTTCCTTTTCAAATGTAAACATTATTATTGCATCATTTTCAAAAACGGTATCTTATTTTTTTTCCTGATGTAAATTTGATGATCGGCAGCTTTCAGGATCGGCTTTCAGTTCAGACTTTCAGGTGGTAACAGTTGAAGAGTGGTATATGTTCTTTACCAGGTATGGTTCCACCCACAGGACCAAATAGGGAGTATCACTCTAAATGCTGGAAATCGGGGATGATGACATCACCGAGCACGGAAACTCCAGTAGCAAACTAAAGTGCAAATATTATTGCACAATCTTTAATAACTGTACCAATTTTTTTCTTATGTTATAAATGTGCGCTTACTGCACACTCTCTAATTCCTTTTTTACCTTAAATTCTTATCCTAACATGCTCCTAAGACACCTGAACTTCACCACTGTGGAACAATAAAAGACATTTCTATTTCAATTGTATTTTACGTTCGTCTTTAGCAAATTGAAGATGGAAAACAAATTGAAGACACAATTGTTCAGAAAGACTTTTAATGTTTCTTAGCATATAACCTTTGTAATGTTTTGTTTTTATCTTTAGGTGTGGCTTGGTTTTATTGTGTGCTTTGGTCTTCATATGTGGATGTTTTAAAGTGCATTATAAATGAATAAATGAATGAAATGAATAGCACAAATTCACAATAAAAGACAATGAAGCTTGTGGAAAAAAATTCAAAGGCTATGAATACTTTTTCCAAGGGCAGTATATATATTGTTATGGATTCGTACTGTACTTGATACAGATTTCTTGGGTGGAGCTGAAATTGTAAAGTTCATCAGAGTTGTGTGGAGGTGGTGATGGAAAAGCAAGCGAGGGTATTGATGTGCAGGCAGAAGGGCGTCTGGGTCCCCTGTACACTCAAAAACACAGATCCATGAGCACAAATTTTAAGACGCTGAAAAACAAACTGGACCGTTTGGAATTTAATTGGGGACGCTTACTGCTCTAGAAAAGGTCAAAATGAGCCACTCGAGTCAACACTTTAGAAAATACACAACAAATAGGCGCAGACGCCGATACCAGTAGCTGCTTTAAGCTGTTTTTCTGCAAGCTTTTACAGCATCTTCCCACATAATTAACGTCATGATTATACCAAGCAAATGTAGCATGAGTATCAACAGAAAATGTTAAAGTTATTGATAGCTAGAGAGCTTCATCCATCACACTAAAACCATTGATTTCTGTTTGTCAGCCCGCTCGACTCCGCTACCCAAATATCCTAAGTAGCATTGGCACCCTTTTCCACAGCCTCAGACTCCCAAAAATGGACTCACTAAATAAATAAATATATAAATAAATAAACAGATAAATAAGTGTGCCACTCCTACAAGACTAAAATCCCTCTTGATTATCATTTCTTTTCTTGGTAAAACTCATTAAACAGCAAGACCTATAAAAGCAGCAGGGGAGATGACAGTCTTGCATTCTCAGTTGTTTTAGAGGCTTCTGAGCGCAATAAGCGTCTGAAAATTGGGGGCTGTTAAGGCAATTCTTTTTTTCTTTTTTTTATTAGTTTCTGTCACTGCCAAAGCATTGCTTTTCAACAATGCCAGTAACAAGCACGAATCCCAAGGAGGGTGGAGATAACAGAAGCCTTTTTTGCTGCATTTTCTGAGGGCAGCTCTGTAGGGAAGGCATTTACACCTGCTTGCCTCATCTTTCACAATACACTAGGCCCCCAAAGTGGGCTTTACTTATAAATATCCACATCTTGTGGCAAAGATGGAACCATAAAAAGCATAGGAATAGATAACAAGTCATGTATGGGTGTGTGTGTCTTTTATATATATATATATAAAAAAGGACCAATATCTCAGACAAATAGAGTCGGTTTACACCTGTGATTTGAAGTTAAATCAGCACAAAGGATTTATGGTGTGTCGTTATAATGAAACCCTAAATCCTCAGGTGGTAATTCTGAATAGCCTTACCAGCTAAACGCCCAAACAAATTTTAACCTTCACCAGTTTTAATTCAAACTTAAATAAAGACTCTATGCAAATAGTTCTGATTACTACCCAGGAGATTTGTTGACAAAACAACTCATAAATTGAATGCATTTGACTATTCAGCATGAATCATGAAATGCACAAGAGGACAAACAAATGAACTACTCCCTCATTTTAGGTAAACCCATCCTAGCAGGTTTTCAGAGCAGCACCATCTACATCAAAGCTCCCCTCGCTGACTTTCAACTCCACAACTCCACTGATAGGGTGATGGTGGTGGTGGGGGGGGGGGTTGGGTGTTCAAACATTAAACAGCATTTTTCATTCATGAGAAAATCATGTTCTGTTTCAACAATAGAGGGAAAAGAGCTGATTCAGTCAAGTCGCTGCAGGGGTAATTGATAGGGATCCAGCGGAGGTAACTCCTGGGGGAAATGCTGGATCATGAATTCCTACCATGCCAGCGGGAACATGGACGATCTATTGAGTCTTTTTTTCCCCACAAACCCCAGTGGGCATAAAAGTGAAGTTAATAAAGAATATAAACGGGCATCTGAAGCTGAACTAGACCCATGTGTTACAGAACTACAGATATTTCGCCAGTTTTTGAATTCAGAATGTATCTGAAAATATATCGCACATGTAAAGTAAACCTGAAAGACAACAGACGCGTGTGTTCTTTCTCACACACATGCTGTAACAATGACTTTGCTCCTAATAAGAAATAATTGATTAAATAATTAATAATTAATTATTGACCTCCCACAGGCCAAAAAGCAAAAACATTATTTAGAATTAAATTGAAGGCTAAAAACAAATCAATCCATCCATCCATCCATTAAATTAATTAAAGTTATGAATGAGAGAATTGGAACTTAGCCATGCAACCTGTGCAGAAAGCAAAGAAACATGAGATTAAATCAGGGTATGAAAGAAGAAGGGATCAGGAACAACAGCAGAGGCCAGGATCATATTTAAGAGGATAAGATGCCTTTGGGTTTTGGGTCAATATATTAACCATATAGTCAAACTTAGTAGCCCTTTTGATTTATATTTTTTGCTCATAATGGGTGTAAGCTATATTCCTTGGACCACTGATTTGAGGTCGCTTCAATCAGCAGCTGACTGTTTGTGATATTGTTGATAGCTAATATTGTTGATTGATAGTGTTGTTTTGCTTCATTAAAGCACAGTAAGTGTAATCCATTGCTTTTTGTCTGCTTTAAAGTGATCAGAAATCTAAAGTTGAGATGTCGTATCATTTAAAGCAACAATTCTTTGCACATTATTCATCTGGGCTAAGCCCCCGGACCTTCTTCAATCCTAAATCCGCCACTGGTAATGGTAAAAACTGTACACCAATGTTTACTAACATTAGTCTAACACTAGTTTAATAACATTAGTCTTTTCTTTATGTTTGTCAGTATTTACTGATGGCACTCAGGTCTCTTAACTTGATTTTTTTTGTTTCTTACAAACTTTCAGTTATCGTAAAAGGGTGTTTGAATGAAGGGTTAAGTTTAATTCAGTTTTTGTGTGCGCTTTATTCAAACTACCTTATTAAAGAATAGCATAAAATCAACAGGGCTGCACTTAAAATATATTTTCTATCTTCTTTGATAGTTATTAATAATTATTGATATCAATCATTATGACTGTTCTTTTTATCAATGTGCTCTTTTTCTATATCATCCAGCCCTACGTCTCAGAGGTATCTTTTTGTGTGTTTCTGTGAAACATGCAGCGTATGAAATGTATGACTGCCAGGCCCTTTCCCTGCTCCCACTTCATTAGGCTTTGCAACAACTGTTCTTTCCAAGCCACATCCTCTTTCCATCTGTATCACTCTGGAAAATCACCTTGCGGCAGCCCAGGGAAAATTGCTGTTCATTTCACAGTAGAAAAAAAGGAAATGAGTCTAGTTTGTGGACCTGGAGGCGGTGAAAGAGGCAGAGCAAGAAACTGCTGGCAGGCTGACTGGTGTCCAAACAAACGCTGGGTATAAGGAAAAACTTGCAGGATTCTGTATAGTTATGTCCACAGACGCTGACAGAGCTCAGATTTGACTCTTCTGTGCTTGACAGGGCTGACTTTTCTCCTCCCACTGCTGCTAGAATTAGAGGGGTGGACATACTGTCAAAGCAGTTGAAAACAATCAAATTGTCATGGGGGGATACATCAAGGGCTCTCAAACAACTTCTTCCACTAAAAAACAAACAAACAAAGAAAAGCTCTGCACTGCAACTGTTATCCATAAGCAAGTTGGGTTCCTCGTTGTGTTTCTGAGAAACAAACTGGCTGCGACAAGTAAACTCCCAGAGCTTCCTTCAAAGCCTCACATCCACCCTGATAGAAGATTGGCCTACTGGGCTGGAAAAGGCAAGAAGCAAACCAAGCATAGCTGCCACATGTAAAAGTTCAAGTTTGTGCTCAAAACAAAAGAATAAAAAAAAAACCAGATCTATAACAGCTCAATGGACACGAAAATCAAATGTAACGTGAAGCCCAGCGACGATTTATGCTTTCTTTAAAGGAAAAGCACGCTAGATGTGATGTCCGACATGAGCAAAAAATTTAAACTCAGAGCATGCAGTAAAGATTTGGGAAATAAAAGCTTTGATTTAGGATAATTAACATCTCGATGGGAAAAAAAATGTTTTGCCACAAGATCAAAGTATACTTTAGCAACCATAGCCTCAGAGGCCAAGTAAAACATGTGTGAGAAGATTAATTAAAGGTACGGTGGAGAGAGATGACACCTCTTACCTTTACTCTGCGAGGAGAAGTAGAGGGAGAGCTGAGTAAATAGGTCAGGGTTTTCAAACTTCTCTTCTTTGACTTTGATCCAGAAGCAATTCTCTGCCATTTCCTGAGGCACTATCTGCAATGACACAAGGATTCCATTATCGCCACAATCAGAAACCGTCATTCCATCAAGCTGCCACTCAAACATCTTCTAGCTGGAAGATAGAAGAGGCTTGTGAGTCTTTTCCTGTGTGTGGATACAGGCGTGACCTTGGGTGGCATACTGAGCATCTGAGTGTCAAACGGGACTTACACACAAAATGGGGAGGCTTGAAATTGTAAATTATTTGATTATGATGACAATAACGATGATCTTTCAGCAGCATTGGGGTGAGCAGGAACATGAAAGCTCCTCATCTTGCTACTCTGTAAAGTTTTTCCATAAAGAGACTTGGATGAGAGAAAAATCTCTGCAAATAACAAACCACAAGTACAATAGTCCCATCAGTAGATATTCGCTCTCTAAAAATGCTTTTAACTGCCCATTATACAGTTTAATATGCATTAATACAGACAGTAGGAACCGTCTTGGAACTACCGCAGAAGCTAACTTTCACGGTCTTCCTTATTTTCGCTCTTGGGGGTACAGCCAATCATTGCCAAGGAAAATGAATGGCAATCCTGGATTGGCTGCTTTGCAAACGGTAACCAAAAGCGTGTCAAGTAGCTTTGCACCGAGGCATTTCAGCTTCCCGTGCTGCATTTTCTTTCCAATATTTTAGTTATGCTTAATAGAAAAATCCCAAATAGGCATATTTTCCTGTGTTGATGCCATTAGTACATGATTTGGTCAGGTTGTATATTTTGAGGCTTTAGTTTTTACAAGAGTTTTTTTCTTCAAGTTTATTGCATGCCTACTAACCCACAAAAAGAAATCCATGTATTTTTTTCTATCATTTACTACCATTAAAAACAAAATGAATGCAGATCTTCAAAGGCAACAAAATTACTTCTATTTTTTAAACTTTTTCATGGACTGTAACTCTACTAATTTCCATATACGTGTATAAGACACAAAAAAACTTTACACAAGAAATGTAATTGAAATCAATATTTCAGCACGTTTTGAGTCTCCCAGATTTAGATCTTACCGCCTACCGATAAATATTCCCCTTCACATAAATGGAATGGTAAAACAAACAAATTTTAGAATACAATCACATAAAAAAAGGCAATCAGCAATCTTCAAAAGAGCATTTATTGTGTTAAAGGTACACAGGTAGAGCACCTTATTAATGCATACTGATGTTAATCAATGTTACTTGAATTTTTCAATTGTTCCTAAAAAGGACAATACTGACATTCAGGGATTCAAAATGTTAGGAAATGATTATCATGTCTGGTTAGAACTGAAGATAGTAATGGCATCCATGAAAATAAATTGAAAAGAACATTTTGATTGATAATATTCTGGCATTTTTTGTCACCAAGTGACTCAGGTTGAGAACAAAATGAAGGGACCTCCAAGAACTAGAGATAAATACCCCAGTATGTTATAGTTATTACTACCTAATAATTCATGTGACACTACTCCTTTTCTAATCCATGTTCTGTTGAGAGCTCGGCTTCTTATTGTGGGCCCAGCCTAGCATTTTACTTATTGCACTACTACCACCATCATCCTCAAACCAGAGTAATTATGTAAAGCAAGAGTTGTAAAAACAGCACTCATGCAATGCAGACAGAGTTGCAGCTGGTTCTCAACAATCGTCCTCAAGGCCACGTAGTAATGGTGATAAATGCGAACTTGTTTGAGAGTCGCTGGCTGGACTAATGGAGGTTTATGAAACTTCCTACACAGGCTTGTTTTCAGTGAAGAACAGATAAAGAGAATCTGCACTTTTATTTTCTCCAATTCAGTTGATTCAGTTACTGCGTGCTATACAGAACAATGATCAAAGGGAACAGCTGAAACCTCCATCCATCCGTTGTCTATACCTGCATATCCCTGGAGGGTTGATGGGGGGGAAGTGCCTATCTGCAATGGTCACTGGTCATCTCACTGAGCAGCTAAAACTTGAAAAGCTAAAAAAAACAAAACATCAAGGACTCATCTCAATTATGTTATTTATCTAATCCCACTACCTAATTAATAAAGCTTTGAGGCTACGTTAATAATAGCTGTACAGTGAAAATCATCATTTAAGACTCCCTGTATGATCTCAGATGGCCCTTTTCAGAGGGTTCGCACATTTTCCACATGACTGTGACTTTTCTTCGGGCACTCCCACAGTCCAAACAGGGTGCATGTTAGGCTAATTGGTAATTCCATCTAAACTGACTCAAGGAGTCAGTGTGTGTGTAGGTGGGAGAGAGATTGGCTCTTTTTCTCAAGAGTCTCCCAGTTGGGCCTTTGATAGACTTGCAACCTGTCCAGGGCGTGCTCCGCCTCTCACCAGATGATACCAGGAAAGGCTCCAATCCCCTGTGGTCCTGAAGGGGATGAAGTGGGTGTGGAAAATAAATGAATATTATTGCTGTGACTGCTGCTGCTCCCACGGACGCTTTTACTGCTGCTACTGCAACCGATACAATGAAGCAGAAAGAACAATTTGGTCTAAAGTTGTAAAATAACTGAAGAGTCGACAATGTCAATAACACGGGTTGATGTGGGAAAGTGGTAAAACCTGACAACACATTTTAATGACCGTTTCAACATCGTACCATGTCACATTTTATAACCAGAAAATATGTAAAGTATGAAACATAAATAAATTACAACTAGACATCAGTCGGTTTTTAACGCTTCTAAAAAGCACGTTTCTAACACAAAAAGAGCACTTCTACATAAGACATGAGCCGTTTTCAGACAGAAGTTATGGAATATTTGCGGACAATTCCATCCGGTCTTTAACCAGAGTTGTGTTTTCAAAATTCCCTTTCGGCTGGTTTCACACAGCAAGAAATGTACCGGAGGATCCTGATGAATGTCTGGGGGGCGCGGGGTGGGGGTTGTATGTGGATATTACATACAACTTAGTGCGGCGGGCGTACGTCACTTCCCCAAACAAAGATGGTCGACGAAACAGCAGATCTACTCGCAGGGCTTGTCTTTGTGATGTGTGCAATTTTGCGCACATGGAAATGCTTAAGAGACATCGATTAAGAAGCTGAAAGGAAAATAGTGACATTTATAGGTCATCAACGTGTGCGCTCACAGCATTCCCCGCCCCCCTCCCCTTTTCCCCACCGCTGCACTCCCCTCCAGCTTTCCCGGAACATTACTTGACAGTCTGAACACAAACCCCATACCGCGAAAAGTCCGCTCTTGTTACTAGGTCTTCATCCGTAAAATTACCGGTAAAGGGTATCCGGAAAAAGCCCAGAAGAATGCTTTTAGACTCAAAAGCGAAACAGACGAAGTCCAGAAAATTACAGTTTTTCATGGCCTGTTTGAAAGGGGCTATGGTGTCTGTCGAGACTTCATCTGGAACCCAGTCACTCTCCCTGACTGTAGACAGAAAGGGGATTATTATTATTTTTTATCAGAAAGAGACATATTTAGCAGGAATATATTGACAGGATGTGTGGCCACTTCTTGACAAGAGATTGGGTTTGTCCCATGAGAGTAAACTCTTTGCCCCAGGGTTATAAAACAATCTAAATCTTGGATTTAAGGGTGGAGATGACGCAAGGATGCGAATACAGTTACAAACAAACAAAAGATTTACAAGTAAGGTACCTGCCATGCCGAAACAAAGAAGGTAACATGGTGTCGTTTGTAAGCACACATTTTTTTAAAGTAAGAAATTCTTTTTCTGAATGGTTTTCACTTATTTTGTATACTCCATCAGTACAATTATCAGTAGATTTCCCCTTTTTAAAAAAATCAGTTCTTGTTTTCTCTAAATGTTCCTTCAGTATGATAATTAGTTTCAGCAGTGACTTGTTTTTCTCTCTGTGTCTGAGCTAAATGAAGGAGAGAACACTTGACCGTAGCTGTCGTCGGGGAAGTGACCTTTTAGGGTCAGATGACATTTTGATGTTTTCGGTGGCCATTGTGTTATGAACTGACGCCCAAGTATGGGATTTCAAACATAGTTTTGGGTAACTTTTGGCCCAAGAATATATTTGGCAGCATTCTCAGCTGCTTTATGGTCTCTCTTTTTTTCTACATCTTTCTTACTGTTGTACAGGGGAAAATTCATAGAGAAATCGACGAAATTAAAACCCTAACACAACAGAGAAGACACAGCTGTAACTATCATGATATAGGACTCTATAAAGATTTTAGTATTTAAATTTTGTGCACCTAAAGTGTGGCATGTGCATCCAAGTACGTTTTTTTTTTTTTTTTATCTTGGTCAAAAAACAAATATTTCTATTTATTGATAAATACCTACAGCTAAACATAGTGTCAAGTTTTAGATTTTTATTATTGAAGGTTTTTTCGTCCGCCCCTTTCCATTATGAAACATTTTGTTGGACTATCACATAAAATCCAAATAAGCAGTGGCATTTCCAGATGTGACATGCCAAAAATATGAAGATGTTAATGGGGTATGACTACTTTTATATGCGACTTTACTGTACATAAGCATTGCAGGTTTAAACTGCCCAGCCACAAATGTGCTTTTAATTCAGAAGGTTGTCAAGTTTCTTGATAACCTTCTGTTTCTTTAGGTTATTTCTGGCCTTTAATATTTGACATTGGTCCTTTTCTGTCTCGTAATTTAGTTAATATTTTGCTGTTGAACTCTTGGTCCAATAAGTGGCTGTGGGATTTTCCTGCAGAGCCTGAGCTGAATAAAGATAGCCTCTGTGTGTTTAAAGGAAGGCATTTCTTACTATTTGAGCTAATGAGCCAATGTCGAGCTTAAATAGGAGCCTATCTCGTGGCGCTTTGTGCAGCAGTGGTTATTTTCTTCATTCCAGTGCATTAATGCTTCTTTTGTAAAGTAATTTTCATATGCTCATAAATATTTGTAATCAAGATCTTAATAGTATGCTAAAATCTAACATTATAAATAGTAATAGGCTAAAGTTATTTAGATGAAATGGAAGCTAGAGCATGATTTCATTTTGTTACAGTGGCCCACTTAATCTTAATTTTCTGTGAGACTAATACACCAAAAAGAACATAATGCTGGAAGTAACTCTTTGAAAGCGATTAGCAATTAAAAGCTGACATTTCCTTATGTAAGCCTGTGTTAGACCTGTCCCATGTGCATGTGTTGTTGTATTGCTTTAGGCTAATAATGCACAGCCAACGCAACAAGCACTTAAACAGCAAATGGCTACTGTGAATTGAAGTGCAGTGAGCCACTGTATGTTACAAATGAAGCATAAATATATAGGGGGCCATCCACAGCCTGGTAAAGATGGAGTTAAAAGTCTTAAATATAAACATCTTTTTTCCAACAGCATAATCTTCCAACAGCATAATCTAGTCTGAGATTAGATTTTAGACTTAATCAGTGGGAAAAAAAACATTTGTGGAGACTTGATGACCCCAAGATGTCGCTCTTCGTTACTGTCCTCTTACTCTAACCTTTTTAACACAGATTTTCCTCCCATACCAACCTATTCCAGTGCATGGCGGCAAGATGAACATAGATCCTCATCCAGGTTCGTCTGGCACAGGTCCAGTTGTTTTTAATGTGTTAATTGTTGCAAATTTTGCTAGGTAGAAATGTTCTCTTAGCCACTTCCAAATTATCTCACTCACTTGAATGACATGTTCTCTGTCTTTCCTGTTTTGAAGAGTGGCTTATAGTAAGGGGTTTCTGTCATGTCATATTTATACTTCAGAGAAACAGGAGGCCACTAAACAATTCTTAGACACTTTGATCAACTTAAATATATATATAATCTTAGTTTTATTTAATCTATATACATTTTTAGGGGCAGCAGTGATGATTTTCGACAAAAACATCAATTTCCTGATGTGGAATTTTATTTCCCACAGAAAAAAAAATCTAAATATGTTGATGTAGGTTAATGCAAATGAATTAAAATATGACGAATTCTTTTAAAAAATATCTTTATCACATCTGTAGTAGTGCTGATGAGTAGGAGGAATGGTGGATCATCTGTTTTAAAAACAACATATTAATGTGAAACAGTAAAGTTGAATTACCACACTGCTCCTCTTTGTCGGGTGTGTGAACCATACTGATGTTGGACATGCATGCAGCAGGAAAACATAGTGGATCTATAAAACTGTTCTATTGTTCCCCTTTCTTTTACACAGCTGAATAGTAGTAAAGCCTGGCATTTGTGTACTTCCATCTGCTCCATATAGAGGAGACAGATGACTCATGTTCCACTTCACTGACACAAGAGAAGCAGATTGTTTTTCTTCAGGTGGTTATGAATTTCATTTGCATCATCAAACTGGATTCCCTGCAGAAGCAAGGTTAATCCTCCTGCACTTTAACCTGTTTATGTACACTCCTGCAGACATTGGTCATTTGTCCCCTTGTATATGCACACAAATCATGTATGCGAAACCACATCAACCCTTAAAATTGAGTGATGATACCGGATCAAGGTGCAAACAAACACAGCCCCGTCTGGGAATTGGTAATCATAAATTGCATTGCTGCTTTCCCTTTTTTGTAAAACAGAGAAAGGATGAGCTCAGGGAAACTAACAACTCAGGAAACAAGTAGGATTACGAAACTGCATATCTAGAAGAAATACTTCAATTCGGTTACAACTGACCTAATTTTCTCTCCTATAGTGTAATTTAGTACCATGTTCCTTCAGATATAACATTTTACCAAAATATCGCCCAGTTTTCCTCAGTACTGCTTTGGAAGAATCGATCCTATTCACATACCTTACTGTAAGGATATATATAAGAACAACAGTTCTGAGGGAGTCCGTACAAGTCAGCAGAAAGGTCAATGTAACAGATGTTAGATGTCTGATTCATCAAAGAATCCACCATCGGTTTGATCATTGCTCTGCAAAGTCTGATCAACTCAGTTAGTTTTCAAGTTAGCTGACTGCAGACTCTACTCGTGTAATCTGAAACATTCTCTTGGAAGTCATACATTTGCTGACTTATGTAAAGCAATGTTTAACTTTGACCAAGACAGGTCAAGTTTATATTTACCGCTCTATGTGTACTGAACCGGTAGAAACCTCCGTGTCCTGTTAACTTTTTACTTTCTGTAATATAGAAAGTACTCTTACATCAGTTTTTTTGCTCTTTCTGTTTCTGGTCTGTCTTCTCGAACTCCCAGACGGTCGTGGCAGATGGCCGCTTGTACTGAGCCAGGTTCTGTTGTAGGTTTCTTCCTGTTAAAGGGGAGTTTTTCCTCTCCACTGTCGCTACATGCTTGCTCAGTATGAGGCATTGCTGTGGTTTGAGTCACAACGGCAAGTCAATGACTCGATGCAATCTGCTGGGATTCCTTAAAAAGATAACTTTAAAACTGATTGGAATGTATATATGACTGAAATTAAATTACTTTTCTTGTAAAGTGCCTTGAGAAGACATCTGTTGTCAAATTGAATTGAGTTGAATAGAATGTAACACTTCTTTTGTAGTTTGTAAAATAACGGTAGCCTTGATGGCAGTGCCTTAACATATTTTGATATTGGTAAAGCTGTGATTGAATATTCAGTGTATGAACCAGCCTTTAAGCAGAATCAGCTTGACATGCCAATGACTGGCTGGTCCAGTCCGTGAATGCACCATATGTAAAGTACTTTCCTTGCAAATGCTTTAACAGGATAAAGAAGTCTCCCGACAAACATTGTTTAGCATCATCAAGGTGGCAAAATGAAGAAAGAGGAAGCACAGAGATCTATCTCTGCAGTTCATTCGGGATGTGAAAGCGCAAGATTTTCAGCAGATAACAAGAAGGCTGACAGTATTAAAATATTCTTTTCGCCGCTTTTCTAAAAGGGAAAAAGAACAATAAAACGTTGAAAAAAGCATACTTTTCTTGCTGCCAAACCAATCCAGGGGTGGTGAAGTTCTCCTGAACAGGTACCGACGGTACTTTCCTTTGTTTTCAAGTATTAAGCCTAGTTTATACTTCTCTGTCAGCGGGGGTGCGGAGACACGCAGCAGCATCACCCGTTGACGCAAGTACTCTGCGGCAGGGCCACAGAGGGTGACAAGACATGCCCAATTTTTTAAATCTCCGTCGAAAGTTACGGAGAGCACAAGCCTGGGATTGGTGGGCATGCCACTTCCTTTAAATTGGTCAGTAGCACCAACATTTCCCAAAAAGTGCTGACGATATCTGGCAGCAGATATGGAGCAGATCGAAAAACGTCATGCATAAGACAAGTTTTGAGCATTCAGCGTCTGTTGACGTAGTGAGTGCGTTTTTGGTTTTCATCATATTTGTCCTCAAATAGTTATTTTGAGAATTAAAAGAGGCAGAAGTTTCTCAAGTGAAGAGTTTTGGTTTAAAAATAAAAAAGTAAATACACTATTGTAAATACACTATAGTTGACCAGGGATGTGTCACGATAGCAGGACCTCCCCAGAAATGTGCTACGCCCCCTGTTGTCCTAACAGTGAATTGCTTGCCAGGCAACAAAGTCTGAAAGGAAGACGTCTCTGTTGATGCGCATGTGTGTCAGTTCAAACTTGCTGACGGAGAAATAAACTAAGCTTTAGACAAATAAATTGATATAAGAAAAGTTATTTTTGTTTCTTTGTTTTCCTGAAATAATTTTAAATAATCTGGCAGAGAATTTGAGATAATCTTTACAAATGCTTTTTTCCTGTGTTTACACTTACCCTTCTGAAACTGATAATTTACTTTAAATTGGGGTGACAAGCAAAAATTAGATGCTAAAGGATGCTGAAGAGCAAGATATGAATTGTTTTAAAAGGTCAGAGAGCATGGGGCCATTTAAAGTTGGACATTTTGCTATATGATGTCAGGAAAAAAACATTTTCATCCATCAGCACCACAAAATGTCAATGAAAATGGCTTTGCTTTAGACCTTGATCATTTTCTGAAAGAAATCTGCATAAGCTTCAAAGTGTATCTATAAATTGCACATTAAAATACATAAAAGAAGACCTGAATCCACTAAAACCACCAAACATAATATGCACTATGAGCATGACTACAGAAGAACAAATGTGACATTTTGTTTGCAGTCTATAACTAAAGACTGAAGCACAAGGACTCACAAGTGATGTGAAAAACCGTTAAATCGACTCTTAAAATTTACCAAGTATAACCCAGGTGAAGGAGAATGTATCGTTGAAATTGTTTTTAAATGTGATGGAACATTACACAAGACATTCTTCCTCCAAATATGCTAAGATGCGGCAAATCCAATGACATCTGAGCAATGAAAATTGTTTACCGCCGAAGCCTTTGAAATAGGTGTTGTGAGAGGAATACTGTGGCATGTGGTAGAAACGGCTGTTTGAATAGATTAAGGCTGCTTTTGGGTAAATCTCCTTCTGGTTTGAACTCAACACTATACTATGGAGGCCTAAAAGATCAAGAACCTACTAAAATAGGTGCAAAATGACAGTCTGTGTGATCGTGTGCAGATACCATAAATTTCATCGGTAAATAGAGAAATAAAATTTCCATTAGAGCCTTAAATCAGACAGAGAACGAACACAAGTCTGCATCACCACTGATCAATGCACAGATTACCTTACCTTGGACCAGTTGACCCTCTTCATCGTCGTTTCAGGCTTGTAGTTCTTCTTTGGCTCCAGTCCATAAGGCAGCTTAACAACGGGTAATGCAGGAGGTGGAGGAGGACCACCAAACCCTCCAAAGGGAGGGGGAGGAGGGGGCCCAAAACCTGGGGGAGGTGGAGGCGGTG
Source organism: Valencia hispanica (assembly GCA_963556495.2). Taxonomy (NCBI): domain Eukaryota; kingdom Metazoa; phylum Chordata; class Actinopteri; order Cyprinodontiformes; family Valenciidae; genus Valencia; species Valencia hispanica. Next base: position 44,175,677 of record OY747702.1, on the reverse strand, counting down.
GAGGACCACCCCCTGGGGGTGGAGGTGGAATAGAAGCGTGGCCAGGGAGAAGAGGAGGAGGTGGAGGGGGTGGAGGACAGCCACCGGGTGGAGGAGGCGGAGGTGGGGGAGGCGGAGGTGCTGCACCTCCTGGTAGCGGTGGAGGGGGTGGTGCTCCAGGTGCAGCTGGGCCTGTAGCTATCTGCAAAAACAAAATGGAGAAGTTTTTAACGCACTGCATGAGTGAGGCTTATTTAACCCGATTTTAACCTGAATCTGATCTGATGAGCAAAAGTCGCAACAACAGTGGAGAGAAAAAAAACAAAAAAAACACAAAACAGCTGATCTCTGCATTGCTGTAAATCACAAATCAAATTCAGGCCAAAATGGGCCTTCAGCATTTTTCAGGAGGAAAAACTATTTTGAACACCGTCAAAACAAGGCAGTGAATAAAATGAAAATAGCTAATTTCCAACCCTCCTTTTAATGCAGCACAATGATCAGTTATACTTTAGTCTAGGGATAAAGCTTATGAGATCATTTGAGCTTTCTAAAGGATAACTAATCATATACTTCAGGACTTAAACTTCATGTCTTATAGTCATCTCAAAGTGGAGAAGGTAAAAAGCTGGAAAAAGCTAAATTTTTTTCTTAGCTGTCAGGAGTATAAGCATTTGCACACGTTGGACTTTAAACACGCATCGTGCACTAATGTTGATACACTTTCAGATATCGGTTCTATTTCCGATCATCTTTGTATTTAATCTTTTTTTGAACCAAATTACCAGACAGAAACAGTTTCTCATTTTTGTCAAATTTACTTGCCAAACAAACTTTGATCTCAATGGTTTAAACTTCAGCTACATTCAAGCAAAAATGTTTCTTTACAGAATGCAGAAAGAAGGTTTTGACTCAAAGTGGGCCTCTTTGATTTCATTAATACACTTGGGAATGCTTCATCTGGCAAAATGTTAAATAAAAATTAAAGCAACTTTAATTTACAATAGATAAGAATGTTGTTTTCCCATCAAGAGCTCATTTTGAGTGCTTACAATAGTGAGCTATTAAACAGTCAACAGGGATGTAATTATAACGTGAGACATGTCAGCGCTATCAAACATTTCAAATTAGCAAGTAGCAGGTGAAAGTCCACTGCAAGGGCGAAAGAAAAGAACTGTTTATATGAATAAAATTTATGCCAATTCCACAATTACAGACACTGTTGCTGCAGTTAGGAGTTGATTAGATGTCTCCTCTAACCGAACAGCATTTTCACTTCTCATTTCCAAAAGCAATTCCACCACTATGTACATTTCCCCCAGTCACTGGATTGTGTGCGTAAAAATGTAATTGGTTTCATATTTAAAGACGTTACATGGCGTTTCATTACATAATGGCATTGACTGATTTCTTATTAGGGGCAAAAATTAAAAAAGGCGTTCTTCAAGGAGCTCCTCGCTCAGATTGCTCAGAGCCCTTCGCCTTAAAAAAAATCCCCACGCAGTGATTACACGTCTGTCAATCTTTTAAGGCTAATAGGAGAGAATGGATTCAAATTAGCTGCTGAATTAGAGCAGATTTGTTTTCATAGTGAGGGGCCTTCATCTCTATCTATCTTCCTCTGATCCATCAGTGACGAGCTCCGATGCCAGATTAAAGAAACTACAGAATAATTGACTATTTTCCTCTGCTTTACTTTCTAAATTTTCAACAAAGTCAATATTGGGCAAAATTATAAACCTGGATTGGACAATTTATAGTAAAAAAGCTTAAATATTTCCTATTTTAACTTTTCCAAGAGTTTGTATATCTCTCAAATACACCTATTTTTAGAAACACTTTAAATAAAGGTTTATTTCCAGGCTTAGTGGGTGCGTGATGTGATTAAATGATTGTCTCAATCTCCTCTCTTATAGAAACATGCAATCTATCAATGTTTACGTATGAAGATTGAGGACAAACAGAGATGGAATTTCTGTCTTTCAGTGTTTACCTGTTACCTTTATCTTGATCAAATACCTTAAATATACAGATATACTGATCCAATATGTGTTCATTTGTTTATCTAAATGTTATTTTGTAAAGTAGTGATTCCCGGAAGAGTCACTTCAATTTGCAACTTATAAATATATGTATATAGCATTTCAATTTCAATGAGAAATTGATTAAAGACACTTACCTTCACCATTATTTTGAAACTGGTGTTTTATTACAGTGTATCTTAAGAGTCCGTTCACATCTGGCACCAAAATGCATATTGGGTGATCTAATCATGTCTCGACAACCCTAAACACGGTATAAATGCTTTTAAAACAGCTGGTGGTGTTGGACATATATCTGCATCAGTTTAGTAATATCAGTGTATTCAGTTCTGAGACACAGTGAGGACCTGATGTTACTACCCTTGAGTGACAGAGTTAACTGGAGACATCTGGGTAACCCCCCCAAAATATTACTTTCAGTAAACAGTGATGTTAAATTAAGGCCTTGCTTCTCGGTAATTTAAAAACAGCTATTTATCTGAAGGAATATTCTAGTATATTTTCGATATTTTTGTTTAGTTCTTTGGTTGGGATTGTATACAGATCACTGGATTTCAGGATGTGATATGGGTGAGCTTTCTTTATGTTCCGATGAATACGGTTACTGTATTACAGAGTGTCCTATTGCTAGAGCTGTGACAGTTCCTTGTAGCGCGACACGTTGCAACTGAAAACTTCACCACATTTGTAATCAAAGTCAAGTTTGCCTCGAAAAACCTAGAAATTGTGTTGACTGTGATCTGTTATTGTGAGCCCCGGGTATGAAGATTGGGACTTCTGAAAGTGGGTTGAATTAAACATTTTAAACCCTGAAAGGTGTGTGGTTTTAGGCATGGCACCCTGCTGTATCAGTGAGATTTGGAATCAGATGTGGCCTGTTGTGCGCTTGTACACAATTTGTGGGGCAACATTTTGGGTAATCAGTAGAAAAAATGTGACAAATAAAGCAACAGATTCTTTTAAGGCAGTTTGAGAACACAGCGACTGGCTAACCTTTGTCAGGAGCCTCCTATTGGTGCTAGGCTAAAGGGCTATTTCGAACTCTGGCTCAAGCTATAAGATACTCCGATTGATCAAACCTGACCTAAATAACTCTACACTGAACAGATAACTGATAAAACACAGTTTCAGATTTATTATATATTTTTTCTACTTGTAAAACCCCAAAAAATTTAATAGTTCATGTAATTTTGGTATTAGGACAACATTAGAATTAGGAAAGCAAGAAAACTGCAATACATGGACTTGTCATACCTGGACTTGATTATGTTACACAAATAACAGGGTCTTTAGAGAAAACTAAAAATCTTGCTTGTTTTTAAGTATTGGAGAAATCTAGCGAATATATTTGACTGACTTTTCTCATGACCTGGATATAAAGCTAAACCCACAACAATCATCACAGCTGTACAGCAATGACTCCAATATCAACTCACATTTATGCAGCTTTTTGTTGGTTTTTCAGTGTTGAGAAGCTGATGGCTAACTTTTATTGCTGTGGAGCTCCTAAGATATTAACATCTTTAGTGTCTGAGCACTGACACTATGCTATGTGAAGTCAAATCTTACTAGATTTCATCTCCTTTGCTTAAACCATATCAGTCTGTTAAGCTACATAATAAAAATCAAGTTTGCAGCTGAAACAACACAGCAAATCTGATACATCTTTAAAGGTTAGTGTTTGAATTAAACCAGTTTTTTTTCTCTGCTAAACTGACAGTTCCCTGAGTTTTGTGACTACAGTGGCTTGCAAAAGTATTCGGCCCCCTTGAACTTTTCCACATTTGTCACATTACAGCCACAAACATGAATCTATTTTATTGGAATTCCACGTGAAAGACCAATACAAAGTGGTGTACACGTGAGAAGTGGAATGAAAATCATAAATGATTCCAAAATGTTTTTACAAATAAATAACTAAAAAGTGGGGTGTGCGTAATTATTCAGCCCCCTTTGGTCTGAGTGCACTCAGTTGCCCATAGACATTGTCTGATGAGTGCTAATGACTAAATAGAGTGCACCAGTGTGTAATCTAATGTCAGTACAAATACAGCTGCCCTGTGACGGCCTCAGAGGTTGTCTAAGAGAATGTTGGGAGCAACAACACCATGAAGTCCAAAGAACACACCCGACAGGTCAGGGATAAAGTTATTGAGAAATGTAAAGCAGGCTTAGGCTACAAAAAGATTTCCCAAGCCTTGAACATCCCACGGAGCACTGTTCAAGCGATCATTCAGAAATGGAAGGAGTATGGCACAACTGTAAACCTACCAAGACAAGGCCGTCCACCTAAACTCACAGGTCGAACAAGGAGAGCGCTGATCAGAAATGCACCCAAGAGGCCCATGGTGACTCTGGACGAGCTGCACAGATCTACAGCTCAGGTGGGGGAACCTGTCCATAGGACAACTATTAGTGGTGCACTGCACAAAGTTGGCCTTTATGGAAGAGTGGCAAGAAGAAAGCCATTGTTAAAGGAAAACCATAAGAAGTCCCATTTGCAGTTTGCCACAAGCCATGTGGGGGACACAGCAAACATGTGGAAGAAGGTGCTCTGGTCAGATGAGACCAAAATGGAACTTTTTGGCCAAAATGCAAAACGCTATGTGTGGCGGAAAACTAACACTGCACATCACTCTGAACACACCATCCCCACTGACAAATATGGTGGTGGCAGCATCATGCTCTGGGGGTGCTTCTCTTCAGCAGGGACAGGGAAGCTGGTCAGAGTTGATGGGAAGATGGATGGAGCCAAATACAAGGCAATCTTGGAAGAAAACCTCTTGGAGTCTGCAAAAGACTTGAGACTGGGGCGAAGGTTCACCTTCCAGCAGGACAACGACCCTAAACATAAAGCCAGGGCAACAATGGAATGGTTTAAAGCAAAACCTATCCATGTGTTAGAATGGCCCAGTCAAAGTCCAGATCTAAATCCAATCGAGAATCTGTAGCAAGATCTAAAAACTGCTGTTCACAAACGCTGTCCATCTAATCTGACTGAGCTGGAGCTGTTTTGCAAAGAAGAATGGGCAAGAATTTCAGTCTCTAGATGTGCAAAGCTGGTAGAGAGATACCCTAAAAGACTGGCAGCTGTAATTGCAGCAAAAGGTGGTTCTACAAAGTATTGACTCAGGGGGCTGAATAATTACGCACACCCCACTTTTAACTTATTTATTAGTAAAAAATGTTTGGAATCATGTATGATTTTCGTTCCACTTCTCACGTGTACACCACTTTGTTTTGGTCTTTCACCTGGAATTCCAATAAAATTGATTCATGTTTGTGGCTGTAATGTGACAAAATGTGGAAAAGTTCCTGTGCCTGTAAAGCAGATAACTGAGAATTATCGCTCAGGATGGATTTTGATCCCAGCTGTGAACGGCCATACCTTGCGAGGTCTGCTTTTATCTAAATTAGGTAGGATGCATGTTAATACCAGGTCTGAACGGGGCCTTAGGGTGCAGATCAAGCATGCAAACAGGACTAAAGATCAATCTCATAATCAATTTGACAATTTAAAACACCACAATCCCTCATTCCTTAACTGGATACTTTGATTGGGAGGTGATTACATGTAGGATTTATGTGTCAAGGGCCAAGCATGCAACAAAAACACCCACCTTGGCTTCAGATTCCCTGATGAGTCTCTGAGCCTCTTTGAGTCTGTCTTTTTCTATAGTTAACTGCGCAGAGAACACACACATACAACCAGAGATGCACACCACAGGAACAGGCATGAAACACCATACAGACAGGGCAACAGAGAAGCACAAATGTGGGGTGGGTTAGATAGACAATGAAAGGAACACTAGTGAACTTCAACAGGTAAAGAATTCACGCCAAACAGAATAAAGACGAGAGAGAAGTGAGGGGGTGGGGGGGTGGGGGGGGGTTTGCTTACACAGTCAATGACAATGGTAGCGCCAGGCTTCATTCCCATTATGTCAGAATGAGTCATTTCATGTGCAAAAGACAGTGTTATGTACTTTTACACCTAAAACAAGATGTAATCCATCTTCAAAGGAGCATCAGTGTAGAGCAACGACTGTATAAAAGGAACAAGGCGCAGCATCACTGACAGTTGGTGCTCCTTCAAAAACCTTCTTCCATTTCCATTTTTTCTCCCACCTCCTGGCATCGAGAAAATACATTTCAACTCCACACCCTCAGATGTGTGATGGGCATTGATTTCACTGTGCAGCCTTTGTTTTAGAAATGTACCCATTGTGCTTTGATAATTCACTCTCTGCAACCTTGCCAAAAGTACGAGAACGGGAACATTTTCTGTAGAAGCTGAAATATTTTCCATGCAGCCAATCTTACCAAAGCTCTCACTACAGACTGTAGAAACATAAATATTTGATGTGCACACTGGAAAAAAAAGAGATAGAAACTTTTAGTTGTGTGGCTTAAAAGGATCTTTTTATTTTATAAAGACCTTTAAGAATTAAATGGGAATATTGAAAGCTATAAATATGTTTATTTTATAATCCATAGTTTTTAATAAAATAGGACCTAGAGATAGAAAAAAACTCAAGATGTTTCATAAATCCGTCCTGTTTTTCTGAACAAAAATTTAGTCTACCAGTAAATATCAACAAACCAAAATATTATCAAAGCTAACTTCCGTTATTTAACTCAAAAAGTATAACTCCAAATTCAGTTTCTCCTAAAACTAGAAGAAAAGTCCCACAGCCGGTAAAATAGAGGATTCAGTGACTTATTTTGCCAAATTCTGAGCTTGATTTCCAAATGAACTGGGAAAGTTCATTTCGTCTGGAAAAACTTGAGTCCAGGTAAGATGTTTCTGATGGGTCCGGATCAAAACTGGCTTAGGATAAGGAATCTGACAGATATAGGTAATATCCTGGATATGTCGGGGCGCAGTGGCTCTGGAGGCATGGACTACAGCCGCAGACCACGCTTTGGGAATCTCCTCCATACTCTTTACTGGGCTTTCCTTCACAATCTGCTCAAGGCTGTGGTTTCCCCTGTTGCACCTCTTTTTACCCAATTTTCTTTCCTTCCACTAAACTTCTTTAGCCAAACGCTTTTGTGGAGGTCGTCTGCTGGGTTCCTGTTGAGTCAGCAGTCTTCTCCACAGTTGTGTACGTTAGCTGTCAACAACTTTTTTTGCAATACAGGCCAGGTGCATGTTGGGAAACATTTGATCGATAGCTGCCTTACAGATACATGTAAGATCTTCTGACTGATTTGGGGGTTTTCATTGACTGTAAACCATAATCTGCAATATTATAACTAAATACTTTTGACATTTCTCACTGTGTCTGTAAGGAATCTACCTCTTTCTGAGATATACTCGTGTTTCAGCTATCTCAACAACAACACGGCTCATAGAGAGGTTCCTTCCTTGTAAGCTCTGCTACTTTTGTCAGTTAAGTCAAACTTTATAATCCATCAGGCTTAGACAGTCTGTCGTTAAAAGACAGAGAGAGAGGTCTACTACACCTCCGGCTCCTCTGGGAGCCATGCTGGGTCAGCTACAAGCTGGCCAGGTTGTTAAAACCTATTAATGGGATGGCGCAGTGTGTTCCAACGAACCACTGCAGTGCTACATTATTCATCACCTACAGAGCCGATTCAGTGAATAGCTTTCCCTCCTGCCTTGAATGGTTGCAAGCAGAAGGTTTGGGTAGTGGTGGATGAGTTCTATTTTCTTGTGATTTTGGTGTCCTTTGTTGATGTTTACCAGCCGAACCTCCACTCAACTCAATCGGGAGATAATCAAACAGACACATCAAACAGCCTGCTTGTTACAATGCCAAAGTTCTGGAGAAAGACTCTCATTAAACTTTCTGGTTCACAAACAAGGTGAAGAGAGGCAACTCAGACACTAAAACACATGCATGTCTGACAGGAATTCTGTCGAGGAGATAGATGAAAGGTTAGGGTTAGCTCGAGCTCCATTCATATTCAGCAGAAAAAACGGCAGTGATCCCACGGCGGCTTTGATGGACAAACTGAATGCGTGTCCTCGTGCTGATCTGAAGGTTTCTGCGCTCTGATGGTTAATAACTTCTCTAAAGCAGCATGTCAAACGTGGAGTGGGTTCCTAAACGCACCCTGAAGCAGAATCAGAGCTGTCTCCGGGAAATACACTGATGTTTGGTGCTTTATGAAGCACCTGAGGTGTCTCTGATGTCCAAAATCAGCAGGATGAATATTACAGGGTTGGAACAAAGAGAAATGATTACTGGCAATTTTACATGTTTGCAAATTCATCAGGTTATGGTTCTAAATAAGGTTGAACACAAGTTCTAGTTCTATCCGTGGTCTTCTGCTCATCTGAGATCAAATCGCAGGGGGTTTCAGGTCCAAGACAGAAACCTAGCAAACCTCACCTTAGCAAAATGTCAAAGCTCATTCTGGACCTTATTATAATCTTATCAGCAAGCTCCGGGTTTGTCTTAGGCCATGTAAACACGTAGCCAGGGTTTTTTAAAAACGAATATTCTCACCACCTCGTTTAAAAAAAATAAAAACTAACCGCATAAGTGCATTGTTCAGCACATTAATAGACATGCCAAACCTGTAGGGGGCAGTAGTTCCCCCAAATCCTATCCACTCAGAGTGACTTTCTATGTTCTTACTTCTATATAGAGCAGTCATTGATATTGTAAAAACAAGCAAACAAAAAGCGCTTTGGATCGATGATGCCAAAACATCTCTGAGGGCATAAATGCTGTTTCTGAATGTAAACACAGGTCGCACAAATTATGTTGTCGCGGAAAGTGATGTGGAGCCAAAAATTCTGGTTATGTCTGTCCACACACAAACGCTTAAAACTGAGAAAATACAGATCTTTACTTTTGTTCTTAAATAGATTAACTTTCGGTGCCGTAAATCTGCGTTTTCGTGTGGATGACGGGCCAAACCGTAGAAAAATATATTTGTTTTGTGAGAGACCCGGCTACGTGTAGACAAGGCATCAGGATCTCGCTAAAGTCGAACATTTCTGGAACCTGACCTCAGGTGACTATGACAATGGAGATGAAAAATTACAGATATTTTTGAATAGGATTTTGCTGGAGATGCACCCAGTAGTCTACTGGGGAGCTGAATCGGACGATTTTCTGCATGAATGGCCCTGATTAATTTGAAATCCGATCTTTTTCCGAGTAGAATTATAAGCAAACACGACCAGGTGACAGCAACATCACTCTTTGGTGCAGGTGCTGTTACCAAGTGAACAAGCATCTACTGCACTGCCTGATGCAACAGTGTGACGTTGCCTCTGCTGCTAATAAAACTAATTAATGACCAAATACGACAGGAAGGATTTAAAAAATTTTTACCTGTTCTTACACCTTAAACTATAGCTGTCAAAGATAAATCTGAAAGGCTTAGAAACCACATTGAGAGCTTTAAGCTTTACAAAAACCAGGGATGAAAAAAAAATCTACCACAAAATTGTGATTGGTGGGTCTCAGATGTTTGCTAAAGTCCTCCAAACCAATCATTCTTCCAGCGTAAAAGTTTGATTTCAGAGCCTTTTTGCTCCATATTACCCATTCATATGCAGTTGGAGGAGGAAGGTTAAGTTGTGAAAAAACGTTGCTTGCATGACTTCAGCCAGCGAAAATTTCTGAACTCTGAAGCGTGTTTTAGAGCAGAATCTGAGAGCTGTAAGAGCTGCTTGAAGCACAAACTAAGGTTCACTCATTCAGTCGTTAGCAGCAACAATAAATGAAAATTTTAGATAAAAAGCAATCTCAGAAACAAATGAAGCACTATCCCTCCATGCTGGTTTATATTAAATTCTCAAAGAAGAGCGGCAAACTGCCCTTTTATCCCAAGGCAGTTCTAAAAAGGGTTTCAAATTGGGTTAGGGGGGAAATAGCAGTCATTTTCTGTACTCAGAATGGGGGGTTTCGCCTGGGAAGAAACGACGTGGAAGCCAGGAAAAGAAACGCAATCCATCTCTGCGATGATAGAATTTCATAGGAAAAGCTTCAATAGGGCAATTCTCGCTTACAAAGAGCTACAACTTAGGAAGGAGATTGACCCTTTATTAAATCAAGCAGTCTTGCATGGATGATAACTTCCACTTACAGCACCTTCACATCTGTAAGTGGGGTGAAAAGGTATCCTTCTGACCCAATCAAAGTGTTTCTCAGGGTACCATTACTCCCTGATGCTATGATTTTTCAGACACATTTTCATTTGTATGAATGTTTGAAAAGTATTTAATGTCTTTCATCTCAACTTGATCAAAATAACTTTTTGGGGGTGCTTTTTTTCTAGTACTATGGCTGTTTTGTAGAGTACTGGGATGTCCTTTCCGGATTTACCTGGGTCTCCAGAGTTTGGATTTTTGACTCCAGCTCCTTGATCTTTTCCTCCTTTTTCTGAGACTCGGCCTGGGCCTCCTGTCGAGCGCTGAACTCCTCATCGAACTGCAAAGAAAGACAAACAAGCATGTCTGCGTGCAGATAACAAACACGTGTAGAGGGAGGTAAAGGTAAGCGGTGTCTTGTCTCTGGAGAGAGAGCAGAGGGCAATTCAAGACAAACAGAAAGACGCCACTTCACACTATGACGCCGGTTTCTATCCACAACCCTCACAGCCCCAGAGTCCTGTCACCCTTTGTCTCTTGTTTGGAGCTTGGTTTTCATGTATGTTGATGGCTCTAACCTTTGCAGAAACCAAGCCACGTCGCAACAATGATTTCACCAGCCCAGCAGGGTGCACAGTGGAATGCCGGGACACAAGTCTTAAGAAAAAAATATTTAGGACCCCCGCTGTTGTCAGATTGAAGTTGAGACTCTGTTTCTTGCCTTAATACAGTGCAGTGAAAATGTATTTGTTCGATTACAGATTTCTTTTTTTTTGGGATTTACTGTCACACTAACACCTTTTCAATTCACCAAACAAAGATAAGAACAAAGAAAAAGAGAGTACAAAAAAGCTGTTTTTAAACAATGACTTAATTTATAAAGAGAAAACTTGCCCTAAATAAAAAAACGATTAACCAACCCGTTAAACAAAAAAATTTGGAAAACTGAGTTTAACTTCTCTGCCATCTATCAGTCTGGAAAAGGGTTCAGAAGCATTTCTAAGGCTTTCGGACTCCAGGGTACCACAATGAGACACATTATCCACAAACAGAGAAACCAAAAGGGTAATGTAAGCTCATCCAGGAGAGCCCAGAACAGCGTCTAAAGCATGACAGGCCTCACGTCATTTAAGTAACTGAGCTCATGTTTCAACAATTGAAAAAAAACTGGGCAAAAATTGCATCCATTTGAGTTTCACAGCAAAAACCAACTTCAACCTAAAATAGCTTTTTCACAAAAACACTTTTTTATTATCCCAAAGACTACATATGACCAGACAAAAGTGTAACCTTTTGGGCTTTACATGTCACATAAGACTTAACAGCATTTACCAAGCAGGGTGTTGGTAGTGTGACGTGTGGGGGCTGATTTAGGACCTGGATGACTTCCCTTAATAGATGGAAATATTAATTCTGCTCTAGTAGAAAGTCCAGCCATTAGTTGGTGACCTTAAGCTCAAATCTGCTTGGGTTAAGCAGCGAGATAATGATCTGAAGAACAGGTCTGCTGACCACCTTCTTCTGCGAGTCCCGTCAGTGCGTCTAAAATGTCGTGGGGAGAGAGCTTTTTCTGTGTGTGCTCCGAAATTGGGGAATGTGCTCCCTCTTGAGATACACTAGTCTACTTCGCTTCATGTTTTTAAATCTCGATTGAAAACGTATTATTTTAGTTTAGCTTTTAATTAGCCCTACTGTCACCATTAGCTTAGAGGGTTGACCTGTCATATGTGTTCTCTAGCACTTGTATCAGCTTTTTTATTTTTTATTTTTATTTTCTGCTATTTATCTGTTTTTACAGTGTTTTATATTCTGTTTTATTTCCTTATGTTTCTAGCCTGTGTTCTGCGCTTTGGTTGACTTCTGTCATTTGTAAAGCGCATTATAAATAAAATGGTATGGTATGGTAAAAAAGTTTAGCTTTAAATAGCTAAAAAAATAAACTAAATGACAATGCCAACTAAAATCTAATTTAGGCTGTTCAAAAATCCTTGAATGACAGGATTTAACAATTCTGCAAAGAACAGTGGGCTACATTTTCTCCACAGTGAAGTTTGGTTGCAGTTGTCACCACAAAGCAGGCTACTTACTTTTTCCCCTTAATCAACTAAATCACCATTTAACATTCTGTATAAACTTAGGTTATCCTTGTCTGATAATAAAACTTCTGTGATGGTCTGACACACTGTCACACTTAGCTTCAATCAGAAGCAATCTGTGAGGTTGCAAACACTATTTCACAGAACTGCCAGTGACTGAATCTCTTTAAGCCTATAAGTGAAATCCGGCCTTAAATACAAAATTACACCAAAGGTTTTCCACATAACTTAACTCTCCCCAACCTTGCGCACAAATAAGTATACATCAGAACATCACCATCGATTCTTGTAATGCTGATACGGATCATGTAGCGTCACAGCCAGCTATTGATCGGGGCATGCTAAATCAATAGCTTGTCTGGGAGCTCTGGGGAAGAAAAAACTTTGCTGATGGGAGCTGGCCAACCAAAAGGAGGATAAGGGGGGAGGGGTTATTTGAGTGATTAATGTCTCACCTTTTTGGAGTACTCTACAGCCTTCTGCTCACTCTCTTCAACTTTGGCTTTATCCACACACTGATCTGCAAGACAAGAAGGGCGTGAGATACTTCAAAGGCATCTTAGGGTGGAGCATGCATCATTAGCTCATTGTGAGACTTCGAAGTAAACTGGTATCTTCGTTTGAAAATGGATCCAATTCCAATTTGGACCAGTCGTCTGGGCTGTGAGGGCTTTTTTTTATTTTTAGAAAGTGTTAAAAATGTCTTGCATCATGAGTCGTTTTCATTTCGAGTGCCAAAATGTATTTAAAAAAAGCCAGTATTTAATCATCTCCCAGAGGAATGATTTTAAACAGCAATTTGGTTCCCAAGAATACACAGAATATGACTATTTGCCAATAATTCAGTCAGATTATTATTAAAGAAAGTTAAGAGTTAGCATGATGTGTATGTTAAAACCTAAAGGTAAGCAGCAAACTCACTAAAACATATTTTAAAAAGAAGAATCCCTAAAGATAAACAACTTGCTGTTTGCTCTGTTCTTGAAAGGCCCGACTCAAGAAAAATGAATCAAAGCTTTAAGTTTAGAGTCGAGTTGTAAGGCAGGTTTTTTTTCAATGTAGATCATGTGCTTCACTCGACAAGACCCCAAAAACTGTCTTAAACTGCAGAAGTGAACTGTGACATTTTTTTCTTTTACACGCCATCTTCACCATTTATTTGTTGCTTTTCATGCAGAATGGCAGCAAAATTGAAAATGGGCACTCCTAATATTAAATCTCTAACAAAAGTGAATGCATATATCTAATGCAGTGCCTTGCAACAATACTTTTCAACATTTTGCTACCAAACTACAATGAATGTCACTAAGATTTTAGGTGATAAACCAACACAAAATACTAAATTGTGGAAAAGGATTAGAGCCACTGAAAAGAGAGAATTCTGATTTTAATCAACCACCCAAAAAACAAGAAAGTTAGTTCTCCTCTTGCACAACTCACATCTTTATCAATGAAACGGACTGCTTCCAGAGACCCTTTTGCATTAAAGTCAGATTCTGAGAAAAAAAGAAAAGAATTCTAAATTTAAAGTTTAGTTTTGTGATTCAAATTTTTTTTTCAGTGGCCCTAATCACCCTCAGTACTAAATAATTGATAAGTGTAAACAGTTTTTGGGAAGTGTTTGCCAACGAAAATCTGAAAAATGAGGCATGCATTATTATTCAGACCCTTTTACTCTGATGCCCATAAATAAAATCCAGTGCAACCTATTCCGTTAAAGGGCCAAATAAGCAGTAAATGGAGCCTGCCTGTCTGATTTAATCAGAGTCCAGCTGTTCTGTGAAGGCTTTAAAGGCATGTTTGAGAATATTGGTGAACAAACCAACAGAAATAAGACCGGCAAAGACACCAGACAAGGGTGCAGTTTAAATTAGGGTTAGGTTAGAAAACAATATTCTGAACTTTGAACATCTCATAGAGCACTGTTCCATCCATCAGCTGCAGCCAGGCAGCCCATGGTAGCTATAGAGAAGCTGTGGAGATCCACACCTCAGGTGGGAAAACATGCCCACACCGTAACTAAGACAGATGATGAAAAGATGGATGAAACTAAATAAAGGGTAGTCTTTAAAAAACTGAGGCTGCCAAAGACCCGAGACTAGAGTGGCTTAGATTAAAGCATATCACTGTTAGAATGGCTCAGTCAACCTCCAGGCCTAAATCTTTAGCAGGAGATAAAACCTGATGTTCACAGATGCTCGATACAATATCCATGAACTTGAGCAATTTTGAAAAGAACAATAAACAAACCTTTCTGTTTCTACATGTGCAAAAGCTGATGGAAACATACCCCATACTAAGGCTTCAGTAGAGTGGGAGAGAAAGCTTCACCCAGCAGGGTGTTGAATACAAATGCATGTCACAATTTTCAGACTGCTATTTAAATAAATAAAAAAACATCTATCCTTCTCCTTTCAATTCAGCGTTATGCATGACTTTGTATTGGTACATCACATGAAATCCCAATAACATATACAATGAAGTTTGGTATTATAATGCAACAAATTGTAAAAATGTTCAAGTGGTTTGAAGGCTTTTGCAAGACACTGTGAAGGGGTGCTGAAGCATCGCGTGGAACTCATTTGGTGGAGAAATGAGAGTAAGTATATCCAACCCGAAGCCTTATCTATGCTAATACTTCACAACCAAACTCATACAAAGCCACATCTAACATACTTCATGAACTATAAACATGGTTTGGGTCTAGTAAAAAGCATTTTTTAAACTAATGCCTCAATGCGAATGGATTAAGGCATTTTGTCCATTATCTGCCTTCATTACACAGCTACAGCTTAAAACCACAACTCACTTTAAGAGCAAACTAAAATGTTTAAACGCTAAAAGGGGCAGAAAAGAAACGTTTCATCCCCCCATGTACCTTTTATTAAACTCCAGAAAAGTAAGAGAGAAAGCTTCATGCAGCATCTGTTCTCAAGGGATAAGTTTAGAAACTTTTAATGACCTTTTGTTGGCAAGTCAGAAGCTAGTGATACGACTGTGAGAAACAAAGTCAATTTATTTTTATTTTTCTGTGGGAAAAAAAGAATATCTTCTTCGGTAATTTAGCTCAAATTAATGTTCTCTGCTTGACTCCACCAACACAAATAAATGAATTAAAGCAAAAGCTGCAAGGATTCTCTATCATAAGATTCATTTTACCAAGTCACATACATTTTTTCATCGTCCAATTAGTTGAGCTAGTAAATCTCTTGGTTTTTCAAAAGAATAGACGGTCATGTTAAAGAATAACAGCAGGTCAACAACACTAACAAGATCAATTACAGTTTATGGTTGAAATTAGTTTTTTATGTGATGACAAATTTGTGATTAGATGTAGTACAGAAGGGTTTTTCAACACTGGTCTTGTCCTGCACGTTTTAGATGTTTCCCTGCCTTAACACACTTTTTTTCAGATGATTGCAGCTCAGCAAAAGCTAACTGAAATCAGGTGTGCCGAAGCAGGGAAAACATCCAAAACCTGCAGGGCAGTGGGCCTTGAGGACCAGAGTGGAAAAACACTGCTTTAGGAGAATCTAAGTAAAACGGGTCATTTGAAACGTTTAGAGGAACAGCGTAGTTAATAGATAAAGATGTGCAAAAAGGGATGCTGCTCTGCTAAAATGATGCTTTAAAATGGAAACCAAATCTAAAAAGACGAAGAAACTATCATTCGAACGCATTAAGGAAATGGGAATGGCTCATTTAGTGATCAACTCTAAGGTGATAGGAAAAGGTCTACAGTTACCTGGGAGTACTCTAGCAATTAGAAAAAGACTATATGAAGCCAAGCTATCAGCAGGAGGAAGAGGACAATGAGTAATACAACTTTAACCCAGTACACTATGAAGCGTTCTATGGTGTCTGGCTTGTGCATCATCATGGATCAAGTTGAATCCATCAAAACACTTTTAACATAGAATATGACACAAAAAAACATCGGTGAGTTAGCAGCATCTTGCTTCCAGACCTATAGTGGGGCAAAAAAGTATTTGGCAGCTACAGATTGTACAAGTAGTCCCTCTTAAAAAGATGAGAGAGGTCTGTAATTTTCATCATAAGTACAGTTCAACTGTGAAAGACTAAATGTAAAAATATTTTTTCAGGAAATCACTTTATATAATTTTTTTAGACTTTATTTGTATAATGGTGCAGAAAATAAGTATTTGGCCAACAACAAAAGTTCCTTTCAATCCTTTGTAAAGGAACCTTGGTTGGCAATGACAGAGGTCAATTATTTCCTGTAAGTCTTCACCAGGTTTGCACACACTGTAGCTGGTATTTTGACCTATTCTTCCATGCAGATCTTTTGTAGAGCTGTAATGTTTTGACTTTCAACTCCCTCCATAGATTCTCTTTTGGATTGAGGTCTGGAAACTGGCTAGGCCACTCCAGGACCTTGAAATGCTTTTTGCATATCCATTCATTTGTTACCCGGGCGGTGTGTTTGGAATCATCAGCCGCATTTCTTCTTCAATGCTCTCACTGATGGAAGGCGGTTTTTGCCCAAAATCCCCACACCCTTTACTTACCTGTCCTCTTTGCAGAAAAGCAGCGCTACACCATAATGTTTCCACCCCCATGCTTCACAGATGCAACTCAGCATTCCTCACCCTCCAAACAGGACGAGTGTCATTTATACCAAAGAGTTCTACTTTGGTCTCATCTGACCACATAACATTCTCCCAATCCTCCTCTGGATCATCCAGATGGTCTCTGGCAAACTTTAGACTGGCCTGGACATGTGCTGACTTAAGCAAGGGGACCTTTCAAGCGCAGCACGATTTTAATCCATGACGACATAGTGAGAATAGTAGCCTTTGTTACTGTGGTCCCAGCTCTCTTCAGGTATTTGACCAGTTCCCCCATGTAGTTCTGGGGTGTTTCCTCACCGTTCTCAAGACCTTGCATGGAGCCCCAGACAAGAGAGATTGTCAGTGATCTTGTGTTTATTCAATTTTCTAATAATTGCTCCAAGAGTTGATCTCTTCTCACCAAACTGCTTGCCTATTGTAGATTGGCTCATCAGTCTTGTGCAGGTCTACAATTGTCTCCCTGCTGTCCCTGGACAGCTCTCTGGTCTGACTGTTTGAAGGTGTGGACAGGTGTCTTTTATACAGATAATGAGTTCAAACAGGTGCCATTAATGCGGGTAACTAGTGAAGGATAGAAAAACTTCTTAAAGAAGAAGTAACAGGTCTGTGAGGTTCAGAATTCTTGATAGTTTGTAGGTAATAAATACTTATTTTCTGCACTATTAAACAAATAAATTCTTTAATCATACAAGTGATTACCTGGATTTTTACTTTACATTCTGTCTCTCACAGTTAAAGTGTACCTATGATTACAGAATTCTCTCATCTTTTTAAGTGGGACAACTTGCACAAGTGGTGCACAATCAAATACGTTTTTGCCCCACTGTATAAGAAGAGTGTTATTAAGTGCCAAGCCAAATATTCAGACCTTGATCCCAAAAAGAGAAAAATATTATGTGACATAAAAATGCTGTTTCTAATGCAAAACCAAGACATACAGGGGAACTGTGGCATGTAGTGCAATAGTACAGCCTTAGGGTGACCAGATGTCCCGCTTTGTCACTTTTCACACGTTCCGCAAATTGAGACTAAGTGACAGACATCAGACTCGATATAAACATAAATACATAAATCACTTAAACACATAAATAATTCTAACTAATTAAAGCCCTTTCTCTGTCTTAATTTACCATTGATTTGAATATCATCTACACAAGAAGTTAAAGTGTAGCATCTTCATAAATTCAGAACAGAAGGAGCAGCTGCAGAAAGCAGAGCAAGATTAAAATCACGTAGTAATAAACGACTCGGTTAACATTTTGAATGCTAAATAATTATTCACTGCAGCTACAGAATGTAATAGATATTATATTTCTGCATAAAAAAATTATTTGGACTAAATTTAAGAAGCAAAAATCTGAAGAAACGCATACATGTAAGACACATCATAAATGTCAGACAATACATGCTAACTTATATATATATATATATATATATATATATATATATATATATATATATATATATATATATATATATATATATATATATATATATATATATGTATATATATATATATATATATATATATATATATGTAAATATGCATAAATATATATACATATATATATATATATGCACACATATATACATCTATATATATATATTTATATATATACACACACACATCTATATATATATATATTTATGTGTATAGTTATATATATATATATATATATATATATATATATATATATATATATATATAAACACACACACACACACACACACACGTACTTGTGTGTTGTGTAAATTTAGAGCTAAAGGGCAGAATAGGAAGTTTATAAAACCTATTTTACACTTTTATCTTGATGCATAGGAATCTCACACTGTCCCACAGCCACATGGTCTTTGTCCCACATTTGCTGGGTGGAGATCTGGTCACCCTACCTGGGCTGGAATATATGTTTACAGGTGCCAGAATTTGGTCGACTCCATGCAACAAAAATGTGGGGCAGCTGCAGGAAACACTGATCATACGGCTAATTATTAGTTCGGAAAAGCTACATCTTCAAGCAATTTTAAGTTCAAACAGCAAATGTAAAGAAAAACGCATAAACTGCTTTTATTTGTAGAGGCTAGTGTTCCTATTTTTCTTCACTTTTTGCATATATGTTATGAATAAGTAAAATGTGTCTTAATGTTTTGTTTTAAAATGGTAGTCGATTGTTCCCACTGTAATTGCATGTATACAAATAACAGCTACTATAAGGATATGGAGCCTTACACACTTTTCTAAACACTGCTGTTATTTCTTTTAATAACTAATTACCTTCTCATAAATGTAGCATATGAAAGCATGTGTATTAAAAAGCTACAACTTATTATACAACAGAAATATTAGCATTTTGCTAACACAAGGTGGGACGTTAATGACATTTAAAGTATGAAGTAGCTCCAAAATTACCAATAAGCTGAGTGAAGTCCACATCCAATCGTTTACTGTAGCCAAAGTCAGGGTCGGTCCCACTGCGATGCAGAACCACCTGCGACACACATTCCTCGATCACCTTGTAGTACTGAGGTCTGAGAGAGGTCACGAGACAAAGCAGAACAATTAGACAAGAAAGATATGAGTGACACAAAGCCCACGAGGCTAATTAACCACAAATGATTCCCTTATCCAAGTAGAGGTCACAAAATGCCATGTCGAAAAGGCTGCTGCTGGAGAAAATGGGTACACCATTAAATTTGATCACTTACTTCACCCTTATCATAAATTTAGCAGATTAATGGCTACACAGAACCCAACCACGCGATCGTCTGTCCATTTCAAGGTGACTGATGGCCGCCAACGCTACGCCTGCCCCCCTGCGTAATTTGCAATCTTCTTTGCCAATTAGAGCGACCGTAAAAACTGAAATGTAAATCTAATCAGTGTAATGTGTGTAATTAAAAGCACAATGGCCAGGAAAACATGCCAGGCAGTTAGGAATGTGACTGAGAGCGTGGCGTCGTCAAACACGGACTGTGAATCAGCCTGAAAGTCTGCCGCCACCGCGCAGGTTGCTATGTGACCTTTTCTGTGTAACATTATCAACTTTAATTGCAAGTGACATTTAGCAAATACAATGCCATCTTAAGCTGAGCTCCAAACTGAGAAGTAATTATTTTTTAACCCCTGACACAGGCCAGAGTTTGATGTTTAAATCTAAAGCTGAAACCAGTCTTGTATTTTTTACCCTTCCAAAAGATAAATATATAATCTAAAATTTAAATTTTCATCTTGGGTAGCAGATGTGGAAAAACTGTCAGGGACGGCACCCTGACAACAACCTAATAAACTAAAACTAAACTTCAATGTTCAAGTGCATGAAAGGGTTCTTAGCCGTCAAACTGATGTCTCCTGCTGGGTCTCTTCAAAACATCAAAAAAGAGAGAGAGAAAAACTACACTTGAACACATAAAAAATAAAAAGCTTCCAACTGCAAACGTATCCAATCTCCACATGCAAGAAAAATAATTACCTTAAAAGTAAAAAAACAAATAAAAACAACAAGAAACGAACATGAGTCTATAAATGAATAAATACAAATAAACAAATACAAACATGGGATTTAGTCGACTTTTTTAGAAAAGTCAAAAAAGTGGTTCAAATAAAACCAAAATCTGTTGTTTTGACAACGTTTATGACTCCCCTGGTAAATATTTCTAAAAAGCCTTAACATAAATAGATATTTTATTGTAGTGACATGACCTTATGCTCAAAAATCTAGAAAAATCCAACCTTTAATTTTAAAACATTTATACACAGAAAAATCTTGAGCACTTTTTGAAATTGCTTTTGACAAAATCACCAATGCAATGATTATAGACACACACAAACATTACATTATATAAATATAAAAAATTCCTTTTTTCTATCCCTAGTTTGCTAAGAATAGTAGAAGATAATGCCTAGGAATTTTTGCACAATTTTTTTTTTCCCCCTATAAAAACATGGTGATGGCAGCATCATCCTTGGGGATCCTTTCTCTCATCAGGCACAAAATGGAAGTAGAAAGGGACAAAAAAGGCAAACCTCTGGTAGAAAATGGGGGTGTAATTGGTGAAGGGGTGAACTGAGCCATTTTGTATAAAACTTTCCAAATGCAACAATAAATGCAAACTTGAACCTTAACAGTAACATAAATATATCAATGCATTGAACAACCAATCAGACCGATCATGAGCTTCTGAGAGAGTCAATATATTATGGACTAAAGGGGTTGAAAGAAAATACTTCCTCACCCATGCTTCAGGTCTTTCCAGAGGCTAACAGTTAATTTGGTGTATAATACTAGAGTACTTCACTAATTTGTGTGAGTGTTTGGGCAGATAGATCTGAAGTGAATCGTTGGAGCATAATTATTAAAAGAGAAACACATTAGCATCTGGAAAACATCTGATTAAATAATCATAGGAAACTATTGCGTTTGTTTTTGGGAACAGCACAGAAATAAAAACAAAGCTCATTTGTCGATTAAGTCCCTCTGATCTCCATTAAATTCATAATTAAGGAAACAGCTACACCTTAATGTGTTTTGTTATTTTACACCAGTGGATGACAGTAAAAGATCCACCTTCATACATAAATATGCTGCAGTTTAATATTTTTAGCTTCCTCTAGATTGTCCAATTGATTTATAGCTGAAGACGTCTAAAAGCCTGAGGTTCTAAGACAACTTAGATTAGATAAGGACTTCGGTCTGATCAAAGGCTTGGCTGTCTGTTGGTTCTGCATGAATAACATTGAGCGAGGAGGAAGGGGGGCATTACTGCTGCTAAAATGTGATAATTGATTACAGCAGGCAGAACTGTGAACAAAGTGTCTGCTGCCAGGTGGGTTAATGTTGTCCAAAAAGACCAAAACTGCACATAAACAAAATATGTCAGTGAGAAAATAAAAAGGGACATGATAGCATTTTGTTGCCATCAAACATTTAATGAAACGGAGTTAATGTCAGCTCTTTTAAGTCTAACAGCTAATTTCAAAGTCTATTTTTTTCCCCCTGTGATAACTTGTGGGTGGACAGAGAACATCACGCTGGAAAAGGAAATGTTAAAAATAAACAAATAACATGACATTTTCAGCCAAAGTAAATAAGAATAAACCAGCGTTTAGGTGTGCTGTTTTGAAAGCATGAAACGCCACACATTAATCTTGAGCTGGTGGATTCACCCACTTATGACTGGCACAAGCTGGTGAAAGCTCACACGTCGCCCCGCATGGCTTAAGCACTGTGGGGACTCGGCTTACAACTGTCATGAATGCACACCACATTATTATCTCAATAAGCCATACTATTTTCCCCCTTCGTCCTCCATCCTCCACCGCCGCCACCGAGCTGATAGAGACCGGGTGGAGATAACTAGAGACGGAGAGAGTGACCCAGAACTGTCAGGGCCCTTCCACAGTGGGCAGGCCTGGGCTCCCGAAGCGAGCACATGTCCCCAGTATCACCCACAACTTCTTCTTTTTCTTTGGCACCTTCATTTCTTCTAGTGATAACTTGTGGTTCAGCTCAGCCCCAGCCACTTGATCCAGCCCCGCGCCACATAACCAGAGTAATCCCCATATCACCAGGCTCCAAAAGAGCAGATCTGCTCTATAATTACTGGGTGGGTTTGATGTGTTCCAATTCATGAGACTTGCAGGGAAAGATTAATTATCAAAAATAAACCCAGCCCTGGAGGGGGAGAAAACACAACTTGTGTTTTTTCAGGAGACTTTATAGTAGACAGAAGATTCACTCTTAATTAGAATAAAACTACATTTATTAAACAAATGCTTAATGCCATTATGTCTGACAATAGCAAAGGTAACGAATGTAAAACTGATTGAGATAGAAAACAAAATCGAAAATACAGTTTCTCATAAAAGCATTCACATCTCTTTTGACACGTTAAAATAAAATAGACCATCGCAAAGATGTGCATAATTGGGGAGGGAGAGGAAAAAGATGTATAGCCTTAAAAACTGGTTAAAAATAACAATCCTTTAGTTTTAATAATGGGCAGCGGATATCAGGGAACTGCTATGCTGAATGTGTGACACGGATCACTCAGTTGCTCCAAGCTGGCTTCTCATAGAGAGCTCATCCTGCAGACAGGTGTCTCTGGAAGCATTGCTGTGCTCTGTAATCCGTTCAGCCAGACCAATCTTCTGCTACACTTCTACTCCAGTTGTGATAAACTCAATTTGCATTTGGAATCAGTTTAGTAAAACTTTCAGGTTACAGAGACTCTCTTCTTGCACCAGTCCCAGAAACTAGGGTTGCATCAATATGAAAATTTTGGCAGATAAAGATATTTGATATTAATACTGCTACTCAAAGCAATATTTACTGATATTATGTATATATTACATATATTTCCGTCCACTTTCGATATCGTGTAAAAGCGACAACACCACCTACATTGCTTCTCTGCTGTAGTTAAACACCCCTCAATCCTGGTCTACATCACTATCGCTGTCACATGACTAAACAAATACCACCTGGCCAACCCGCGCCCCTCTCCTCTCCCGAAACACAAATGGCAACAAGATGGAAATTAACATTGTTTGCTTATATCGGCCCAGTTTTACTTATTGGATCAATACTGATATGCTAAGAAATAACTAGCATCGACCGATACCGATGTAGATGCAGATATATTGTGCATTCCTACTGGAAACCACATGTTCGCCCTCTCCTTGTCAGGTGGAGGCTTTCAGGTTTGGTGTAAGAATGGTATTTTCTCAATACAGAACATTTTTTATAAGAAACAACTCTGTCGAGCAGCTGGTAAATAGGTTTTTGATACCCAAATCTCATTTTTGTAGGTTTCTCTGCTAGATGATATTTTCAAAATAGCATTTGAAGAGAAACAAATTATCGGTAACATTTACAACCAAATCATCGAACACAGCTCAACCGCTTTTTATAGTTTAAAAGAAAAAAGGGAAGAGGATTTAAATATTGAAAAATCAGGGGAACACTGGCTGGAAATCATAAGAAGGATTTCTCCATCATCATTTTACCAATGTCGCTTTTTTACTCAGTTTAATCGACTAGCGACCACACTGGTCAAAGACTAAACTGATAAATGTAAACAGGCTCCTTCTAACAAGCTACATATGGACATGTTCAATGTTACATTAGTTTTGGTAATTGATCTTCTCTCCTCTTGCTAAAATTTAAGGAGAGCCTTTTGATCCATGTCCTTTTGTAGCTCTATTTGGTACTGTCCCACAGGAGGAGGCATCTAAACAAACATAAGATGAAGTCTCAGTTTATAACCAATACGTTCTTGTGCTTGTATGTTTTATTTCTTTTGGTTCTGATTGCATAGCAGTTGTCATTAAAAGACCTTGATTAAAAAACATTGTGTGTGCCATACAAATTTAGGGGTACACCGCTAAATAAAATCTAGGGTGACCAACTTCCTTCAGTTCACAAGTAAATCAGATTTTTTTGTGTATATAAAACCTAAGAAATCCCCAAAAAGTCCGAAGGTTGGGACTAGTTTTAAAAAGCACTCCATAGTGAACCCAACCAATATGCACAAACAAAGAGGTAAAAGTTCAGTGTTCTTTCTCATATTCACCTCGCTGAACTGTAAACTGAAGTCATAAAAAACTTTATTTGAAAAAGCTGCATGGAACGCATCAGTTCTGCCTCTTCCGTCTTCCAAAATTCGCAGCTTTGACACACGGGGAGTGAAATGTCTCGGCAACGTTTCTACTCTTAATGCTTGTGTTCTGAGTTTATACTTGCATTACTTTTGAAGGTTGGGGGAAAAGAAATTCAAAACATATCTTTTAAAAGAATTGTAGATTATTGTTTATGAGCAGTTGAATTGATTACTTCATACTTCTGCCTCACGGAGCTGTACATGGACGAAGCAGAGGTAGACAGTGAACCTGGATAGTTAATGTGAATTCTATTTCTCACTTCCTCTGAATAGATGAGGAATGTATTATTCATGACTCCAAGGGGACACCAACTTGTCTTTAGTAAATTCATCCACCTCCTCTCATCCTCCAGTTATCTTCCAACTTTTTTTTTTTAAGTCTCAGTTCTGCAAAAAGTTCTGACGCAGCAAAATAATTAATCTGAGCCTCTCTATTTAAAGGAGTCACACTCTCATTTTACAGTCACTGACTAATCTGCTTTTCGAACATTAGGCTGAAAGCAGAGCTTACATTTTAGAGTGGCTTAATTCTATACAAAACATGACGATGTCCTGACTAAAACTGCTCCCCAGATAATGATCATTCAGACAGTGCAAACAAGTAAAAGCCACCGACTATTTAACAACTGCTTTCTCCACTG
This sequence comes from Valencia hispanica, assembly GCA_963556495.2. NCBI lineage: Eukaryota > Metazoa > Chordata > Actinopteri > Cyprinodontiformes > Valenciidae > Valencia > Valencia hispanica. The sequence goes on along the minus strand of OY747702.1, from coordinate 44,150,594 downwards.
CAACACTGCCAACACTCGTCCAATTAAGGGTGTTGGCTGGAGTTCTACAAACTTGCAGAATTTAACATACAGATATCAGTGATGTAGCACTTTTGTCATAGATTATGATTCAAGCTACAGCAGGGGGAGATGTGGAGGAAGTGACCCAAAAAACAAAAATCCAAACAATATTTTGGTTTGTCATTTTCAAGCTATTATAGGTGGAATGTTGTTAGAAACATGTCAGAGAGGAAAGAAAAATATAATCCCCGGATTTATAGCTGAACCCTATGATGGAGTATTTTTTGTTGCTCACCCGTTTTAAGATTAAAAGTCATGAGATTTTTTTTATTTTTTATTGGTTGAGGCGTTGCTTTATTGGATGGTTATTCTGTCTGTGCACTGGGAGGATTTTTCCTCTTACATTTTTACTTTCAGGCGGTTATGATTTTATACACATTCCTGCTCCAACACACCTGAATCAAATGAATGGTCAATGACCAGCCCTTTGCAAAACTTGCTGCCATGCTAAGGGCCATTTTTATGCAGGTGTGGTATGCACCCCAAAATTGAAGGACAGTTGCACTTCGGTACTAGATTTGCAGACCCCTGATTAGCCTGAGCATTGAGCCTATTGAGAACTGAACTGCCCATATTAGGTCAGTCAGTCATCCTCATAAACCACACATCTTTACCAGGTATCTGTATTTGCAGCCTGTAACAACAAATCATTGTCTCTTTCTTAGGGGCAGATTTAGACCTGGAGAGGATATTATATGGAGGACTTGTAGGAATTAGTTCAAGAAAAGTTCCTGCATGAAAGTAGAATCAAAAATGCTGGCTTAGTGGGTATTGAATCTGCTATGAAAAAATGAGTCAAGACGCCATAGAGGCAGAGTGAGAGCAAGCTTCACCAGGTCATCAGTCAATACAAGGCCAGCAGTATGTAAAACCCAAACAGAACTTACCTGATGTAATAGTCATTCCTGATAAGCAATAGGTGCTGAAGGATTGACAGAAAGTAGGGCTCCGAGGCAGTGTCTTTCACCATATTTGACAGGAGATGGTACACTTCGTTCATATCAGTGAGGGAGCAAGGTTAGGGAAAAACAACTTTTTTTTCTTGAATCAGATAACTATAAAAACATCCATTCTGACAAAGTTATTCAACTCATGAGAACATTTAAAGGTTATTACAGTTTGTTTTCATTAGAAGTGTTTTGTTTTTTTCAAGATTGCAGCTCAGCTTCTCTGACAGGCATCATTGCACAAAAGTCAACAGAGATATAATTTCTCTTTTCCGTTGTCTCTCATGGGAGCTATGACAGTAAACTGCTAAGTTGAGAAGGGGAGACTGGCATTGAAGAAGGCTCCCACAGGTTCACCTGTCACTCCAGACCTTTCAAGACATATGAAACTAATTACATGAAAAAGTCACACAATGCTTTACTTTTCTACACCAACTAAATCCTAAACATCTGATCTTTTGCAGGGTGAAAGCCTATGTGAGGCTAAACCCCTATATTGAAACTGGCATGCACGCAGAAGAAAAATGTTAGGCGATTAAATTTGCAAAAGCTATTGATTGTGTGTCTTACCTTTGCTTTTTAAAGGAGGATCTACTGATGGCTTGACATCTAAAGCAGCTGGTAAATCTAACAGACCTTTTTAACGCTTTAAGTTTAAGCCTAATGAGCAATACATCCTGATTGTAAGCATTTGTTTCAACCTTTCAACTGCTCAAAGAAGAAAAGTGGTTAGCAAATGAAATTAGATACTCAGAAACAATTCAAGTTACAGGAATACACAGACGCAGTTCAGATAATTGTTTTCTTCAAGTGTATCTCTCAAAAAAGCAAAGAATTTATAAAAATTTGTAATTTCACTACTTGAGAAAGCAGAGCTTAACCATAGAGGCTCATCGTGTCTATTCAGAAGTTTACAAACACTCGTCATAGACATGTAGCTTGTTAATTTTTGGCTTTAACAACGCACACAAGCCACAAGTTCCTTGGTGAAGCAATTGCATGACATAATGCAGTAAATGATCTGCTCAGCTGATATTTGCAACAGTCACCATGCACAAGCCAAATTGTTATTGTTAGATGTAAGAAATAAAGTGTTAAAGATTGTTAGGAGTGAAGATGATGCTTTTAAACCCCAAAGAATATATATTGCCAAGGATAATGGTGGCAGAATCATGCTGAGGGTATGGTTTACTGCCAGTCATACTGGTGTATTGTCTAAAGTGGGCTGCAAAAGAAGTAGGAAAACTACCTTCAAGTTTTTCTTTTATACCAAAAAGGTTTAAACCTGGACACAGTTAGACATTCAGATTTGAACCCAATGATTCCAAAAACACATGAATAAATCAAAGAGACACATTTTAATTAGCTCTATTATTTAGGAAGAGAATAGGTTAATTATCCAACCAGAATTAAGCCAGGACCTTGCTGATGTCATCCGATCACCTTGCTAAAAGGCATTGGTAGGGTTATGTTTATACATTTAGGTTTGTTTATATAATTTTGACCCAAACTTCCAGTTGTTGTCCTTTAAAATCATTGAAGTTGAATGTTTTATCATCACGCATGGTTCAAAATGATCATGACATTCATGCCCACGATGGGTGTATGCACACTTCTGATCGACGCTGTATGCTGAAAAGCTGAAACTCCAGCCTTAACACATTTAAACCGAATGCCCACAATGTCATCAACTGCCACAGCCAACACATAGGCGCAGGAGAAATGTGTTCATGATCTATGGGTTGCTCTGCTTGCCAGATCCCTTACTGCATTTGGAAAAGATCAATGCCTTTAAATGCTGTTTCACCACTCTCCTAATCAATGTTAACAGTGTCTGTAATTAAAATGCTTTAAATTATTATTTTATTTTTTTTAGAAACAGAGAGGGGAATTAAAGCTCTTCTAAAGTATCGTTTCACTCCCCTGCACTACCTGCATAAAAGGCCTGGGAGAATTACCAACCCTGGGAGATTCAATTATAACTTCACCACAGCTGCATTTCTGGAGACGGGGAGAAGGAGCTCACCCTGGGAGAGAGTCGAGCTACGTTCATCTATCACTAAACTTCGGACGTAACCCTGCTGTAAAACGTTGAGCTCCTCAATGCCCCCCCGATCGAAGCTCTTTCTCCTCACTCTCCGTTTCTCTCTCCGTCTCTTTGCACTCTCTCTCCAAATAATGAATAAACATGAGTGGCAGTCAAGTGTGATGTAGGCCAGTCAGTGGCGGGGTCAATCAATCACCATTCCACAGTTCATTAATATTTATTAGGGGCCTGGAGTCATCTCCACAGCACCTGGACCCAGAGCTGGACAGAGGAGACGAGTCTCTTCAGGTTAATATTTATGAAACCGCTGGGAGAAACAAGACACATGTGCAGTGCTCAGGTGGTAGAAGTTCTGCCTGTGTGTGTGAGTGTCGATCTGTGTGCGCTACATGCAGACAAAAAGGACAAAGGGTAGCCTGGGTTTTCCAATCAGGGCCATACCTCACAGATCAATACCACATTGTCCTTGGAAACAAACATTAGGCCTTCTCATTTGTGAACCTGCTCAAGCACATCATTAATCCAGCTACCCCCACATCTCTTTGCTCACATACGCAACTCCTCCACCTCCACCTCACAAGTGTCACGCCAACCTGTCACTCACAGTGGAGCTTTTATGCTCTTACAAGGGCTGTGGAAGAAAATGGTTGCTGGAACGAACATCTACATAATCTGAGTCTGGTTCGTCTGCTCACAATGTCAGCTATTCATACGTGGCCATGAGAGAAGATTTCTGAATTATTAAAGAGCTCCTCTCTCGGATGCCAGAAGACATTTGCCACTCAGGGCTAAATCTGTGCTCCTCTTAATATTTACACACCAAGATTTCACAGCCAACCGGTGGAGAAACAAGAGGCACAGCTATAGGTGCATCTCACTTAATCAGAAAATAGTTGGAAGGTTATTTTATTTCTGCTTCTTTATTCAAAAGGTGGAACATGAAGCGTTCATTTTGGTTAATTTTGACTTTCAGTTTAATGAGAAACCCAACATTTAACTGATCAGAAATTAGATGAGACCAATACAAAAATATAGAGATATGACCCATACCACTGTGGGGAAGACTGCTGACTAATTCACACCCTTCACCAGGAAGGTAAACAACAAAAGGTTAGATTCCATTTTCCAAGCAAATTGATGGAACGTTTAGTGGAAAGAAAAAAGTATGGTTGAAAATACAGCACAAGCAACAGAAATGTCAGCTTATTGAGAAATATGGCCATGTATAGTTAGGTACCTAAACTCAACAGACAGTCGGTGCTTCTTTTGCATTGATTACTGAATAAGTGTGGTGTGCCATAGAGGCTGTGTGCCTGAGGTACTGCTGAGGTGTTGAGGAAAGCCAGTTGCTTTAATAGCCTTCAGCTCATCTGCTTTAAGTATTGTGCCTCATCTTTCACGATGACTTAAGCTCCAAAGTTCCTGTTTTGAAACACTGAGCTTACTTCAGATCAATCACAGTGATACCTCCGTCATTAAACCGGGTATTGGGACTTTTGGCATTGTGGGCGGTGGCAGCCCTTCCCTGGGCTGCCACCTTATCGTGGTGGAGGGGTTTGAGTGTCCCAATGATCCTAGGAGCTATGTTGTCGGGGGCTTTTGCTCCTGGTAGGGTCACCCATGGCAATTTGGTTCTAGGTGAGGGATCAGACAAAGTGCAGCCCAAAAGACCCCCATGATGAACAAGACAGATGGACTCAGTGTTCTCTCACCCAGACGCGGGTCACCGGGGCCCCCCTCTGGAGCCAGGCCTGGAGGTGGGGCACGTTGGCGAGCGCCTGGTGGCCGGGCCTTTACCCATGGGGCCCGGTCGGGCTTAGCCCGAAGAGGTAACATGGGCCCCCCTTCCCATGAGCTCACCACCTGTGGGAGGGGCCATGGGGGTCGGGTGCTGTGCAGGATGGACGGCGGCCAAAGGCGGGGACCTTGGCGGTCCGATCCTCGGCTGCAGAAGCTGGCTCTCGGGGCGTGGAACGTCACCTCTCTGGTGGGGAAGGAGCCGGAGCTGGTGTGCAAGGTTGAGAAGTTCCGACTGGACATCGTCGGACTCACCTCGGCGCACGGCTCTGGCTCTGGAACCCGTCTCCTCGAGAGGGGTTGGACTCTCTTCCACTCTGGAGTTGCCCCTGCTGAGAGGCGCCGAGCTGGGGTGGGCATACTTGTTGCCCCCCATCTCTGTGCCTGTACGTTGGGGTTTGCCCCGGTGAACAAGAGGGTAGCCTCCCTCCGCCTTCGGGTGGGGGGACGGGTCCTGACTGTTGTTTGTGCTTACCCGCCAAACAGCAGATTAGATTACCCACCCTTCTTGGAGTCTTTGGAGGGGGTGCTGGAGAGTGCTCCTCTTGGGGACTCCCTTGTTCTGCTGGGGGACTTCAACGCTCACGTGGGCAATGACAGTGAGACCTGGAGGGGTGTGGTTGGGCGGAATGGCCCCCCCAGTCTGAACCCGAGTGGTGTCTTGTTATGGGACTTCTGTGCTCGTCATGGATTGTCCATAACAAACACCATGTTCAAGCATAAAGGTGTCCATATGTGCACTTGGCACCAGGACACCTTAGGCCGCAGCTCAATGATCGACTTGGTTGTCGTCTCATCTGATCTGCGGCCGCATGTTTTGGACACTCGGGTGAAGAGAGGGGCTGAGCTGTCCACTGACCACTACCTGGTGGTGAGTCGGCTCCGATGGTGGGGGAGGTTGCCGGACAGACCTGGAAGGCCCAAACGTGTTGTGAGGGTCTGCTGGGAACGTCTGGCAGAGTCTCCTGTCAGAAGGAGCTCTAACTCACACCTCCGGCAGAACTTTGAACACGTCCCGGGGGAGGCGGGGGACATTGAGTCCGAGTGGACCATGTTCCGCGCCTCCATTGCCGAGGCGGCTGACCGAAGCTGTGGCCGCAAGGTGGTCGGTGCCTGTCGCGGCGGCAACCCCCGAACCCGCTGGTGGACACCGGCGGCAAGGGATGCTGTCAGGCTGAAGAAGGAGTCCTACCGGGTCTTTTTGGCTTGTGGGACCCCTGAAGCAGCTGATAGGTACCGACAGGCCAAGCGGGATGTGGCTCGGATGGTTGGTGAGGCAAAAACTCGGGCGTGGGAGGAGTTTGGAGAGGCCATGGAAAACGACTTCCGTACGGCTTCGAAGCGATTCTGGTCCACCATCCGGCGTCTCAGGGGGGGAAAGCGGTCTGCCACCAATACTGTTTACAGTTGGGATGGTGTGCTGCTGACCTCGACGCGGGACGTTTTGGGTCGGTGGATGGAATACTTCGAAGACCTCCTCAATCCCACCAGCACGCCTTCCAATCTGGAAGCAGGGTTTGGGGACTTGGGGTCGGTCTCTCCAATCTCTGGTGCTGAGGTCACCGAGGTTGTTAAAAAGCTCCTCGGTGGCAGGGCTCCGGGGTGGATGAGATTCGACCGGAGTTCCTCAAGGCTCTGGATGTTGTGGGGCTGTGTTGGTTAACGCGGCTCTGCAATATTGCGTGGACATCGGGGGCAGTTCCCTTGGATTGACAGACCAGGGTGGTGGTCCCCCTGTTTAAAAAGGGGGACCACAGGGTGTGTTCCAACTACAGGGGGATCACACTTCTGACCCTCCCTGGTAAGGTCTATTCAGGGGTTCTGGAGAGGAGGGTCCGACGGATAGTCGAACCTCGGATCCAGGAGGAACAATGCGGTTTTCGTCCTGGCCGTGGAACACTGGACCAGCTCTACACCCTCAGCAGGCTCCTGGACGGTGCGTGGGAGTTCGCCCAACTGGTCTACATGTGTTTTGTGGACTTGGAGAAGGCGTTCGACCGTGTCCCTCGGGGGGCCCTGTGGGGGGTGCTCCGGGAGTATGGGGTACCGGGCCCCTTGATACGGGCTGTTAGGTCCCTGTACGACCGGTGCCAGAGTTTGGTTCGCATTGCCGGCAGTAAGTTGGGCTTGCTTCCAGTGAGAGTTGGACTCCGCCAAGGTTGCCCTTTGTCACCAATCCTGTTCCTAACTTTTATGGACAGGATCTCTACCCGCAGCCAAGGTGTTGAGGGGATCCGTTTTGGTGGCCTCAGGATCGGGTCTCTGCTTTTTGCAGATGACGTGGTCCTGTTGGCTTCATCGGAACGTGATCTACAGCTTTCGCTGGAGCGGTTCGCAGCCAAGTGTGAAGCGGCTGGGATGAGAATCAGCACCTCCAAATCCAAGACCATGGTCTTGAGCCGGAAAAGGGTGGGGTGCCTTCTCCGGGTCATGGATGGGATCCTTCCCCAAGTGGAGGAGTTTAAGTATCTGGGGGTCTTGTTCACGAATGAGGGAAAAATGGAGCGGGAGATCGATAGACGGATTGGTGGGGCATCTGCAGTTATGCGGGCGCTTTACCGGTCTGTCGTGGTGAAGAGAGAGCTGAGCCGAAAGGCGAAGCTCTCGATTTACCGGTCGATCTACGTTCCTACCCTCATCTATGGTCACGAACTCTGGGTGGTGACCGAAAGAACGAGATCACGGATACAAGCGGCTGAAATGAGTTTCCTCCGCAGAGTGTCTGGGCTCTCCCTTAGAGATAGGGTGAGAAGCTCAGTCATCCGGAGGGGGCTCAGAGTAGAGCCGCTGCTTCTCCACATCGAGAGGAGTCAGTTGAGGTGGCTCGGGCATCTGGTCAGGATGCCTCCTGGACGCCTCCCTGGTGAGGTGTTTCGGGCACGTCTCACCGGGAGGAGGCCCAGGGGAAGGCCCACGACACGCTGGAGGGACTATGTTTCTCGGCTGGCCTGGGAGCGCCTTGGGGTTCCTCCCGAGGAGCTGGAACAAGTGGCTGGGGAGAGGGAAGTCTGGGTCTCTTTGCTTAGGCTGCTGCCCCCGCGACCCGACCCCGGATAAGCGGAAGAAAATGGATGGATGGATGGCATTGTGGGCAGGTATCATATTTGCTTAGCAATAAAACCAAAATTCTTGTAAGTATTGTCAGCACGGGGACGAATTAAGATCTACACAATCTCACAGTAATATTTACCACACTTTTTCTTTCCACTAAACCTTTCATTATTAGGCTTAGACATAGCGCATCCTGATCACTGAGTGCTTGGAGGGTGTACTTTTGAACTGAATTGAATTATGGCCAAAACATAACATTAAAATGCTCTTTTTATTCGTCTTATTTAGTTACAAATGTTTTGAACTGAATTTCTATCAGCTAAAAGCCAGTCACTAATATTAACTGAAACTAACCCTTGAATGAAATATGAAATATTGAAAATAAATTATCTTACGAAGATCCCTTACTTAAAAAACATGCTAAAAATGTTATTTCATAGCTTTGATTTGTGTTTCATTAAGGTTCTTCTTACCTTAAAGCTAACAAAAGGACAAATAGCAAAGTAAAGAGAGGAGGAAAAGGACTGGAGGAGAAGAGCAAATAGAAGACTGGAGAGGTCGTAGGTTAAGATGACTGGATTATTTACCAAGTATACCAGTCTGGGGATAGAGCGGGATATTGTGCTTTGACTCATCTAATCCTCCTCTAATGAACAAAGCCATGAGGCGGATTTAGCCTGCAAAGCCGGACCAAACTGACAGTACGCCACGACCCACTGCTAGTTCTGCAGGAATATACATCATATTTCAACACGAAAGACAAAAGGATATTCCATCTCAGCGCGGATGTCATCCAGGCGATGGGAGAGCTCGATGGCGTCTTCATCTTTGTTCTCATTAAACACCTTCAGCTGGATGTCCAGCTCCTCTGTCTTTTTTATCTCCTGGAAATCAGTGAAAATACTAAGAGTTAAAAGTCTGATATGGAACACACAGTTAAAGTAGCATCTTACATTACCTTTTAACTAAAATGTCTTGAAAAAGTAAACCAAATTAAAATTCTTCCCATTCCGTCACGTTGCAACTAAAAACTACAGACTCCTTTATTGGTATTTTGTGTGGTATGTGTAATCCCTATGGTGCCGGTGGCAGCATCATGCTGTGGTGATGCTTTACTTTAGCAGACAAAGGGAAGCTAGTCAAAGATGATGGCAAGACAGAGCTAAATACAGAAACCTTCCAGCAGATCCACCCTAAACACATTCAGAATTATAATAGAGTGGTTCAGAGGAAAGCATAATTCTGTGCTAGATTGGTCCAATCAAAATCCAGACCTTAACCATATTCAGTCAATGTATGTTTACAGATGCTGTACAATAAATCAGACAAAAATTGAGCTATTTTGCAAAAAACGTGTCTTAGTTTGTCACATCTATGAATTAAATGCCTTGAGGCTTGTAAAAAAAAAAAGAAGAAAAAAATGTGAAAAACTTCTGTAAAAACAATCCTGGGGAAAAAACAACTAAGAAACTAAGACAACATCAAGCCTCTCGGCAACAGTTCCAGACAGAAGCAATTCCTACACACCTGTACCAGCCACAAGGGGACACAGAGGTGCTCTTTACCACTTCCCTATGAATCACCAGCAGTGAAGTTTATGCGCTGAGACACAGCCAAATGTAACCCAATTTCTGTAGGTATCAATCACCTTGCACCGTTTTTGGGGTGCACCATCTGTCTCCAGCAACCAACACTAGTTTGCAGCGAGATGCACAATGACACACACACACAAAAAACCCACAAGGACTATCAGAACAAAACAAATTGGGCTTTCTTTTTCAGAGGGCTTTGCTATTTCTTGGCCAACAGCTACACACCTTCCTGCGCATAACTCATAATTAGATAAAGGAGTGTCACGCTGAATGTGGGCAATAAAAGTGGCAAATGTGGGATTCATAAACGACTGAACACAGAGGCTCTTTCATATCAGGGGGCAGAAATGGAGATAATTAAAGTAATGACCGTAAAAATCAACAGGAGCAGCTGGGATGACTTATTAACTGGCTCTGTGACACGTTCACCCTACTTGCAACAAATGAGAATTTGAGTGATGAGCTGGAGCTCGCTCGCCTTCGGCGCCGTGTGAAGGCGTGTACGGTGAGGTTGCCTGTAATGACGGCGTGGTGCAGAGGTGTGAGCTCTACATCGCGCTCTCCACAAGCCCTTGCTACTATTAATCATACCAATTGTTTTGAATCTTTTCTCTGCAATCACTTCCATTTTTCTTTTACAAAAATCATTAAAGAGAAACAACTGAATCTCTGACTAATAAAAACAATTAGAAAAAAACAAACAAATAAAATGCAAAATGCAATACAATGAATGGATTAAAATAGATCAAAATTAGGAGAAAGGCTTATTTCGTTGACGGAAAGTAATAAATAATTGCTCTGTTGAGGTAAAGGTTAACAGAACTGACTTATTCTTAGCAGATCAAGAATACGTTAAATATTTAGGCCAAGTCAGGAGTGATCTGAGTCTGATTGCAAGCTGCTCTCTGACGACTCACAGGAAGGATCTTCTTTAAGCCACATCTGAGGAACTCGTTGCGTAGATGGATCCGGAAGTCCAGATCATCAGGCGAGGTAACCAGGGCGTTGATCAGCTGCATGCAGGCGACCTGCAGATCAGAAAAATAAACTTATAGGTAAAACAGAAGAAGCTAATGGTAGGAATTAAAACTGAGGCTATAATTAGAGATGCGCTGATTGGGTTTCTCCTGGCTGATGCTTATTTCCGTCTCTCTATCAACTATACCACATAAAAGAGAAACAATAAAATGTTTTTTGATAGAGGTAGTAGTTTTAAATTAAGCAGTAAAAGAAGGAATATAAAATACCCCTTTATGTTAGGGATGTAAGAAAAAAATCAATACGCCAATATATATCAAGATATTTTATGTCATGATATTGTATTGATATTCAAAGCAATGTATCGATTTTTATTTTATTTTTTAGAATTTTAATGGAACCATTAATGATGAGTCATTTTTGTAGTAAAATTAAAAGTATGTCTGGTAGTTTGTGGCTGTTTTCACCTTCTTTGTTCCAGTGGATCAACTAGATCAAATAATAAAACTGGATGTGTTTAAGTATTAAACAGGTTGGAGTGTTTAGAATCCTGTGATAGTTTTTCTACAGTTAAATTCAGTTTTAAAAATCACAATATGTAGTCTTACTCATAGTATCGCAATATATCGTATCGCCCCCGTATTGTGATACATATCATATCACCAGATTCTTGTCAATACACATCCCTACTATATGTGCATCAAAGCACATGAAGTTTGTGATTTATATTAAATAATAATAATAGTAATAATAACTTTGTCTGATGTGTTTATAAAATGGTAACAGTGGCAAAAAAAGTATTTTATAAGCATCTGAACACTGATCAGAAATGATATGTGTCCATTTCTGATCTGTTTCCAGTTGATTGCTACATATATTAAGACATTTGGTGTTTGGTCAGTTATTACTTTGTTGCAACTATGCTTCTTGGCAGTGAATCCTCAACTGTTGGGAACCCTGCTTGTTTCCCTTTGAGTACTAATTAATTGTAAGAAAAACGCATTTGCGGGCTGAGAAGCAGAGTTCAATACATGACTTGCTAAATCCTCTCTGCCAACGCCAAACAGCTTGATCTTCATTCCAGTTTTTTAAATTAGATTTGATAATTGAGGTTAGAACAAACAAGGTATATATATATAACAGAGGCCTCAGTAATGTATAGGAGAACAACGCAACAACACCAGGAGCTGGCATATTCTCCTCATGCTGGTCACCAGCTTGGTTGCACACTGCTGTGGGATAGTAACCCATTATTCAACCAGCATTTGTCGAGAGTTAGCCAATTCAAGTCAGGACTGCAGGAAGGCTAATCCATCCTCTCCGCTCCCAAATTCTGGAGGTTCTCTCTGATGAGGCCCACTGTGTGGGGCCGAGCATTAACATCTTGTGGGATGGAGTTCTGTTCCTGTGAGTGGACATTTGAGACTGCCTCTGGTTGCAGCATCTCATCTCGATATCTCTCTCCACTGAGATTTCCCCTAATCATGAGAGACCTAGCACTCTGTCCAGGGAGGGAGATGGTGGCCCATAGCATCACACTGCCTCCACCGAAAGCTGCATGCCATTGACAGAGAGGATTTAGCAAGATTATGAAGGGAGCAACTCAAAAACTATGTTGCTCAACCCACACATCTTATTTACAGATGTGAAGGAAGGATATGTGGAAGAAAGTACATAAGGAAGCAAGGAAAGAACAAAGAATGGATGGATGGATATAGATAAGGAAGCAAGGAAAGAACAAAGAATGGATGGATGGATATAGATAAGGAAGCAAGGAAAGAACAAAGAATGGATGGATGGATATAGATAAGGAAGCAAGGAAAGAACAAAGAAAGAAAGAAAGAAAGAAAGAAAGAAAGAAAGAAGAAATGATGGATGGATATGGGTAAGAAAGAAAGAAAGAAAGAAAGAAAGAAAGAAAGAAAGAAAGAAAGAAAGAAAGAAAGAAAGAAAGAAAGAAAGAAAGAAAGAAAGAAAGAAAGAAAGAAAGAAAGAAAGAAAGAAAGAAAGATGGAAGGAAGGAAGGAAGGAAGGAAGGAAGGAAGGAAGGAAGGAAGGAAGGAAGGAAGGAAGGAAGGAAGGAAGGAAGGAAGGAAGGAAGGAAGGAAGGAAGGAAGGGTTCCATCCACACATTTTGTTTGGAAATGTGGCTTTCCATCAGTTTAGATTTATTGCCAGGAAACATTGACACAACAAAGGAATCTACTTACTTTCTTATGCAAAGTATAACATGTTTGGTTTATGTTGCTTAATGATGTGTTTTGATAGTCAGTACTAGTTTCATTATTGTTCTTCAGAGCCTCAACTGCAGCACCGAGGACAAAAGTAAAGAAAGAATCAGGTGAAAAGTGGAACATAGTCCAGTTCTGTGAGGCTATTGACTAGACGTGCATTATTAATGGATTTATTGGAAGTTGAAAAAGGGAAAAAAAGAGTTTGTGTGCAGGCTGGGTGGGTGGACGGATGAGTGGGAGTTAGGAGGAGGAAATAGCAGATGAATTATAATGAGAAGTAAGGTGTTTCTAGGGAGCAAGCCATGGATGAGGCACTTTTCCTTTGACAGACAATCAATAACAGGCTGAAGGATTCCCATGGACAAAATCTGAAATGCTGGCTTCTTAAACCTTGACCCTTCACTCTATGTTGTTATGTGTTATTAATAAGAGTCACAGCTGAGCTGGTTCTTTGGGGCTGTCGTATCTGTTTTTGGAGCTAAAACCTTGTATTCAGTTTGAGGACCTCTGGGCCAAATTCTCTCTTAGTGTGAAGAGCTGGACGAGGGAAAAAAATAGGTGATGAAGTTATAGGAGGAATATAATCATCTAAGGTCAAGCTTTTCATGGAAAAATTTAAGACTTTTCCAGGCTCAGCTGTCTAGAGTTCACAGTCCTTTAAACTTAAACTTAAAATATAAAATACTAGCGTTATAATACACTTTGAATTTATGGCAAACATTTCTACAGCGAACAGGCTTTAAATTTTTAATCTGCGAAAACAAGAAACTGGAAGCTACAGTAGGGAGGAAGAAAGACCAAAGGATAGAGGGAGGGAGAGGACACAAGTTCAAGGGAAGTTAGGTTAAGAGAGAAAAGGAGGCAGGATCAAGGGGCAAACTGCAGGCAAAATCTGATGCCAATGCAAGAGACCAAAATTGCAGTTCCCCCCTCATCCACTAGGGGCTGACTACAGAAAGGAGCAAGTTCCCATGGACTCCCATGTTAAAAATGCCAACTTCACAGCAGAAAGAAACGTGTTTACAGCCTGATTCAAATAATATTTGTAGGTTTAATAGGTCAAGCTTATCGTCCGGACAACAAAGAGCGGGGGTGAATTTTCTTCATAAGTCATCCTTTTAAATGTAATTTAAGCTAGAAATTATTATAGGAAAGGGGCGTGTCCTTTTGATTGACAGGTCTAGCTCTGGTGGGTAGAGGCAGAAAGAACACAAGGAGTAAAAGACAAAGTCAGCAAGAACAAAGGCACACAAGTAAAGGAAGGAAGGAAGGAAGGAAGGAAGGAAGGAAGGAAGGAAGGAAGGAAGGAAGGAAGGAAGGAAGGAAGGAAGGAAGGAAGGAAGGAAGGAAGGAAGGAAGGAAGGATATTTTCAGGTTTCAGGTTTAGATCAGTAATAGCAGGTCTGAACTTAAGACAGAATGCTGTAAATAATTGATCAAAGAGTTTTTAGCTCACTCATGTAACCAAGTGGTTCCACTTTCTTTGAACACATTTTGGGTTTTTCAGTATACATGTTATACATGACGTCACATTGAAATCCATCAGTCTGTGTTCATCACATTCACGGATTTCCTATTGAATTTGATTTCTTTGCTTTTGCACACAGGTTCTGCGTCTTGGTTAAATTAAAAAAACTTGTTTTTATCAGCCTGATTTTGCTTAGGACAAAATAATAATAAAAAGCAATAATTATATCAGGAAAAACAAACCTATCATTTTGTATTTTCAAATGATAATAAATAATGATGGTGTTTATGTCAGACACAAATGTAACTCTATTAAATCTTCTCAGCACTTTTATGAGGGAAGAAAACTAGGCACCTCATTAGAAACTGCTGTTGCATACAGACAGACATCGGTCGCATCTGCCATACCTCAGTCTGGGTCAAAGTTGGGGGGTGAGGTTCAGACTTACTGCTACTGCAGAGAGAAGGGTGTCATAACATCATAATTGAACTACTAAGAGTTGGAAAATTTAAGCAATCTGAAAGAGGGAGTTTCATTCATGTTCAGTTGTAGCCTGAACTACACTAAAACACATTTTAATCACATTAGCAAAGTCTAGCTGTGCAGACCATCATCACGGCTTTGGGTTTAAAGTCTATTAATTTCCCCCAAACTCCTGTATCAGCAAGGCATTTTAATTTACTCTACAATTAGCAGAGCTTCATTTCATTAATGGCAAAATTTAAAGGAAAAAACAACCGGCGACTAATAAAAGAATATCTCGTTTCTCCTCCGCCCCCCGCCTCATCAGTTTCTCTCATGACTTTTTTTCATGACTTCTTATGCCCTGCAGCCAATCTAATTCCTTAAGTAATTCCTTGCTTTGGACTCTTAACAAGAAAATCAAAACATGCTTTGAGTGGTGTTGTTGTTGCTGTTAGATAGTTGTTTTCCTGTTCCTGAAGAACACTGGTGAAAATGAGGAGAGGTATGTCGCCTTGTTGCTCTCTCTCGCAGAGTCCTCTGAGATTAAACTTGACAGCAACATAGGAAGAAAAAAAAAGAGCTAGAGGAAGTATTTGTGGGATGTAGGGGAAAGAAAGATGAGTAAAAGTAGCAAGAGGAAGAGGAAATGTTACAAAGAAAGAAAGAGTAACTCAATATTTTCTTTTACTTCATCTTTTTTTTTATGTGTTTGCAAAAAGAAAGGAGCCATTCAGTTAAGGTGCTCAATGAGGCAGGTGTTTCCTTTTAATAAAGAAGTGGCAATGGGGCGTTGAGTGGATTATAATAGCCCCCTGATCACATCGTCATGTCCTGGGAAGAGGGGGGAGGTCGACGTGAAGACAGAAGCAATGAAAGATGTGGTAATGCAGCTGAGATTGAGGTATAAATGGACCAGACTCTCAGTTTGAGTCATGTCTGCTCCCATTAGGATCCTAAAGGAAAGTAGCATGAACGAAACCGTGTCCGCTTTGTGTCCACTGTGCACGGAACAAAACAGGAGTTTTATTTAAAGATCTCTTTTAATCTCAGTTTTTATGTTTACAGCCAATTATTTTCCCCTGCACCACGTCACAGCAGAGCGGTGTTAAGGTGTTTGGATCACTGCAGCGCTTGTTGCTCGCCCGTGCTGCGTGCATGCCTAATTACTCACCTGGAGCTGCTGGGCCTCGTGGTTCTCCAGTCCCTCCACAATTGGAGCAAACCTCTCTTTATTGTTCCTCTCTGCTGCAATTGTCATGGCAGCCAGAATCTTATCCAGGCTGGGGAAAAAAGCAAGGAAATAAACACTTTTACCACCTCGCCGACAGGACGTTTCTTCACAATTTAGGGATCGAACACAACTCATCTCTTCTCGTGTGTTTTTTTAAATGTTATTATTCGTGTGAAATCTGCTCTGTTATTGCTCCAGTAGCCCATTTGGAATTCATCTTGCTGCAACTAAGGTAAGCTTGAACAAAAAGATGGGGTCCTTCTGCAAATGTGGTTGACAAATAATGTGAAAGCAGTCTTACTGAAAAGTCTAAGCAAATTAATAATTAAATGGGCTCAAAGCAGCTCAGAGTACCAGATCATCTGAGACTACATTGAGAATAAAATAAATCCTGTGTCAAACACACACAAAAAGAGAAGTAAACTAAAGTAAGTTGAGCAATTATCTGAACGTTCATTGAAAAATCATGTACATTTTGAGTAGCTGTTTGCCAGAAAAACTGGCATAAATGGAGATTTAGACTTTGAGACACATTTTCCCTTCAAGTCACACTTGATGCACCTGATGTCTACAAAAGTATTCATAGCCTTTGAGCTTTAAACATCTTGTCCCATTGCGAATTTTACTGTGATGTTATGGGAACGATCAACAAAAAATACCACATAATTGTGAAGCGAACCGATTTCATGCAAAAAAAGTAAGAATGTGGGGTTTATTTGAAATATTTTGCCTTTCAACTGATACCTCCAAATTAAATTAAGTGCAAATAACTGGCCTTCAAATGACACTTTCTAAAAAAATGACCTTGCCTAAGTTACTCTCAGTTTTACTTTGAAGGCCTCAAAGGTTTGCTAGAGGACTAGGTTAGGTTATAAAACTGCATCCTGGTGTAGATTCTCAGTCATCTTATGACATGACAATTCAAAATCCTTAAGTAGAAGGGAACTGTACTCCTCCCCTTATATCTTGAAGATGTCGCCAAAAAGGTTTCTTCAGTTCTGGAGATAGCTGAAAGTCGTAGTCAAAACAATCACACCAATAGGGCCATTTAAGTCATGAATGGACATGTGAGTCCCTCAGCCTATCCTCTATTCAGCTCCATGTTTGGATAATTGTTGCGGAACGATCTAAACGTATCCCTAACGATGCCATGTGAGTTGTCACATATCCCAACTAAAGTTGTGATTGCTGGAAATACAGCCGGGGAGACGAATCTGAGCTGTAGAGTAGGTGTTAGAAAGATGGAATCAGAAGCCACCTCCTCTGTTTAGAGTTGGTCTTTCATGTTTTACATAGATGATGACTTCTTTCACTCCTCTCCAACTGTCTTCTCTGTCCAAAATAGCACATTGCTGTGTCCAAACACGTGCCCCTTGTCCTTGAGAGGTAAAGAAACCACTGATTTTGACCAGATGGAATTTGTCTTTCTGCGTTTTGTGTCTTTGTGTTCGGATGTTTTACCCTTGAGATGAACCCGTGTCTGAGAGTGTTGTAGGGCTTAAATTGCACTGGAATATTATGCTTACAAAACATAATTCCTAGTTTATTGGATGCTCCAGCCACATATAGAATGAAATGTTGTTCCGTTGCTTCTTCTTTTCTCCTTCAGTGGACTGAATTGAGGTTTATTTTATTTTTTTTTTATTCTATATGCCTTAATGTGGGTCCAGTTAGAGTGCCCACGGGTTTGAAGTGATTTCCTGATGTGTTTGTGTTCCTGTTCTTTGATGCTTTGAAGGCTTAGTTTGAGAGAAAGGTGGTTCAAGAAAGTTTTGACTCAGGGGGCGAAATACAAACCCTCAACAGCTGAAATCTTTTCCTTACGCTTCAATATTATGTGATATATATATTATGTTATATTTATATAATATATCACTTTGTATTCAACTTTCATCCAAAATGCACAACCAAATACGTTCAAATGTCTGGTTGTAACATGCTAAAATGTGAAAAAGTTCAAGGGGTATGAAGACTGTTGCAAGCCACAAGTTCAGTCACACCAGATACTGTTGCATCCCCAACTACCTTTGTGATTAGTAGCTGATCAGGGAGCAGAGAAGAAGATCATGTGTCTGACCAATAGAGCTGTATGTGCAGAGTAAGGCTTACATGGAGATAAATGGAAGAACCCTGTGATAGACATTACAAAGTCACCGAAAAACATGACGAGTTGCATACTGAGCAGCTTTAAAGCCAGTTCAGACGTAGCTACAAAACAGGAGAGATAGATCTGCTTAACTTGTCGTGTTCTCTTTTGATGCTGTCAGCCGAAAACGGTGCTGAACATGAGTCAGATTCCCAGCACTGGTTGCCGTTGAAGATTTGGAGCAGAAGACCCCAAAAAAAAAAAAAAATTAAAAAAAACCCCAAAAAGAAACGACACCTTTGCTCCTTCGGCTGTCACTTCCACAGGATCCGGACATTTTAAAGCACGGCTATGATCGAGGCAAAGATCTTGTTGTTTAACCTATTTTTAAATTACCTGAGAGACTAGAGTGAGTGAATAAAGTAAGGCGAGACAGAGAGAGGTCTACACCACCACTATATGATTCTAATAGCAGTGATGCGTGTGTGTTTATATCAAACCTATGTGACTGAACAGAACACGAGTGTAATTTACTTATTACCTGCATCAGCGCACTGATTAATGAATCAGGTGCATCTGCCGGCATAAGCTGTTGTAAGCTGAACACAAGTTCACTTGAGTTGTGATCTGTATTATGACAACATTTAGCTCACTTCAGCAGTTAACTTCTTTACCTTGGTTGGCCTGAGCAATCATGACTGGGTGTTTTGTCGAACTGCTACAGACTGAAATCTAGAGATGTTCAATTTTCAAGTTTGTGCATTATTTGTGTGATTTGTTTTATTAAAGGACATTCTTAGTTCGGTGCTTCAATATTTGGGGGGATTGCCAGATGCATGCTTAGGAAAAGAGACCGATCAAATAGCTTTGGCTCCTTAGCTATATAACCTTTTTTTTTTTATTCTAAAAAATATTTCTCAATATGATGGCACTGTATTAGCGGGACACTGTAGCACTTGATGTTAGCCGTCTGATTTAGGTTTGTTGGAACAGGGAAATGTCTAAATGACAGAAGTTTGCGACCACCTCTTAAACTCTAACAATATTAAGTTAATACTCCTGTCTCAATTGATACATCAAAAATCTATCAATCTCACTGTGCGCAACATCAATTTCGCAAAGAACTGTTTGGAAATCAACATATGTTAGCTAGTTATGCAAGTACCCCTCATTCATTTCTCCACATGTCACTATCTGGGGTCTATGTTTGAATTACACCCAAAGCAGAAAGACTCTAACATGATATAGTCAAGTAGTTTGTTTACTTATTGCAAGTCAGATGGTAATGTGCAGCTATAGCTTTGTCACACTGCTCCAGAGCCTGGTCAAGGCAGGGAATGACACCACATACTACAGAGATGAGTACTGAAGGTGCATTCGTTCACTTCTAACTTTTCTCTCCGCCCTTCGTAGAGATAAGCAACTATGGTCGAAATAACAGCACAGTCCTTAACTTACATGAGTCCCGATTTTATAAGCTGACATTATAAAACTGAATCTGGATCTTCATCAAAGCGGAACATCAACTTTGAAGAAGTACACCCTAAATCACTTTTCAGAAACAATTTGTTTTGATAGTTAAAGTTTTGATCATTTGATATTTAAAGCAGAAAAAATATGAGGATGACAACAGCTTAATAAAGAGTTTGGACAAATAAAACACCGGTTATATGGGCATAGAGAAGAGGAGGGAATTAAACAGATATAAATAAGTCGTCAAAGTCAAAGCTGCAAATGCTGAGCATCATGATCTACATTTTTCAAAACTTTATTTAATAGAGATATGACGACTAAAAGACTGATCATTTTGGGATTGTTAATTTAGTTCAGGATGTTTAAATGGACTTAGGACCAGGTTCTTGTTAAGGGTGAACTTGTACAGCTCTGACAATCACACAACAGAAAACGAGGAAACACACTTTCACAAACAACAACAAAACTAATGAAGAGAAGATTCTGTAATTTTCAGTCACTATCAGACTTATGTCGATTCAGTCACGATCTGATTCCTGTTCCATATGTTTGCTTTGAAAAAGGTAAACAGATAGTCCTGACTTTTCCAAAAGACAATGTGCAAAGAACTTAACAAATTAACTAAAAGTCAAGTAAATAGCATTTTATTCTAGATCACAAAGTAAGAAAATAATTGTTACAGGCAACACTAACCTGTCATTCATTATTATAAACCTAAGTTTGAAAGCTTTAAATGATATAGGAACGGTAAATCATATTTAACATCCTAAAATCACCAAAGTTTAAACTTTCTAGGATAAAAACTAATTTATAGTCTGCAACATAAAACTTGTTCTGGAAACTGTTTAGTCAGCATCAGAATGACAAGCCGAGAGCCCCCTTTTAGATGGTCAGAAATTTAAGACACATTTGCTAAACTCAGCTTTTTCCTCACAGAAAATGCGGGTTTGTTTATTTCCTCGACTGCATAAAGACTTGAGTTGAGCTGTTGTTGTTATTCTAGTCCGGCCCAGTGGGAAACAACAGAAACGCTCACATAACTCCAATTTAAAGGCTGTCGAGCAAGTTGTGTCCAAAGTAAACAGACAACGCTGCACCGAACAATGTGATTTTTGCACTGAGGTTATCTGTAGATGCAGTATATGATTGTTCACAGTGGATAAACACAGCATGGCTATTAACAGTGGGGTGTAATTTCTATAAAACATATAAACAAACTTGGAGGAAGAGGACTGCAAGAGTAATATTTTCAATCCTTTTTGTTCAACATTAGAGGTGTAGAGGCAGAAAAGATACACCAGGCTTCCTATTTCTGTCCTCGGTGAGGATTTCAAACGGTGTAGCTCAGTTTACACACCAGCTAAGATTTACTGAAAAAATACATGGCAACACAACCAATTAAAGAGCCATACCACTAAAATGTACCCTGCTGTTTAGAGAAAGTGCATCCCTTACTATCAGATTACAATGGAAAGCACTAAAACCAACAAATGTGTATTGACTGGACCAGACTGGAATCCCTTCTTTAACTGTTAATAGAGATTTCTTTTTTAAGTAATACAAACTCAAGGCTTTCCTTAAAACCGCTGCACTACAAAGGTTATAAAGATTTAAAACTTTAAAGAAAGCCAACCAGTACCTAGTTGGTTTTTGCTAGGAGCGCCAGCTTTCACATAACCAAACAAATGTATTTTTTTGTGGAAAATGTAGAAAAGAAGCACCTGGTTTGCAGGTATTTGTTAGGGGCGTGGTAAGTTTAGGGGACGAATCGGTGTAAACATGATGGGGGCAGCTAGTGTTTCAGTCATGCAGCGTAAAATTTACTCAGCGTGTCCGAAGGCAAGCGTTCCAACACTTTTTGCACTACATGGCTGAAAAGCTAGCTGCCACCACCAAGTTGGGGCGACTGTGGATCAGTGGGTAGAGTAGTTGTCTTGTAATCTAAAAGTTGTATGTTCCAGTTCAGCTTTGGCCTGTCACATGTCGATGTGCTCCTGGGCAAGGCGCTTAACCCCAAGTTGTCTACCGATCTACGTACGTGTGTGCGTTTGTGAATGCAAATGGGTGAATGTAGCTTCAGTGTAAAGTGCTTTAGGTGATCTGAATGACTACAAAAGTGCTATTTAAGTTCAGACCATTTTCCATGTTTTCGTCCTTCAAAATGTCCGGACGCCACACAGTACTTTTCTGTTCCTGTTATTTAACTATTTAATTGTAATGAAACACAATCTATTTTGAACACATGTATCGCTATCGATTTGGCAAGTTTTACACTGTAATTAATCGATTAAAGAGTGCATCCCTAGTACACGTGTAGCTAGCTTAATGACATAAAAACAAACATGCATGAGTCTTTGCATCCAAAGAGCCATTTTGCTGTGGAAATGATACACATGTATTGCATGAAAACACAGATTTATTATTACCTTACTCTATTTACTTCATTATAATATGTAACTTAAAAAAGGCTAATTTTAGCAACAATTTTACTGTTTTCGAGAAACGCCCACACTGTTTTAAGTAGCATACTTTTGTTTTTATTGTTTCCTTCTAAATATTTGATGTTTTTCTTTGTTTCCAAACCTAAAAACAGAAATAAAAGTTTCTCTTTAACTATAAAATTGACCATTTTATACAGTAGTAGTTAATAATCAACCTTATTATCTAAGTTTTGCAGCTCAAGAATGGGACAAGCGTAAGAATGGCTCTGGATTGTGAATGTTGATCATCCCTGGTCAAGAGTTTATGATATCAAGTGAAATCTGTCTACATTCCAGAACCTGCATACAGCGTACTTTTTAATGCCTTTTTTCTTCCAAACTGTAGATCCCACAAGTCACATTTTATTTACATCCTTTTATTAATGGAACTCTGCAGACCTGCAAATAAAACCAATGCTTCTGACCTTTAAAACTGTGACAATCTCATTATCTGACAAGAGTCTCTGTGGAGAGGAGTGGCTGGCCTCTGCCAAGTGACGTGTTAGACGGACTGTGAGAATTGATCAGATACAATCTATTCAACTTACATGTTTTCTTCTCCAATGATACAGATAGCTGAGAGAATTTTGACAATCTCTGTCATCATGTTGGTCTGTTTGGGGTCGATTGCTCTTGCCAACAGCAACAAGCTCCGCTCATCTCCCAGGATCCTTTGCAGTCCATACTGTAAAACACAGATGAGATGAGGCAAGAGAGAGAAGAGGTCCATTGGGTATAAATTAATGAGCGCATTTAGAGTTATGGAGAACTTTCACTTCGAGTAAAATATAAATTACACAAAAAACTGTAGTGTGTGAAGTTATAGTTAGCCTTAATCTTCTTTTAAAGAGGTACGCTTTAAAGCCGTAGAAGAAAACGGTGAGGATGATAAATTGATTTCATTCAGGACAAGATGACAGGGATGAATACTTATAGTCTCCTGCACCTTTTAGTATCAGCACAATTGGAGGACTGGGTTGAGATGACCACGTGTGGTTCACAAGAAGCAATATCGATAGTGCATCTAACCTTGAAATGTGGGCCACTTTCGAGAAATTTAACAAGATCTTCCAAAAAAAAGGGGATAATTAAAAGTTCAGAAACTTTAAATGGTGAAATTAGCTCCACTTTACTGCTTCATTATCCTCAGCCGCTGAACAACAAGATGCAAATAAGGTTTGAAACCTTACCACCTGTGCTAATTTTAGACTTTCACACAAGTTGCATTTAAACATTTTAGGCAGAACTTCCAGATTTTCCTGGTTCAGTTTTCCTGAGCTCTTTGTCATTTTTCTTAACATACAAAATGCAAAAGTCCACTGAAAATTAATAGGAGATATTTCTACAGCAGACAGACTTAAAAAGTGTAATTGAAAGAAAGAAAGAAA
This sequence comes from Valencia hispanica, assembly GCA_963556495.2. Lineage (NCBI taxonomy): Eukaryota > Metazoa > Chordata > Actinopteri > Cyprinodontiformes > Valenciidae > Valencia > Valencia hispanica. The sequence goes on along the minus strand of OY747702.1, from coordinate 44,127,297 downwards.
AAAAGAAAGAAAGAAAGAAAGAAAGAGGTAGGGAAGGAAGGAACAAAGTACACAAGCAACTGAAAGAATAAGAGAAGGAAGGAAGAAAAGAAGAAGGCCATGAGGATGGAAGAAAGTACACAAAGAAGGAATTACATTTATGGGTATATTGTCTAAATACAAGTAATTAAAAAATTAAGATCTAAAGAATCAGTTAAGGGTAGAAATATGTCTCTAATATTTACTCATACAAACCTTATTGTTCATGAAAGCCTTTAAGCACTGGATAAGTTTATGCTGGTTGCGTTTATCAATACTCTCTTGCCTGAAAAAAACCCCAGAAGAAAACAGGAAGGTTTGAAATGACATCCAAGTTAGGGTATGGTTTTAGATAATGACACAGACGTTGGAAGTTGGACATGTTAACTTACTGTTTCTTGTCCAGAAGCTTCTCCAGATGTTCCAGAAGGAGGCCAAGACCCTCATGGCCGAAGTTGTTGACCCAACTGGAATACAAAAAAGACAAAGAAAAGAGAAAAATATCAGACCAAACCAATATTCAGTCTTTATAGCTTCACTGTTGATGAATCCACTCCGCTGAAACTCATCTGACTGCAAAAGGTCCACAGGATATTTTAATTAGGCGAGTTAATGTTAGCATTTTAGGTCATGATCACACGTGCTGCTGTTAGCTAAGTAGACCGTGCTGAGGAACATTAGCTAATTAGCTAGTGTTAGGCAACTTAAAATTGTTAAGTATATACGATTTGATCACAAGATGCTAAGATAAGCTTCTGTTAGCATTTTAGCTAATGTTAGCACACAAAAGGCTTAAGAAGGCTGCATCATGGGGTGGCAGAAGAGTGGGCACCATATATACAGCTATTTGTCCACAAAGCCATGTACTTCCAACCTTCATCACTCTCTACCCCATTTCCTGTTTGACTACAGTAGATACAGTTCACTTGTGCCACAGAAACCTTTAAAAAAAAGGATGTTTTTTATCAATGCAGCTAGGGTTAGCTGCTTTTAGCACAGATGCTACCATTAGCTTGTGTGCATTTTACATTTTACTTTCTGGTTTTCCACTTTTGCCTTTCAAGCCTGTCTCTTTCTTTAGCAGTACAAGAAGCACGTTTACTGAAGAATGTTTGAAGTCATATTTGCCAAGTCAGGTAGTCCATTAGATATAAATTAAATTCAGTTTACCACCAGTTCACAACAAATGTCATTTCAATGCAAGACCAACAAATCCAGTTAAATAGATATGTATCCAAATCAATCAAGTGGTTTGGGACTGGATTTCAGTTGCCGCATTTTTAAGTATTTAGCGTCTGTTTTTCAAATTTTCCATTAAATTCTTGCACTGCTTCTTTATTATTATAAATTAAAGGCAGATGTAAATCAATTACGGACATTCAATGTTGATTACAGCTATTTTGCAATGCAGTCAAGTTCAGTTTATAAAATCAGTTGCAAAAAATGTTTATTCTAAAAAGAACCCAGACGATAGTATCTTGTCACTAACTTTGCAGCAATCTTTCACTCTGAATGGGCATGCATTGATTGAATCAAGTTAATAACTTTGAACCAATTCCTAATTTTGACTATCCATGTGGCAACAGTGGGAAGAAAGCTCCAGCAGAACTTGGCTCAGTATTTTTCTCAATCGCCTATGGGTTGATAACTAATAAAGTCACATGTTTTAGATAAGATGTAGTTAGAACATTATAGAAAGCTTTCTAAATCCCAGTTTAACCCTGTGTTGGATCAGAGCAGATCAAAAACACAGAATTTCAAGTTTATATATGAAAACGCATTATAACAACAATAACTCCACAGTAATTTGGATTATTATACCATTGAACTGTTGAAATTTTAAATAAGACCTACATACTAAGAAATTGTTTCTATGTTAAAGAATTGGTTTACTTTAAAGAATGTGGAATTATGAATAAAGAAAATATGAAATTTAGAAAGAAAAATCAAGCCAATTTCATTAGGCCCCAGATGTTAGCAGCTCACTGAAAGCAGGCAGTGCCATTTTTCACACTATTATAACTGCCAGAAAACTTTAACCTCAGTTGTTTTGATGTTCCAGTGTTCATGAACTTTAGGTTGTCTAGCTGGTTTTTAATGTTTCCATGTGTGTAACTAAAGACTCTTAGTTGAGAGATTAAAAGTTTTTTTTTCTAAAATTTGAATGATTGTCAGAAATTAGGGAGACAGTTGAAGCCAAAATGTGTTTGTTTTGGAGTTGGAGGTATTTAGACCCTTGTTAAACAAGTTAGAGAACTCCTGGACTACGCTCTGCTTTTTTCACAATTTTAACCGAGAACAACAACATTTAATGTCAACCATGCCCTCTCCTTGACACTGAATATATTCTGCATCACTCTGACTTCTAAACTGCAAGCATTTACACACAAATGAGCATCCATCTATCCTAACCAATGTTTTTGGTGCTAAGCAGCTTGCATCCAGGCCCGACGTGAGCAACTATTATACTGTGCCAAAAGATTAAGCAATGCAAGTAAGATAACACTGTAATCGATAATGGATCGAGAGAGATAATTGCCTATGAACCGCAGCGTATAAGGAGACGGCAAATGATCCAGTGCAGATGAGCCTGTTTGTCTAAGCCAGGAGCAGAGTCGAGAGGCGGCTGCGAGGAAGCGAGTGGTCGCAGCCAGATTATGCCATTAGCTTCACTTGTTTTCGGGCCCTTAACTGTCAGTGACGCAAAATGCATGAAGCAATTTTCCAGCATTAACGGTGCATAAGTCAATGATTTATCCCGCCTTTTTGACAATGATTTGAAATAATAATGGTTTGAGTATTAAAGCCGTTTGTATTGACTCAGTGAGTCGTAGGAGAACCTCAATTAGAGGTGAGATGCATTTGCCCGAGGAAGCAAACAAATTTGAGGTGAGACTAACCAATGACTCCTTGTCCCACATTTCTCAAATTTATCCCATAAACAAGCAGAGCCTATTTCTAAACTGTTGATTTTGGATTGTAGAGTTATGATGTGCATGCTTAAACATAAAACAGTAAAACATTCAGACATTCCCTTATGAAAAGTATTTGACCAATGATTTTCTAATCGGATGGCTTCATTCAAACATGCGTTGATCTAAAGTCTGGAGAGGGCAGGAAAGAAATTATCTTATTTTACTGCCAGCAATCCAGCTGGATGTGTTGAGAGCCAAATAGACTTCATCACTATTTTTTACTGGACTGTAGCAAAAACATGGTGGCAAGTACGTGTTTTTCAATGAAAAACAGAATGACCAGGGATTGCCCATTCTTTTTTTCCTTTACCATAAGTCTTGCAGCAGGTTGCAACATAATATAGTTCCCCTCAAGGTTTTTAATGCACTAAATGTTTAGGCCCATCATTCTCTGTCCCCTCCTGCATGACTTCAGGTCATTTGCAGCTTGCCTTCTACATGCCACAAAAGTTAAAGAAAAATTATCTATAAAAAACCTAGATGGCACACATAGAGAGCTTGTCCTGGAGCTATGAAGAAAAACAAAAAAACTCCCGTCATTAAAGAAACTGTCCGAATACATAATAAATCACAAGAAACATTAATAAGAATCTATCTTTGCAAAAATATTTTGTATACTGCCATATCAGAAGCTTTAAATTAGTTTTTTACTCAGACATAAAGTAACCCTTCGTTGTCTAGATAGACCATCGGAGTAATACACATTTATGCATGACAAAATCAACAAAAGAGATCAAATCCTTTCCAATCCAGATCTAATGGGACAATGTACTCAACGATTTCATTAACTTTGGGGAGGACTTATTCCTATAATATTTATGGCTGTAATCCTCTGGTTCAGAACCAACAAAATGCTTTACTTTCAATCATGCATATTCTCCAGGCAAAATGGGAGGAGAAAAGGTTTATTTCAAGTGAAGCAATAGTCTTTTTCTTTTGGTTCATTTCTGCTCACTTAACCTGATTGCATCATGTTATCCTAACTGGGACAGGGCAGGGCAAAACATTCCAAGCTTCCATCAAATGTCCGTTACAATGCAGGTTTTTCCGAATATTTCTGTTAATTTACAATATTGTAAAGCAGAAATGTGCTGCTATTCTGTCAGAACTTATTTGTTTGCCTTGAGTGCTGCCCATTATTCAGTCTGGACATCTTAAAGTTAATCACTGATATGACCTCTAAAGTGAGAACAGGCTTAAAAATGTGTAAAGAAAATTTTAGTACATGGCTCAACAGGGACAGAATCAGACTCTGTCCCATCTCATGTTTGAATGATCACTTCTGTTGTGTTTAGAAGGCTTGTCTGAGGATTGATTTCAGTATATAAACCACTTTTATCATTTTATGAGGGCTCAGTGAGCAGCTTTGTTACTGAAAGCTTCTGAGCACGCACAATGTGTTTCATATTGTATTACAGACCAGGCTATATAACTGTCCCTCTGTGGGTTTAGGGCCTGTTTGGTGCTACAAAATTCCTGTGCTATGCAACAAATGGATCTCAACAATACAGCTTGAACCAAAGCTGCACCGGTGTTAGCTTAGTGATTCTGGCAAGGCTCCGTGTGGAGAAGGACCCTAGTGCCGACTTTCTGACAGAAGGCAAGAAGGTGAAGAACTAAAACAAACTTCTTTTTATTAACAAAAACAAATCATTGCAGGGCAGAACGTTAAACATTCAGTCCACACTGCAAACCTAAATAAAGGGGCAAGCAGAGCAGTGCAGGATCATACTGACAAGGTGAGCCTGCAAACCAAATTGGAATCCAGGCAGAACATAGGCTGAGGGAGGAGATAATGAAAAACAGAAATCAGGTGAGTAGCAATAAGCAAAGACCAGGTGTGTGACAAGAGCAACTCTACGACGAAACAGGCTTTCTAAATAAAACTCAAAGCACTAGAAGGAAGAACCTGGAATTTAGGCCCGAACTGACTGAAAAGTAAAGCAAAATAAATCAACATAGTAAAAAAATAAGACTAGAGATAACTAAACTCCTGATTACAGTAGAGAATTGCTGGACAGTTTTCTCCGGCTCATTAAAATATGATGATTAACACGTTTGATCACATTTGAATGAACACCTGATAGTTTAAGACAGTGTTGAACAATAGTGATATCATACCTCATTGTTATCCTGTATAAAAGTTTTAAATAAAATTTGTTAGAAAAGGTGAGCACATTTATATAATAATCCAGAGTCTGAAATTAGATTATAGGGGTTAAAAGGAGTGATAAATCCAACAACTACATACAGAACCTGAACTGCCACAATATTAAAGAGCATATTGCAGGTTAAATACATATAAAATGTTATCCAAAATTACTATTTGAAACGTTTATTGAGCATATGTTTTGTTTTTACAGTACATAAGGCCACAAATTTTAATAAAAAAGGTTTCATAAACTGGACTTTGTGAGGTAAGCGAAGGGAGTCATATGCGCCGCCTCAGCTCAGTGTAGCGAGTAGGTAGTTATCGGGTAGAGCTGTGGTGTTATCGAGAGTCTGTGTGTTTTGTATTGGGTGCATTTGTCTTAAAAATGGTAAATTATTGTATTTGTGGAGGCTGTACAAACAGCAGGGTGTCAGGACTTTGAGTCCACAAATTTCCAAATAAAAACAAAAACGGAGCCATCTTCTGTTCCTGGGTGCGTCTTGCGCAGCTGAAAAGACGAGATTTAACGTCTGCTTCGGCTACAAAAAAACGCTCACTTCAGACCGGAGGATTACCATCCCAGCGATGTGATGGAGTTCAACATGGGATGCAGAAGCAAAGATCAGCGACTGACACAAGGCACAGTTCCTTCAGTGCGCACAACTTCATCGGCAACTTTATCGATCCATCAGAGGCTCAGCTCTACGCAGACAGGATCTTGGCATTGGAAGTCTTGTTGTCTACGCTGCTAATTACCAACTTTGTTGAAAGAACAATATCAAAAATTAGATGCGACGTGATATGTGGTTTGTTAAATAAGCAGTACAAAAGGGGTATCAGGAAAATGTGTACGTTGTCTCTCTCTGTCTAAAGTGCTATACCACGTTACGTGAATGGATATTAACCAGTTTAAAACAACTTAGTAAAGCTCGTTATTGTTTATTATTGGCAAGGATAAATACTATAATATGCTGAAAAATATGTGTTTTTTTTCTGGTATATGATAGTAATCTGTATGCATGACAGTCAATTTGCCCAAGACAGCCCATTATTTCAGCAATCTAATTACTGATCCGCTGCTGATCCATACCAACAATTGATGCCTCAATGAGACTAGATATTAAAATACATTATAAAATATTCTATTTCTTGTTAATTAAACGCAAACGTAAATGGGACCCCTGGTATTCACAGTTGTTAGGGACCACAGCAATCCACAAATACTTGAGACACTCTCTAAAAACGGTTAGGACTGCCTACTTGTAATAGTTCAAACATCAAATATACCTTAATATACATTAATACACACGATGGAAACTGTCTCAGCACTACCACAGAAGCCAATATCTACAGTATTCTTATTTCCGCTCTTGGGGGTACAGCCAATCAGCGGTAAAGAAAATAAATGCCGCTCCTGGATTGGCTGCTTTGCAAACACCAGCCAATGGCAATTAGTGTTGCGCCTGCTTGTTTCAGCTTCCCAAACTGCATTTTCTCTTAGATATTTTAGATATGCGCCATGAAAAATGTGTGAACAGGAAGATTTTCCAAGAATAATTTGGAGTCACGTTCCAAAGAAAATCTGTGAATACTGAAATGGGAAGCAATAGCTGCAAATGATGAATTACTGGAGAGTAGTGGGAGACAACAGCAGAGGGAGGACAAGTGGTCAGTAAGCCCAACAGCAGCCTCAACTACAGCTCAAAAAGATTTTTTCTAGCATTGTTAAAAATTGGCTGGCTCTTACATTTATAGAAAAAATAATTGCCTCATATATAACAGAAGTATTTAGAAAAACACTGTTTGAAGCAAAGGAAAAGAAATCAAATCAAAACTTTATTTATAAAGCGTTTTCATACAAGAATTGCATCACAAAGTGCTTTAGAGATTAAAATGACGCCACATAAAACTATATTGCATGCCTCCCCCACAGATTTAAAAGCATGGTCACAGTTATACCCCCCCCCCCCCCAAAGACATATTATTGTATGTCTCCAACATTTTAAGACAGAGCTAAATCTCCACCATGAATTGTCAGACTGCAATGTCCCTAAAAGAGACCAACAACTGTATTGGATGAAATTCAGGCAAACACCAACCCTCCACTCATGCTTTCAAAATGCTTTGCTCTAATAACATCAGGCCTCAAGATCCCACTGGCTGGTGCTCATGTTTAGCATAATGTGTCCTCCGAAACTTATTCTTCATAAAGCAATTCTTCAAAAGCAAATAATGAAACTCTGAGTTTGACGCCGATGCCTATGCAGCCTCAGGACTATATAGCTGGTCTCAGCACTCCACAAATGTGATGTCGAGTGTAGCCAAGCCAGCAGAGGAACAGCAGCGGTACTCAAAAAGAGCTCTCCGAGGTGAGAATCTGCAACATGAATTAATTTGCTGCCGAACATCCGCATGTGTGCATGTTTCAGTCTGAGAATGAAGCCACTGTGAGACAGTGAAAAGAGCAAAATCAAAAGTTAGTTGTGCAGCCATGGTATCATGTCAGTGACAGCACACCATGATCCCAGGATGCTTTGAAATGTCTCCCCACAGAGTAGAAAACACCTGAAATTTTTATTCATCCTCTGTTGAACACCAAGTATTCGGTCCTCCACAACAACAACTGTTCTTACAACCAGCTGAATTTTCGGAAGAAACCAGGAAAAGTGGATGACCACAGAGGCTTTTTTAAACGTTTTAATTTGTAAGCGTCATGCAAAACCGTTGGAGCTGTTCCTGACTGGAGAGCATTCTTATTTCAGGTCCTTGCAAAGATGAGTTAAGACATCAAAGAGGGAAACAAAAAGCGAGCATATTTTTCAACAAACTCACTCATTTTTCAATGTCAATGCTGCCATTTTGCTGCACACAAATTTCATATTGCATGAACAGCAAAAGTGGTGAACATCTTTATCACATGAGCATCAGCATTTTAGCTATGGACAAGGACAATACTGTAAAATAGGTCCACTCTCCGTCTTTGTAAAGGCTTTTCTTTATAGAAACACAACAAGTAGCAATATTTTAAAGATTGAAGTGAATTCTTGTTTGGATAGTGCCTATAATAATAACAAATTACATTTTCATTGTATTTTATTGTGCAATAACATGATCGCATAAAATTAGGGTACATGTATTCAGAATTATTAAACAGCAAGAAACTTGTACTGGAGACATTTAATTAACCCCCCCAACTAACCTGATCTACAACAAGCAGTTACTACCTAGACATCTCCTGGTTAAGGAGAATCCATTCTATTACACAGCTTGGGTAAAATCAAGCACTTCTGTCGACTAACTTCAAACAATAGAAGATCACCCACAGCCTATGACCTATAGAGTTTCATGCAAGGTGTGAACCCTCATACTAAACCTGCCTAGTTGTCTCTGAATTAGCCAGAATGCATACAAATGTCAGGTCTGAATGAGCCGTGGGACGACCAGCTCTGTTCTAGGATGCCCCCCCAACCCAGTGCAGGTGGTGGGAGACAGAAGGACTCAGAAGGGCTAAAATATCATCACTGTTGGACAATGTCTCCCACCCCATGAATGAAGCTGTCGCTAAACTGGCGAGCTCCTTCAGCGACAGACTGCTGCATCCTCGGTGCATGAAGGTACGTTATCGCAGGTCCTTCCTCCTGGAAGCTGTTAGACTCTACAAACCATCACTGCTCCCAACAAACCCGATGTTTACATCCCTGCTGTAACTTGCACATCTCTGTTGGCACAGTTTCTATTTTTCACTTCTTGAAAATAAGCCTGTTGCTTTTTTTTAAATGCACAAATACTCATGCACAACCTGTAAAATATTTTTTTATTATCATGCTCTGTTGCACATTTCTCGAATCCGAGTATGCCATTTTTATTTTTAAAAACTGCAGAGTATTTTAGGGATAGTGTCCTTACTGTACACTATATTATTTTTTTATTCCGTTTTTTTATATTTTCTTATGTGAATCTATATGCTCCGATTGCCTGTCACTTTGCTGCTGTAACAACTGAGTTTCCCCTCCGTGTGACAGTAAAGGATGTTTCTATTCTATTTATTATTAATTTTCTAACCATGACTGTCTGTATTTTCCTAACTGGCAATCTTTCCAATCTTGTAAGCATGGGAAAAGTATAGTATCCTTATTTCAGTCAGCTGACCAGCTGTGTGCAGCAACAGGTCAGGGAGGAGCAGTTGAAAGCTCCACACAACTGGAAAAAAAAACAAGCCCACAGATCAATCCAGCACTTTCTTTGGGATCTCAATAAAAGGCCTTTAAAGCATAAGATGGAAAGTTTTAGTGAAACTTTAACTTTTAAAAACCTTGTTATATCTTGATAACAAAAACCGCTCTATGTGCAATAGAAATGGACGGATTAATCCATCTTTTAACTGATAGCTACAGGAAACTGTAGCTGATGAGTCCAACCATAGTTTAACATCAACATTTTCTGATAAAATGTAAACCAGTGAATTTTATTTAGGACAAACAAAACATTTATCCACTGCATTAAGACCCACGATTGTTCTCAAATAGATTATGGTCATGAAGCAGCAGAAAATAAATATTTCTAAGGACAATACTAACGGATTTATATGACATTTATTTCCACTATTGGAAATAACTCCCTATTAAATCATAATAAAATTGAAATTAGATATTTCTTAATTATGTATGCATAACTCCGGGTGTAACAGATAAGGCTGTATTGGGGGTTAACAGATGGCGTCATAAAATGAAGCCGGCGCACCCCTTAAAATATGTTCAAGACGCCGAGGACGTTTATGTCTCCAAAATCACTTTTACTGCCTCGAAGGAACAAGGGCAAACTTCAACTGTGAAGAAAGCCGCGAGGGGGGGGAAACTAGTTAACCTGCTCATTTCTGATTGCTTGTCACGTCCGTTGTAGACATGACATAACAGTCATGCCAAATTTAACCGTCAAATCAAACTCTGTTCTGGAGGGAGGAGTGCGGCGGAAAGGCTGCAAAGTTAAACACAGAAATGGATTAACTGATTTTTTTTCCCCCCTCTTCCTCAAATAACGGCGAAGCATTCGCCTACAAACCTCTGTGAAACAATTACGTCCTGTAATGTTCGGATCCTTCCAGGTTCAATTCTCCTTGACAAGTGGAAGAGGAAAAACCTTCCTGGAGGGGAGGGGGTTGAGAGTGGTTTGTAATAACACAAGTAATCGAAAGAGCAACGATTACCTGAATGTATTCTTGGCTCCAAGTTAGTTTATAAAAACATGATCATCAAGACAGGGAATTAAATTGCTTTATTTCTGAGTCTTATAAGATAGAAGGAATTTATTTAATTCTAAAAAGGCTAATAATTCCCATGAGTCCTGAACATTACACTTAAACATTACAAAAGCCAACTTTTTTTCCCCATTTTTAAATCCTCCATCTAAATAAACGTAACGGACATGGTTTCTGATTAAGCTTCCCTGCTTCAAAATGGGTGCACAAGATCAACCCTGGATGATTCACTTTGATATACCAACATCAAAAATGACAGATTTGAAACAGTATCACTCATTCATAGAGCGACAACTCATTGTGGATTCACTGAGAGCCACTAATCACGCTTTGTGTCTGTGCCAGACAAGATTTCAGGCCTGAGCTGTCGAGAGAGCAGACCCGGGAGATGTTTAGAAGCTCATACTGGTTTCAACGCTCACAACAGCAGAGGGACAGATGGATATGCTCCTTTGTGCTGGTGTTAATTGCCTGCTGTACTCGCAGTAGACGGAGAGGGGCCAAAGGAGGAAGAGTGAGAGACATAAGGGCCCTAGTTAGAGCTGCTACTTTTAAAAATGTTATGTCAAGAGAGCAGCTTTTCCTCCATCTTATAATTGTCTTTGATTTTACTGCATGACCTTTGGCTAGATGTATAAAACTTAATTGCAATCAAGTACGGCAATATAACTTAGGTTTGCTTTTGTTTCCAAGGTAACCTTTCATTTTAACCTTTCATTTACAAGGACTATTTGGTTTTCTGCAGACTTTAGCTAACCAGCTGAATTTATTTTACTCTTGGTTCGGATACAAGGAGCAACAATAAGCTATGCGTTTTTAAAGGTCTCGTTCACTGAGAAACCGTGTAATACTTGTTCTTTTTGAAATATGATCGGTCACTCTGCGTTGCACATGCATGCTGCAGGTGAACATTTTCTCCAACCCCCATCGTCTGCATTAGCCACAGAAAGGAAATACACACGATTGAGCGAGTCAGAAAAAGGCAGTCCCTTCTACGTCACAGAGAAAATTTGTATTCATAGTCTCACGTACTTTGGATTGCGACCACCGTTGATTTTGCGGAACAGGAAAGAGCGTCTGTGCTAGTAGAACCTAACCATTAGCAACCGAAACATGTTTGGGCTTGTGTTATTTGTGGAGATAACACATCCCCGATAAATTTTTTACCCAAGAAAGAGGAGCTGAGGAAGTAACCACCAGCGAAGTATAACGCTAAGTTAGTTATTTGATCGAAAGCAGCATAAGAGTTATGTCGCTATTAGCCAACCAAATGTGAGACGCTTGCATATCATGAATTGGGGTCGCGTTAACCGAATATTTTCCGTATTTGACCTTTTTTTTTTTTTTTTTTTATGGTGGCAGAAAAATCTGAAGGGTGTTGGTCATTTTGACAGAATAATATTCAAAGCCCTGACCAGTTGTTGCAAATATGCAGACATTTTTAACTTTATGCACGGAGTACGGGTAACTAAATCAATCAAAAAAAAGATTCCCATGAGAGCATCTGACCATCATCTCAGACCTGGGCACCGTATTCAGTGCATGTCGCTATCTGGGAGCTGACACCACGTTGAAGAGTCACTGAGGCTTTGGAGCGCATCTGTCGCTGCACCTTACACAGACTGGCAGTGACAGAAAGCTGCAGTTTAAATACCAAAGCAGGTGAAATGTTTAGAATAGTTGAAGCTTAGTAATCTGCTCGATGCATGATGGCTCGATATGGATTCTCTGATCAGTTTGTTCGGATTTAATTTGAAATAAATTTTATGAAAATGAACTACTAAATATGTTATTATTTAATAACCTGACAGATAAAAATGTATTATGATAGGATTGTTTTTGACCCCATCAGTCAAAATGGCCAACAACAGAAGATTGTAGCGCGACCTCTGATCTTTCATATTATCGTTCCCCCCCCACCTACTCCTCCAGCAAATTTCAACCTCCTGAAACAGCGCGAGAGCATTTTTCCCACAGAAAACACCCCACCCCAAGCATTCATTCAAACTAGAAGCCACAGCAGATTTATTGAAAAAAACGAGTGAATGAGACCTTCAACATATTCAGTACTATTATTGATTCACTGTGCTTATTTGAAGCCGTCTGTAGCTGTGTTGGATTCTCTTACACAAGACAGAACAAGAAAACATTGTGGCTAATCATTTTATTTCCTTTTAATTGAAGTAATTTAGATTTTTTCATTGGACGGTTCAAGACTGTATATTTATTAGGTCAGAATTGAGCTTTTACTTAGTAGAATGATGATATGCTTAAAGTTGTCTGGCATCAAAGTGGAGGAAGCTGACATGAGTTACGACAACAATTAATTTCCCTTTGGGATGAAGGAAGTGGCTTTGAACTGAATTGATGGAGGTTACCTAAAACCAGCTCTGAGCAGCTGATTGGCATCTCAAAGCTCAAACAATACCTGATATATGACCCTAAATCCCAGAAGAGTTGAAAAGCAGGCTTCATGGATGCAGAGCAGGAACAAAGAACAGAGAGAGAAGGAGGAAGTTCAAACCATCTCTTCCATTGATTATAATGGGCAAGGATCATATCCCCGACTCCAACATCTCTCTGCCCAGCTTTCTGACAAATAGTTAAAATCTGCAAATACTTGACACATCCTTGAAAAACACCTATTACTGTCTATTGTATTTGTTAAAACACCAAAAATACCTTAATATGCATTAACACACACCCTGTAAAACCAACTTAGCACTACCACAAGAGCTCACATCCTTATCTCTGCTCTTGGTGGTACAGCTAATCAACTAAAAAGGAAATTGGATGGCGCTTCTGGATTGGCTGCTTTGCAAGATGCGTTGCTACTAGGTATTTTAACTTCCAGAGCTGCAATTTCTTTTCAATATTTCAGATATGCTCTTTGAAAAAAATCCAGGAATAGACACATTTTCCATTAATGATTTTGTGCTACGTTACACAGAAAAATCTGCAAATGGGTAAATGTGTGAATGTGGTAAATAAGCATGGGTTCGGCTGTATACACTTTTATGTCAAATGTAATAAGAAAGATTTACATGAAGAAGATTCATTGTCCTGTAGTAAAAGCTGTGGGGTTTAAATGCAGCTAAACTTCTGAACAAGGTTTGAGGAAAAGTGAGTATGTGAAAGAGTTCTTAAAAAGAACAGCAGCAATGATCTCATCTTGCTATGTCCGCTTCAACAACACTTTTACAGTTCTCGTTTAAAGTTTACCTCAGTGTGTTGCTACAATAGTGACACCAGGGGACAGACTCAACAGGATGCACAACTTTGAAGCTTTTTCATACAGCTTGCTGCACAGCAACTCATGACAGCAACAACACCACAGTGAAACCACCCGCACTAAGCTAGTGAGACCTGTTCACATTCATCTGCATGAGCACCAAGGTCATAACACAAACCACCCATACCAGTAGTGGGCATTTCCAGGCCTCGAGGACTTGTGTCCGGCATGTTTACAAATGTTTCCCTGTTGAACACGCCTGATTTAGGCTATGTGCACACGTAGCTGTTTTTTTTTTTTACGAATATTTTCACCACCTCGTTTAAAAAAAAATCTCCGTCCACACCTAACCGCATAAGTGTGTTGTTAAGCACATTCATAGACATGACAAACCTGTAGGGGGCAGTAGCTCCCCCAAATCCTATCCACTCAGAGTAACTTTCTATGTTCTAACTTCTACATAGAGCAGTAATTAAGCTTGTAAAAACAAGCAAGCAAAAAGCGCTTGGACAATCGATGATGCCAACACATCTCTGAGGGCATAAATGCTGTTTCTGAGTGTAAACACAGGTCGCACAAGTGATGTCGGAGGATTTTTGTCCCGGAAAGTGACGTTGCGGAGCTGAAAACTCCTGTTATTTCTGTCCACACGCAAACACTTAAAACGGAGAAAACCCAAATCTCCGCTTTGGCCGGAGTTTTTAGAAATAATTTTTTTCTGTGATAAAAACTGGGTTTTCGTGTAAATGAGACGCCAAACCGCAGGGAAATATCTGCGTTTTTCCTTTGTGTAAACGGGGCCTTAAATAAACAGGTCATTAGCAGGCTCCTCCACAACGTAGTGACAGGCTGAGGAGATAATTCAACTATATGAAGCAGGTGTTTGGAGAAGGGACATATTAAAAACATGCAGGGCGCTAACCCTTGAGGACGGGAATTATGGGTACCTTACCGACACCTAAAGAAGGCTGACATTAAAAGGAACATGAATGTCTTTTGGCTTCTCAAGACTCCTACAAAGAAGCTTTCACATGATGAAAATGTAGAATATTTAAAATATTCTTTATATTTTTGAAAGCTAAATGGTCAAACACAGATATTGTATACAGAAAGAAAGAAAACCTGTTATAAATGTTCAAATCGATCTTGGTATTGCTCAAAGCAAAAAGGAGGATTCAGCTGAAGTGACACAATTTCTTCCCCACAAAATTAGAAAGTAAGATAAATTTTAATTTTCTAAAACTTGACCTCAATTCTTTTGAATGGATTAGGAAGTAAATGAAAAGAGGGTTGTAAATCTGACAGTTCCAAATGAAGCAGCGAGTATCAAAATGATAAAATTAAAAGCAGGAGTGAATGAAGCCGGGGATGAGTAATTGGCTGGGTAAATTTTAACAGAAAAAGAAGTGGAAAACCCGACAGCTGAGGAAATAACAAAAGCAGAAACAGAGAAGGCAGCGGACGCTCCGGGCAATGCCATCTGTGGGTGGATCTGCGAAGGCTGTGTGCCACACACCTGTGCGGGGACTGCCCGGGAGATAAGGCCCACAGCAGAATGGCCCCACGGCCACCTGTGCTGCCAAACAGGTGCACAGCCCAGCCAATTAAACTATTAGACAAACACAGGCCTGTGGGAGCAAATTAGCAGGCGGTGCAAACATCAGAGGGAAGACAAAAAGCAATGGTAAGCACTCGCCGGAAGAACAACACTTTGCTAGCAAGATTTTGGGGTCTGCACACAATTTTAGCTGCTACCATAACCTAAACAAATCATCAGATCAATTAAAGATATAATCTTAAATGTTTTTCAGTGTTTTTGTAATTCAGTAGAGATTCATCTAGATAAAAGCCCTATTTAACTCCCATACACCTAAATGACACCAAGTTACTAACTCAATTTATGGAGAGGAAACAAGCAGACAGAGAGGCTGTACACCATGTAAGAGGACACACTGCCTCAACTGTAAGATAGGTCAAGAACATTATTCATGTAAGCTTTTACTTTAGGATCGACGGGCGGTGTCATTAAGTCAGTGTGGGATTACATGAAGGGCTGAAAACAACGGAGACGATCATAAATACGAGACCAGATGGTAAACGGAGAAGCTTAGAACAACACACCTGCGGAGCACAGAGAAAATCTGAGCCAGAAAAATTCTGTCAAGACTAAAGATTGTCAAAATATGTATGAGATTAATAATCGTTTTACACCTGCGTGAAATTGCCCCTCCCTCACCTTGTTCAAATTGGTGTCAAACAATTGTGCTGCAAAAATCTTTGTTTGTGCTACTATCATTTTAAAGATATTAATAAAAGTTTTAAGAGGTCATCCAAGGTCAACCAGCCCCCTCCACATTACTAAAATCAAACCAAATTGATGTCAATCAACTGTGCTACATTTGAGCTATTTTTATTTTAGAGATAGTGATAAAAGTTTAAAGCAGAGAAGGTCAACCAGCCAGCAAACATTGCTGAAATCAAACAAAATAGGTGCCAAACATTTGTGCAGCAAAAAATTTTGTCTGTGCTGCTATCACTTTAAAATACCACATTTTGGGGCGTCGCTTCAATTTACTTTTACAAAGGTAATTAAGAAAATATTTAGGATATTATTTTGAAACACATTTCACGCCCTGCAACAGCAGTACAATAGTCCACAGCACAGAATTGTTTTCCTTTCTTAACATTTTTCATAAATTAATTTAAAAAACAAACTTATTTTAGCTTTATTTGTTTTAAATTGTTCAGAAAGTGTACTATATTAAAAGTAATAAGTAACAGCCTGAGAAAAAAATGCTTCATGATCTTTGAAGCAGTAAAAGTGTTTGAAATGTGAATTTTATTTTAGGTTAGAGCTAAACCAAAAAGTAAGAGAAGGATTTAAAAAAACAATTTTAGGGGCATGTTTAGTTGAAATAAAATACAGTGTACCAAATGTTGACTCAACACCCCGGTTCCCTAAGGAATCCAGCATGAACGCACTGCTCCAGCAAGTATTTGATGACAGTGTACAAAGGTTACATTAACATAGCGCAGTCAAATGCAGACTTTTTGTGTGTTGTGATCCATAACAACAAAATATATTCACATTAATTAGTGCTAACCTTCTCCGTGCTTCTGGAAAGTAAGTCGCTTTCTCCAGGAGAAAAATAAGTAGTATAAAGATAACTAAATGACCTGTGTGAGTAAACCCACACAACCCCCAGCTGAACCTAACCATCTGCTGGATTTAACTCATTCCTAAAGACACTTCAAGAGGTAAAGCCTTTTATACACATATACTGGGCAACCTTGACCTCAGTGAGACACCCTAAATGTAAGCAGACTATTTTGAATTGAAAAAACAAAAAACAAAAAAAACTAACAAATTGTTTTTTACTTAAATCTCAATATTATGCTAACCTGTTTGCCTATTATACACAAAATGATGTATAGAATATTGTTTCACATGCACATTTTAATGCAGGGTAAACTACACTAATAGAAAAAAAGTCATTGTAGCCATTTCAAGAAGTTAACTGGTAAGGACGTCCCAGTTTAATTTCAAGTATCGGGTCGACATCTGAATGACCGATATCAGATACCCTGGCTAATCCCAACCATAAATCCCAGTTGTTGGTATACTGTCTTTGATTTAACCTCAGCTTTGTTGTCAGCAGGTGAAGGATATAACTTTAGTCAAGACTGTAGCTGAACAGTTGAAACCAGGTATTTATATACACTGTATTAAATAATCTCAGAAGAAAGAAAGAAACAGATTTTTCAGAGGTTTTGAAATTTATATATACTATTACTGCAATGCATTTAAAAATGTGTAAAATCCTACATGATTATATGATAGATTTGGAAACATCCGAAAGGTTCGTTCACAGCACCTGAGTTAAATGGAGGAAGACCTGTGGATATATCTCACACACGGCTTCCTTGTGTGACACTGTGGAGAAATCAAAACAAATCAGGCAAGATATCAGGACTATTGACCTCCACAAGTCTGGTTTGTCTTCGTCTTTACAAATTCTACATGCCTGAAGGTGTCCCGTTCATCAGTTCAAATGCTTTGTAGAAGTATAAATAACATGGGAATATATAGGCATCACAGAGTTCAGGAAGGAACAGGTTCTTTGTCCTGGTAATGTGTGAAACAACTCAAGAGCTAAAGCAATAAACCTTGTGAAGACGCTGGCGAAACCTGGTGAGAGAGTGTCATTATACAGAGTGAAACAAATTCGGTACTGCTATTGGCGAAAAGGTCATTCGGAGAAGAATTAGCCTTTTACTGCAAAAGTAACATGAAAAGTCAGATTACAGTTTGCGAATGCATTCAGTCCGGAAGACCTTCATTTTAGGTGACATGTCCTGTGGTCCAACGAAGCTACATTTCTTCTGGCCATAAAGACCGTCGTTTAATTTGGAGGAACACGCAGAAAGCTTGCAAGCCTGTGAACTCCATCCCAGCAGTGAAGAATGTGGCTGGCACCCTTATGTTGCGTGGGTGTTTTGCTACAGGTGGGACTGGGACACTTCACAAAATAGTTTGAAAAAAGATCCTTTCCTGGAAATACTGGTGCATAATCTCAGAAAATCAAAACCTGGGTAAAAACTGTGTCAATGACTCTAAGCATGGCTACAAATTAGGGTTTGTTTTGGAGTGACCATCACAAAGCTTGATCTCAGTGCCATAGAAAAGTTTTAGTCAGAGCTGAAAAGATGAGTGAGAAAAAGGCGACCTGAAAACCTGACTCGGTTACACTAGTTCTGTCAGGAAGAATGGGCCAAAACTTAAACTTTACAGTATAAACGCTAAATATACCAAATACTAAGGAAATAAACTCAGCAAAAAAAGAAACGTCCTCTGACTTTCAACTGTTTTCACTTTCAGTAAACTTGTGTGTAAATATTTGTATGAACACTAAAAGAGTCAACACCAGAAGACATAAACTAAAAATGTTTCACAGACATGTGATTAACAGAAATAGAATAATGTTGTGAATTGGCGCTATTTAAATAAACTGAATTGAACTGAAAAAAAAACAAAAAAAAAGAAATAGAATAATGTGTCCTTGAATGAAGGGAGGCTCAAAATCAAAAGTACCAGTCAGTATCTGGTGTGGCCACCAGCTGCTTGAAGTACTGCAGTGCATCTCCTCCTCATGGACTGGACCAGATTTGTCCATTCTTGCTGTGAGAGGTTACCCCACTCTTCCACCAAGGCACTTGCAAGTTCCTGGACATTTCTGGGGGGAATGGCCCTAGCCCTCACCCTGCGATCCAACAGGTCCCAGACGTGCTCAATGGGATTGAGATCCGGGCTCTTTGCTGGCCATGGCAGATCACTGACACTGCTGTCATGCAGAAACTCACGCACAGAACGAGCAGTATGGCTGGTGGCATTGTCCTGCTGGAGGATCATGTCCGGATGAGCATGCATAAAGGGTACCACATGAGGGAGGAGGATGTCTTCCCTGTACCGCAAGGCATTGAGATTGCCTGCAATGACAACAAGCTCAGTCCAATGGTAATGTGATGTACCGCCCCAGACCATGACGGACCCCCCACCTCCAAATCGATCCCGCTCCAGGGTACAGGCCTCGGTGTAACGCTCATTCCTTCAACGATAAACACGAATCCGTCCATCACCCCTGGTGAGACAAAACCGTGACTCATCAGTGAAGAGCACTTTTTGCCACTCCTGTCTGGTCCAGTGAAGGTGGGTTTGTGCTGGTAATGTCTGGTAAGGACCTGCCTTACAACAGGCCTACAAGCCCTCGGTCCAGCCTCTCTCAGCCTATTGCGGACAGTCTGAGCACTGATGGAGGGATTGTGTGTTCCTGGTGTGACTCTGGCAGTTGTTGTGGCCATCCTGTACCTGTCACGCAGGTGTGATATTCGGATGTACCGATCCTGTGCAGGTGTTGTTACACGTGGTCTTCCACTGCGAGGATGATCAGCTGTCCTTCCTTTCTCCCCGTAGCGCTGTCGTAGGCGTCTCACAGTGCGGACATGGCAATTTATTGCCCTAGCCACATCAGCAGTCCTCATGCCTCCCTGCAGCATGCCTAATGCACGTTCACGCAGATGAGCAGGGACCCTGGGCATCTTTCTTTGGGTGTTTTTCACAGTCGGTAGACAAGTCTCTTTAGTGTCCTGCGTTTTTAGAACTGTGACCTTAAATGCCTACTTTCTGTAAGCTGTTAAGGTCTTAACGACCATTCCACAGGTGCATGTTAATTAATTGATTATGGTTAATCGAACATGCATGGAAAACATTGTTTAAACCCTTTAGAATGAAGATCTATAAAGTTATTTGGATTTTTACAACATTATTGTTGAAATACACAGTCCTGAAAAAGGGACGTTTCTTTTTTTGCTGAGTTTATGAGTAAACTTAAGTCTTAAGAAATCTCTCTCTTTATTCTGACAAATAGAAATCATTTCAGTAATCCTAACTCACATTCAACAGGAACTGTTTAGTCTGATTTAATGTAAGGGAGTAAGAAAAAATGGTTCTGCGTCTTTTTATAGTGTATGCAAAGGTGAAACTCGAATAATTAGAATGTCGTGCAAAAGTTCATTTATTTCAGCTTTATTTCAACTTAAAAGGTTAAACCAATATATGAGATAGACTCATTAAATGCAAAGCGAGGTATTCCAAGCTTTTATTTGTCATAATTTTGATGATTATGGCTTACAGCTTATGAAACCCCCAAATTCAAAATCCCAGAACATTAGAATATTACATGAAATAAATAAAAAAAGGATTTTAAATAGAGAAATGTCAAACCTTTGAAAAGTATAACCGTGCATATTTACTCAGTACCTTTTGCATCAATTACTTTTTGATGCTTTCCTCCTTATGGAGGGTGTCATTGACGGTTTTCTGCACAACTGTCAGGTCAGCAGTCTTCACTATGATTGTGATTCCTACTGAACCAGACCAAGAGACCATTTAAAGCTCATCATAGTGTGACACTTTTGAGCCTAAAATATTTAACCTTTTCACAACATTCTAATTTTCTGAGATTTTGAATTTGGGGTTTTCATAAGCTGTAAGCCAAAATCATTAAAACGACAACAAATAAAGGCATGAAATATCTCGATTTGCATGTAATGAGTCTATATCATAAATGAGTTTCACCTTTGCAGTTGAATAAATAAAATAAATGAACTTTTGCAGAAAATTCTGATTTTTCGAGTTTCACTTGAAATTATGTGGTTTCAACTGTTCAAGTCTTCAAGAATCTTCAGAAACAAAATAAAGCTACGTCTGTTCAGGTGATAAGCTCTCAAAACCTTCCAAAATGTATTAAGTAAGTTAACCCTGTGTCTGACAGCATTATCAGGATCATTATCATTATCAGCATTAACATTCTGCAGAACCAGATTTAGATTTAGTATCTGAAATAAGTAAAGGACAATCAAGGACAAATGGTCCTGATAGGGATTGTACTTAAATAGCTGATTTCCAAGCAAAGCAAAAATAATGGTTCCTAAGTTTTAAAAGTTTAGTTTATTGCTTTAGGTCTGTGCAAATGTAATTAAACAGCTGTGTTCTGTTTTAATCCAGTTTCAGTTTCTACAATCACCAAATAGAGAAATCAGCTTTTGAAAACTGGTAATAAATCTACTTTAAAAAATCAAAAAACTTGCACACATTTTTTTGAGTTTATGAAGATTACTATCGCCAGATGTTCCATGAAAAACAGTATCCCATAAGGGAGTAGAACGGTCTGATACAATCCAATATGAGAGATGAGAAAATTGGGACAAACAAAAGAGCTGAAACTGATCCGAGAGTGAAAGCGGAAAAAAAAAATCATACTTAATAGGAAAGTGCCTTCCTGAGAGAGAATATTATTAAATGAGTTTCACAGAAATGGATAGGGTATGTACAGCTATAAGACATGCCTAATTTAAAGTAGCAGTCTCGCTTAAGGATACCTCTTGTTCCCAAGTCTTATGAGAGACAAGTTGCTGGAAGAAGAAAAATTGTGTAAGCCTGAGTGAGAGCAGAGAGAAGAATCCAGCAAAGTGGGTGTAACATTAGATGGCTGGAGTACAGAAAATCTGATGTTTAAGCTAAATAAATAATACCTCGCAGCACTTCACAAGGCTTTCACTGAGCACCTTTGGAGGACTGGGATAGACTGAATTTATGGTTAGAGGAACACATGGGGAGGGAAAAAACAAACACTTATGCTCCTCTGAGACTAGCGTGTTTGACCATTTTAATTGGGGTGACCGCTGCCAGTCAAACAGGAGGAGGAGGAGAGGCCTGCTGCACAAAGAGTGGGGGTAATTTTATTAGCTCGAGTTATTTTGTGGGTCAAACATTAGTACACACTAAAAACAAGCAATTTTACTTTTACATGGATAACTGCCTTGTGGATTACACTGCAGTTGTTTCACTGCTCAGTACCAGACTAATAACATCATATTTTTTCCCCAACTCACAGAACAAAATAGAAAATCTGTTCCCAGTCGGTGTACAGCAGCATTTTTCAGCCGTGCAGTTTATATTCAGCTTTGTTTCCCCCCCAAAATTCTTACTTTCTCTGCTAAAACAAACCAAACTGTGATTTGTTTACTGAGTTAAAATACTCATGGTGCCAGAGGCATTACAAGTCTACGTCGTTAAAAATTTCACAACAATCAAGATGAGTAAAATAACAATGATCCTTCCATGATAAGAGCTTGGATTACCAACCTGACGGGGTTACTGGTGAGAGACACTCTGAGGGACTCCAGGCAATTGATAAGCTTTTCGTCCATGATGCCAGAGCGCAGTTCATGGACGTATTCCTGGGATGAAAGCGTGCACTCATGCTTGCTGTTACGTAGCCCACCCTAGAAAAAAAATACAATCAAGATTAACACTTTAAACTAGAACTTTATCAGTATGTCATAAAAATCATGCATTCCTATTTACACGGAGAGGCTTAGGCATCACTACCTAAACCATAACAGTTCAACTACAGTGCCTTGGAAAAGTATTCATAATCTAAGTCATTTCTTTTCATTTTCTCTCACTACAGCCAAAAACGTCAATGTATTTCATTTTGTTTTTCATGCAACAAAGCCAATAAGTGCATAATTGCTATACACTTCAAATTGTGAATATGTCCCTATATCCTCTCTTCATCGTTAATCAGTGTTCTTGTGGTTGCCACTAATATATCATGTGTTACTCAGTACCATGTGTTGTTGTTGTTGTATACGCATTTGTTGTTTGTTGGTGTGGGTTCTCGGTTCCCCCTCCTCTATTCTTCTTTCCCTCTATTCTTTATAACTTTTTGCTGCACCTGACTTAATTTACTCAACCTCTTATTCCCTTTTTTTCCCCGTCTCCATGTCCAAAGTATTTGAGACAAACCAAAAGCAATTTTTAATAAAGGTTTTTAAACATATATCAAGTGGAACAATATAGTAAACGCTGTAATGCTCCACTTGTGAAAGTAAATCTGTTACTCCTTGGTACTCAGACAACAATTTATGTGTGCTACACGGCCGGACAGGACACGCTAAAATAATTTTATTTTTTTTAAACAGCGTTCCTGCTGGAGAACAGCTTCCCCACCATCATGTTTTACAACGAGAATGGTGTATGGAGCCGCTAAGGGTACGTGGGAAACACCCGATAATTCTCTTTTGCTCACGAGAAAGTATGTGAAATTAGACGAGATGATTTACCTTGGCTTCCTTTAGTTTTTGGATGACAATATCAGATATATTTGTGTTTTCAATTAGCTGGAAAAATATTCTTCTGCAACCATTCTCTATAGTTGTATACTGTAGTAGTTTGTAAGTAAGTAAAGTTTATTTGCCAAGCACCTCTCACAGACAAAACTATCACAAAGACCAGTAGAAAAAATGTTACAAATAAATGCCAATAAAACAGATTAAACGGCATGCAATAATAAAATGAAAACATTAATCAGAAAGCCTGTTTAAGAAAGAAACAAACAAAGACAGAGTCAACTAAATGCAGCTGTAGCGGCGGACTGTTTCTCAGCCTTGGTGCCGCGGACGTAAAACCTCGGTTCCCCTTGGCCTTTAGTCTGGTATGTGGAAGAACCAGCATATTCTGAGCCTCTGAACGAAGGCAGCAGGCAGCAGCATATTTAGTGTAGAGGATTAGATAAGTACTTTGGTTCAATTTTGTTTTCATCTGACCAGATAAATTTCTTCCACGTTTGCCATATTCCCTTCATGCTTGAGGCGAACTTTAAATGCCGTTCTATCACAACAACACAATGGGGTTCTTATGGCCGCTCTTTCATGAAGGCCAGTTTGGGAGGTGAAAAACTAATAGTTGTCCTGTAAAATTGTTCCACCTGAGCAGCTCCTCCAGAGAAGCCATGAGCTACCTCGTTGCTTCTCTGATCAACCAATTAGGTGTAGAGATAAGTCTTAGTAGGCTTCTAGCTGTGCCATATTCTTTGCATTTTTTGACTTTTGATTGACCTTCTTTTAAAAGTGTCACTATATCCCTGACCTGCCTCCTATGTTTGGTCTTTTCATTAAGCTGCTTTTGGCCTTTACTAATGTTTTTGAAAACCTCTCAGGTCTTTTAAGATTAAATGACACACATGTTGACTTTATTTTCTAATTACATGACTCCTCAATCCTACTGTATTGGATTTTATTTAGGGGTATTTAGGTGCCCTCTTCAGGTTAAAACTTTACACTGCAGCTTGGTTTACTGACGTCAGCCTTCCTGCCGCTGTGGAGTATAAAACAAGCTCAGTCTAGGCCACATCTCCATACAGAGTTGGGTTTGGAATAGCAAGTGTTTACAGCGTTTATCAGGTTAGTCATTTGTTAGCTTAGCATTTAGTTAGATGCATAGCCTTTTTAATTTTAGATCAGATTTTAGATTGTTAAGTCTTAATTGCCTCGATTGAATACAGTGTTTTATAATGTAGTATAGACTTTAGTTGATAGTGTTAGATAAATTACATTTATTGTTCTATATCGTGTGCAATTTTAGCGTATATCGTAATGTATTTTAATACTGTGTTAGAATGGGGAAAAAGTGTAGTCCAATAGATTGCGATAGTTATGTGGGTACACATTTGTTTCCACTGGACTTAGAAGTTAAGTGCCAGTAGTTGCGTGCAATTGGCATGGGGGCAAACTGCTTTCAACCAGGAAATGTGGGTGGAGTTAGACTCTGATAGGGGGTGAGTTACACTTTAAATGTTCTATTTGTAAATGGAATGAGCAAAAAGTGTCTCAAACCTGTATTACCTTAAATATAACGACAGAAATCACAGAATATGCTGACTATTTACTGTTTTTTTATGTTAATGAACCAAGACTAACGATGGACAGGCTCCACATGCAATCTGCCACAGTTTCCGCTTCAAGTAAATGGATTCTTGTGTTTAAACTCCACTAGGACGTGTTTCTACAGTGATGCTCACACAATGAGGCCAGCGGCGGCATAACACCCTTTCAACTCCAAAACACATAAACATCAACTCCCTGAGCACACAATGAAGCCCACTTTATGCTATACATTGATGAATGAATCGACCCCAACGTCACTAAGTGATTGAATCGATTGTTGGACTGGGATTACTTCCAGCCACTCAAATGGGCCTCCAAATAAATAAAAAAAGAAAAAGCTTTGGATGCAAAATTCTTTACATTCATCCCCCTCCACAAACAACTCAGGAATGATGTTGCTAAAATCACCGAGTTTTGTAGGAGGAAGTTCGGTCATAGCAACAAACAAAACACATGAGGAAACTCACTGCTGAGACTCAATTACATTATCCTAAACCAGTCTCCCTGGCATAAGGAACACGGCTGTATTCATTGTTGTATTGCTGGTTCCCCACAAAGTGAGCTGTGCTAATAGGCAGTTTGGGAGGTAATAAGCTAGCTCATTTATCTGGAGAAAAGAGAGACCTGCTGTTCTGCTGCAATGCACAGTCAACATGAATGAGTCTTTTTTTTTTTTTGCATAAAAACCAGAGGGATTCGAACAGCGAGCCACCAATAATCTTGTTCATTTCATGCAAGCTGAGCCTGGCCTTTGACAAAATGATATAAAAAAATATATCCAGTTGAAAATGGTAATGTAAAATCATATTTTTTAAAAGATCACTGCCAAAGCGTGATTTATACACTCAGGAGAAACTGTCGTATGCAGCTTAGCGGCTTATTGCTGAGGCTATATTAGCTCTCAAGTACTAAGATGCATATTATGCAGAAGAATAAACAAGAAACTAATTTCAGATTTCACAACAGATTTCTGTCAAACAACAGAAATTTACTGCATATCTATGGCATAAAAATATTGCCCTTTTTTATACTTACAGCTCAGAATAGCTGAGTACATTACAGTCAATGAGAGCAAAAAGTAAAGCTGGAAAATATTTAATTGTGATGCTATTGCTAAATAGTCCAATACCGATGCTCAACCTTTTTCTTACACTTTATTTTCCTTCATTACATTGAATGTCCCCCACTCTCTGTGAGCTCCAGCATGTCAATCACCAAGAATACATATCAAGCTCTAAATATAATATTCGGATGCAGTGACTGAAGCGATTCGATAAATTGTGCAGCTCCACTCTCAGTACATCTTAAATATTTTGCTACTTTGGATTTATTTCACACATAAACCCCTGATAACCGCCGTTACTATTTACTACGACTGCACAATCAATCCAAAAATTTACCATCATCACAAATCATGAGTGTCCGCAATATCCATGTTGTAGAGAATAGATTTTAATCCTCTAAGCATTCATGCTTTGTATGCCGATAACGTATTTTGAGATGTTTCTTCTTTAGAGAGGCAGAAATCATCAAACGGAATTGCTATGTAACTAAGGTGTTTTGATTACCAAAACAGCAGATGTGGCTAGTTACAAGTAAAAATAAAAATCCATGTTGTTTGAGTAAAAATAGTGCATTTCTTTTTTTTCTGACGTGGTAGTAATTGCCAACTGTTTCGCTAAGAAGATCGCTATATGGGCCATAATCAAGATTTGCACTTTTTCTAAAAACAAATGCGTAAAGAAGACATATGAATAGCGCAAAATATGTTGCTTTTTGGATTTCTCTGGTTTTTAATAGTAAATCATCTGCAAAGAAAGAAAAGAAAATACCATACAGCACTCTAACATACAAATTATGGTTGAAGTAACATCAGACAAAACAAATAGTATAATCCTTTGACCCACTATCTAAAATAAAACTGGGCCAAAGTTTTTGGATAAAAACTTTGGCCCAGATTGGATAAAAGTTCGTTAACTCCAAACCTTTCCAGTAGTTGAAATGCATATATCATACAGTTTGCTACTCAAACACTGAGGTCATGGTAATCATTAAAAAGCTATACAAAGTGCTAATTAACACAGTGAATCACTTGTCACATCCAATAATACGACAAACAAAGGAGAAGCCTGCAGCTTAAGTAAAAGCTGTATTTTTATCATAAGGAGTTACTATCATACCCTGAATGACACCTAAGTCTCGCACCAAGACAGCAGTGAAATCACCAAATCATTTGTTTTCAACTGTAAAGAGACCAAACCATATGGCTGTCTGCTTCAAATCAGAGGACAGAGGGGGAACAACCAGACAGACGAGGAGTAACGTGCCACAGTTTTCATTTTTAAAGCTTAAAATGTGAAGCATCTAAAGAGAGCGGTTGATTTTGTAGGGGGCCAGTTCTGCTGTTTGAGGTTCGATTACAGTGCATCTTATGAACACAAATGTCGCAGCTCCTGAGATTATTTTATATTAAATATAGATATTATTCAATTAAGTTTAAGTGTGTAAAACAATATATACCACTTGGAAGATTTTGGTAATTTTATCACACATAACATAACTTTTATCAATCAATATAGTCTGTGTTAGTCTTAAAAACAGACAGGAAAGTTCTAAGTCTGGAGGGTACGCAGAAATAGTTCTATAGAAAGTCATTATTAGTAGGTATTGATCTGCAGAATGAAGTTGAAACCAAATCAAAAGTTTTGGAAAAATCGCACATTATTCATTTAAACAATTTGTGTAGATGCCAAGGACTTAGTAATACAGGTCCTTCTCAAAAAATTAGCATATTATGATAAAGTTCATTCTTTTCCATAATGTAATGATAAAAATTTAACTTTCATATATTTTAGATTCATTGCACACCAACTGAAATATTTCAGGCCTTTTATTGTTTTAAAACTGATGATTTTGGCATACAGCTCATGAAAACCCAAAAATCCTATCTAAAAAAATTAGCATATTTCATCCGACCAATAAAAGAAAAGTGTTTTTAATATAAAAAAAGTCAACCTTCAAATAATTATGTTCAGTTATGCACTCAATACTTGGTCGGGAATCCTTTTGCAGAAATGATTGCTTCAATGCGGCGTGGCATGGAGGCAATCAGCCTGTGGCACTGCTGAGGTGTTGTGGAGGCCCAGGATGCTTCGATAGCGGCCTTAAGCTCATCCAGAGTGTTGGGTCTTGCGTCTCTCAACTTCCTCTTCACAATATCCCACAGATTATTTATGGGGTTCAGGTCAGGAGAGTTGGCAGGCCAATTGAGCACAGTAATACCATGGTCAGTAAACCATTTACCAGTGGTTTTGGCACTGTGAGCAGGTGCCAGGTTGTGCTGAAAAATGAAATCTTCATCTCCATAAAGCTTTTCAGCAGATGGAACCATGAAGTGCTCCAAAATCTCCTGACAGCTAGCTGCATTGACCCTGCCCTTGATAAAACACAGTGGACCAACACCAGCAGCTGACATGGCACCCCAGACCATCACTGACTGTGGGTACGTGACACTGGACTTCAGGCATTTTGGCATTTCCTTCTCCCCAGTCTTCCTCCAGACTCTGGCACCTTGATTTTCGAATGACATGCAAAATTTGCTTTCATCCGAAAAAAGTACTTTGGACCACTGAGCAACAGTCCAGTGCTGCTTCTCTGTAGCCCAGGTCAGGCGCTTCTGCCGCTGTTTCTGGTTCAAAAGTGGATTGACCTGGGGAATGCGGCACCTGTAGCCCATTTCCTGCACACGCCTGTGCACGGTGGCTTTGGATGTTTCTATTCCAGACTCAGTCCACTGCTTCCGCAGGTCCCACAAGGTCTGGAATCGGTCCTTCTCCACAATCTTCCTCAGGGTCCGGTCACCTCTTCTCGTTGTGCAGCGTTTTCTGCCACACTTTTTCCTTCCCACAGACTTCCCACTGAGGTGCCTTGATACAGCACTCTGGGAAAAGCCTATTCGTTCAGAAATTTCTTTCTGTGTCTTACCCTCTTGCTTGAGGGTGTCAATGATGGCCTTCTGGGCAGCAGTCAGGTCGGCAGTCTTACCCATGATTGCGGTTTTGAGTAATGAACCAGGCTGGGAGTTTTTAAAAGCCTCAGGAATCTTTTGCAGGTGTTTAGAGTTAATTAGTTGATTCAGATGATTAGGTTAATAGCTCGTTTAGAGAACCTTTTCATGATATGCTAATTTATTGAGATAGGAATTTTGGGTTTTCATGAGCTGTATGCCAAAATCATCAGTTTTAAAACAATTAAAGACCTGAAATATTTCAGTTGGTGTGCAATGAATCTAAAATATATGAAAGTTTAATTTTTATCATTACATTATGGAAAAGAATGAACTTTATCACAATATGCTAATTTTTGAGAAGGACCTGTATGTTTTACATAAACATTTTAGTCGGTAGTGCAGGCTCTGTGTACTAAAGTTTTCATTTCAGAAAACTCTGAGTGCTTTACCAACTCGCAATGAAACCTCAAGTCAACAGAAAGGTCCAATTAAATTTTAATGACAAGGGTAATACAATTTGAGACAGGGTGGCTTCAGAATTATTCTGAAACTGATTAAATCAAATCTATTTCTTTAATTCTTCTTATTTTTGTTGTTATTGTTATTATTTTTGTGAACCCCCATGCTGCTCTTGAGAGAGCTCACAGCAGAACAATGTAATTAGAAGCAAACATTTTCATTGGTGAATCTGGCTGATTTGTGAGGTTTTTTAAACCATGCATTCACAGTAATGAGCAAAAAACCCGAATGCATTCACACACAAATACATTTATCTTCCTACTTCTCAACAGTTCCCAGCAAACGTACCAGGATGTCCAGAAAAGCTTGAGATCTGGTTTCAGCACATGATCTGACCTCTGGCAACCGAAGACATTGGCCATAAACTGCTTTTTCCTGCTCTGAGCTCAAATCAATGGAATCCATTGGGGTAATATCAACGTTACACCACCATACTGGCAGCTGAGAAACCATCTGAGGAGCAGGAGGGGAAGTGGAGCAGTCCTAGGCTGGCCTCTAAGTAATAGAAGGTTTTTTCTCTGAAGTTCTGGTTCAGAAATAATGGTCAAAAACCAACCTGCAGAAAAAGTACAAGCCTAGGTCAAGAGGAGAATTGTGTGAGTAGTTACTGATGTGGAAAAGTAAAAGAATAAATGTTAAGAAGACATACAAAAGCTAAAAAAACAAAACATAACAAAAGATAACTTTGGGAATAAAGGGCAGGGCAAAGACCATCAGGAGACTCTGCAACCTCAACGGCGGAGGAAAGGCTTGAGCCTCATCTCCTGTAGCTTATTGAATCCCCTGTTTGTCGATAACAGTATTTCCTGCCAAAGAAAATAGTGTCGGGAGCAATTACTTCAGTGAGCCTGTCAATTTCATTTCGGGGGGTTAGAGTTGCATTGCGGATCCTTCCCTCCACCGTTTCCACCTCGCCCTCCTTCTCTATACGCCGTGGGGAGTGACAGAGTGTCTCGCCATCTATCGAGGGAGGAACGGGGAGACAATGCCAAGTCGGCTGCATCTCAACATGTCATCTTCACCTGTAATGAGCCTGTAACAAGCTGGCACCTTCCCTAGTGCCCAGTGCTCAGGCCGACTGATAGATACATTATTCAGGTTCTTTGTCAGCTTAGTGGAGAACCTCATAAACAGCAACATGTCTGGGCCGGATGCTCACGCAGAGACACAGCAGCTTCCAGGCCAGACATGTAACTTTTCCATAAAACACTGGTTCCCTCTCTTTCTGCTGCTGAACCGTTGTCAAACTATTGTTATAATCATATTTTATAGTCTAGTTATTCAATTTACAATCTTAACATGTTCTATTTGGACTTTTTATTTACACAAATGGGCACATAAAGGTAAAGTGGAAGGAAAATACAAGGTTTTGAAAGAAAAATTTGAACGTAGAGCTCCCTTTAGCCTGAAACTCCTAAATGAAATAAATGTTTTTGATCAAATATCCAAAAATGTCAAAAGAATATCACAACTGAAAACCTACATTGAGAGCTTTTATCAGAGAAGCAGCTATAAGGCACACGGTACCTCTGGAGAAACGGCAGAGATCTAGAGTCAGGTGAGAAAATCTGCTGACAGGATAACTATCAATCTTTCACTCCTCAAATCTGGCTTTCAGGGAAGAGTTGAAAAAAATAAAGAAAAAACCCCCAGCACTGAATGAAACACCTAAGAAGCCAAGTTTGCCACAAGCAAACTTGGCGAGATTGGGAGATAGTAAACAAGTGGTCTGGTCAGACGAGTGTAAATGTGCACTTTTTAGGCTACATGGAAAAGATGGTGGTCAGAGTTCATAGAAAGATTGGTGGAGCTAAATACAGGGTGATCCTATAAGAAAACCTCTGAGAGGCTGCAAAAGTCTTGAGCCTAGGGCGGAGGTTCACCTTCCAGCAGGACAATGACCCTAAACATAGAACCAGAGCTCTATATTCAAGTCTTAGAATGCCCTGGACCAAAATCTGGGAATGTTGGGCAAGACTTGATGATCACATGCAATATCCCTCCAATCTGACTGAGCTTGAGCTTGTTTACTAAAAGTAACGGACAAAAATGTGAATTTCTAGATGTGCGTAGCTGGTAGAGAAAAACCCCATATGACTTGCTCTAAATGCAGCAAAATGTGGTTTGATAAATCATACAATTTTCCTTTCACTTTACAGTTATGCACTATTTTGCCTTGGTCTATTTAAAAAAAAAGATTCCAAGAAAACACAAAATATTGTGGTTACCTTGTGGCAAAATGAGAAAAACTACAAGGAGCACTGAGACAGCACTATTTTTTTGCTTCCTCCTCGATGAATAAAAACCGAAGCAGTGAAAACTATACTGAATCCAGTCCTCTGCAACATAAAACACGGGTTCGCCATCCTCCAGACCAGGAAAGTCAAATGAAAAAGTTTAAAATTACTGGAGAAAGATGATTATCGGCTCTTTGTGTGTAATTAATGAAAATTACAAGAGCACCCACAGCTTGGTGTAGAAATAATACAGATAGAATCTTAGCAATTAGAGGATATCAAGCTGCATGATTGCCACGTTACAACTTAATTTCCTGTTCATTAGCGACTGATGGATAAGTCGATAGAAAAGATGGCACAGGAATGGATAGCAGACATGATACAGGTAGAGCGGTATGTCACATGCCTCGCCTTTCAAAAGGTATAAGGAAAGTAGTCAAAGTGATCAAATAAGGAAACAGGCATTATATACGATCCTCAAGGGACCAAAGTTAAGAGATGTTACCATGCAAAAATGAGTATTCCTGCGTTTAACACAATCTAAAGTCTGGCGTGTGAGCGTGACAGCATTGACGGTAAAGGTCAACGGGAACACGGATCAGTTGAGATGCTGCTTGGCTGGACAATGAGTTTTGCTAAGCCCCCCCCTTAAAGGACAGAGTTCTGCTGCTGGCAGATAAGACATTTCATCTCGCCACCAGGCTGCGGGGCTCCCAGCACAGTGGGGGATTTCCCAGCAGACCATGTGGCAAAGCATTTCATCTCTTTCTGTCATCATCCATCTACAATTCAGGCTTTTTACTTCTTTCTTAATTTTTTTCTTCCTTTCCGTCTCTCGCTCTATCCATAGTGTGGTGTTTCTGAACCTTGGATGACAGCTACAAAGAAATACGCATTTATCTGCTCTCACCAGGGGCTTCTCTTCCTCCATTTTTCTCCTATTTATTTTCTTTTCCATCTTCTGATTCTTCTGGTCAGAAAGCAGAATCAACAGCCAGCGCTATTCTTCTCTATCTGTGAAACTAGTAGTTGCAGATATCAGGGACAATTAGGCCCCCAACACGCAGCAAATAAACAGGTTGGTACAATCATAGCTTGTGCCTCGACAATTTCACTGCAAAACAGCAACGAACTAGAGAGCAAACAAGCAAAAAAACTACCAAAAAACCACGAGAGGCAGCAGTTGTCAAGGCATGACGGTAACTTTTCGAGAGCAAGCATTAAAGACCCACTTCGATCATCTTTTAAAGTGTTCTCAGTGGTCTTTAAATTATGACTGTACCGTTTTTAGGCAAAATCCCAAAACCTGTGCTTCAGATGAGCGACAGCAGCTCATTAGCAATTCTCCTCTGTGTTGTTGGCGGAACCGTTGGCGCAGAGGACCCCTCCCTCTCCCCGTTGCTGAGAGCTCTAAGTTTACGCTAGCTCTCCTGCTAGTTTACAGCCCCTTACACCGTCAAGCTAGCATTACAGGTGCAATAAAGATGGTAAGCAATATTGGAGCTATGCAGCCAGTTTTGAGCCAAATGCAAGCTCGGACGATGAAGAGGTAGACGTACATAGATCTAGTCATCTACAGCATTGCAACCCGCTACAGCACACAGGCGTTGATCCTCCATCGTCTTTTCTACTCCTCAGAACCTGAGCGGGTGGGGCAGAGTGGAGCAGGAACTTGTAGCCCACTCAGTGTGGTTGCTACATCACAAGTACAGTATATTTCAGACAGCCTTTTAGCGTCTGCTACTGATTCAAAGCAATTTGAAAGCAGAAATACTCAGAAATGCAAGTTTGAGCTTGATTTTTTAAAGATATGTCCTCTGGCATCATCAAAAGGTTTCTTTTCGCCTGGTTTCTCATGACACATGTGATTAAAAGCGGTGTGCAAGGCTCTGCAGGTTTAGCTGCACATGTATTTATAAGTTAAGTTTTGACTAAATAATGTCTGGAAGTCTCTGTTATTGCCAGCCCGACATATTAAACATATCTTTAGGGTTTAGCAGTAAAAAAAAACAATTGTTCTCAACCTATAATTAATATGTATTTTGTTTCATTTCTTTTATCCTTTAAGCTTTTAATTTTTAGCTCGACCCAAATTCAAACCGTGGAACGCAAACATCCATTCAAATTTGGACATTCCCTCCAAAATGGGGATATGGTGAGATTAAAGCAACGGGCAGTGTCAAAACTGAGGGTTGACTTCCAGTGTCATCATCAGTACCCTGGGTAGAAAATATGTCTTACAGAAGTGGTCATGACTCCCTGTTATCACAACTGCAGGAGTCTAAAGAATGTAATAATCAAAGATGAGTTATTCAAATCAAGTGGAAAGTGGTGGATGGAATAAATGTCTGCAGTTGAAAATTAAAATATATACAACTTCTCCATCCGTCCATCGCCTATACCCGCTTATCCCTGCAGGGTCGCGGGGAAGCTGGTCCCATTTTCTAGCACTCATTGAGCAAGAGATGGGGAACACCATGGACAGGTCGCCAGTACATCACAGGGCTACACAGAACTACTCACACACACACACACACACACACACAAGTCCGTATTGCTACCCATATTAGGACTTTATATTGACTTCCATTCATTTTAATAGCTACATTTATGCCTAACCCTAACCCTTACCCTAACCCTAACCATTACCAGTTTATTCCTAACCCTAACCTTAACCAAAACATAATTCACACCATACCTCTAAACCTAACCCCTAACCCTAAAAAAGGGGGTCCACCATATTAGGACCAGGCTTTGGTCCCTATCAGGTCCATTGGTCTTCAGAAGGTTAGTGAATATGCCAGAAAAGGTCCTAAATAGGGTAGCTATACAAGAACACACACACACAAACACCTACACACACACACACACACACACCTAAGTGGCAATTTCTGGGGAACCAATAAACCCAAAATTATTGTTTTTTGGAGTGTAGGAAGAATCCAGGATCATGCAAACTCCATGCAGAAAGTCCCATGAGTTTCCTGCTGCAAGCAGGTCATGCTCTCTAATTCACCATGCTTTGTTAAAGCTGCATATGCTGAATAGGTCTGAGTCAGGTAACAAGTGTTAATACAGATGGACTCTGATTTAGCTTCACACTTGCGTGCACCTTGCAGCCGAACACCCGAAATGCTCTAATCTCCAAAAAGTCTTTTTTAACAAGTGAAGTATTGCCGTTTATGTATCTGTATGTAAAGCAGGAATGCACACCACTGTTCTGTTCTCCAAGTTTAACAAACCTGCTCATGGCCATGGAAACGGATCTGGTTTGGGTGTTTCGATGTGATCTTTTAAACCCTAATGTCTGAAATCACTTGGGTCAGAACTCTGGCCTTGCTCTATTGATTGCCTTAAGTTGTGCTGTAGCAACATGTACATCCCAAAGCAAAAAAACAAACAAACAAAAAAACACTGCCATATGTACAATGGGTGTCATGGAAAGTTTCAAAATGCACCCAGTTCTTAACTTTATTTGTTTTTTCTGGAAACCCCAGTTCATTATTCTAATATGCATTAAATTTAAAGTCCCTAACAGCAGGCTTCATTAATGCCCGACAAGTGGGAATACCATGAAAGCTTCAGTCAAAAGTTTTCTGCATTTTGTGCATCTTTGTGTGCGAGCATGCAAGTGTGTTTGTCCACACTTAGAACTGTTTTGAGCACCTCTGTTGGTGTGTACACACACACTTTTCTCAGGTTCTGTTTGTATGTGCTGTAGAATATTCCCTGAAGCGCCTCTCACTGTGCTTTGCAGGACTCATGTATGCACTGAATTTCAATGACACTTCTATAAAGATTGGAGCAGATGTCAGCAAGCTTACAGAAAGGCAGGTAGAAGAGAGTGAGAAAAGTAGAGTTGGTAAACTGACTACAAACAAGCTGCAGAAGGTAGTCTTAAGTTATGCATCTATTTGCATAAATCTATTAAGGGAAACAGTTGCATTTCTACTGTCAACACGACAGAAAAAAAGAGCACACTGAATTTTACAGGCCAATTAAACCTCAAAGTACATGTTTCTGTAAAGTGAGATTTTAACATCCTAAAGATAAGACCCTGCAGTGACTGGGTTTCTACAAGCTCGACACAATTTTGGATGAACCTGAAATCAACTAGTAGATGAAGAACTCCCAACACCCCAAAGTTTTATAAAGTGACAAACAATGATGGAAGAAAAACCCTTAAAGTTGTGATGAGGCTTCTTGACACATCTCTTTCTCCTTTACATACACCCAGTGATGTGACAGATGAGATCAGCAAGGGAGCGCTTAGGAAGCTAAAGTCACACAGGATCTAATTTAGGTTTTCACAGAGGTGTGTCACATTGATTGCACTGTGAAGGCCTAGTGAACTATTTTCTCTTTTTGCTTGTGTTTCCAGCTCTGCAAGCTCGAGTACAAATGCCAGAAATTGCAACAGCCAATTAAATAAAGACTATAGAAATTGAAAAAAAATGTAACTGATTGTGTTTTAAAAGTGTTCTATGTAGCATGCTCCTTTGACCTTTATTTATGTTTTCCATAAGGAACAAACCCTAATAAATCATCCGTAAAAAAAAAAAAAACACACTATGGGAGTAAAAGGTTTAGGTTAGTTAAGTAGCTAAGCCCTAAATGCCGGAATCTAGATCAAATCAAAAATATTTAGAGAATCCTAATGTGAATATTGCACCAACAATTGGTGTAAATTTAGGTATGACTTGATTTTGCGACATTAGCCATTTACGCTCTACTAAGCATGCTTTCTTTC
This sequence comes from Valencia hispanica, assembly GCA_963556495.2. Lineage (NCBI taxonomy): Eukaryota > Metazoa > Chordata > Actinopteri > Cyprinodontiformes > Valenciidae > Valencia > Valencia hispanica. Next base: position 44,090,862 of record OY747702.1, on the reverse strand, counting down.
CCCTCAATGCAGCTATTGCACAAGCAGGACTTGTAATGCTGTAATGCTAGTAATGCTTTACACCATCAGAGTTTCAAGAGCTCCACTTCTTTGCATTAAGCAAAATAAAGATACTTTACTGCATAGCCCCAGGCGCTTCTACTCCATTATTTGCAATAAGATGTGTATTTGACAATTAATATTCATCTAAAGTGTACATTTAATCCAATGCAGCCTACCTAAAATATATGCACAGGAGTTCCAATTCATACAATTCTAGCAAAATACGTTACAAAATTAATATTCATTTTTCTCATTGCATACAATAATTGCCTGATGTCGCAAAAACATTACAAACCAGTAATTACATGTATCTGGGGGGGTTGCTATATGTCAATTGCATTATATCAGTAGTATAAGATATCAGTAAGCTGGTAGATTTATATAATTTTTTATAGCCGGGGTGCTTCTGATGTGGACAATTTTCAGTTTTCAGCATTACATATTTTGAGTAATCAAATGAGCAATTATGTGGTTTCAAATTTCATGTTTGGGTCCAGCTTTTACAGTCTAATATCATCAAATAAGTCTGGCTGGATTTAAACTCTGTTTTAAATAGCAACAGTATTAAATATGGCAGAACTCATTCATGAAAAGGAGAACTCATACTTTCTTTAAACTTTGCTTCCACTACAGACCTAGATATATTATATATATATATATATATATATATATATATATATATATATATATATATATATATATATATATATATATATATATATATTATATTATCAGCCAGGGCCTCTGTGGTCTGCTTTTGCTTTCGTACATGCACCACCTTGGCTGTATTGAGACCATAATAGAATTCCTGAAGTTAGAAGTTAACAGCATTAAAATGGGAGGAATAAATAATAGAATATTGATCAATTTTTCCTCTATTCACAAGAATTAATGTCTGAGATTTTAAATATTTAGTTTGGAGGGAAAAACATTTATTTATCAAGAAACTTTTTGAAATAATAAACATTGTGTCTTCCATAGCATACGGAGTGTCATCACAGCAGTCTGGAGTGTCTGAGTGGAAGTGCTCAAACCACGTCCACTCAGCTGTAGCATTTTATAACATGCAGGGCATGGTAAACTCAACTGGGTCTGGCTGGTCAGAATAATTCATAGTTCTTACGCTATAAACAGGTTTTTGCTCTAAAGGAAAACAGAGTTTCTGGTGCAATAATGGCATGCTCCAAGGAAGGCAACCATTTTAACCCAGCACTCAAATTGCTTAAATCAAAGTGCTTCAGCATTTCAGGACTGTGTTTATCAAAAGAAAAAACACCACACTAAAATTCACTGTTCTCCTTTTTTCCAGTACAATCAATTCTTGACAAACAAACAGCCATGAAAATCAGCCGCTTTCTATTTTAGAAACAAACAAAAAGCCAACTGGCTTGATCATCCTCTTTTTGATACAGCTGCTTTTACAGCACCCAACACCACCTTGATTGTTTATCACTGGTCTTGTCACTTTTTTTTGCCCTCAAAGAACAAGAAAAGGCTCATTTCTTCTTCTGTCTGTTCCATTCTCTGACACTGACAGCTCTCTCTAGTTGTCGCCTAACTCCACAAGGTTAGAACAATATATCACCCACATAATGCAACAGACAAACCTAAAATCTGTGAGTTGGACAGGGATGGGGGAGTATGCAACACTGCAGGCAGGTTTTTGCTTTAGTTTTGCTTTTGGCCTCCCTTTTACCGCTTGCCGCTAGCCTTTTGTTAGACTCTGTGTCCCATCGTGAAAGGTGAAAAAAAGCTCGGCTGGTCTGGCCTTGCCGTAATGCTTCTGACATCTGAGTAGTTGTTGCACAAGCCTTCGCAATGACCCACGCCTTGTGTTGCCGAGGGTTTAACTATAGAAAAAAATAAAAAAAAATGAACTAGAGATGTAATTTTTCGGGCAATTTCAGATCTCTAATATATATATATATATATATATATATATATATATATATATATATATATATATATATATATATAATTATATTTATATATATATATATATATATATATATATAAAATTATTTATATATATATATATATATATATAATTATTTATATATATATATATTTGTGTGTGTGTTAGAACAGCATAAAATACTTCCAATGAATGTATGGTGTTTACTGTATCTTCTTAACCTCCAATTACTACAGCAGGTTCATCACATATAGAACAGAATATATGTGCCTCACTTCAACAAACATGTCTGTGTCTGGTGCAGTTTTGTTTAAAATCCTGATTTTTTTTTCTTTTTACGCAAGAGTGTCGATACTTGATGATAATATCACTCAAGTAAAAGTAAAAAGGACAGTGTATTTAAAACTACTCCTAAAAGTAATTACTTTTCTAAAAAAGTTACTCAAGTAAATTTGCCTGAATAAATGTAACTAGCTACTACCCACCTGTGAACCAGAATATGTTATTTGTTTTTAAGAATAAATATTTATACTAGTGAGTTAAAAAATAAATGTACCCACATGCTAGCAGGCCACTTTTCAGCTGTGGTCCCTGATGTAAATAGACATCCAGCATGTAAACAATTTTGACACTATTGTAAAATAAAGACAAAATAATTACAGGGCTGACGCATTAAACTTTCTTCAGCCTCTTATTTTAGCAATTGGTGTTGCTAGCATAACAAAAACTGCCTTCCTGTATATTTAGAATCTCAAACCCTACCCTAACTACGATTTCTAGTTTTTAAAGACACATAAATTAAAAACTCTTCTGCTGTACTGCATGATACCCTTCCTGTTATCTGCTGAATGTCTTGCTCTCTCTCGCCTTTTCAGAGCCTTGATGTACCACAGCATTTTGGCATATTCTTTTATCTTTTTTGCTTCCTATGAATTCATTTTAAACACCATACAGATACTGAAGTAGCTCATTTTGAGTCTTCTACATACAGTAGAAGCATACATTCTCAAAGGAGTGTTTGTCTCTTACATATGGTAGGTTCACTGATCAGACTAAGATTGAATCTTTCCAATTCATTAAGGCAGTTATTAGAATTAAGCAAATATTGCTTGCTCAACCCTAAATCATCGTCTGTTATGCGGAAAATAAACAAAACCAACAACCCGTCATTTCTATCATCATTTGTTTAATCCTGAGGACAGACTGCAGAGAATGTGCAATAAATAAGAGGCGGGATGATTGAGGACAAAAACTGGGCTCAGGTAAAGATGATTTGGCAGAGACATTGATGATGTCCAATCCGTACACAAGTTCTGTGGGCAGGGGATGATGGAGGGGACAAGCATGATTTATGACAGTCCTGGGAGGGATGGGCCTTGCCAGAAAGAAGAACAGGAGGACTGTGTGTTTGTTTGTGACTGTTTTCATGTTTGTATTTGCAGTAGCCTACTGACCTGGGACTGTGCGAGAATAAATGGAGTTCTGATAGGGTAAACACTTTTTAAAACTTACACAGAAATCTTAACTCACTGCAAGGAAAAATGTATTTCCTGAAACCTTGAAGCAGAAGAGTCGAATACATAGGATTCAGTTATTATTTTCAGAGCAGTCAGCTTTGATCTCCTTCTCATGTCTGCATTGGGGTTGTCTCGTCTCTAATACCCACAAATACATTTCCGTTCCTCTACCCTGTTAGCAAGATGAATAGGATTTCAAATTGTCTGGTGCTAGCCCATCAGAGGGAAAAAAATAGAGAGATCTATGAAATACCTTCCATGAAAAACGGCACTTGGAGATTATCTTCTCATCACATACACAGTACATCTAACAGAGCAGGGTGAGAGAGGTGAGCTGTGCAGAAATAATGCAAGTATGCGTGAAGAAGCCCGAAACGTCAGGAAACGAACTTTTGAGCAGATAGCTAAAAGTTTAAATTCACCAAGGAGTCAATAGTCCAGCAGTATTTTCTAGCCTGGAATCGATAAGTAACCTTCACATTGAGCAAACATCTGTTTTGTAGCTAGTGACTGTTTCTATTAGTGTACGCAGTGGCTTACAAAGGGAATCATACCCCTTGTTTTCCACATTTTGTCAAAGATACATTTTCAAACTTCTATATATTTTACTGGGGTTTCATTTTTAAACCGACACAAAGTGAATACTTTTTTCACTAGTTCAAATCTGAAAAGTGTGCATGTGTTCGTGTTCTACAGGTCCTTCTAAAAAAATGTGTATATTGTGATAAAGTTCATTCTTTTCCATAATGTAATGATAAAAATTAAACTTTCATATATTTTAGATTCATTGCACACCAACTGAAATATTTCAGGTCCTTTATTGTTTTAAAACTGATGATTTTGGCATACAGCTCATGAAAACCCCAAAATCCTATCTCCAAAAATTAGCATATTTTGTCCGACCAATAAAAGAAAAGTGTTTTTAATACAAAAAAAGTCAATCTTCAAATAATTATGTTCAGTTATGCACTCAATACTTGGTCGGGAATCCTTTTGCAGAAATGACTGCTTCAATGCGGCGTGGCATGGAGGCAATCAGCCTGTGGCACTGCTGAGGTGTTATGGAGGCCCAGGATGCTTCGATAGCGGCCTTAAGCTCATCCAGAGTGTTGGGTCTTGCGTCTCTCAACTTCCTCTTCACAATATCCCACAGATTCTCTATGGGGTTCAGGTCAGGAGAGTTGGCAGGCTAATTGAGCGCAGTAATACCATGGTCAGTAAACCATTTACCAGTGGTTTTGGTACTGTGAGCAGGTGCCAGGTTGTGCTGAAAACTGAAATCTTCATCTCCATAAAGCTTTTCAGCAGATGGAAGCATGAAGTGCTCCAAAATCTCCTGATAGCTAGCTGCATTGACCCTGCCCTTGATAAAACACAGTGGACCAACACCAGCAGCTGACATGGCACCCCAGACCATCACTGACTGTGGGTACTTGACACTGGACTTCAGGCATTTTGGCATTTCCTTCTCCCCAGTCTTCCTCCAGACTCTGGCACCTTGATTTTCGAATGACATGCAAGTACTTTGGACCAATGAGCAACAGTCCAGTGCTGCTTCTCTGTAGCCCAGGTCAGGCGCTTCTGCCGCTGTTTCTGGTTCAAAAGTGGATTGACCTGGGGAATGCGGCACCTGTAGCCCATTTCCTGCACACGCCTGTGCACGGTGGCTCTGGATGTTTCTACTCCAGACTCAGTCCACTGCTTCCGCAGGTCCCACAAGGTCTGGAATCGGTCCTTCTCCACAATCTTCCTCAGGGTCCGGTCACCTCTTCTCGTTGTGCAGCGTTTTCTGCCACACTTTTTCCTTCCCACAGACTTCCCACTGAGGTGCCTTGATACAGCACTCTGGGAAAAGCCTATTCGTTCAGAAATGTCTTTCTGTGTCTTACCCTCTTGCTTGAGGGTGTCAATGATGGCCTTCTGGGCAGCAGTCAGGTCGGCAGTCTTACCCATGATTGCGGTTTTGAGTAATGAACCAGGCTGGGAGTTTTTAAAAGCCTCAGGAATCTTTTGCAGGTGTTTAGAGTTAATTAGTTGATTCAGATGATTAGGTTAATAGCTCGTTTAGAGAACCTTTTCATGATATGCTAATTTTTTGAGATAGGAATTTTGGGTTTTCATGAGCTGTATGCCAAAATCATCCGTTTTAAAACAATAACAGACCTGAAATATTTCAGTTGGTGTGCAATGAATCTAAAATATATGAAAGTTTAATTTTTATCATTACATTTTCGAAAAGAATTAACTTTATCACAATATCCTAATTTTTTGAGAAGGACCTGTACTTCCTAAAACCACCTTTTGCTGCCGTTACACCTCCAAATCTTTGGGTATTTCTCTACAAGCTTTGCACATTTAGGTTGTTTTAAAACCAGTAGACTCGGTTCAATTGGGGACCAAACTTGCTTCATTGTTGCTTTTTTTCAGTTGATGCGGTTCCCTTTCACACTACAAACTAACAGAACCTTTTGAGCAACATATTTACGTCCTCGTCTGTGGTGGCGCTGCACCAAAAAGCACTGTACACAGGGAGACTTCCTTTTTTTTCGTGAAATGTAAACACACAAGGAGTGGCATCAGATATAAGCGGTTTTAGGATTGCTGTGTTGTCTTTGGCAAAAACATTGCTCCAATGAGCTCAGCATGAGCAGAGAATAAGGCAGGGTTGTTGTTGCGTGGTTGTTTTGGTTGTATTTACCCAGAATTCCATGCATTATAGTCCCCTTCCTGCTTTTGGAGCGTATGGCGGCCCGCTTGGCATTCATATATGCAATCAAACCGCACCAGAGTTCACTGCAACCGAGCTAAGACCTAGGTTTACAGGCGGACCAGAGATCACTTTTTTGGTCCGCGTCAAAGCTCGATTGCGCACTCACACCTCCCCGTACGAACGGGACTTTCTGGAGAATCAATTTTGAGTTTGATTAAAGTGGACTAAAAAAAGGACTGGTGTGAACGCACCTTCAGAGAATAAAACTTTTGCTATATTTTTTTGCGTGCAAAACCTCTCAAGTTCATACAGATTAGAGGGAGAACATTTGTGAACATCAATCTGAAGATCTTTAACAGATTCTCAACTAGATTTAGGTCTGGGCCAATCTAACATAGTTACGGTACAATCTAAAATGTCTCCGGTAAAGAACAACATTCTCACAGCATCATGATGCCACTACTATGTTTCAGCTATGGAATAGCATGTTCAGAGTGATAGCCAGTGTTCGTTTTCCATTGGACATCGTGTTTTGCATGTAGGAGTACATATAGAGTTAAATTTTTTAACCTAACTAACACACATTGGTCCACATCTTTGCACTGCCTTGCACATGACTTTTTAAAGCTTTTTTCCTGTAACACTGACTTTCTTCTTGCCACTCGTCCACAAAAAAAGTAAAAAAAAAAGTTAAATCATAATATGTCATACCAATTTACAAATATTGGCAACACTGTTATTTTACCACATAAAATCCTAATAAAATGCATTGTAGATTGAGTTGTAACATGACAAGATATAAAGAACATTCAACATATATTAAACCTTTGCAACGCTGTATACATGTGGTTATTAATGTTTTAGCAACCCTTTATAAATGAAACATATAAACCTACCAACCTACCAACTTGCTTGTTTCTTCCCATTTTCACACAATCACTGCGTCTCCACTTGGAGGCCAAAACCCATTGAAAGGCTGTAGGAATACCTATTCATCAACACTTCTGTGTCCAGGCTCTGTCTAATAACAGATGGGGAGATCTTTAACAGTCCATAAAAAAGGCTCCAAACTCGAGAAAGCACTTACATCAGCAGAGCAACAGCTAAACGAACTCTCTCCAAGGTTGGGCTTCACTACTTCAACAAAGCAAGATTAATTTGACTGCTGAATTGAGGCCGATGCCCAAGCCATGGCATGCTGCCTAACTGATGGCAAGGTGCGGTGGGGCTCTGTTGCACCGGGATCATTGGTAAATGTCAAAAGTGGAGAATTGCACGTAAGTGGCTTAAGTAAGAGGAACATGTAATTCTCTACCTGGGAGAAAGTATTAGACCCTCACCACAAACCAGACACAATTAATGGAGAAATAAATGACCAGTCAGTGTCACAGCAGGCCAAAAAGATAACATCTGCATCTCGAAACTCATTCGAGGAGACGACACCAAATAAACAACTGGGTTTAATAAGAACAAGAACAATCACATTCCTGCTCCGCTTTTATGCCCAGGGGCAATTGCGATTGTAAAAAAAAGTGAAATAATATTATTAGTGAGTGAATCCATTAGGAAGAGATTAATTAAAGAGATAGTGGGAATACCATATCTTTGAGCTGTATCAATAATACTGTTAACAATAGAAAAGGGGTATCATTCAACACAATGAAAGTCACACATACAAGGAACAAAATGAGTGACCTTGGGTAAATTAATTAAATCCATCATATGTGCAGAGATTGAAATGAAAAATGCACCCAGCGTGTTTGACCTCTGAACTGGGAGTGTTGGTCAGAAAGGATGTAATGAGAAATATTATTTCATTAACACTTTTTATGGCCTTACCTTACACTAATTCAACCATACACACCACAACATGCTGTGATTCAGTATCAGGACCAGGGTGACAAATTGGCACAAATATTACCTAGTGAGATGGAGATCTTGCTACTTATTATGGTTAGAATTTAGCAAAATCAGAGTTCACATCATTCCTTTAACTTTTTAATACTAAATTTTGTCTGCTATGAATGTGAGGTGTCACATTTCTTCAGACGTTTCATGCTGAACAGCCAGTCAGGAGGACATTTCATACCCATAGGCTTTGAAATACAGTGATTTAAACTAATATATGATTCTCTCAGTTTCTACAGGAAGGAAATGTGGTTATATGACTCCAATAAATACTATCCAGCAGCACACAGTTGATCAAAGTTGTTTTAAGTTTGATCATATATAATACGATGAACTAACCCAAATGTGACTAGAAAAAACAAAGTAATAAAAAGTGGCTTGATTTAATTCATTTAAATTTAATGTAACTATCTTTAAGACGTTAGCTTTTTTCGAACTATTGGTGTTCATATTTCATCAAAATACTGACCCATATAGCAGCTTTCATATTTACATAAATGTTTTTTATTTAGAACAGAGAAGCAACTATTATTCACAATGCTTCATAACTAACATGAAGGTATTGTTCAAATAACTTTCTATATAACATTTATCTATTGTTATTTTATCAAATACAGAAACAAAGTTACAGAGTTTATAGAGTAACATAAGTATGACAAGCTGTTGTTAGCTGGTTATAGTCAGGCTATCTGCTCAGATAGCAACCTGTTTATGAGCAGAAATATTTCCAAAAAGCAAAATTTGTGTTTCCTGTAACCAAAGAGAAAGAATAGCGCCCTTTGTTTTAGCCAGCTGACCACCAGTGCACAGCAACGGGAAGAACTTTTAAACTGTACACGATTGAAAGGTTTCGCTGTTTTCAAATTGCAGCAGGGAAATGTCTTTCAGTCAGCTGTCTGGCAGTGTGCAGCAACAGGTTGGGAAGGCCCAGCACTTCGGCACTTTCTCTGGCATCTCTTTAAAAGTAATGCCTAAATAACATAAAAGCAAATCTTGGTTTTGATAAAAAGACAACCCCTAACCACTATGACGGCTTCGATTTTTGGATAGTAAGCCTCAATATGTTAATGTTAACACATTTAAACACCATATCTCTCCGTTAGTCAGTTTAACTTTAAAGTTAACCTTTCTAGAAATCAAAAACCTGCTTTTTTTTTAAGCAGAGGCAACAACAGAGCCGGCTTCCATTTTTGTCCCCACACACACACCCATAACCATCATTGACAGGTGTGACCTTTCAGCTATGCTAGTAGCAGCAGCCACTCTCGCCCCAAGACAGTAGGCCTGGATTAGTCACTCTCTCTGAGGATTGTGGCGCCCTGCATGAATGCGCATGTGAGGCCCAAACTCTCTCCAGCATGGCCGAAGGGCCTGCTATGAAAAATAGAACACCTAATGCCTGGAGATAGAGACATTCATCAAAGACCGGGGCCCCCGCCTGCCTGCTTTGTGCGCTGCCTCCCCTCCCTTATTCTCTATTCAGTACCGAGATGCTGAAGCCACTCACTTATTTCAGGCATAAAAGAGGGATGGGAAGTTTTATTATTATTGCTTTGTGAATGTTTATTATTTCTAGCCCGTTTTCCCTCAGTTTTCCCTCCCTCATACATTGTTTTTTTTTGCAACCATTTACATGCTTCAAGTGATCTTTCTTGTTTAGAGCGAGATAAGGATATCAGAGTGTCATGAGCCATCAGCAGACAGATAAGTATGAAACTACTTCAACACTCCATTCAGCATATTCAACACAGCAGGCTGCATTTTGAATGACAATTGCCAGAAGCCCACTGAGAATACCAAGAGGAGACCGAAAATAACCAGAGAAATGGTAGCCATGCCAACTAATGTTAAGCAGATCGAGCAGTTAACCTCAGCAGTGAACTACTAAACCCTGGGGTATAGCTCCGTTATGACATCTCTTCTTCCATCCGTCTCTAGATTCCTCTGGCACATCCACGAAGAACACTGAGGTTGAGGATACTTCTTAAAAGTTTCTCAGAAAATGTGAATATAAAATATTAGGAATAAAGAAATGTAATGCTACAAGCTTATGCTCTACTCAATCATGAGTAATTATGGTGTAGTAGTGGGCGAGATAAACGATATACAGAAAATATATAGAAATGATAAAAATGTACCCAAACGTAGGGATTTTGACAATACCAGCCTACCGCAATTACGCATTTTGATGATGTCATCAAACTTTGCCTATGTCACTTTGTACCAGGTACGCAAGGAGGATAAATACTGATGTGCAATGTTTGTCTTTACACTAGATATTGCAGGTTTACATTTTTTTGTTTTCCATTAAGGCTGTAAGAAAGCTGTTGAACTTGAAGCGTTTTAATTCAAATATGTGCAGGTTTATTTTTGTGCAAAATTAAATGTATAAATAAGTAACAAGGAAAGCAGACAATTCTGAACTTTGTGTTTTCAAAACATTTAATTTTATTTTAAATAGCTTCATATTTATTCATGTTGTGAGAATTTCTGTGCTGCATTTTCTGAAAAAAAAAAATTGAATATATTTTTAATGCATTTTGCAAAATAAATGTTTGAATGGCATTCTAAACATTTTTTTTTAAGTTGTTCTGCTGCAGTGTATCTGGAAAGCGAGAATGTTCATAAATTTTGTCCTTGTCATTTTGACAAAAGAAAACAATATTTCGTAATAGATATCGCTACCGCACATGCTTCCGATTATATCACAATATAGATTTGAGGCCATATCGCCCAGCCCTAGTTTGTTGACTTGATTGTTGTTCATCAGACAGCCATTAGGGACCCTAAACAAAGACAGTAACCCAGAAAAGTCGATTGCTAACAAGCTGGGTGTTGTATCGAAGCATATCAATGGAAAGTTTAGTGGAAGGAAAATGTTTGGTAGGAAAAAAAAGGCGCACAAGCATCACTGACAAACCAAAACTTGATTCAGGAATTGTACTTGATGGAGTTTGTGCTTGAAGAGCCACCCCACCAATTTATCCAGAGCACATTTCAGTTGTAGCAAATCATCCAATAGTTGCCCAGACCAAGCATTTACTGCATTTACTATACAGTACATTAACATACTTTTTTGTTAAAGCAGTCCAACAGAATATTCTAATTTACTAGGAAATGAAAATATAAGTTTTCATTTGCTATGAGCCTAAATTATCAAAATTAACAGCAATGAATGGTTAAAATATACAAGTTTTCCATTTCAAATTAAATTACTAAAACAAATGAACTTTTCCATAATGCTGTCATTCATCAGTTCATCACAATAAAAGGAGGTGCTATTGAAAATACCACACTAAGCATTCTTTACCATGACCGTTCTGCTTTGCATGAAAGACAAAATAATTCATGCGAACCTGTATGTGCACAGCTCAGAAATACAGTTCAGAAAGGGAGATTAAGCTCCTGCATTATAGCCTTCAAATCCCTCATGACAACCTTTATTTGCACAGTTTATATTGGTTCAAAAAGATTTGTTGACACGGCCTTCCTTTTATGAGTGAATGAGATTTTCCTTCACACAGCCTCTGTGTGTAGCAAACCAACCATAGCAGACCATGCTAAAGGCTTGCCAGCAGGTTTCAGAGGCGCACAGCAGCACGTAACTTCAGATGCCTTGTGGGGTCACTGTCTTCCTTCTTGCTTTCATTTATCTCTCTCTAGCTCGGTCTAACTTTTGCTGGTTGTTCTCAATCAAAACCTTAAGCCTAAGTGGGTCTACAGTAATAAGAGCTTCTCTTTTTAATTTCACGATTTAACCCGGCCAAACGTACTCTTCTTTATTGCAAAGCATTCAGGTGCAATTTCAGTATGTAAGAGCACACTCACTGCAAATGTTGTTTCATGTACCCCAATGTGTTTGTTTGCTCAACTGACTGAACATTGCGTCAGGCATGCAGAATGTGTTTGTCTATGTGCCTTTTGTGTGCTCCGGTGTGTGTTTTCTGCCAGTGCCAAGGGCCTCTCAGACGTGGGGGGTGTAACACTCTTCAAGAATGGGATTTAGTAACACACAGGCAGGCCTGGCACTGCAGCTTCAAAGCAGAGGCTGGAAGAAATCCCTTCTCTACACGTATATTTCTTTTACCATCTGCACATGTGTGTGATGTACATTTTGTCAGGGACAAACCCATTGTCTTTTTTAAAGGGCGCATTCTTTTGAGGGGCCCTCAAGCATTTGACGATAAAGGAAAAAATACACACGATTAAACAGTTTCTTACATCATGTGTCCAAAGATTGTGGAACAGGGGATGAACACGGAATGAATTGTGGAAAGCCTTAAAGAGGAGGACGCAGCGTAGCAGGTTCAGTTAAAATAAGATGTCTTCTTCTCTATCATAAAAACTGGAGGGTTCACAGATCAATAATCCAGGGATCGGAATCAGCTAATTTCGCTTAGCTTCTCTTCTTCCTTTGGTGGCATCAGCCATCTTTTATGGTGTAGTTTGTTGGAGCAGCAGCTCATCTACAGCTGAGAGGAATCGGTCAGAAAAGTTAAACAGGAAGGCCAGCTCTGTCCTGGGATGGCCCCTCGACCCGGTGCAAGTGGAGGGGAGACACAAGGACAGAATAACACCACTGTTGGACAATGTCTCTCACCCCGTCCAGGAAGCTGTTGCTGAACTGGAGAGCTCATTCAGAGACAGACTGCTGCTTCCTAGGTGCATTAAATAACGTTATCATAGGTCCTTCCTCCCAGCAGTTGTTAGACTATATCCACCACAACTCCCAACAAACCATTTATTATTTGCACATTTATTTACATTTGTATCAATATTTCATTTGCAATGTTTTCTAGTCACTCCCTGTAAATAGTCTGTTTGTGTTTCTTAGGCACATATATATGCAACAAGACACTTTACACTTTAAAAATACCGTGCTCTGTCGCAAGATTCATTTTAATATCATCAGGCTTCTATAGGTACTTACTATAGAGTATTTTTCAAATTTTCTAATGTAAATTTGAAATGTTGTAAATTCAGTTTATATATAATTTATGTACTGTACAGTCTCTTATTATTCTTGTGTGTATCTACTTTGTTGCTGTTACGCCAAAATTTCTCCAATGAAAGATATTTCTATTCTATTAAATTCTAAATGCATAAAAACTAAAAACTAACATTTTTGGTTCATAAATGCATTAATTTTTAAATAGGGGACACATTCAAAACGACTTCCTACAGTATAGAAAACAGAATGCAACAGATGCTCCACTCAATTTGTTAGAGATCACAGCTGTTTGATTTTGTTTTGACTGGCCTAGGAAAAAAATCCGATTTTGTTCTATTCATAACGTTCATCAAGACTAAGAGCTTCCACCATTTTCAGCTCTTAAACGGATCAACCAGCAGTACGCACCCCAATATGGAATTGAATAAAAATCCAATAGAGACTAGTGACACATGCATAAAATATGCATAAATGGATATTTCCTTAAATTTCTGTTAGATTCCAAAGTTAAACTTGCCCAATTTTGTTTTGATTGGCTCTGATTAGTGATCAATATTACTCGGGAAAAAAAGTATTAAGACGCATAAAGACGCATTTTTACTTGGTTAAACACCACCACCTCTATCACGAAAACTGCTCATTTTCTCTCCTGTGTGTGTTTCACTCCTTAAAAAAATGAACAAAGAAAATTGTTCAGATCAGACCTCAAATAACTATATATATATATATATATATATATATATATATATATATATATATATATATATATATATACACACATATCCATCCATCCATTTTCTATACCCGTCCATCCTAATGCAGGGTTGTAGGGGGCTGGTGCCTATCTCCAGCGGTCAAGGGGCGAGAGGCAGGGTACACCCTGGACAGGTCGCCAGTCCATCGCATATATATATATATATATATATATATATATATATATATATATATATATATATATATAAAAACGATAACGATAAAAATAAAAACCCTCACAATTTTAACTATATATATATTTATATATATATAGTTAAAATTATATATATATACTATATATATATATAGTATAACTATATATATATATATATATATATATATATATAGTTAAAATTGTGAGGGTTTTTATTTTTATTTTTATCGTTATCGTTTTTATTTTAAGTCGAGCGCACTATTTAATTTCTCCTGTATACAGGCGTTGCAACGTGGCCACAGCGAGCCGACCGCAGCAGTTGATCAGTGATGGGAAGTGAGATTGTCTTTACCTCACGTTACGTTACCATCCCAGTCTTCAAAGTTGTCAAACTCACCAAATAAGTTAAAAGAAATGATAAAATCACTCATGTTTTGTCTGTCTTGCTGTTGCGATGAGTCAACTGTGAAATAACGTTGTCTCCATTGCCATGGTGACCGTCTGGCGTTTGAGCGTTTAGAACTGTCATCAGGCAATTTGACGGGACGCCTTTCCTAGGTGTACATTATCACTTTTTAACCTACACCCTCCAGCCAATCAGAATCGAGTTTTCACCCAGACCATGGTATATATATATATAAGGGCTGTCAAAATTAATGCAGGTCGATTAATTTGTGGAAAAATGCCATTAATTTTTTTAACGCAATTAACGCATGCACAGAATGACCTGCCCTGTTTACCCCACAATTAAACCCACGCTGCTTTCAGTGCTCGCTTGTCATGTAAACAACATGACAACTGTTTGATAACTGCAAATAATAACTGTGGGAATTATGGAGTAATGTAAAGGTTCGATGTTGATGAACAAATAATCCCTCTATTAGTCAGAACATTTCAATTAAAAAATACTTAATTCCTCCCAGAGAGAAATTAAGTGTTGTTGTAGCTCATATTATTAAATTGTTCAAGGAGCTGTTGTAAATCCTGTTGGCTGTAGGCAGGAATGATCTCCTGTAGCAGTCTGTGTCGCAGCGAAACTGAAGAGGCCTCTGACCGAAGACACCATTGTTGTAGGATAGTCTCATGAAGAGGATGCTCAGGGTTGTCCAAAATTGAATAAGAAACTGTCAGCTTTACATTCAGAAAATGTTAACCAGTTAGTTTGCCTAAGCAACTGGCTAAAAGATTAATAGGTAAAAAGCTCCACATGTAAAGGTGATTGTGGAATTCAAAACAAAAGTTCCATGCATCTCTCCTGTATTTCCTTAAAAAAAAGAGCAACAGCTTCCAGTTTCGTCCTTTATTTACACCAAAAATGTTACTTTTTCGGTCATATTTCGGAATGTTAATTAATCGTGATTAATTTACAGCTACCCTGTGATTAATTAGATAAAAAAATTTAATCGTCTTGGCAGCCCTAATATATATATATATATATATATATATATATATATATATATATATATATATATATATTAGGGCTGCCAAGACGATTTGCATGTGTGGTAACAATATTTATTGCAATATTGTTTTTTGTTGTTAATACATGTCAAAATGATTGTTTTTGCACATACATACTGGATACATTGCAGCAGAATAAGGACTTCAAAAAAGTATAGAATGTATTTTAAAGAAAATCTATTATGCAAAATGTCTTTTTTTTATACAAAACCTTTCAAGTATTTTTTAAGGTGTTTTACAAACCTTTGTCCAAACAATGCAACACAAACATTCTCATGACATAAATAAAAATTAAGGTATCTGTAAGGAAATCCAAGCTAAATGTGTGAAAACACAAAATTCTGAATTGTTTGGACTGAAGTGCAAAATGTAAAAAGAAAAATAACTTTTCTTCCTGCTTTCCTAACTACTTATGAATTTCATATTGCACTAAAATAAAGCTGCACATATCTGAACTAAAAATGCTTCAACAGGTTTCACTTTTCGTTAAATGGAAAACAACAGATTTTAAACTTACAATTTCTAGAGTAAATACAAAAACAGAATATCAGTATTTATACTCCTTCTGTACCTGGTACAACTAGGCAAAACCTGTGTTTCTCTACATGAAACCAACCAAAACAAGCATATTTACACACACTGGTTTAACTAATCACAAACTATAAAACTACGCATGATTTATTTGTTTGTGCATGCCTTAAATGTAGCTGTAGTTTTTATGTTTCGCAGAGGTCTCCTTTAATAGTAGTGCAGGCTACTTGTGTCTGATTCACAATCGTGCCAGTTCGTAAAAAAACGTGAACATATTTCTCGCCCCAGAATCACTCGCCGTTTCATCTCATCCCTTTTGGTGTAGTTGTGACTGTAAGTCTGTCTTGACTCTAGCAGCCCCGCCAGCAACCGCAGAATGATACGCCTTCTCCAAGGAATGATGAGTAGGAAAAGATTGCTGAAAATGCTCAGTTGGCAACTCTCTTCCAGCCAGCCAGCCAGCCAGTAGGCCAGCCAAGTTGAAGATTTATAATTTGAATCTGGAAATTAGTTATCTAAATTTTCTTGGTGAAAAGGGCATGATTTTACTGTTTTTTTCTGTCTAGACAGCATTCTTGGTTGCTGGCGACAGACAAGGATGAAATGAAGAAGTCCGCCAAGATGCCAGCTATAAAATCCGATCAGCAAAATAAAACTCTACCTCCCTGGGTGCTTGCCCAATGGGCAGCAAAGAGAGAAAGAAAGAGATACAGAGGAAAGAGATGGGAAAAGAAAAAGGATGTACAATAGGTGATGGTCCCCTTTAACCCCAATATTTGCTGAGAGGAAAAGAGATGGGGAAATTACATTACAGTGGTTGCGATCAATAACCACCCATACCAAGCGGCCTCCAAGTCCTTCTATCCAGGCACATGGTTTCATGTCGGACGGCAACATTTAGAGCCAGCTTTACCTTCCCATTCCTGATGTAATCATGACCTACTTAGCAATAGCCGTCCCTCTGATTTTAAATATTCATAGATTACCATAAAACTAAAGCGCAGAATCAATAATAATAAGACACGACATATTCCAAGTGAAGCTGGTGACAGCAAGTATATCAGCACCCGTCCCTAGCACTGGTTGCCTTTCAGTGGGTGAGCGAGGCCATGCTAGAGATTAGGTTTCAAGAGAAATGTGGTGAGTGAGTATGACTTGGCTGTCAGTGCATCTACAAACACCTCAGAGAGCTGTCACAATAATGGATTTATTTTTGTTTTGTTTTGAGGAACGGTGGAAACACAGCACAAAGATAAACAAGAATATAGGCTGTGTTGTCGGAGGAGACGTGAACAGGGACACCGGATTATCAAACCTAATTCTACATCAGTGGAAAAACATCAGTGCTGCAGTTTGAGAGGGTACCATGATCAGTAGATTATAATACAACCTTAATATTAAAAGGAGGTTCGGGCAACAACCTAACATTTCACATGTTTCTTTTTTGATTTACTCCAGATATCTCTACAATGAAGCTAAAAGGAGTTTGTCGTCATTCAACTTGTGCTGGCATAAAAAAAGGGTCTCAAAGCAGCTATTTATACAGTTCTCTACATTTAATAATATTAGAATGTTTTTGATGAATTCCCTATAGAATAGAATATAATAAAATAGAATAGATAATCCTTTCTGTTGCCACGGAGGGGAAAGTTCTGGTGTAACAGCAGCAAAGTGACAGGCAGTAACTTATATAGTAGTATATATATATATATATATATATAAATAAAACTGATTTAATACTAATAATATACTGTAAATTAAGGGTTTAATTAAAAGACTAAAATACTGTGCAGTTATATAAAATAACAATAGTGCACTCAGATCCAAGAAATGTGGAACTGAGCAGGATAATTAAAAAGTATTTATGGTTATGTGTATATGTGCATTACAAAAACACACTATTTACAAGAAGTGAGAAAATAAAACTCTGCAAACAGAGATGTGCAATAGCAGCACAAATGCTATTTTGAATGAGAGAAACGGTGAAAATAACAGCAGGGATGGAAACATGAATCGTTTTTGGGGGGTGCAGTGATGGTTATACAGTCTTACATTTGCTGGGAAGAAGGATCTGTGGTAATACTTCTTTGTGCACCTAGCATCCAGCACCGTGTCTCTGAAGGACCTCTCCAGTTCAGCAACAGCTTCATGCATGGGGTGGGAGACGTTGTCCATCAGTGATGTTATATTAGCCAGAGTTATTCTGTCTCCCACCAGCTGCATTGCGTCGAGGGGTCATCCTAGGACAGAGCTGACCTTCCTGGTTAGCTTATCTAACCGATTCCTCACAGCTGTAGATGAGCGGGTGCTCCAAAAGACAACACCATAGAAGAGGCCTGATGCTACCACAGAATCAAAAAGGATTTCTCCTTAGCCAAAGGAGGATACTATTTTCCTTGGTTCATGGGTGGCGTAACATAAAAAATGCCACAGTTTGGACCCCATCTCGTATACATGTCTGTGTGTCGTGGCTCTTGAAGTTCTGAGTCGAGATGCAGTTTGTGCCTTGGAAATCTACCAGAAACTCCTGCATGGTCTTTGCTTCACAATACTCCTTGTGAAGCACGTTCCTGCTATTCTATTACTGGTTCTACAAAATGTACAGATGTCAATGACCCTGTCAGAACATTTTTGTATCAAAAATCTGGTAATTGGTCCAATGTTATCTGGTTTTTATTAGCTAGAAGACACAATCCACAAAACCTAAAAAAAATAGCTGAAATAAATAAACTTTTTTATTATTTTCCACTTCTCGAGATGCACTGGTATTCTAAAATATTTTCAAAACATTTAATCTGAAAATGTCATGAATGACAGTGAACAGGATTGCAGTTCCATCCATCCAATATCTGTACTATCATTCTATGCGGGGTTGGGGTGGGGGTGGGTGGGCATGGTGCCTATCTCCAGCAGTCACAGACCGAGAGGCGGGGTACACCCTGGACAGGTCGCCAATCCATCGCAGCAGGACTTCAGATATAAAAATGATTTTTTTTGCACACTTTAACTTTACGTCTGATTTTAAGCTAAATTTTCCTGAGATGTGGAAATGCAAGACTTGATGATTAACATGCAATAAGTTGCTTTCAACTTGCATACAACGCTGATGGCAATAAAGTCCCACCACGAATGCCAAATCCCTGGGGTTTAATCACCTAAATACAGTCTTTAAAAGGAAGAGAGCCTCCTCATTCTGAGATGGAGTAACATTAGCTCAGTCAGGCTAAGACAAGCATCACATTCACAGACAAACAATGGAAGCAAGTGGTGTGGTAAATTGGCCCTGTATAAGCACCATAAACCTTTTCAGATAATGCACTATTGGTTAGTGGGCAGGAATAATGAGGTTTATCACATTGCAATTGGCCCTGTTTGGTAAAATGCAACAAATGCAGACAGGCACTGAGGTGTAACCTTTTTTTAGCATCTCCTAAGAATTGTGATGTTTATGTGTGCCTTTCCTAAAAAGCTGTCATTATCCAACAAGTGGGAGGATTTTAAAAGCTAAAGTATTTTATCATCAAGTGCATACCTTAACCAAATGTCAAGTAGCCTGTCATCCTTTCCCTGGTCTTTGTAATTCGACAACATTTGGCATTTTTAATGGAGACTCAGTGAATCCCCAGGATCTGAGAGCTTTACTCTATTTCCCAGGGTGAGGGCTCAGTGCCGACATGAGTTGAATGCTGCATCCCAAGCGGCTCCCTGAGAAAGCACCTGGACTACTTAATGAAGACGCCCACACACAAACAACCAATCGACGACAATACTTTGGAGCTTTTCAGCAAGGGCTCTGTCTGCCTGCAATGACAATAATAAGCAGAAATCAGAGGCACCAAAGGAGAAAAAAAAGAGACAAAAGTGTGAATATTAATGCTGCACTTTGCAAAGATATACGTCCTGGCAACAATATCAGAAACATCCAAGCCAATTAATTATAGAACGATACAAGACCTTCAAGGTGAATGTGCTCCGGCTTTGTTCAAAGGAAACAAGGACAGACTTTCTCATGTGAGATTAAGAGAAGAACGGTGAGAATTAATGGCATTTTAAAACTGGATGACAGCGGAAAACAAGTACATAAAGATGTCAAAGAGAAGTAGAGCAAAACTTTTAAGTGGAACAGGTGGAGCAGGCTACCTGAAAACTGGTAAAACTAATAAGGCTTTCGAGTCCCTTAACTCCCTAACAGACTTGCAGGGTTGCTGCACTTCGCCTTGACAACCAGTGCATAAAATATACAGGATGTAAATGTCTTCAGTCAGTGTGTAGCAAATCTTCTGCAGACAAACATAAACCAAGCAAGTCACTCAGATCACTCAGTGGATGTAATTTGCAGAATGTGTGAAACTATTTTTACAGTGAGAAAAAATAAAAAAATGAACTAAGGTAAGAAAAAAGCTCAACCCTTATGCTATGTGTGAATCTAAGTCTGTTTAAAATCAAATCATGGCTCTTCTCCTGATCTAAAATCGGTTAAAGAAGCAGCTAACATTAGCTTCAGCGCTTTTCCTCGACACCAGTGTGACAAAACAGGCCAGCAGTAGAAGGAGAAACAGAGATTTTGACATTTTCTATCAGGAGAGATGTCACTCCATCTCTTGCTGCTATTTTGTCATCGTTGCACAGATGCTCAGATTGTTTTTCTTTCTAACATGAATAATGCATATTTCTATATATGTTTATAAAAACAGAAAAGCCTAGATACTTCAGTTTTTCTTTGTGTGGATTGTTGCATGTAGCCCTCTTTGCCCCATTTTTTCTAACTCAGAGGCCAAAAGTGGTATTCATGATATAAGATATACATGTCAAAATTAACATAAAACTGCATATAATTTAATTCCTTTACTTTAATTAAATATGAATTTATTATTGGAAATTTTTTAAATCTATGGTAATTATTCAATCATTTCATTTTCTGCAGTGCACCATGACATGTTAATTTTAGGGCTTTTCAAATAGACCCTAACAACTGATTGGTTAACCTTCACAATCGTCTGTTTCAGATCAATAATTTTAACTGAAGCTGTCTTAGCCCCGCCCACTACCATATTTATTCTTACCATACATTTATACTATACTTATGCCTAGTCCACACGTAGTTGGGTATCTCACAAAACGAAGATATTTTTCTACTTTTTGGCCTGTCATCCACACGAAAACACAGATTTGCAGCACCGAAAATGAATCTTTTTGAAAACCCCCGGCCAAAGTGAAGATCTGCGTTTTCTCTGTTTTTAGCGTTTGCGTGTGGACAAAAATAACCTGAGTTTTCGGATCTGCAACACAAATGCTCCAATATCATTTGTGCAACCTGTGTTTACACTCAGAAACAGCATTTATGCCCTCAGAGATGTGTTGGCATCATCGATTGTCCAAGCGCTTTTTGTTTGCTTGTTTTTACAAGCTTAATAAGTGCTCTCTGTAAAAGTTAGAACATTACTAGAAAGAAACTCAGATCCTAATACATTATTACAAGTTACTCTGAGTGGATAGGCTTTGGGGGAACTACTGCTGCCTACAGGTTTGGCATGTCTATGAATGTGCTTAACAACGCACTTAAGCGGTTAGGTGTGGATGGAGATTTTTTTTTTTATGAGGTGGTGAGAATATTCGTAAAAAAAAAAAAAAAAAACGGCTACTTGTGTACATGGTCTCAGGGTTAAATATATAATTGTATTCTGATTCATAAATAAAATCTAATAGATTGATGATGTTTTATCAATGACAGTTTAAATACATTTCTATATTTTTTCCTAAATTTTGATAAATTACTGACAAATCCAAAAAATTTTTAAAATTAACTCTGGCACATTTGGACTTCCATATGAATTTTCTTACCAAGACTGGCTTTTTGAATTTATAAACACATTACAAACAGGCAGTTTGTGAGAACCCATTCATATACATACTTTACTGTGAGTGCTTTGAATCACTCACCACTAAATTAACCATACATGCTTATTTCTATTTCAATTATAAAAACAACCAGTGTGTAATAAGAAACAAAATTATTTTAGCAATCTTTCAACTTTCCATTACTTCTATGCTGATATTCATAAGCAGCAAAAAAAACAACAACAAAAGATTTTACAGTTAAATTGTGAGATGTCAGCTTGGTGCTTTTAAGTTTCAAGTGAAGTTTCATGCATCTTTATGAAACCTGACAGAACTTAAAAAATAATTTTGTAAGCAATTGATTTTTATGCCACCATAGAGTTATAATGAAACCCTCAAAATGCCTGCACATTAATAAGAGCGATCAATCAGGTGCATTGGCCATGCTCAGCTATAATGTATGTTTGAACAAAAATCAATACTTCCAGACATGTAAAAGGATGTAGCAGTTTTCTGCTTTTACTCATCACCATTTATCACATAAACACACAAACTACCAACTCTAAACGCACCATGAAGGGACCGGTTCTGCAAACAAGCAGCAGCTCCGCTCCCGGTTTTATTACACGGCACCACGTCTCCATATGTGACAACTGCAAATGTGTCGACACATTTGCACATCTAATTTCACGTGTTTTGCACTTGAAGAAATGTAGATTTAAACGAGCGTGTGTGATTGTGCCCATTGTGTACTGTATGAAGATGAAAAGATGACAGGTGGTGGGAGGGCGGTGGATCTTTTGAGACTTGTCACGTTGTTCCGGTTTACGAGCCAATGACAGGAGACGCACACGCATCAACATCAAAGTTTATTACAGTTCATCACCTCCCCACCTGCAGTGTAATGACATTTAGCCAATCCTATAAAAATCCCAGGAAACCTGTGGGTATAAATCAATGCCTTCCCACCTTTCCAACTGCTGTGCGCATTTATTATTAAAGCCACCACATGATTTTTTGATCGAGCGCGCCTGCTCTTGTGACACTTATGTGTATGTTTGTTTTCTGTTTAATTTGGCTTGGAAGCAGAAAACGAGCAGACA
Organism: Valencia hispanica; assembly: GCA_963556495.2. Lineage (NCBI taxonomy): Eukaryota > Metazoa > Chordata > Actinopteri > Cyprinodontiformes > Valenciidae > Valencia > Valencia hispanica. Next base: position 44,067,979 of record OY747702.1, on the reverse strand, counting down.
TCATCAGACAGGGACAGCCCTCACATAAACAACGACAAACATCAGCCAGTGAAGTAAGAACCCCCATCCCTGCTCCACGGAAAAAAGGATCAGAGTGTATCTGTGCTGACAAGCAGTTTAGCTAAAATCCCATTCGTTTCATCTAAGCAACTCTGTTAAAGAGTATGGTCTGCTGCAACCTAGTAGAGGGCTACACAAGCTCCACCTGTCTGGGACTGAGGTTTGCTATGTTTTTTTTTTTTTTCGCCCTCCACATCTGGCAATCTCAGGTTTCCATTGCTCCCCCAAGGCAGCTTCCAGTCTAATCTTATACAGGTGCGTTAAAACAGCGTCCAATATACGGTGTAATCACAGAGGCAGATTTTCTTCTGTGTCATGGCGAGCGTGGAAGCTTGTATGTGTGCCTATTGTGGGAATTGAAGACTCTGATGTGTGGCTGTTAATGCAGTCAGTGACTACCCTCTGCAGGCAGATGGAGTTAACGCCACATTTGGGAGAGCAACAGACGTGGGGCAACAGGAAAGGAGTGTCGAAATGAGTAAAGATTTAACTGCTGCAGGAAATTTGCAACCCAAATAAATACATAAATAAATAAAATCATGCACAATTGTTTTCACTTCAGTTTGACTATTAATGTTTTAAAATTCAGTGCTAAATGGATACACATTTCATTTTAGAACCAATGATGATGCCACTGATGAGCTCCATGCTGCTTTTTTGTCAACTTACCAAAAGTCATTATTGATAATGAGCCATCATGAGGCGCAAAAGCATTATCAAAGGGGAAATATGTTTTTATTGTGGGAGTGTTGCACATATTTGTGTTGATAAGCAGAAAAATTGTTTTCATGTGTAAATTCAGACCATTTTTCATATAATGTACATTACTATGTACAATAAACATGACATCTTTCAGTGTATTCAGTACAATGTTTTGTAATCACGCAATCTAAATTTACCATTTACCATCCTTCGTATTGTGATTGCAGATTGCTCAATATGATCGTTGAAGAAGCAAATATTTGACACAATGAAGGAACAACTGTAGAATAAAAACATCAACAAACACAGAAAGCAAACCTATCGATACCATTACAGGCGTGTGGAAACGAATTATGCATTTCCATCTCTGTGAAGACCCGAGGTACATCCATCTCTAGTCCCAGGAGGTTAAACTATAACAACTGAAGTACTTCATTGTTGCACATAAAAAGCAATGCGCTATAAATTAGATGCTGAAAGACAACAAACAAATTCCCGTTGAGGTAAATGTGTTCATGGTAAAAACATTTCCTGCACTGAAATACTGCAGGAGCACCAACACTCATTGGACTCTTTATTTGGTATGCCTGTTCTATCTCCTACCAATCACAATGATGCAACTCAATGCATTCAAGCATCTACTAACCCCCTGCTTAAGTTTAAACTGAGCATTAGAACGAGGATGGAAGGGCACACACAGAGTTGTTGTGGATGGTGATGTTTTGAGCAGGAAGGATCTCCAGTAGCACTCAGGGGCTGTTTACCCTACGTTTTTCAGCAAAACTGACATTTTTCTCTCCGATTCGGCCTCTCGTTTACACGACGATGGGAAAGCGGGGGGGGGGGGGCGAAAACGCAGCTTTTTGAAAACGGCTTCCAGAGCGGAGAGTTCTGAAAACGCTGGGTGATTCGTTGTCATTTAAACGCAAGCCGGATTCTTTTGAAAACGATGACGTCACTGCCAGCCGCCTACGGCCATGTTGGACTTGCGCACTCTGCCTTTCTACAGAAAAACAACAACAATGGCGGATCCAGGTATGCTGTTACTGCTGATGCAGCTTCTGAAGTTATTTGGTCTCTGTAAGCAAAACTTAGAGATCATCAGGCTTCTATGTGATCACCAACGGAAACGCATACAGTACGTGCGTCAAATAATCACTACGCCTTTATTTAAGCGGAGGAGAACTACAAGAAGTTTGTGGACAAGACACTGTAACAGCCATAATTGTGTGGTCTCTTTAAGACAGCCTAAGTTAATTGTTAGTGATGTCACAAGTATGCGCCACTACCTGCCCTGCAGAACGTGGGAGAAGCGTGCTGCAGATGGATGCATGGACTGTTATGGACTATGCTTTTCTTCTCCCTAATTCAAGTAACGTTGTGGGTTGTATGAACTCTACTTATGTTCATGTATGACTAGATAGCAGCCGTTCAACCGGGCCTTGTAAGGTTGTTGAAGAGTGTGACTATTAAAAGACAAGCACTGTGCAATTCCCAGTACCAGTGTAGTTGTGAGTTTTTCTCTGTCTTGCTGAGCGTTTCCTGGGCGCCCTCTCAACCACCGAACACAACCTGACGTTACAAAATGGTGCCCGAACATCTAATGATGGTGGTCTTCACCCAGAAGAATGGCTACAGTCTGTTAATGCTTATAAAACCTCATTGAGTCTAACAGATGGCCAGATCCTCAGAGAACTGCCGCACTTCCTAGCTAAGGAACCAAGAAAGTGGTTTGGTGTTCTCAGTTCTCATGTATCTACTTGGACTGAATTTTGTGAACTTTTCAAAACTGTGTTCCTGCCAGCTGACAACCAGGAACATATTATGAGAGGCATCCTGGACCGTTTCCAGAACCCTGAAGAGCCTCTACCAACGTTTGTTACCCATATGCTCAGTGAGTTCAGAAGACTAAGGAACCCACCATCTGAGCAGGAGCAAATTGTTTTAAACTGTTTTAAATGTGCCATGCCTGGTGTTACTTCTCGCACGTGTCCTAACTGTTCAACTGAGTTTCATGGAGCTCGACATTCTTCCAGACCTGCCAGAGAGCCTCCTAAAGCTCTGCCTGCAGATAACCATCCTGTATCGCAGTCTGCAGAAACAGACAGTGCTGACACAGCGAGAGAGACAAAACCAGCCAGTAAAAGCCAGGGAAACTTGGGGAGAGTATTTCACAAGGGCAACCCTCCCCCCAATTAATGACCTCGGCCTCATTGACTTTCCCAGACCTGAGTGTGCCACTTATGCTAAATCGCGTTGAAGATGGAGCTTCACAATCGTCATGGAACACCCCTTTCAGAGTTAAAGTGAACTTTAAAGGAGAAGCTCTGGATGCCACGCTGGATACGGGTGCATCTCTTTCAGCAGTGAATGCAGATCTAATACCTGAAAAAAACAAAAATAACTCATCAAGGAATCAGTGGAATTCTCCACCAATAAGACTGGCCAATGGCACAAACTGCAATCCATTAGGAATAACCTGGTTAACTATTGGATTTTTGGGCAAGCTAATCTATCAACGTTTTGTAATAGTGCAGGATCTATCATCCCCCTTTGTTCTAGGAATGGACTTCATGACTAGCACTTCACTAACAATACACGTCCCGACCAGAACTGTACTTATGGATGACAATCCCCCATGCTTTTGTGAACTCTGTGAAAATGGCTTTGTGGAGGCTGATCTTGAGTGTGGAACAATGACCCTGCAGAACACTCAGCAGCTCTCTCTCCACGACAAGGTTGAGGAAGCTAACTTGGATTCTGTGAAAAGAGAAGGTCTGTTAAAATTGTTGGAAAGCTACAATGATCTGTTTGATGGTCACCTTGGTTGCACTTCTCTAGCAGAACACCAAATCATCACTGGGGACGCAAAGCCTGTTAATTTGCCACCATACCACACCTCCCTAGCTAAAAAGCTAATCATTGAAGAACAAGTCAAAAAAATGTTAGAGGATAACATTATTGAACCGGCCTCAGGACCATGGGCAGCTCCTGTGGTCATTGTGAATAAAACCCCTTGTGAACCACGGTTCTGTGTTGACTTTCGAGGTCTAAATCAGTTAATTGTGAAAGACTCTTATCCATTTCCAAGGGTGGATGAATCATTGGACTTTTTATCGAGAGGGAAGTTTCTCACAACACTACACCTTGCTAGAGGCTACTGGCAGGTCCCCAATGCTGAGGAGGCTAAACCAAAGACTGCTTTTATCATGCACTGTGGCCTGTTTCAGTTCAGAGTCCTTCCTTTTGGCCTATGTAATGCCCCTGCAACTTTTCAGCGACTTATGAACAATGTTCTAGCTGGCCTTATTTATAGGTCGTGTGCAGTGTATCTAGATGATATAGTTGTTGCATCACCGACATTTTAACAACACCTGCTTGATTTGGGAGAGGTGCTTAGTAGGCTTAGGTCTGCTGGCCTCTCTTTGAAAATGAGTAAATGCCAATTCTGCCTTTCAGAACTCACCTTCCTTGGTTTTCGTGTTACACCATCTGGCATTCATCCTGACCCTGACAAGGTGAGAGCCGTAACTGAGTTTAAAGTGCCAACCACAACAAAGCAGGTGAGACAGTTCCTTGGCTTAACAGGTTATTACCGCCGCTTTGTACAGGACTATGCTCATCATGCGGAGCCACTCTTTGCCCTCACTAAAAAGGATGTACAGTTTATCTGGAATGAACGGTGCCAAGCTGCGGCGGACTTTCTAAAACGTTCCATAACCTCAGCACCAGTCCTCAGATTCCCAGATTTTACACGTCCATTTTTCATTCACACTGATGCATGTGATGCTGGCCTTGGAGCAGCATTGATGCAGAAAGACGAGGATGGAAAAGAAGTTGCTGTGGCCTTTGCTAGCCGTGCTTTGCACAAAGCTGAAAAGCCCTACTCAACTCCAGAGAAAGAGTGTCTGGCTGTTATCTGGGCCTTGGAGCCTTTCCGACCTCATGTCGAAGGGCTGCATGTGACTATTTACACTGACCACAGTAGCCTCAAGTGGCTGATGTCGCGGCCCAATCCCTCTGGCAGGCTTGCCAGGTGGTCCCTTCGACTTCAAGATTTTGACTTCAGCATTATCCACAAACCTGGAGAACGTAATAAAGTGCCTGATGCCCTTTCACGTAACCCCCTCCCAGATGTGGATGCACCTATCACAGTCACAGGCGCCTTGCTCCGTCAACTGGAAAGTGAACATCAAAGTGAGGAGGATACTCAAGATCTGGAAAAGTACATTGTACAAGATCGTCTGCTCTATTTCCTTGACCCAAAAACAAAATGTGGTCTCCACCCGCTCAAGCAGATGAAACTTTTCGCTCCTACTGCAATCCGTGGTTATCTGCTCAAGTATTATCATGATCATCCTACGGCCGGACATCTGGGCATTGCAAAAACACTGGCACGCTTGCGTCTCAGATTCTTCTGGCCAAACATCAACTCTGATGTTAAAAAGTATGTGGTGTCATGTAGTTTGTGTCAAACCACTAAGCCAACCCAAAGAAAAACAGCAGGTCTTATGATCCCCATCCAACCACAAAGACCTTGGGAATACGCTGGTGTGGACTATGTTGGCCCACTACCTCGCACGCAAAGAGGAAATGCATATATCCTTATTTTTGTGGATTATTTCTCCAAATGGATCGAGGTTAGTGCTGTCAGAGAAGCCACAGCTCAAGTTGCTGCTAATAAGTTTATTACTGAGATATTTGCCCGACATGGTTCTCCCTCCTACCTTATTTCCGAAAGGGGAACACCTTTCGTCAGTGAAATGTTTGAGCATGTTGTGTCGACACTTGGAACTGGGCAAAAACTAACAACTGCATACCATCCTCAAACTAATGCAACTGAACGTGTAAATAGGACTTTGAAAACAGGGATCAGTGCTTATGTTGAAGACAAACACACTTCCTGGGACATGTTTCTTCCCCAGATATGTTTTGCACTACGAACTGCACCTCATGAAAGCACAGGCCAGAGCCCGTCCATGATGGTCTATGGAGTTGGACACGCCCTTGGACCTCATCACTCGACCTTCCTGGGAAGGAGTGGAAGACCCAGAAACATCTTACTCAGATATCCTTAGAACTTCACTTCAGGATGCACATGAACATGCTCGTGCGGTGCTCACAGCGAGTCATAAACGGTGAAAACTTTACTATGATCTGAGACATCGCCCGGTCTCTTATGAAGTTGGAGACCTGGTCAGAGTAAAGACGCACCCAAAATCGGATGAATCATTGGTTGGTTGGCCCCCTTTACTCCGGTCTCTACTGTTTTATCTGAAAAACGATCAAAGCAAAAGGCTTCTGCAGCTTTGGATCTCAGTCTGCCAGAAAGTGGCTTGTCTCCTGTTCTTTTGGACCTACACCCTAATGATTGAGAGGTTGTTGATGCAAATACCACTATTATCTCTACTGATATCCCAACTGAGACCGACTTTGACCATTCAGATCCTGTCCCACTTTTCTTTGACTACTGATACTGCTGTAGAGTCAGATGTTAACAGTTCACCTCCTGCTGACGATGGGTGTGCTGTTGGCGGTTGTTATAACCTCAGACCGAGACATGTTCCTAGAGTCACCACAGACTGGTCTTTAAATAGGTGGACCAACCCTTTTCATACTCACAGGTTTGACCTGAAGTGAAGTTTTTTGCAGCTCATGTGTTTGTTGTGGGTCACTGTTGTAACATGGCTATTGTTTAACTCTTTCTGAAGTTCATGTCATTAATGTTTACAGATATTATGCCCACTGTTACAGCTTTGAAAAAAAAAGGAACTGGGAACTTCACTTTGTAATTGTCCTGACTATCCTGAGTTGATTTCTGTTATGTAATATTTGTCAAAAAAGGGATTCACTTTGTGGAAAACTGTCATGTATGCCAGTTTATCAATATTATTCTGTACATTTAGCTGTTTGGTTTGAACATCTTATGCTGCTTATCCATGTATGGAGGCTCAAGAGATATGGATTGTTCCTTAGCTGTGTTCGGCTTAGGACAGCCTTTGTTTAACTGGGGGGGAATATGTAACAACCATAATTGTGTGGTCTCTTTAAGAAAGCCTAAGTTAATTGTTAGTGATGTCACAAGTATGCGCCGCTACCTGCCCTGCAGAACGTGGGAGAAGCATGCTGCAGATGGATGCATGGATTGTTATGGACATGCTTTTCTTCTCTCTAATTCAAGTAACGTTGTGGGTTGTATGAACTCTGCTTATATTCATGTATGACTACATAGCAGCTGTTCAACCGAGCCTTGTAAGGTTTTTGAAGAGTATGACTATTAAAAGACAAGGACTGTGTAATTCCCAGTACCAGCGTTTCCTGCACGCCCTCTCAACCACCGAATACAACCTGACGTTACAACACGGGAGGACTAGTTGCTGGTGGGACAATTTTGAAAATGGCCATGTTGATGAGCAGGCATGGAGGGTTAGGGTTCTTCATGAGTCCACACCACAGTTGTACGCGCAGAGACCGCCATTGTAAGTTATCATAAAATGTTTATTTTCCGGGTTGTGAGGGGAAAACCTTGGAACACAGCATACATGGGGCTTACCCTCTCCTTCTTAACTTCTTTTCCTACTCATCTTCTCCTGTCTGTCTGTCTGTCTGTCTGTCTGTCTGTCTGTCTGTCTGTCTGTCTGTCTGTCTGTCTGTCTGTCTGTCTGTCTGTCTGTCTGTCTGTCTGTCTGTCTGTCTGTCTGTCTCTGTCTTTCTTCCTCTTTACTTTCCATCTCAATGTCTATGATATCAGAAAAAACAACAACAGCAATTTGTAATAAAGATTTCTTATAAATATATATTAGGCAGAGCACTATAGCAAAAGCCGTAATGCTCCACTTATGAAAGTAAATCTGTTGGGGTTCTACTTGTTACTCAGACACCAATTCTGAGCGCCACACGGCCAGACAGACCATGTAAAAAAGGATAAAAAAAGATAAAAGGAATGGTCTGGAATGGGGGGGGGGGGCATCCAGTGAGGTGCAGCTGTGTAAACAATATTGCCTTGTTGAAGTCATAAGTCATAAGCAAAAGGACAGACATGAAGTGCCTAAAACAACACCATTTACGAATAGGAACATAAAACTAAGGCTGCAATTCACACAGGCTCAACAAGACAGGACAACAACAGATGAGTTTGTGTCGCCTTGCAACAACAGCTCAGGTTGTTGGTGGTAGTGTGATGGTGTGGAAGGGAATTTCCTTGGCACACTTTGAGCTGCTTAGTACCAATTGAGAATTTTTTATACACCACCGCCTTTGAGTATTGCTGCCAATCGTATTCTCCTCTTTATGACCACAGTGTGCCCTTCTTCTGATGGCTACTTTCTGCAGCATGATGCACCTAGTCAAAGCTCAAATCATTCTGAACATCACAATGAGTCTCATGAGATGTGATGGAACGAAGATTCATATTACGGATGTGCAGCAGATAAACTTGCAGCAAAGATACCTTGTTTAATCTATGTCACAAGGAATTAACGCAGTTCTCAAGGGTTCAACCTGGTACTACAAAATATGTTATTATATATTTACTCAGTTGGTATAGGTTGTACTCAGAAAATACATTTAGACATGGAATATAGCTTATTTCCTTCTCCTCCCAAAGAACTACACAAACACTCATCCTTCTCACAGTCTGATTTGTCCGCAGCCTTGCATCTGAACACGTTAAATACGGAGGTCAGCTGGACGCTGGGGGTCTCTCTGTTCTGTTAAAAAGAAGAATCAGTTTATTAAAAACTAAGATCCAGAGCAGGCATTTATGCTCCACCCCCCACTGCACACCAACATTTTACTAAGCTAATTAGTAACTCGGGCCAGAAGCTGGTGTCAATACCGGGAAACAGCATATTTCACCCCGTCAGCTCCTACCAGTGACCTCGGCTGATCTCTTGATACTCCATTAAAGTATACAACCAAAGATGTCAAAGTGAGGTGTTTTCCAGCCTGCCTGTGATGACATCTGCAGCCGCTTGTTTTCGACTGTGGAATGCACCGCTCAGACGGCTTTCATCTAGCCAATTTTATGATCACACCTTAGCCTTGATGAGTACAATCATTTGGCATGCAAATAGCAATTACTGTAGATTCACTTCAGCCAACACTCAACAGCACTCGCTTTTCATCCTCCTAGTTTTCTGTAATCAAAACCGAGGATGGCACTTCTGCTAGGCATGAAGTTGTGATTCAAAAAAAAAAAAAGATTGGGGTGGGGGACTCCGAAGGTTACCGGATATTTTCGGTGTATCTCCTTAAAAATGCAACCTACTGATTACTAACCCTGTGTTGTCGTCTGGCTTGGCAGACTAGACCTTTGATTGGAAGAGACTCTCCCATAATCACAAGTGTATGATTATGGCATTAGGCCGGATTCTACACATCAGAATTTGCAATCAAGAAATTGGCGTAGGGGATCGATACGGTGCAGCACCTCATCTGATGGCGGAGGGAGATGCGGAGATGCGTTGAGGAGAAGGAGTCTAGTGATCAATTAGGAAGTGCCTGGCATGTACAGACATTACTTTTAATCTTCTAATGCATCTGCACAAAGACCTGGGGCTGAGCATTTGTTGGCTTCTAAGAGGAAGGAATCGATCCTCTTTGCACGTCCTGACGCCAGTTCTTCCTGGGCCGTTTCAACAGCGTTTAAGACATAATGAAAGGAGAGAGTCTAAATCCACTTACCTTTGCCTAAGTGAAGGAGCTGTATTTGCTGTCACACTTTAGGTGAGGATGAAACATTTTAATCCTTTGAAATAGTTTCTAATACATCTGAATACCTGGTTAATCTCTCCGATGTGCTGTGGTCTAGTGTAGTGCAGGAAGCTCACCTGCTGTGATGACATTCTGTTTGATCAGGCTGATATTTCAAGCACACAAAGGAAGGGAAGAAGACCTGACTGGACTGCAGAGTTTCATATTCAGATGTAGAAGTGAAAAAAAATTGAAATACTTGCAAAGACATCATTTGCTGACAAACTGCAGCAGAGTGGGTACAATCATTTAATTTAAAATCCAAACCGCTGTGACTGGATTGTCACTACAACTGTGGTGAAGATATGTGAGTTTGTGTGTTGCATACAGTCCTTATCAGTGTAGTCCATGTGGAGTGTGTGGTTCATCCAATTAATCAGGCATCATTTAAACCAGCCGGCCTGGTGACAGGGGGCCCAATCACTGGTGAAAAAAGTCATTCCCAACATTCTTACTCCAAGTCCGCCGCTCTAATGTGCTGTGGCAACCTCCTAACTATTCAATTCCAGACCCAGACCCCCACGGTTTACACAGTCCCCTAGCCTCTTCCCAGTCCCCATCACTTCACATTCATTAGACCCCACACCTCTATCAAAGGCAGAACGGAAAACTGCTGCTCCATCTCATGTCTGAAACTTGCCTTGAAGGGAGAGGAATATGGGAGAGGGAGCAAACACTGTCTGCAGAGAGAAAAGGGGGAAACGAGGCAGTGATGATGGAGCGAAATAAGAGTTAACATATGGGATGGGCATAATTAATCGACGATCGATTAACTGATCATTAAGAATTTCATCGATTACATTTTTTTTTACCGATCAATTAACGGATGTTCTGTGCGTAGTGTGAGTTTTGAAGGAATGCAATTAATTTTGCTATGTGGCAGTAATTAAACACTTTACCACATGAGGGCGATGACAGAAAATAAAACCCACAGGGCGACTTAGTTTCTTGCAAGTGTCTGTGTATTTCAAAAGTAGCATTGTCATGAAAAGGTCGCAGCAAAGTGTTGCGTGGGACCACTTTGACTAAAAAAACAAACAAGCAAAAAAGTCTAGGTTCACTGCAAACACTGCGAAGCTGTGTACTTGAACGGACTTCCAACCCTGATTAGAAGCGAAGCATCCTGCTCTTGGTCTCAACCTAGCATCAAGTCGGTGTTAGCACAGAGGAGCCCAGATGTACGAGCAGAGAAACTTGCTCACCGATTACTTTCTGAGGGAGGCTCCGCCACTCCTGGATTGCACCTCTACAGACTGGTGGAAAATGAATTAAACAAGATTCCAGAGGCTTGCCAAGTTAGAACGGAGGTATGTGTATCACAGCGACGTCTGTCCCCTCACAGCAGGTAATCTCAGCGCTGCAGGTCAGACGTGACAGCAGCCTGGTCTGTTTTCGCTTCTGACCCCAGCGCATGTTAACATGCTCATCTTTCTCAACAAAAATCAGTAGACTGATGCTAACGTTGTATATAAGTTACGGTTTCTTTTGTTTTTGTCTTTTTTACTCTGTTAATGTGCCTAATTCATTGTTAGGGACGCTGATCTCTCTCATCCTCTTTCTCGACTCTTTTTGCCAAATGTAACACAAAAGTATAAGACCTATAAGTATTATATATATTTTTTTTATTAAGTTATTGTTTAACATGACTTGTTTTTTTTTTACTTTTTTGGAGAAGATAAAAAATATGAGCGTCAGTTGTGTTAATGAGTACCGTCTTTTAGCTGTCGGCTCCGCTGCTTATAGCGCATATTTTCTATGTGCAATTACCGTAAATTAATTCCGTTTAACTGCCACAAGAGGTGTCCCACTTGTAAAGAAGATCTCAATGAGGCTATTTTTCTATTCTCACTGCATTTTAAAGCTATGAACACTGAATTTTAATATAAAAATATCAATGATTAATCGAAAATCGATCGTTAATTCTCCCGATGATCGATGAAGACAGTTTAATCGAATGCCCATCCCTAGTTAACATATTCCCGAGTTTAGTCTGAAAGGGAAATCTGGAAATGAGCATTTGATGTGAGCAAATGCTTAGTCTTTATGCAGGTAGGGGAACAGGAGGCAAGTGAAATCACAGAATTGTAAGGACATTGGTGCAAGTAGCCAAAATAACTAGAGATGCACCAACTTTAACAGCCCTGACAGTTGGAAACTCATAAATTTGATATTTTTCTGATAAGCGAATGCCGCCAATTCAGTTGCAACTGGGTTTCCGTATTGACGCCTTTAGTGAGTGAAGAAGACTCAAAGGTAGCTGTTTTCATTGTCATCTAGGCGTTTTGGATTAAGTTAGAGGAAACACTGAGATGTATGAAACTAAAAGAAAGCTATTCTTTGACACGATGGAACAGATCTGCATTTTATTAAGACTATGACAGAGAGAGAGAGAGAGAGAGAGAGAGAGAGAGCAAGACTTTGAGCAGATAACAAGAAGGCCAGCAAAGTCTTGAGCTTTCAACCTCTGTCCGTCATATTCTCCAGGGAATACACAATGAAACCACCACTCTTTTAATACTAGCCCTTCTAAGGGCACAAATTGCTTTCATAAAATGCTAAACACCTAAAGACGAAGGCTCAAAGTTAGCTTCTTTCAGTATTATTGATTTGTCAGAACCTGTTGAGATATCTAGACAATTCATTCAGATTGAAGAGAGTTAGGACTTTCAGGAAATAACAGGAAGGCAGAAGGGACTACAGCGACGTTGTGTTTTATCCTGTTGAGTGTTTCAACCTTCATCTGTTGTGGAACATACTGGATTTAGAAATGTCTGCAGCTACTTTGTGAAATCTCAGAGTTATATTATAGCTCTTAAAGAGAAGTCGAGTTAAAGCTTTACAAAAATCAGAGACTGTAAACAGGCCACGATATTCTGATTAGTGCATTGGACTGGATAGTCATTACTGCATGCAACTTTTAAAGCTATAAGTGAAATGGTGTATATTTGGAGAAAACAACTTATGCACCAACAATAACTAAACATTCTTTGCAGCAAAAATACGAGAATGGTACAGCTAAGAATCCACAGTATAAGGGAAAGAGGCTTAATTGGCAAAACTGTAGGCATGCTCCGCCACAAATTTAAAGTAATTTGTATAAAACAAGTGAAGGTTATCGCAAATGCTAACAAGGGTCTGGCAATAACATAAAATCTACTTAATGATGAAAAAAGCTGAAGAGACGATTTAATTAATTTTTTCTGCTATTGGAAAAAAAGAGACAAAAACAAAGAAAAAGTGTCAACATAAGTTTGCCTTGATCTGAGTCCACAAAACAGCTCGAGAAGTAAATGAAAGCACTACAAGAAAAACTTCTCTGAAGAGATAGCTATACATATTCTTATACAGCTGTAGTTTATGGTGGGTATGTGTGTGCATCAGACAGTGAAAGAAAAACTAATCCCACTGACAGACTCTAAACCTGACCTGAACAGTGACCCCAAACAGCAGCAGACCATGTAAAGAAAGATGGACAAGCTGGCAGGATGCCTGAGCTCGCTAACATCGTCTCTTTTTCCAAACATTTTCAAAGACTTACAAAGCTTTCGAGATGCTGCTGAGATTCTGAGACCGGCAGCGCAGAACCACCACCCCCACACATTGCTAAGAAGTACGGAAAAATGTTCTGTCCTGCAGGAAGAGAAAGTTTTTAACTTGAAGGAACCTGAACAGTGCGACAACCAAAAAGTTGGAGCAGAAAAGGATACCGAGTAGAGGAAATGGGTTTGCAGAGAGCATCTGTTTTAATATATTGAGAGACAACATTAAAAACCTTTAAAACTTGATTGAATAAAGATTCTGAAAGAAATACAAACTTTTTGATCCCACTTCCTATTAAACAAGACCCTGCTCCAACCATCTGGATTATCTGCATTTAATAATTTGATCATCCTTACAAGCTCAACATACATTTTCTTAAACCCTAAACTGAAAGTGACTTTACATTTACAGTAGGACAAATATGTCTAAAGAAAGTACAGGAAACGGAGATTTACTGTGTTTGAGTCGTGATCATTAACTTGCAAGCAAACAGTATGGAGGGTAAGATGGAAAAGGGAGTTTGTGCAAGTTACTCCAGTTTCAACCATAATGTCCCATTTAAGAGCTTCGAGACAGAAGAGGTTACAACGGTTGGGAAAAAATGATGAACCCCCTACTGAAATAAATGAAGAGATGTGAATAAATATAATTTCCATAGAAAATAATTTATGATTTAACTTTAGAATTACAGCTGCTTGTTTGACTTAAATATATTATGGTTCTGTTACAAATTGTTTACTGTAGTAACAAAGACACTGTAGTCAATGAATACCTTTGAAAACAAACCTCAACATAAGAGATTGTCACATCGGGGTTCCTACATTTAATTCAAGACCAAATTAAATTTTCATTTAAAATTTTACAGAGTTTCCAGTCCAATTATAAAGTGTGAATACAAAAGTTCACTATGACTTTATGGCAGATACTTCTATGGTGTGGGAGATTTAAATATAGATCATGGATGGATGGATGGATGGATGGATGGATGGATGGATGGATGGATGGACAGAGAGACAAAGAACAGACACATGGATGGATAGGGAGATGAACAGATCAACGGATGCACATGGACGGACAGATACATGGAAAGATGGATTGATGGACAGATGAACAAATGGATGGATGTTTGAGTGAGCAAACATTTGGATGACGGAGGGATGGACAGAAATAGATTTGATTAAGTGGGTGATGGGACAGATGGAGAGATTAAGGTTGGACAAATAGAAACATAGAGCGATAGAGGAACAAACAGATGGATGAATTGGTTAATTGATTCCTGAACACATTTTAAACATACAGATGGCAGACAAACTGATGGACAGACAGATGGAAGCATAAACAAATGAATAGATGGATGGATCTTTAAATAAACAAATGTTCGAATGACGGACGAACCGATGGATCTGTGGTTGAGCAGATGATGGACAGACAGATGGATGGATGGACAAATTGACAGAGAAATAGATCAACAGATTAATAAATGGATGGGTATAGAATGATCTTGACCTTTAAAAATGTTTCCATACTTAACCCAATCTGGAAAACACCGAAATAAAAAAATGTAAAAAAAATTCCAGACAGAGTTAAAGCCCTGATATAAGCAAACTAATTAACACAAGACATATATTTGCTTTTTAACTAAGACCAAAACACACACAGGCATATTCATACTTAGCTGATATAATTAACAATATAATGAGCAGGTCCTAATAAGCATTTAGACCATTTAGTTTTGCTGTCTCAATTACCTTTTCATTTGTTCATGCAACCCGGGCAGGCTAATTGTTCAAATCGGATACAAAAATCCTTATTTTCCAACATTTGTAGTCACTTACAAAAACGCCTGATTAAACAGGTCATATTTAATAGGATGTCCAGTTGTTGAACTAAAAAAAAAAAAAAACTCTTTCATATCAACTTTACATATTTAGACAAAAAGACAGACCTAGGAAAAATAAACTATAACCTATAGGTGTGTTTTTTTTTTCCAGGTTCTGGGAGACAAAGTTCATTTTTATGGATGAAGTGTCATAAAACGGCATAATTCTTCACAGTGATAAGCTGACTGAAGTCACATATATGCGGTGCAAATGCATTAACAATATAAAAAAAGAGACAAAATTAAACCAAATGTGTAATTTCTAACAAATTGTTAAATTGTCCCCTTAAATCTTTCATCTTGTGTCATCCTGTTTTGATTTGCAGTACTTGAATTGTTCCATTCCTGCTCTTTTAATTTATTAACACCGCAGCAGACAATGTCACAGATTTAATATATCCCGAGTCTACAGCCTCTTAAGAAAAATGAATGAAACTGCAACATAACATTTCCTAACATGTTCAAAGTTTTCAGCTATGTTATCAGGCTCTTACAAAAGGCTATAAAACTTGAGGTATTAGTACGATAGGCAGATTATACTGTATGCCTACCACCTGCAGAGGTCGCTTGACCCCCTACTTCCTAATTATCAACTTTGAATACACGCTAAGTGATGCAACTCCATGACAAGCCTGCTTTAGCTGCTGCACCGCTGCCCTTCAGGCTGCAGGCGAACCATAGCAGCACATGGATGCAGGTGAATGTTAACACCGATGTGACAGAACATCCCTATCTGTCTGTCAGCCTACATCAATGCAAAAGAAAGCGCAGTCTGTCGAGTGAAAGAGTTGCCGGCTAAAAGATGTGTACCTGCCTGACTTGATTTTCACCTACCGTCTACAATAGAGGGTAAAGGTAATGAGGTTTCTCCATGGTTCTATTGCTACCAACCCTCGGTGTCTTCCAACCTCCTACAGTCTTATTTACTACAGAGTCCGCAGGAAATATCCAGATAATCCTTTCTTCATGAACAAAGCCATTGAGGACCAAATGGACAGAAGCAAGGCAGTGTAAAGTTACAATGACATGGCACGCAAGACCAAGCTATTTCTCATACCATAGGTTACAAAAATATCTAGGAAAAGGTGCATAAATGCAGGTAAAAGGGGCAATAATAAAAAACAAGGCAAGGCAAAGTCAGCTGTCAGAAATCAACAACTGGGTTGAATCATTTGGTCTGACACTAAGGGACTAAAAGCCCATGTTCACAACAAGGTCAGACTGAGGACACGAGATGGAGTGAACCAGTGCTTAAAGCTATTAAAGCTAACTTTCATGTAAACTCACTTTAGATGTAGTTTGTCATAGAACATGACAAGTTCAGTTTTTAAAGTTTTTTTTTTACAAAATTTATATAAACAGATTCTTTAATCAACATAAAATCCACCCTACTATAATGCTTTCATGAGCATACAGCTCTGGTGACATCACAGAAGGCATAAGATAACAGGTCAGTGTTTTACTGAGATCGTCCGTCTGTATTTTTCTATTTTTTTCTCTTTATTTACATAATTTTATTCAAATTTGCACTTCAGATGTGTATTCAGCACAACAGAACTCCACTCCTGAATTTACTGGTGT
The DNA here is from genome assembly GCA_963556495.2 of Valencia hispanica. Taxonomy (NCBI): domain Eukaryota; kingdom Metazoa; phylum Chordata; class Actinopteri; order Cyprinodontiformes; family Valenciidae; genus Valencia; species Valencia hispanica. The sequence continues at coordinate 44,051,463 of OY747702.1, read as the reverse complement.
CCTCCATGTTTTAGTTGTGTCTCCGGTTATCTTTGATATTTCATTTTGTTTGGTGTTTCCGTGGGGGAAAATGTTTCGCAACAGTGTCTAATCCTACCTGCTTGACCATGGGGAAACCTCAAGATGTTGTGACCATGAACTGGTCAAATAGCTAAAATGATTTTAGCAAATAGCTAAAATCAAATAGCTGAAGACTGTAGAGACCATCAGCTTATAACTGGAACTGATTGCGTAAGACTTTTCAGAACACACACTTTTATAAATGTGGAGGGAGCTACAAAAAATGCTCACCTTCCCTATGCAATTATTACTGTAGTAATACATTCTCTGAATTATTAAGTTGGTGTTACAATGGCCTAACCTCATCCAATCATACTGGTGTGATCTATAATTCAACAAGGGCTGCTGAGGTTCTCTTATTATTACCAACACGCTAGAATGCCAAATGAGCTCAGTACTCAACCTCACTTTTTGTCACTCTTTCAGTCTGTCTCTTTCACTCTCCCTCTCTCCGTCTGTCTTGTCTGTCTCTGTGACCGTCTCTTTCTGAACTTAACAGCACATACTCATTCAACGTTCACCACGTTCACTTTCTACGACTATTTTCACCTAAAAACATCATTAGAAGTCACATCCTATTCTTAGGAGATTCAGCAATCATATCAATGATGAGTCTAAACAGCATGACAGAGAGCTATTGGAAAGTACAACATGGTAAAGCCTGTTTGATCATCCTCCAAATTACGTCTATGACAATACCCAAGTTGTTTTGCAAAGAATCAGCAAGAGAATATGCAAATAGGGATTGGCGCACTGCTCTTGCTTCTCGCAGAGGGGAGAAAAAAAAATGCATAGTGGTGCTTTCTTATTTTGAATTTCAAAGGGAAAACAAAAACGGCCAAGGATTCTCTTCATAACCCCAGGCATTAATACTGCATTTTACTATCAATTATAGAGATCTGAATCGCAGATTTATCTATGGAGAGAACATCTGGAGATGAGGACTTCAATGAGACTATTGTATTAAAACAGGAACTCTGCTGCAGGAAAAAAATTAAATAAAATCTACATCACAAGTAAAGTCAGCAAGAAAAGACTGCTGGAAGAGGAGAGGAAGGGTTAGGGGTGCAATTAGGACAGAGGAGACAGCCGACAACTCCCTGATTGATTGCGTTGCACAGTCAGTAACAAGCTGCCAACACATAAGCGCAGAGAGCTGGAGAAAGCATCTCAAACCTCTATATTAAGATTTAAAAATGGGAAAATATAGTCTCAGACATAGACTCTCATAGAACATCAGCTAAGCACGACATAAACTTAACATTAGAAATTTCCAATAAAGTTTCTTCCAAACACAGAAGCGCAAGAACTCAAGAGAAGAAGAAAATGTTAAAAAACATCAACTTCAATGTATGTTGCTGAAATTTCAACTCATACCAGCGCAAATTAGTTCACAAGTGGACAGGGAGTCTAGCAAGTAATCTGAAAAGTGTGGCAAGCATTTGTTGTGACTTTGAAGAATCGACTTTAACAAAGCTGCTAATCTCTTCTTTTCCAAGTAGCTCAGGCTCCATCAGACTGGATGGAGAGCATCTGAAAAGCAATTTTGGATTCAGATCTGAACTTTGACTGGGCCATTCCAACACATGAATACGCTCTGATCTAAACCAATCCATTGTAACTCTGGTTGCATGTTTAGGTCCTTTTCCTGCTGGAAGGGGGAACCTTCTGCCCTTGTCTCACAGTATTTGGAGACTCCGACAGGATTTCTTCCAGCACTGTCATATACTTCACTCCATTCATCACTCGTTCAACTCTGACCAGAGTCCCTGTTCTTGCTGGAGAAAGCATCCCACAGTATGATCCTGCTACCACCATGTTTTACTAAGGGGCATTTCTGATGTGGACCAAAAGTTAAGATTGTTTCTCAATTGTCCAAAGCACATCCTACCTCATACACACTCTGTCCCTTTGTCATGTAAAAACGCGCTTTTTTCCTTCTGACTTTCTTCTTCTCACTCTTCTATAAAGACCAATTTGAGAGTGTGCAAAAAACAACTGTCTTGTCAACCTGTTTTTCCACCAAAGCTGTGCATTTCTGCAGCTCCTCAAGTGCTGCCATGGGCTTCATGACCACTTCTATGATTATTTTGTCCTTACCCAATCTGTTTCTCTAGGCTCCGCTATTGTCTTTCCTATTTTCATTTGTTTTGTCGAAACACAAAAATAAATTTGGGATAACTCAGGATGTCGTTTTATAACCTAACCCTGCTTCAAAATTCTGTACAACTTTATTCCTGACCTGTCTGCCGTGTTCCTTGATCTTTATGATGCTGTTTATTCACTGATGTTTTCTAAGAAAGAGCTTCACAAAACAACTGGAATTTAGGCCATGTACACATGTAGCAAGGTTTTTTTTTTTTACCGATCATCACCACCTCCTTTCTAAAAAGAAAAAAAAAACACCTAATCATATAAGTGCATTGTTAAGCACATTCATTTGCATGCCAAACCCATCATACTAGTTTCGCAAATCCTATTCACTTCGAATAACTTTCTACTTTCCAACTTCTAGTAGAAAGTAACAGAGCAGTACCAGAGCTTGTAAAAACAAGCAAGCAAAAAGCACTTGGACAATTGACAATGCCAACACAGCTCTGAGGGCATCCATGCTGTTTCAGAGTTTCAACACAGGTCGCACATGTGACATCAGAGTATTTTTGTTGTGGGTAGTGATGTTGCGAAACCTAAAACCCGTAATTGATGTCCACAAGGGAAAGCTTACAACAGACTTCACATATCTTCATTTTGGTTGGAGGTTTCTGAAAGAATCGTTTTGATGCAGTAAATCTGCGTTTTCGTGTGGATGACGAGCCAAATCGTAGAAAAATATCTTCGTTTTGTGAGAAACCCTGCTACGTGTGGACAAAGCCTCACATCTGATTCACACCAAAGGGTGCGGTCCGGACTCCGTACGGCTGCCATATGGACTGCCATTCACACAGACTTCGGTTTGTGTGCGGAAAGTCTCCAGAAAGCACTGTGAAAGCAATGAATGTTCAGCAATAGTTTGCAAAAAGTTTTTTCGTCTTTGCGAACACGTACGGAGCCCACACTCGGTGTGAATCAGGTATTACACTGAGATTACATACGTAAATCACATTTTTCATTTCAATTAGCATAAACTACGCATTTTACATAACATTCAAATAAAATGCATCAAAATATGTGGTTAAAATCCAACAAAATGTGAAAAAGATCAAGGATACCATGAGCTTAAACATATTGAAATATTTTTATTCTCTTTATTACAGATTTTTCTCAAACAAAACTTCTTTCAATCCATTACATCTACATTAACACGCTCAAAGCTGAAATACATGATTATATAAAAAATATTTCACTGCAACTACTATTTTCTTTTTTCTTATTTTGATGTCCTCAAAAAAAACCATAAAATTAAAACATGTATAGCTGGGTGCTACATGGTCCCTCACATGTGAGTTCTTCATGCTCTGAGTTTCAATAATTAAACTGGCAGTTCAGTCAGCTACCAGGTGGGGCACATCTCTCATCTATCCACATTCCTACAAAGATCTACAGAGACAAGGTTGCATTAATAAAAGCTTGTAACAGGACGGGGCCAGAGTGAGAGCAGAACCTTTGCCCAAAACAAGAGACCAGAGGCCTGAGCATACCTCTTCATTCATTGTTCCGCAAAGATCTGGCAAGGCTGCAGCCACAGGCCAGGGAAATGTGACAGTCTCCCCCTCACATATCAGCTCTCCAGGGGTGTAGAAGCTGGATTGTACACCAAGTTCAAAGAGATGTGATGGAGTGCTTATGAAATTCTGGGGCAGCAGCAAGGGACAGGGAGATAGAGAGAGAGAGAGTGAAAGCCTCTGATCCACAAAGGCAATTCTCAGTATATGAACATGCAACACAACCGTGTGCCAGTGCATCGATTGGCAGGATATACGACTAAAAGCTGCCCAGCTCCTCTTCACAAATTCAAATGTGGTACAAGGTTTTCTTGGGATTTAAATACTTGGACTCAGGTTGGCTGTCCAGGTTCATAGCTCACTGTGCTTAATAGATATATTACCTATTGATCTAAGATGACACTTATATAGTGTTTTACAAGAAAACATTAAACAGGAGCACATCAAAACAACTAATGTAGGATGGTTTTTGAAATGGTTCCCTGTCAGGAGCACCCTTTTACTAGAGGGCACCAAAGAGCTAAAAAAACAAAATCACCAAAGTATTTTGTTAGCTGCCCCACCAGATTTCAATTGCAAACTTAGTCAACAGGTGCCCAAAATAAACATTAGGACAGGATCTAGTTCAAAATCAGAACTACTAAAGCTACGGTCACAAAGATTATTACGAACAGCGGGTTTCGTACGAATCTCACAATTAATACAAACTCTGGAGTCCATAGACATTCGTGGAGGGGGGCAAAGTTTCCTACAGCTTTTTTACTAAGTTGCTGTTCAATCTGGAGGATCAACTTGAGGTATTCTTGAGAAAAGGAGGTGATTTTCTGCCATAAGCTGGATGTAGAGTTCATATGTTCTTCATAAGGGTGCCTTGAAAACTTCCTACAGTATACTTCCTTTGTCTTACAAAAATTGCTGTCTTAAGATGGCCGTAAGGCACGTCTATGAGCAACTCACACCAAGCTCAATTCGTTGATAAGAAGATTCAAAAGCTTCTGTAACGTTTTGTTGGGACGGCAGCGGCAATTCCACGTCTCCAACATTCTGTGTCTTGATCATCACATCTGCTGGAAAATTTGTGGAATGGTTGACAGTTTTTAAGACGGCAATGATGCCGAAATTACTACAGCTGCACCTTCTGCAGGTAGATCTAGTGGTTGTAAGGACGGCAACGCTGGTGGGTGCTGCCATGCACACAGAGCCGGCACCTACACAGCCAGGTTGCTCCTAAGACATTTGTTTGGAGACCCTACCAAGAAGGTTTTTGTGGCATCTTTGTAAAATAAAATCTTGGACAAGACTATCAACTAGGCCCTAAACCTATGAACGGGCTACGAACGCTGGAGACTTATAAGGCCGCAGGAAATGGTCTGAAAATTGTTTAGGGTGTTTGTGGAGTGTTCGCAGCTGTTCGTACGGGTCATTGTGACCGAGGGCTTAGACTAATTAAACCTGAGCTAGATCATTCTACACCAGGGGTAAGTAGAATAACTTACTTTATTTTACTTTTTAAAACAAAAAAGATTAAAACATTAATTACATACAGTTTTGTTTGGTTAAATTTACCTTTGTTGTAACAATGTTTCAGCAAAAAACCTGTAAATGCTGATGCATTTGTGTGCTAAGCAGAAGAGTACGTGGGTTGCACCAACCAAAGAATTGCAAAATCCTCTCTGTGGGTGCGAAAACTGCTTTTGGTGTAGGCACTGTGATGATATGGGGCAGCATCTCCCTCACTGGTCATACAAGGCCTTTTGTTATTTGGAGATGGACATCATGATGGGATTCTGCAGCAAGTGGCAATCTCATGTCTCCACTTTAAGGGACCAAAACCTTAAGAAATCAGTCCAATGAATAAAACCAAACACGAGTCAGCAGCAGACTAATCTGTGAGGCATCGGCAGAAAGTTTTTCATAAGTGGTGCCCAAATAATCAACTCCATTTTAATTCCAATATAAAGGCAAATAAACAGGCTTTTCAGAAGAATAATAATATTAATTTTAAGAAGTATTGTACAACAAAGAAATAGCTAACCTAACACAGTTATATTTACTAAGTATATATGTTAGCAACAGCCTTGTTTCAGCTTGCTGGTTGCTAAAAACTCATTTTAGGTTGCTTAAACTCAGCAAAATTAGCTTTTTTCTGCGCTCAGTCAAAAACACAGAGAAATCAAAGCCACCCATTCGGTGTGTTGAGTGCTTCAGTCTCGAATGGAAAACAAAACACACAGACAATCACTCGTAAACCCTGAGAAAAACAAACATGCGCGCTCTCACACAACCATGCGGGCACAAACGAACACACATAAGCCAGCTTACCATCTCACTGCGGACAGGAGGAACACTCCCGCCACATCATTTCAGAGTGCTTTTCATCACAGTGTGACAACGTGTCAACTCCAGTCCCTGTCACTACGCCACACTGCATTGATATTCTCCAACTGTGCAGCAGCCTGGGACACAACACAACCATGCCAAAAATATGACACCGGGGGAATAACTTTCCTCCATTTACTTGCCTACAAACCCACCCACGTGGTCCTACTGATACTGTTACATCTGTGCACAATCATGCACATCAATTAGTACCCTTGTATGGACACGGCATGACGTGCACCAGCTATATACCAGCCGTGTAAAGCTGGTTAAATGCAACTCACCTCATTCATTTCAATATCAGCTTGCGCTCTGTCACCTATGAAGACAATATCAAAGCCTTTATACATTAAATCAGGTATTCTTCCTCAAACACCTGTCGATTAGACTCATGAACTGATGTACTGATTGCCTGACCTGGTGCCAATTCTGCATATTTTCAATCTACACTTACCACACAGACAACACAAAATCTGCTATTTAGCACCCACTGACATTTACACCGCCAGAGGCAAAGAAAAGGAGACCTGGGGCAGAGCACACTATGAGTGTGTTTGTGTGTTTTCGGCAGGTTGCAACCAGCACCATAATGTGATTTAATTGTAGTTATTTTATGTACGATTGGAAAATGCAGCAATAAAACAATGATCTGTGGTACCAAACAAAAAGACAACAGAGGCTGGTAAATATTTTTTTTTACTGCATCGCCCTATCGCGTGGATATTAGGAGATTTACTAATGCATTCCTATAGCACTCAGCTGCAGTCTAAAGTATGAATCATTGATGACCTCCCTTGATGTGGAGGAGGGTATGAAATTGATGAGGAATCCAACGGGCAGCAAAGTAAATCTGCTCTACAAATATTGCCTGCACTGGAACACCAGGTAAGCATGTAATGAAATTTCTAGTGCGGTATAGCTCTGCACAAGAGTGTGATTATGCGCCCTCTCTTTTGGCTTGCTCTGTATCTCCCGCACAAACATAGCCTTGAGTGTGAATACAAACATGCCGGCTGGGGAGATGCATTCAGCGAAGCAATTAAACATCCCTGCGCGTCTGCATACAAACTATCAGCCAAATCTCACTCCACAGGTACCCACTGTGGAGAGCCGGTGGTGTGGATTAATCCATCCCTGTGTGTCCGAGCTGCATGGCTGCTCCACTGGCCCGGACTACTGGGCTTGTTAAAGTTGATTTATTAGGCCTCTGTTTACTTTGGCTTTCCCAGGCAAGGCAAGGTCAACAATAATGGTCCTCTGAATGGGAATAAATTCTGACCTGGATATATATGGCCAGCTCTGCTTCTCTCCAGCAACCTTTCATAGCATGCAAGATCAAATCACAGCCCCCACCGCCTCCCCACTCGTGTGTACACACCCACACAGTTTCTGTCCCTTAATAACTGAGGCATCACTCAGAAACATTTTAAATTGGTGTCCCCTCTGCGGTTGCATTTTGTTTGCTCTGTAGGCTCCCTCCCTCTCGCTGCTTTCTAACACCGATATAACATCTGGAGTGAACGACCATTACATCAATTAAGGCCTTAATTTTTACATAGCCCGAGGAAGGAAGATGCAATATAGATAAAGATGTTCAGCATACAGAGGCTGCAGTAGCTTGCTAATAAGGTGAAACAGCACACCTGCCTGCTGATAAAACACTATAACACAAGCTGAAAATCCCACCCTCGATCCAAGGCTGACAAAGCAATACATTTGAGCAGCTCCTCAGTTTTTGGACAAAGGTAGAAGAGGAAAACAGCTTTGTCTCTTTATTCATTATAAACGTCATTCCTGTGTGAGGCAGGATATATATGAGGGACGTTTTCCAATAAGAGGCTGCATACATTAGGCTCTTTCCCTTTTTAATGTTATGTAAATCACTGTGATATTAGCATTCAATAGGTAAATTATAAACTTTTTACTCCTGCTGATCCATCTCACTTCACTTTGCAAGACAATAGAGAATAGGGATAAGGCAGGCTTTTAACATTAAAAAAGCAAGAAAAGACATATGTTCAGCATCCCAGAAATATTTTATTTGCAGGTAAGACCTCTGCTGAAACTTCGGCGATGATTTTATAGTTGCTGCCACACGGGCAAGCATAATGCGGGTATTAAAAACCCTCATAACCGTGCTTTATGAGACCGGCGCTGAATCTTTGCTGGACTGTGAAAGAAAACTGTTTGCTTCTCAAACAATGAAATGAGGATGTAAATAAAACAACAGGGAAAATGAACAAGTATTGATGTAACTCTAGTTTGCTTTTGTGCCACTTATTAAAGGGAAGCTCACCTCATCTCGAACCGCAAATGAGTCACTGCTGCCTTAAGGAAAATCTAATATGGATGAAAAATGACCATCATTTAAGCCTGCTCACAAAACCCTGGGGCTTTGGTCGTGTGTTGCTATCCAGTGTAACTTCCTTACTTTTAATTAGTTAAATTATTTGTAATTTGAATGCATGGACACTCTGAAAACAATTTTTTTTTAATATTCAAGTAATAGCGACAAACAACCCCATTCAGAACTCCTAATGTTTAGACAAACAAGAATCTGAATTTTGTGGATTATTTCTGATCTCCACCTTTTATAAAGATGTTAAAATCTCCCAATTTCCCTTCAATAACTATAAGATACTGCATGGAACAAATGTCAAAATATCTATTTTATCATCAATACCATGAATAAGCTGTCAATTATTTGTAACAAGAGCAGAAGCAATGTAAACATAAAGGTTTTACTACTATTTTAAAGCAAAGACAAAACAGTTACCCAGTTTAGCTTCTTACATTAGCAATTAGCATGGTTAGCGTGGCTGCATTACTAAAACAGCAGGATCCTTGTGTGTTCACTTAACTGTGAGATCTCTTAATGGCTTCCCCAAAACAAGCATTTCATAATGGAGGCTGAAAGCTCAAAATCATTAAACAGCACTTTTCCTGAACTTTTAGCATTCCCGTCATCTGCCCTCTCACACAGGCTGATTGCAGTTTCCTCTCCTCTGACTTCCTTTTATGACCAGTGTTGCCAACTGTCTCCGACAGAAAGTAGCTGACATTGCCCCAGAAAGTCGCTAGATGTCGCCAGATGACGTCATACGCTAATTTGCATAATGATGATGTCATCACGTGATGACGATTTAAACAAAGGAGGAAAAAAATATATTTAGATTAGGATTTGATCATACAGGTTAAACAATACATTATTTAAACATTATTTAAATAATACATTATTTAAACAGGGGAAACGTGCTACAGGGAAATGTGACTTCTGTCTTCAAGAAGAGACTGTGGAACATGTTCTATTATTTTGCCTGAAGTAAACTGTTGAGAAACCTGGTAGCCTACAAAATTGACAAGATTTCAAATTGCAACTGGACATCAAAGACCTTTGAAAAAAATTAAAAGTTCTGAAACATACATTTGCTGAGATATTTCAAGGAGATGAAATTAAGAGAGGGAATATAGTTGTTTGTTTGTTTTTTAGTACTTTGTAAAAATAAGTAGGGCATATTTAGCATGCATCAAATGCTTCTTGCCAACCGCCATTTAACAGAAGTTTATTGCTTATGATATCAATTTCAGTGGGGGTTTTTGTCATAAGTTCTAAATGTCCTACGTTTTTGAACTCATCATACATTTCAAACGTTCATTGAATGCACCACAGGTGTGAGATGCAGCGTAATACAGACAAGCTTCTGGCTTAATTCTAGTTGAAAGATCGGTCTTATATACATGCAGATTTATTTTTTACTTTTGAATTTACACTAACTACAAAACAACTTTGTTTGTGAGTGGATGAAATGAACCGAAAAAGGTTTATGATTGGTCAGTCGACATACTCTGATCATGCTGCATACACATGTGCAGATCATTTCCTTTCTGAGCGTCGGGAAGGAGCAAGCTGGGTCTCTAAACTGCAGGAAATATCGGCGACAAAGTTTCACAGAAAGTAGCTAAGGGTGGTCAGAAATGTCGCTAGATTTGTCGCTAGGCGCTATTTGGAAAAAAAGTCGTTAAGGGGGTCTGAAAAGTCGCTAAGTTGGCAACACTGTTTATGACTCAGTAAAAACCTCCATACTAAAGACGTATGCTGTTAGAGTGAGAAGTTATGGTAAAATTTGTATAAAAGTTAAACTACAGTCATTCACACACATATGATGGTGGTAAGCTACGCTGTAGCCAAACAATCGGCGCCATCTGACCATGGGTGAAGTATCTTACCAAAGGACACAACAACTGAGACAAATGGAGCGGGGGTTTGAACTGGGAACCCAATGGTTCCAGGACAAACTCCTACCTCATGAGCCACCGCCAACCCAAAATTAGAAACTTTTAGATTAAGATTTTTTTTTAAAGTTTAGGCGATTATCATCTTAAAGCCATCTCCTGACTCATACAGATCCATGGGTCTCTGCATTACCTGAATGGCATGTTCTTTTGTCTTACCCATTTTGAAGCATGACTAAAAGACAGTCACAGATCATTTACTTAATTAGCATAAGTAAGCATTTAAGTGGTAGCTCATGGTAGAGCAGGTGTAACATATATGGAAGCCATAATCCCCAATGCAACTGTCCAGGGTCCAATTCCTGACGTCGAGCAATTTACTGCATGTCTCCTTCTCTCTCTGCCCTTCTTCCTTTTACCTACTAATGAATAACAGCCAATAATGCAATAAAAAAAAGCTTCAAATACATTTAATTTAAATGAATTGATCAATTTTATGGGGGGTTTTCAGATCATACAAATGCAAAAAAGCTTTTTAGAGCTTTTTACACATTTTTTTGTAACAAGGAGGAAGATATAAATGTATAAAAATTTATTTAACACACTGTTCTGAATCTAGAACATTTAATAAAGTAAATAGTGGCTATAAAAAAAGCACCAGCATGGCTGAGTAGTTTCTACCTTATCAAATGTCAACGTTTTTTCCCACTGACATTCCTCACAATTGTTACTGTATCTAATGAAGTAAACAACATTAGAAAAAAATATGCATCCAAGGTGATTTGTCATGATTGTGACGTGTTAGTGAGAAGCTCAGCTCCGAGCTCTTTGATTCAGAGACTAGCCTATCTGCGAAGCTGATGGCATAAACTTCAATCAGAACCCCAACCCCTCCAAATCCTCCCTGTGTTCCTTCATCACAGAGCAAAGTAATCTAGTAAGAACCAAAGAAGAAGCTATTTAATATTCTCCACAGCGCTGAAAATGTCCCGTAATGCCTCAGAGACACATCGGTCAGATTACCATAAACCTCTGTACCAATATGCTTAGTTTAATTTTAAGAAATTAACTCTTGCCTGGAGCACACCTCCAAGCTCAGAGAGGGTGCATGTTGACTCCACCAGAGCTTGCTCATCAATAGCAGCACGCTGCGCCGATTTGTATGAGTTCCCTGTGCATTTAACGTCCCTCTGAGAAGATTGCAACACATGTAATATTGTAGTCTCTAATAATTAAATTTTCCCCTGTGAAATATTTAGATGTAAAACAGATAGCTTTTGGAGTAAATTAATAATTTTAAGCAACTGCTCTATAACAGGAAAAATGCTAATAGGTACAAATGCATTTTCACAGCCTGAAGGGATTTAGGTCTCAGTCTGCAGTTTGACTGGAAAGCTACCTACTGACTAGATTTAACAATGTACGATTAATAAAACATATAAAGTTGTACTCGACGTACCTGAACCTACAGAAAGAATAGAAAAATGAAAAGTGTGAATTTCAGAGTGATATATTTAATAACAAAGTCCTCACAGTGCAGAAGCCATTACAAACCGCTGCAAGGCTTAGTTCTTTTAAAGTCCGACCTATGGGCACATCAGCAGCAAATACAGCTTTATTCACAAGTTCTGCACAACCATTTAACATTCAGCCTTGTGATTACAACACGTGTGCCCTCTCCGAATCATTTAGAACAGTCTTCCGCACAAATCAACCATCTTTGCTCCAACAACTAATGCGGTGTTTTCTCCAACGTGAGAGGCTGGGATGATTGTAAGTGAGCATCCCTACAGTCATTAGATCATGCTAAACCAGAACTCTTGAAGCGGAGAGCTTTAACATCCCATAAACGCTCTACTCAGTCAACGCCTTTGATGAGGCTTTTGATATGCCTCCACTCCATTAGGTAGTCAGGAGGAATATTGAAGCACATAAAAAAGAAATAAAGTCGACTTAATCTAACCTGTGCAATATCCGACAATCAAAGTCTTTAAAAGTACTTGCCTGCTTGGAGGCGCAGTACGAAGCAACATACGTGCACCGTGAAAACTTTGAAAGGCTTGATACCTTAAAATGTTTTTGTCACTTATTGTAGATGTCTAAGTTCATCAGTGATCACGCTCTGATTGTGGGGCAGTAATCCGCCATCACTGTTTTGTTGTTGACGATCTGTCTCAGAACTGACAGTTCAGATTACCGAAGCCGAAGGAACAGATGTCTGATGTGCAAGTGAGTGAAATGAAATGTAGAAGGACTAATTGGTGCTTTTATGAGGTCTGTCTGTGCAAGTTATTTTATCAGAGCTCAGTTTGACATCCAATTAAGTATTTACACAGACAGTATTTAACTAAGTCCTATTCTATATTACATTACGGATAACTAAAAGAACCTATCCTGAAACTTGGGGATGTCCCAGTGTAATCCACTGACATATTAAAAGGTTATATTAAATGATTATCAGATCCCCAAACTGAACTCAACTCTCGATACTTGTTTGTGTACTATCTGTGGTTATAACCTCAGTTACCTTGCGACCATGTGGTTGACATTTGCACTATAAAAAAAAAAAACCTTGCCAATTTGCATGGTCAAGGGTTGTGCACTTTATTTTGTTGATCCAACAAATTACAGTTTCCTCTTACAATCTGTTTTTTTTACCCTTTATATCGCTAATAATAAATAAAGTGAGACTGCATTGGTTGCTGCAGCTCCTTGTCTATCAGTGTGCTCCAAATGTTGAAAGAAAGAAAGAAACAAAAACATGTGCTTTTAAAAACACTTTTAATAGTACTGCTGTGTTAAAAATAAATCTATTCTCTGATTCTGAATCGATTCGTATAAAACTTAATAGAGATGGATTGGTACTTCCAAGGATCAATTTAATCGTTTAACATTGTTTGCCCTTTTCACAGCTAAAATAGGAGGGAACAGTCCAGACGGGCATTTTAAGGCTTAGGTCTTAAAGGGTTAATCCAGTTTCCCACAGTGAACTGTAACCCCACTCAGTGTTGCATCATTGAATTATAGTCATGTAAAGGTAACAGCTAAAAAAAACTCAAAACAAATTAATAGCACTAACCCAAATCAATATCGAATTAGAACCGACTGCATTGGATTGGATCGTGATAATCGATTCTAAATCTTGAGAATCGGAAAATAATTGATTCTTCAAATTTGAATCGATACCCAGCTCTAATTAGTAGCTTTCTGAACTAATGCCTCGTTTACACTGAACGGTACGGCACGGGTCGGCCCGGTTTGGTACGCTAATTTGTGTAGCAAGCAGTGACGGTTTTCTGTCTCTGAATTAATGGACTGTTTTGTGTGATGCCAGTAGCCCCACCCTCACTGTACCACTGTCCTATGGACCTACAATTTAAAGGGGCCCAGGAATGGTGCGGTATGGGTCACTTGTGTGGGAGTGTCTAAAAATGAGAAAAGACAAAACAGCGTACCAAAACGCACCGATCCGTGCCGCTCAGTGAAAACGAGGCATTCGTTAACCTGTTGAATAAAAAAAGCTGTCCTACAGAAAAACCATTTAATACCATCAGGGAACACAATGGACACTGCAGTGTTTAGTAACTGGAGAGGGAGTAAAGTGGGACACAACTCCACTATTGACGTAAAAAAAGAGGCTGATGAAATGTACTATTATTTTAAAGGAGTCATGACCTGTAATTTTCACTTTTCCATGAGAAAAATGTATGTTATGATTGCCTAACGATTATACACTGCCCGGGAAGCCGATATTTAAAAGTGAAGCGTTTGTTTACCCCTGGGTTTGTCCACCAGCCCACGTGCACGAGCACTCAAATACGTGATTTTCATTTCTGGCCGACTTGACGTCAAGTCGGCGCAGGGTATACCATATATAGACATCGCAGACCTACCTATGCTCCAGGAAGCCCACCCTCCCCAAAAAGTTTATTCACGCAATGATGCATGAAGAAGACATATTCGTGTAAGCCTTTTATTTTAATCAGCTAAATCAGCTAAAACCATTTCTACCAGAAACGTAGTGCACACGTGAGTTGCTCTGTTGTTGACTGCCAGAAAAAAAAACATGTAAATATATTTTCTATTTTTTTTACGCCGGAATCCTTTACGAATTTGGGACAAGTTGAACGTCCGTTTGGAAAAAGGGGCCATTCCAACAATCAGAGACTTGGCTGCAATTGAGACGGTAACGCTGTGTTTTTATTGCTCTGCTGTGTGTAACAAACAGCAGCTAACTGCTAATGTGGCTATTGTATGCTAGCGGGAGTGGTAGATATGGGTTAGATATGCTGAAGCATTACCTGCGGTGTCAACCCCCCTCCTTCCTGCCACCAATCAACGCGTCCCTCATTTGCATTATTACAATGACCGTCCACGACAGCCCATGTATCGCATCAGATCTCGCGAGACAATAGTGCATTCAGAAATAAGGGTCAGAGGAGCTCTGTGTTTATTTTTTTTCAACTTTTCTTTTTTATAAGGGCCTGAAAGACTATAATAGAGCGTGGGTATCCAGGATAATACTAGGCTATGACTCCTTTAATGTACTTTAAAGCTAAGGAGTCTTCAAGCACATACACTGGACTGATTTTATTTACTTTATCATAACACCATATTGGCACTTGGTAATAGCAAATACCTAATCTTTAGACATTACAGTGAAAACCACACCACAATAATATCCAACCAGCTTGGACAGATTTATACTGGGTCAATGTTTAACTTCAATGCGGCTCAGACCAATATAAAGACAGCTGAGGCTGTTTTTCATCAGCTACCTCGACCCTCAAGCATCCTTTTTATATCCCACACTAATTCTCTCACACTTGTCTAATAGGATTGGCTCTGGCCACTTTAATTGTATTGCAGGATACATGAGGCACTTCAATTCCTCTCCTTATCGTGCACTCCACTCCAAAGGTTTGTCAAAGCTTGTAGACTCTTTAATCAAATTCAAGTTAGCACTGAGGCTTTCTAATGATACCAACATTGATGGATATATGTGCGTGTATCTGTGTGTGTGGGGGGGACTAGCAGGATTTAATGGTAAAAATACAGATTATGTCATTTATCCAAATTAGAGTTAAAAGAAAATTTGTATCAAGATTGGAAAAGCTCCAAATGCAAGCACTACAGAAAACACGAAAAAATTTTATGGAAGTAAACCAAACTCTAATCTCCCCTTATTCCAATTTGAAACTGCTGAGCTGTTCCGACTCTTGCTTCTATCAAGCTTTATTATCCTGCTTTATGAGACAAGAAAGATGTATCGGCTTCCAGGACATCTGACCGTCTGCCAATGCCGTTACCGGACTCTTTCGCATAAATTGACAAGCCTTGTACTTTTCCAAGAAAAGTTAGTCAGACCTACACCCTGGAGAAGTCAAACTGTTGGGGCTGCAAGAACCAATCAAACAAGACGGTAAAAAAGGAACGCTTCATAATCACTGCAATTATTTTACTAGATGTGTTTAGTAGTAACAGACAGTTGGCAAATATAACACGTCCCAACAGAGACATTCACTATTTATAGTTAGAATAAAACGTGGTCGCAAAGAAAAAGGGACCCATCAGTAAAATATTCTGGCCCTCGTCAATTTGCCGACTGATGGAAAACACGGCTGTAACAGCGTGCACCTTCACTACACAGATCAGAGAATTGCCTCAGCAACTAAAATTATTCATATTAACACTGTAAGCTTTCATTTGTGACTCCGGCAGATCAGAGTTTTGTCATCACAGAGAGTAGTTGGATAATATCCGAATTATTGTAGCTAAAACCTGAGTCTGCAGCGGGGTAAAGCCTTATTCTCCAGACAGGGCCATTAACAGGGATATTGTTGGCAATAACTTAGTGTACTCTGTTTTCTGTCCTCTGAACCTCAGACGTTCAGAGCAGAAGGTCCCTCATGCTGAACATTGTTCTGCTAGAGGTTTCTTCTGTATAATATCTCTACAGCCGCCACATTTTTGCTCAGAATGAGGAATTGCTGCCAAGTCAACCAACTTGATGCAATCAGTTGGCTTTTTTTTTAATATGTAGCACAATTAATACAATTTTACTAGTTTGCTTTGATGTGTATTTCTGTAAAATATGTTTAGAATTTGATCTGCTAGTCTTATAAATTGCCTTGACATGACATTTGTGGTGGATTTTTGCACTACAAGTAAGCTGAACAGAATTACTTTATATTTTAAAGCTTGGTTATTCTTTAACATAATTTGATAGCTGGGAGGCCCCAGTTCTGGAAAACCCCCTCTACCATGGGCCTAGGACAACTGACTGGTGGTGCTCATGAACAATATGTGACTTTTCCATCATGCTTCTAATTTACTTAGCTTTCGAGTACCATTTGTGTGCCATTAGTGACTGGCAGTATCCTTAGTTTCTGGAAAACGTTGACATAAGTCACAAATATTGCATGGCCAGCAAATTTTCTGTAATGTACACTTTGATTTAATTTGTTTTTATACAAAAGATGAAAACAAGCACCCTCTTTAATCCTTGAAAAATTAAAATGTACCAGAGGATAAAGCCTTGAAACACCTTGGATTAAAACCCTTAGTACCTTAATATACAGGGGTATCATAAAGCACATTATGTGCAAGAGATACTCTTTAATTAGTTCTATTTTGTTTATGCACAATATGAAACTTTTCCATCATTACTCTTTCTGCTAAAAGGACAGAAACAAACACATCCATCAACTTTCTTTAAATATCAACACAGATTTTTTTCGTTTGTTTATTCATTGAGGAGGGTTTTTGAAAACTTATTTTGCTTCTGCGCATTGCTCTTCATTATTGTGTCTGCAGCACACTATCAACAGGGGGCTGAATCAAAAAAGAGATTAATGTCGTCAGACTAAAGAAAACCTATTTTATTTCTGAATAAATAAGTTTACTGTTAGAATGTAATTTGTTTTTTAACATATCAATCATTCAAATGTCATATTAAGGTAATTTTAAGCATCCTACACCATTTTAGTAAGGGTAAGCAAACACAAATGTGTAATAGGCCTTACAACTAAAGCAAAACAGAACCATTTAATGTATTGCAGTTTTAGAAACTAATTTAAGAATACAACCAAGAGCTCATTGCACATTAAATTCAAATGTAATAATAAAAAATTATCTTCTTGCCCCATGAATTTTCTCACTCTGATCTGCAGCTATAACTAAGGGGAATTTCATCCTTGAAATCATCAAGACATAATCATTTGCTTAAAAAGAAAAGATGAAGATATTTTATTCTTATTAGCCAATTTCTCCTGTCTGTGCCACAAGGTTATTTAATTTGATAAAAGAGCAGTTAAAACCCTAAGTCCAGTTAATAAAATAATTGGGATCGTTTGCTTAAAAATTAGGACGGCAGGTCATAAATAACATGTGATATCGGGCCCAGGTATTTGGAAATGTAGGCAATAGCTACTAAAACTAGAGGAAATTTAATACATCTGACAGCAGACAACAGTTTACTCACTGTGCCCACATGCCATCCCATAAATAGAGAAACAAAGCAATAACTTGTCATATGGAAATGATGTTTATTTAAGTGACTCACTTCTGAAGAAGAGAAAACCGTTTTTTGTTCGAGAGCTTGATCTGACAATTACGACAAAAAGAGAGAGACGAATTCAGCAAAGTGAGATTAAGGGTGTTCCAAAGCTTGGCTTGTCATTACAGCACATGAAAGGACAACCAAAATCTATCAGTGACAGATTAACAAGGAAAATGAAGTGTTTCAAGAAGAGCACAGTTTAGAAATGAGTTCAACTGCACTGGTGGGAATCAAGGAAGTGACAATGAGTGACAAAAGCACTCTCATCCGTCTAATGTGCAAAATGATGGAACGCTGAATCACCTCATTTCAGGATGAACCGTTATTCAAAGTACTCTAAATCTAAATTGTGAGAAGACTGTGAATCCATTACAAGGATACAAGAGTTTAGCCAATGCAGAAACTTACAACATTCGCTTAAAACTTTACATCAGATTTCAGAGACCGAATCTCTGCCCTAAATTATTTTTTATGACTACCTCAATATTCTTACAACCAAGTAAAACATGAGTGGTGCTTAGTCCCTGCACATCCACTTACCAGTATCAATTTTCATGATTGACTCCGGACAGTTTTGCTACGGTTGCCTGACAGAAAACTATAGACGCCATCAAGCTTCACCTCAAACTGAAATCATCCAGTTGTGGTCAGTTTGTTCAGCATTTAAGCTTGGCAACCTGAATTTACATTTGAAAGGCGGCACTCATCGAGTTTCCCTGGTTGTGTAGTCAACTAAAAGACTGCTTGCTGGGCTCACTAACAAAGTCACTAAAGAATGTGGCCTGATGTTGGGTACACCGAACAAAAAAGAAAGTGAAAGGCAATAAATTGACGACA
Source organism: Valencia hispanica (assembly GCA_963556495.2). NCBI lineage: Eukaryota > Metazoa > Chordata > Actinopteri > Cyprinodontiformes > Valenciidae > Valencia > Valencia hispanica. The sequence goes on along the minus strand of OY747702.1, from coordinate 44,032,731 downwards.
ATGAACCTCTTGTATTCATGGGGGTAAGAGACCACAGGCACAAAATAATACAAGAGACCTCCAATAATAATACTTATAACTTGCCTATTTTAATCATCGAAACACCAAATATACCTATATATATTTATTAATATGTACATTGGAAACAGTTTTGGCACTACTGCAGAAGCAAGGCAGACAGCAAGTTAGCAGTAAGTAAAATAAATGTTGCTCCTGGATTGGCTGCATTGCAAAAGGCAGCCAATAGTGTGATGAGTAGTGTTGTGTCTAGGTATTCCAGCCAAGCTGCACTTTATTTAATATATTTATTTGTGTTCCATGAAAAAAAATCTGCAGCTAGGCAGATTTTCCATAAATACTTAAATTTACTCAGCGGGTTTGAAAGCAAGCAATTCCAAGCGCTTGCCTCCAAAACCGCTGAGTAGATTTTGAGCTGCATGGCTGAAACAAAAGCTGTTTCCCCCCGGTCCCACCCCTAAAATGACTGGGCGGCACACCAGACTTTTATGTTCATGTTATTTATTTATTATTAAACATAATGGATTTTGAACTCTTATAAATCGCTATCGATGTGGCACCTTTCACATTGCAATGAATCGATCAAATAGTGAAACCCTAACATGTAAATGAAATGTAGCTGTCCACCGCAGCTAGCCTATGATGATATATTTAGTGTCTGATTTTTAGGTTTCAGTTTAAATAAAGGGCTTATTTCCCCATTAGTTTACTAAGTAATATGGAAAGCATTTAATCATTTGCAGTTCGAAAATCTTAAAAAAAACATAGGCCCTGATTTATCAAAGGTTTGTGCTTCTTAAAACCTGCGTAAACCTCAGCGGGTGCAAAATTATGGTGGTGGGCGTTTCTGTCGGAAGGCGCAAATACTGGAGACCATGCAGATAAGTAAATGTTCCACGCGCAGTGTGATTTATCAAACATGAAACTGTCTCTGAAAGGCATGTCTTAACTTTGCGCCACCACGATTCAACGTAAGTTTATTACTAACAAACGAAAAATATCATTTACACACATTCTAACCTAACAGTAATTAACAGTCTAATGCCAATTAACCTGACAGTATGTCAATTGTTTTTCTTTTTTTTCCCCCAAAGACGCATCTTAACTCACTGCGCTGTCAATGCGTCTGCATCTGCTGTCTCTGGAATACGGCGCCTGCATGGAGCAGAGAGCGGCGCATGTACACCACAAGCATTAAGTTTATTAATGACAAACAAAAAACATTCACAGACATTCTAGCCTAACAGTAGTTAGCTTTTTAAAAAATGTTCCCCCTTTTCTTTTGGCCAAAGATGCATTATGAATCCACTGCGCCTACTCCTCTCTCTGGCTGTGGCGCAGTGCATAGTGCAGAAAGGCTGTTAAACACAGCAGCGGATGCAAAGTCCTCATTTGAATACTGCTTTGTGCCTGTTATGATTTGCACACACAATCTTAGTAGATCACCTGCAAATCAGGAATACGCCTCTCCCGCACTTTTTTTTTCGGCACACACAATTTTGCGGTCTTTATTTGGAATATTGATAAATCAGGCCCTTAGACTGATCAAACCTGAAGTGGATTGTTTATACATTCTTGATATTTATAAAACCTTTGCTTTGTGTGAAAAAACCAAAAGCGAACATTTCTAATGCTTTTTGGTATGAGGACAGACTTTGAGACAAGCACGAAAACCACATCCCGTCTTCTTTTGTTCGACATTTTACTGGCATTTCATCCAATATTGCACTTTATTTATCTCCAACAATCTTCCCATCAACCAGGAATCTGCAGAACACTGTCCCCAAAACATGCTGCTACCACCTTCATGTTTTACCATGGAGATAAACAGTGTTAGTTTTCTACACTTTAGTTTATACACTTTCCAGGTAGGTAAACAACCAGGGTAGCCCAGTTTTGGTCTTTCAAGACTTTCTTTCACCAATGGCTCTCATTTCACCCTAAGACTGTTCCCATCACACACTCCGTTTCAGTCACGAGTCTGTTTTGTGTCTGAATTGCACTGATGTACTGGACTCATGTACATATTAATCTGTTCACCCCATTTTATTTTTTATTTTCATTTATTGCATGCCTAGAAGTGTTTATTTCATGTTTGCACAAAGTACCACAGCAATTTCCCAATGTTGTGAACCTGTTCACACAAATGGCAATAAAACCTTTCTGATTCTGATTCATGTTAAACCTCTTCCACACAGATCACATTTTTGACCACAACTAATTGTTGTCAGCTTCTCCCACCTGAGCTAAGGATCTCTGAAGCTCCTCCAGAGTTATCACAAGCCTCTGCCATATGATTTATCCGTTTGCTCTGTCATAATGAAAACAAGACTGGACCATACAGAATATTTCATTTAAATGGGGGGTATTATGCTTCTTCCAGGCACATATTACCCTTCTATAGCACACTCCAATAAAATTGTCACCTTAAGTCTTTTAAAAGTCCGTCATATATCCAAATCCACCTTAAAGGAATTTATTTCCGTATTGAACGCCTTGATTTTCGCCTGTGCCTCTCTAAGACCCTCCTACGCTTTTTGACACTCCCCTTTCAGTTCGTCACATACCGTGCATCATCGCAGCATGCACAGAGTCAGAAAAAAATCCCACAAAAGACGCGCAGCTGCAGCTGGTTTGTTATATTTAGCCTACTGCACCTGGGACTCAGACGGAGTTGTGCGAGGTGGGGGAGGGGTAGCAGAGCTCTGCAGGGGCGAGGCTCTCGGCTGAGTATGTTAGGTCGGAGGAGGAGATGGGTGGAAAAGGCGGGGATAGAGGGGAGCAGGCGTTTCAGCAACCCCGAGAACTACCAGCAGAGACTCAAAGATTACTCTAACATGAGTGAATGGGTCAGAGCAACACTTCAGGTATGTTTTTAATTAGGGAAAGACAGGTTCTCAGGATATCAAGCTTCAGAAAGTCAATTTTGCATAATACCCCCCCTTTAAATGAAGCGTAATATTCTAACATTCAGGGCTAATGCCCTTACACTTAGACTTAAGAGATACAAAGTAGACTTACAGTCTTGTTCTGTAATATCTATAAACAGAGATTTCTTTTAAATGTAGGTAGAAGGTAAAAATATTTCTGCCCATTATTGCTGCATATTCACACATCCATGGCAACGCTGAAACCAGAGAGCTCGATCCACCACCTACATGAAAAATCCCAAATTAACCCCTGCTTTCAACCATCCTCTCAATATCCATCATATCGAGCAGATGCGGCAACCAAGAGGCAGAAAAATGTGTTCTCCTATAAATCAGTCTCTGGCTTCAATTATGTCTTTGGTTTCTGAAACCAGCAACAGATCGATAATAACTAGGCGCTACTTGAAGAATGTCAAAGATAACAGCAAGAAGATTTTAAATATTAAGCTTCGCTTAATCTGTAAAGGCCATTCTAACTGCAACTACCATCAATATTCCTTAGCCAGCCAAGTGGCAAGATTCATGTTTTCTAATAAAAGAGCAATTCCCCTGGCCTGGTCTGGCTTGACGCCCTCAAATAATGTAAAGGAAGTGTTTATTGAACCCAGAGATAGATGGCACTATGCCACTGTTTGCAGAACAAAACAACAAGGCAATACACAACAATCCTAAAAAACCAAAACATAACACATGCACTTCCTTCTCGTCTCAGGAATCTCTAGATTCACAGAGGCAGAAAATCCCTAGCCAGATTCAAGGCTGCTTTGCTTATTCCTCTGTGTCCATTTCCTCCAACGCTCAAATGGCCGCTGCAGCGTTTCTGACCAGCATATTAAAAGGAAAATGTGTCATTTAATGTCAGTTTTGCTCCAAGCAATAATAAATTCATGTGATAATGAGCTAAACTTTCCAGAATTGAATGTCGGAGTATCATGCCACAACTTTTCCCCTTCCTCTCTATCCTCCTTCACTTCCACAACCAGCCGAAATCCTTTTGTGTCTGTGTGCACTGAGCACATACTGATCTCAGCGTGGCACGAACTGCATTCCTAGGGCTTTCTTTAGCTCTGAGCAAAAGAAAAAAAAAAAACAACTAATAAATCTAAAATGCATCGTCTCCCCATGCTGGGGATTAGGCCTCGATAGAAGCTATGGTTTTACATGGGGAGAGGATAATACCATAGAAATGGAACCCCGCTTCTTCCACATTGTGACTGCCTACAAAGAAAATATTGCCAAAATACCACTGTTGCCTATGATGTCTCTTTAGGTGAACTCTGAAAAATAAAACTTGGAGGCAAAACTTTGGTGGCTCAGCCTGTTTTCCTGACCCCCCCCCGGCTAACTCTGCCGTTAAACAGGAGAGCACAAGCAAGTAGAAACAATTTAGATCCTGAAGGATATATCTGCCAAGACATGCAAGATGCAAATATAAATGTATAAGTTATCTCCTTTAAAGTGTGTTATAGCTGTGCATGAGAAGGCATAGAAGACAACATAAAGAGAGAAACCTTGACTGTTAAAATGTCAAAAGGCTTCAAGTTTACAAGGAGCTATTAAATGTTTTTAAACTTGCTGGTCCCAACTATCTGCAGTGTCTCTAAAGATGTGCAAAAAACCCTTGAAGAACTTTATCTTTTCTTGTAGTAACAGTGAAATTTCTAGAAAATTTTTACCTTTTTATTGAAAACAACTCATCTGTGGAGGGGGGAGGGAATATTACCATTAAGAAAAGAACCATCCTTCACCACTTATTCATGCAGCTGGCGCCCATGTCCAGTCGTCAGACAGGGTGACCTTGACAGGTCGCCAGTCCATCACAGGGCGACAGAGACACTCAAGCATGCAAGCACACCTAAACATGAGCCACAACTTCCTGTTTGCCTGGGGTATAAACAACACATTTCTTTTAGCAACTGACCAGGAGACTGAAGGAGGAACCTCGAGCTTTAAAGGTCTCATTCACTAGTTTTTTCAGTAAATTTCCTGTGGTCTCTAGTATGAAAAAGCGCCTTGTTAGTCGTTTTCTGAGGAAAAAATGCTCTTGCGCTCATGAGAAGTGGAAGGGGGGGAAGCAACAGGATCACAACTTTTACTTAATAATATTCATAATATGCAAACGTCTTGCCTCTGATTGGCAAACAGCAATGTGACTTTTATGCTACCTTCAAACAAATAACTTTCGCTGGTGGTGTTCTAATGACAAACTCCAACCATTTCTTCCTCAGCTCTTCTTTCTTGGGTAGAAAATGCAACGTATCTCCACAAACACAAACCCGAATGTGTTCCACCATGTTGTGGAGTTGCTAACGGTTAGCTTTTACCAGCAGAGACGCGCTCCTTTCTCTGTAGGTCTCCTGCGGGCTGTCGGAAGTCAAGGTGGGGGAGGTCATGAATGCTAGTTTTCTCCGAGATGTAGAAGAGACTGGCTTTTTCTTGTTTTTTGCCCTCTATTTTCTTTCTGTGGATAATGCATGTAATGGAGGTTGAAGAAAATTTTCACATGCAGCACACATGTGCAACTCATATCTAAATCCCCAGATCTAAATCCTACAGAAATCCTGAGAAATTAGTTGAGAAGAGCAGATGAGAGAAAACCTAGGACTCTGGACAATCTGTATTAGTGCGTGACCCCACTGGGAGTCACAACTTAGAAGTGTGTGGTCTCTATATTCTCACGAAAACATAAACTCTATAGAGAAATAATCGTGGAAAATCCATATTTATACTAAATGTAACAAAAGACTAATAAATACTAATAAAAATACTGGCAGTTGAAGTTGTTCGTATTGTTGATAAAGCAACGTTTAACTGACTAACAAGTAATACTTGTACATTCAACAGTGCAACTGGGTCACAGGTGTCTTCCACTTCTTAGGGCTGGAAGATGAAAAGTTTGGGAACCACTGATATGGAGAGTCCAAAGAGAAATGGTCAAAGATCTCATTCTGTGAAATCTTGTAGGAGTAGCACTGGAAGAGTGAGTTGTATTGCTTGCGACACAGGTAATTATGCAAATATATGTCTATATATGCAATTGGAAGGTAACACTAGATAATTATATTATTAATAATAATAACAGTTAATGGTAACAGTATTTAATACCAATAATAATTACAGTAATAATTTAAAAGAAATTAACACATAAAAACAAATACAAATAAATAATGAATAATAAAACTATACTAATAAATAAATAAATATTTGGATGTAAAAATTATTTGGTAACATTTACTTTAGAAGTACTGTTAGCTGTTCCAATTATTGTAAAAATATGAATCAGTTAAAAATAACTTTCAGCATTTTGAAAAATGTACTCAAACTAACGGTTGAATTGTTGTTATTTTTTCAGAGAGAGATTGTGCTGCTGCAATAAAAGATGAATTCATTATAAGGCTTTTTTATTAATCTTTAAATCCTTGTAAAACTTCCAGTCACAAAATGTACACCAGCATGCATACCAAAATATGCGTAGCAAAAAATTTTTTTACCTCCTAGCTCTGGTTCTGTATGACAGATATGCTGTTATTATCAAGTAAGGAAAACCCACATACAAGTAAACACATCACAGACCTCACAACAGCAACATACCGACAACTGAATAGATTTTTCAGAGCCAACGACCACCTCCAGACATCCTGGGGTAGGTAACCAATCCCTCTGAGCCTGAGCCAAGTTGCCTCTAAACAGGCATGCGGGAGTCAACACAGCTCAGCCCACACGCCTGTGTTTACACAGCAATGCACCATCTCACTGCGGTTCAGGCAGGGGAAAATATTTTATTAATTAGTCTATTTAAGTATAGTTAACCTAACATGTTTGGCACAGTTCTCCTGATGTTTTTATTTGTCTCTCTTGTTTGCTTACATGTTTTAGATAGGTGATTTAAAGTGATCTTTGATGTTTGCTTCGTACATTAATATATGAAGAGACGGAGACTTGCAGCACACTGTAAAAAACCCAGAAAGGAGAGACAGAGGATCATAACCCTCCACCTTTTCCAGCAGTTTGATGTTGAAAGTTGTAAAGAATCTCAAGTACAAAGGTGAAACAGTTACTTCCCTCCACCCTGCTTTGGTGTGACGTCTGCCTGCTCACCAAGCTACACCGAAGCAGAATCTTTCAGAGCTCTTCTCCCTTTAAACACTAAAGATCGGTCTCTCCACTCAGTACCACTTACTAACTTCAAGGTGATGCAAACGCCAAGGCGTTAACTCTACAAAGTACATAAGTTTCCGACAGAGACGCATGCTCTCGATAGAGAGCTGGGAAGAAAGTGTTAGTGGAGGAGGGGAGAGGTGACAGGCATGTGAGGAACACCTTCTGAAGTGTCAAAAGATGGGCTCAGCTGATGAAAGAGAGTAGGAAGGAGGAAGGGAGAGGGGGAAGGAGGGAAGGGAGAGCAAGAGACAGAACGAGCTGATGTCACATCTAAGGCGGCGGAGAGGCTTTCAAGTTGGGAACCAGGAGCTTCTCTGGTTGAATTTCAAGGCTTGTGTATGCGCACACTTGTATCTGCATGTAGGTATGTGTGTGTTTAATAAAACATTAAAATGTTAAGAAGGATAAATGTGTAACAGTTGGTTTGCTTGTGTATACTGAACAAGAAAGACCGAGAGGGGATGGAGATCCAGGTAGGTTCCAGACTGTTCGTCATGTAAGCCGAACATTCAACATTTCCAAGACCTCCACCATAACAGTAGCCTAGAAATCTAGACAAACTGTAGCATTAGCGAAAGTTTTGCTCTGCAGGTTGGTCTAGCCATGCTCCATTGCAGCCTCAGCTGGTCTACCACTGGCTCGGCTAGGTGTAGGCCGGGCCAATCACAGTGCTCTATGTCTGTAGAGAGACGTTGGACGGGCTTAGCACCATTCCAGCAGAACTTTTTTTCTTCTTCTTTTATGATGACGGCAGAGCCGTGGCAGAGCAAAACAACAAAGATGGTGGCGGCTCAGGAACGGTCTGTTGTCAGTACACCAGCTATTTTCGTGTTTTTTATATGACAAAAACAACAAGTCGTTGTTGTTGGACGCCATGACCGCCTCCTTCTTCTTTGACGGTGTATGGTGGACTGTCGCGTTGACCGATGTCCGTCGCTATGAATACGTGACACCCCTAGAACTGAGATTGTCTATGGGTCGTGGCCAGACTATATATTTATTAGGGATGTGTACTGGTAAAAATCTGGTGATACGATATGTATCGCGATACAGGGGAGACGATACAATATATTGCGATACTATGAGTAAGTATATTGTAATTTTTAAAACTTAATTTAACTGTAGTAAAACTATCACAACATTCTAAACACTCCAACATGTTTCATATTTAACACATGCAGTTTTATTACTAGATCTAGTTGATCCACTGGAACGAAGGTGAAAAAAGGCTACAAACTACCAGTCATACTTTTTATTTTTCAGCAAAAATTGCTTTCATCATTAATGGTTCCATTCAAATCCTAAAAAAAATAAAAAATATTGGTGTATTGATATTTTCTTACATCCCTAATATATATATATATATATATATATATATATATATAATGGCTTGTCAGGCTACCATAAAGGACATAACATTCTAATATTACTGCAGAATATTGCAATGATGACCACCAGTTGTGATCGACCTGCATTTTCTCTATTCTTCATTTATTTTACAAACAAATCATGACGTCCCCACCTCTGCTCTTAAACTTCAGCATGATGGTGATGTAGTTCTAGATCAGGTGTGGGCCTAAAACCCACTGCTAGTTCGTCCATGTAGATGCGTTGCACGCATCATCGGAGAATCCTTCATGATTGCGATGTGTTATTATTGCAATTCCATATGTTGTGTAGCTCTACTATCTCCCAACATTTTTCACATCACCATGACGATGCATCATGAAAAGGTTATGTAAACACAATCTGAACGCAGAGTTTCCGCTTCCCTCAGAGCGAGTCACTTCCCGATGAAGGCAGCACAAGGAAATCAGTGTCTCTGTTAGGAACTGATCATGCTAATCAGACGCATCTCTGATTAAAAACTCTTTAGGCAAGAAACTAATCATTTGAGACGCATTTCATGTAGTTCTAGTTTGGTTTATTTTCTGGGAAAGTTTTAAAATCCCAAGAATGAAGAAAAGAGGAAGTCCAGAAGAAGCTGTCAGAGCATTCTCAATTAGAGACTGAGGACTTGTGTGGTGGCTCAGATGCCAAGATCTCAAAGTCTGTTGTATGTAATAGTTTTCTAGGTCGGAAGCAGCCACAAAATATCAAGGCTGAATTCTGGTACTATTTAGAAGATGTGTAACAGATCAATGAGTCAGTAGTGATGAAATTTCACTGAACAGACTTTGGCCAGTGCAAATGTTATTACTCTGTGCAGAAATGATAAATGTATTTCCTGTGATAAACAATTTATCGATACTGTTGTAGGACTATAATTACTTAGCTTGTTGAGTGTGTTATTTAGGGCTTTCCCACTGAAAAAGAACCGGTGCTAGTTTGGTGCTGGTGCCAAAGCCAGTTCTCTCATAGAACCGATTGTTTTTCCATCGACGCAGGACCTAGTCGGTGCTGCGTCATACCGTCACCTAAAGCGTTGCAACACCAGATGGGGAGAAGAAAGCAGGAGGGAGTGAACAGAGAGAGAGATTTTAACAATGGAGTTCATCGTGCCCTTACAAGTGATGCTGTTGTGCTTCCACACTTTGCTGGATTTGCACATAACATGTTATGACCCAAAAAAGCGGTTGTGTGTTTAGCCTCGCCACGCTATGGTTTTGTTTTTCCACCTCACAACACTTTGGTTACGTCACCATGCAGGCGGTTCTTAGCAAGCAACGGCTCTGGCCCAGCAAGGAGTTGGTGTTAGGTTAAACATCGGTGTGGAACCATGAAACGGGTGCTTTGGCAGTGGAAAACCAGATAACCGGTTCCAAGTCAGCCTCTGGCACCGATCTAGTGCTGGAACCAGCCCAGTGGAAAAAGGCCCATGGCGATTGTATTGTGCACAGTTGTAAATGTGTACAGCAGCCTTCTAAATTTTAGTTAAAAGCAGAATTAGAAACAACACATCTCATTACGTGCTATGAATAAATGTAATTTGGGGTATTTATGTTACATTAAACTGTTCACATTTTACAGTTTATTTGTAAAGCTTAAACTTAAACCCATTTTAAGCACAGAAACAAACTGATCATGTGAGTAAAGGTGTTCTTACTAAAGAAATGTACAAACCTCTGTAAAATATATTTCAATTTTCAAGCTTTTGTTCCTTAATGATGTATAAATCTTGGATTTGTACATATAAACACATGGGGAATGTGATAAATCAAGATGCCTCAAAGAGGCAAATGAATAAATCGAAGCAAACACTCTCATTCCTTTATGGTTTAAATGTATGAAAAGGTTACAAAACAAGTTCCAGTTTGCAACAAGGATAATAATTATTTAGTTTGCATCCTTTCTCATTGCTTTCTGAAAAGAGGAGGAGGGGAAGTAGTGATGAACAGGAAAATAAGGATAAGAACACCCCACCTTAAACCTAAAGGATCAATTTTCTGGCTCGGGTTTGCATAGAAAATTGCAGCAGAACAATCAATCCCTCTTGAGTTTTGTGAATCCAGGTGGGTAGCTTAGCCTGAAGGAGACTAGACAGGGGCACAGGAGAGAGCAGGGGAAGACAAAGCCTTGTCGATTGTACTTCGTTTTCTATCAACTCTGGTCCTTAATCACCCTGGTCTTAATGCGCCTTTCTATCCAATGGGCCCACTGCCATTCCAATATATCCAACATGATCTAGACCTAAACAAACATCTACCTGCCTTCTGCTCACTCGCTCTAAGAGAGCTGCCTCCATCCATCTAAGCCAATAAGAAAGGTCTTCATTACAAGAGTGTGGCAAGAGGGTTTAGGAAAGTTTGTCTATATTGATGGTGCTTCCATTGTCTTTTCTTTCTTGGGGGTAAAAAAAAATTACTTCTTTTCAGTAATTACATACTCTGCCTCCTCACTTTGTGCTCAGGTCACATCTGCTTTAGGTCTTTACAAAGACAATCAGCTCAGATGAACAAAAATCATGCTAAGTTCCCCTGATGTTAATGAAATTATGAAAAAATATCATAAAATGTAAATAAAAGGCTAGAGATTGCTCCAAGTGGTAAAAAACCCCACAAATCCCCCCCCCCACGGGATAAATCATTTCTAACAAACTGTTTAGATATGAAGCACACTGTTTATAAAAAATAATGCAGAATACAGCAAATTGGATTCTATAGAGTGAAACGAACTAAAAGACGATAAATGGGGAGATAAGACAAAAGCCGAACTGGCTTTGAGCCTGGGAGGATTGCATGCACACCTGAGCATTGTTTAAGACAACTGTGGCAGAAACCTCCTCTTCATTGAGTTAATTAGCAGTACCCCACAGTCAGCATCTCAGGGTGTAGAAAGGAGGACCTGAGGGAGAGCAGGCTGTCTTAGTGTCGATTGGAGTAAATGGTTGGCCTCCCTGATGAGCTCCCATCAGCCCTTGGAGCTTCCTGCTATCACGTCCCACTTAATGGTAATTATTTGGAAGGCAGACAGGCTCTGCAAATTTCATTATTTAGATCTCGAGGTCGACTCACTGGGCCTGCCACTTATTACAAGCATAGGCATAATATTCAGTAGAATCGTCTCATTTTGTTGTCATTTAGAAATCAGAATCAGAAATTTTATAATTTAATTTAAATTTAATAAAGTAAATAAACAGAAAGTTAGAATTCAAATCATCTTGATTTATCGTAGCTAATTTAAGCTTCATATTGAGCTGTATAACATATTCCCTGTGCAAACTAGCCAATGCAGCAAAATAAAAGCTTTTTCACAAATCCACCGCTTTGAATAAATTAATATTAGACTATGTTGAAAGTATATGTGATCAAGTACATATAGAGAGGATTCATTGTGTTCAGAAATGGCAGCAGAAAAGTGTAGACAAGTATAACTGAGGCAACTGCTCCACAGCGATGTGGTAACAGAAGGTTCGTCCTTTTTTCAAATCCAAAACCTGCATAAAATAAATACAAATATTCCCACTTCTCCCATAAAAAACCTTAATCTACTATTCAGCAGCCCTCCCCTATCAGACTGCTGGAAGGTGTTAGCTGCTATGTGAGCAGTGTCACTGCTCTGCAGAAATGTGAAGCTACATGACGTGTTCGTGAGTAACATTTGTATGGATGCCAGAATGCAAGTTTTGCCCACATTGAAGATGAAGTCAGCCTCTCGTTAGGCTCTCATGTTAGGCTAACTGATCTAACTTTTAATTTATTTCACTTGCAGCCATTCTGTTTTCAGTTTGTCTCAAGTTGTCTTCAGTGCACTGCAGAATGATGAGAAAGTTTCTGTGTGCTACACATTTTCAGTTTTATTAACAGGTCCTCTCAGACCTTCTTCCATCATACAAAAGCAGAGTGGTGAAAGAGTGATTCATGATTTAAAAAAAACACTAATTAGTGTCACTATCAGTAAAGCATAAGATGCTTAAACTACAGAAATATAATCACAAAGATTAAATAAGACATTCTGCACTCTGAAATATTTTTGCACCATTTGGCTGATAAATATGAAAATAAACCACTTGCTTGCTCCAGTTAGAAACCATAGTAAAACAGAGGAAGAGCAAAATAAGCAAAATAAGCATTAGCAATGACTAATTTTTAAGAAAACATTCACAGCGTGTTTAAATATTCACAGATATTTCTAATTCTCTGAGGGACCAAATAGCTGCTTTTTATTTTTTTAAGTAACCATTCTTGGAACTAAAGAGGAACAATAGTTCAGTAGTTTAGTAGTTTCCATAGCTGGAAAATGCTGATCAGGCCCAAAATCTGAGTGAAGTGATGGAATCAGACCTGAACCTTCAGAGAAACATAAAGCTGGTTGCAAAGTCCGCTTTTATCACCTAAAGAACATTTCCAGGATTAAAGGACTAATATCCTAGCAAGATCTTGAGAAACTCATCCATGTGTTATCTTTAGTGGGATTGATTACTGCACTAGTGTCTTCATAGGTCTGCCTAAAATCAATTAGACAGCTGGAGCTGATCCAGAATATGCTGCTTGTGTTCTCACTAACCAGGAAAGTAGAGCACATAACGGCAGTTCTCAAGTCCTCACACTGGCTCCCCGAAGCTCACAGAATAGAATGTAAAATACTTTTGTTTTATAAATCACTGAATAGCTCAGCAACAAATTACATTAAAGATCTGTTGTCGTATCAACCTTCCAAACCACTCAGGTCCTCCGGTTCAAGTCCACTCAGCATCCCCATAATCAGAACCAAACGTGGAGAAGCAACATTCAGTTTTTATTCTCCTCTAACCTGGGTCAAACTTCCAGAAAACTGCAAAACTGCTGAAACACTGAGTTCTTTTAAAGTAATACTAAACACATAAATGTTTAGAGCTTCTTTTGATTGACAACTGGAACATCATAAACTGTAGTCTGTTTTTCAACCTATCATCATTTCCCTTATCTTGCCACTGAATCTAAATTCTTTTTGCTTGTTTTATTTTCCTTCTTACCATGTAAAGCACATTGAATTGCCTTGTTGCTGAAATGTGCTATACAAATAAACTTGAGTATTGTAAGCGCTATCTTCTAAGCTCTTTCGCAAAGCTACTAGATCACAATATTTCTAGAACCACCAGGATGAGCTGAGATTGGTAGTAGTTTGAAAGCACAAGTGAAATAGCAATGTAGATGAAACTGCACTGAGATTTGCTATAAATGTACTTACAACCGGGTTATGAAGCAAATAATATTTGTAATTTTCCCCCGATCTTAAGATTTCTATCAGGAGAGTACCACTTTACTACAAGTAATTTGTACAGCTTTCACAATAATGGCAGATTGCCTTCTGACTAAGTGGAAACTAAAAATAGCAGCTATTCTTGGGATAATTTTGAAAAATAATATGTCAAGTAGAATAACTAAATAAGAAAATGTCTGTTCTGTTTAGGCCTCAGAATCTGCATCAGCATGTTGTTCAGGTATACAACCCCTGACTATATGGACCGTCAATCTGTCAAGTGGCAAGTCAAGGGTTCACTTCATGTAGCACTTCGACACATCTTGGTTTCTATAGATTTGATCATATTTAGTGTAATTCTGGGTCAAAACTATTGTCTACTTTCAACAGGCTCACAAACTGCAATGACATTCAGTGGTAGCTGCCAAAAAGTCCAGACCTGTCTTTCACTAAGATCAGAGCTGCCTGTAAACACTCAGGAAAATCAATCTAAGGGAGAAAAAAAATCTAAACTGTTTGGGCTGTTGGGGTGTCAATATTGGATGGATAATATTTCAAACATAGGTAAAAACAAACAAACAAAACAAAACCCTGAAAATAATTTACATTCTATAGAAAAACTGTAGAGCGTGAGACGTAACACAAGAAGCTCATGCATGTTCTAGATACAAATGATGCTATGATAAAAGTGACTTAAAATTGTGTCAATAAGATCAAAATAACAAAAAACTATGTAATTACATTGCTGTTTTAAAACATTAATATTTCAAATGTAACTTATGGTTTCAGGGTAAAGACTTTGTAAAAACAAGGAGACAGTCAGTCAGGGTGAGTGAGAGACTTTCAGCAGATGACAGGAAGGCTGAACGGAGAACCTTTTTTTAAATCTGTTGAACGTTTCAACCTCTGAACAAGAACATGTTGGAAATGTTGGCAGTCGCTTGGCAATGTCAGCGTGCCAGCAAGGCTCAATATCTGCTAGGGCAGTAGTTCCCAAAGTTGGGGTCGGACCCCACTTGGGGTCACAAAAATGTAAGTCTGGGGTCTTGAGATCCTCTTGAGAAAATAACATGAATACCATAAATAGCAATGAGAAAGCGTCTGCATTTTATAAATAGGGTAGACGATTAAAAAAAGGGCTTGAATTGATAAAAGCAACATATATTGGTTAATATACTGGCTGTTGATGTTGATTGTGTTGCCGTTGTACCACTTTTTAACTGACTTAGCAAAAAGGCTTGCATGCTCCACCAAGCGTCAGCGTCACGGGCCTCTTCAAGTTTTATTTTGTGGGTCAGAAGCTGGAAAGTTTGGGAACCACTGTGCTGAGGAATACAGAAAAGAAAAGAAAAGAAAAGAAAAGAAAAGAAAAGAAAAGAAAAGAAAAGAAAAGAAAAGAAAAGAAAAGAAAAGAAAAGAAAAGAAAAGAAAAGAAAAGAAAAGAAAAGAAAAGAAAAGAAAAGAAAAGAAAAGAAAAGAAAAGAAAAGAATAGAAAAGAAAAGAAAAGAAAAGAAAAGAAAAGAAAAGAAAAGAAAAGAATAATCCTTTATTGTCCCACAAAGGGGACATCGGGCTGTAACAGCAGCAAAGTGACAGATAATAGAAGCATTCATGATCAACATTAAGACAGAATTACAAAAACCAAAGTACAAAAAGTGGCACACGAAGATTAGAATGTGAAGCTGAGTAAGATCATTTAAAAACAGTGAATATTTACAGAATGTGCATGTGTAGTTGTGCAATTAAAAAGTAAAAAAGTAAAACGTATTATTTACAAGAAGTTAACAGAATATATACACACACACACACGGGGGGGGAGTGGTTTAAGTTTTGCTAACCACTTACATGGCACACATGACAAAGGCTAAAATATGTGTTTTATGCTGCTCTTCAATAAAAAATTGAGAATTAGATAAAAATCCCATCTTAGAAACTGAGGAATCTGAAATCGACCACAAAATACGGATTTAGCATTTAGGTTGAGATTCCTTCACAATGCTGAAAAAGGTCCCCTTCCTCGTTATCTCAAAACAGCGGGGATCACAGGATTTACATCGTTTTAGACACATGTATTTAACTAGAACATCCAGTGAAATACCAGTTTGAGAACACCAGGAAGAATGGAGTGAGTTAAGAGGCTTTGTACCGCAGGCAGATCCACCTAACTGGGCCTCGCCGGCTGCCCGCTGGGCCCACCCCATGCCCTCATTATCCTCCTGACTCCCTCAACTCATCCTTCCTCCAGCACTGGTGCTAATTCAGCCTGAGGGGATAGGACGTAAACCTGCCAGGGGAGTTTCTACTAAGGAGAGAAACCTATTCTGAACACTAACACTGTGGTGTTGTAATCACTGAGGAAATAAAACCGTAAAGGTCTGAGCCAACCCTGAAGATGTGAGCAGGTGAAGCCCATCTGACTGCCGTATAACTGTCGTTGATTTACTTAAAAAGAAATCAGATGCAGACAGGCGGATGATGTGCTCAACAAAGTCCTAACTTCAACTTTCTCCTTTTCAATAATGCATTTCTAGCCCTTTCAATATGCAGCCATTATTGAGTTCTATCAACTAGTCGCCCAAGATAAAAATCAATAAATGATGGCTGTTGTAAAAAATGTAAATTGATTTAGCTTTGATATTTTATGTTTTCCCTTCATTACTGAAACATTAGGGCTGGGGACAGAGTTGCTATTCTGAGAAGACTACGTTCCTTCAGGCCCATAATGACCAGCGAGCCTTCTCCTCTTGTATACAACTCGTATAGCGCTCGTATAAAAATGAAGCTGGAGGCTATTCCTCAGTGTATCAATCAATGTGACTAAGATCTGAAGATGCATGAAACAAACCGATGGGCTGGGGAGCTGCTGACTGTTTGTGGGCTGCTTGTTTGTGTCCAGTTGTTGGCATGCAAAGCCATGTTTGCACTGAGTGTTCAGGATGGTTGGAAGGCACTGTCAGTTTTTTTGTTTTTTTTTAATATATAGATATGAGGCGTAGGGTCAGCAGAAATACTGTACTATTCTTTTCCCTTGTTACCATGCATGAAGCTTCTGTCAACAGACCCGGACCATCTGTCTTATTATCCACCATCCTGGTTTTGTTGTTTTTTTCCCCCTATAATCCAAAACTTCACTTTGTGCTCTCCGCGAGGAGTTGCATTTATGTATAAGATACAGACACCAGCTGTAATTAAGAGCCACAGTTTAAATGACTATGCAAAGTAACGCTTTTGAAGCATTTTGGACTTAAACCAATTTGCATTTTTCCGCTTGAATAAATAAAGTCTGCTTTAATACTTTCGCCGAGGAAGAAGTTGAAAAGAAGACGTGTCAATTTGCAGAACTAAGAAAAAAAAAGCAATTCATCACAAAACAAAAGCAAGCTCTACTTTTCCGACAATTCAGCCGTGTATATTTTGCACAGCCTCTTGCAAGATAATGTGTTGCTACACGAGGAACAAATACTACTGTATATATTTTTTTCACCTTGGAACAAGAAATTTGTGTTGAAAGATTAAACACGTCGCAGTTTCGCCATGAAGTGCTGCTATGCTTACAACAGCATTACAAACCAAAACCTTTAATTAGAACAGCCAAGTTGCATTTTTTCTTGACAATAACCCAAAAAAAGACACTTTGGCGATTTTATGTTGAAAGTATTTCTTTTTAAATACAACTGGCTAAACTGTCAAGCTTTTTTAGCTTAAAGCATTCACAAATAATTTCTGTCCACACGTTGAGGTTCTTTTCAAAATCTGCTTTGCACAGCAATATTTAGGCTTACACAGCTTTTTACAAACTAAATTAGAGATCAAAAACATTTAATTTTGTGATTTGATGTGGTATCCTTTTGAATTCGAGTCCATTATAGTTGTCCAGATCTTATACACTGATTTGTCTGTTTCACTTTATAACTATATTTCCAACACTTGATAATCTCCAACACTTGTAATCTCTTACCTAATCACTCTTCCCAATACATTTACATGTCGGTTACACATGACAAGAACATTCATTCATTCACAAACCTCCTTCTCTCAGGTAATCGGGTTGATAAACTCTTACTCAAATGTTTCAGATTATTCTATAAATTGGTTAAAATCTACAGTTCTTCCAATCAATTGTTCTGTCCAGAATCCAACTAATACACAACTGCCGTCAGGGAATATCACCTATTTAGGTATCAATGTCTCACAAAGACTGGCAGATTTAATAACGCTAAACTACATCCCACTTTTAAAAAAAGTGGAAGATGATCTTGCTAGATGGAAATCTCTACCCATATCACTTATGGGAAGGGTTGCTTTAATAAAAATGATGGTTTTGCCCAGAATCAACTACTTAATCTCAATGATCCCAAGTAAACCATCACTAGACTGGTTTAGATCTCTGGACTCCTCTATCTCTAAATTTCTTTGGAAAGATAAACCCCCACGTATCAGCTTAAAAACTCTGCAGAAGACCAAAGAAAAAGGAGGTCTAGATCTACCAAACATCCATCATTATTTCTTAGCCAACAGGCTCCAATACATCTCAAGATGGTTAAAACATAGCTACCTAGACGAGTCCTGGATAGACGTAGAACAGACACTATGTAATAAGATAAAACTTTCAGACCTACCATTTTTTAGCTCAAATATAAAACAATATGAATGCTTTACAAGCATAAATATCAGTCCACAAAAATCCCATGCAGACGTACACCCATCTGGAATAACCCCGACATCTTGCAAAAAAAATGTATGGTAAGTTTCCCAGTCTGGAGGTGCAATGGAATTGAATACCTGGAACATATATTTGAAGGAACAGACTTTAAACCATTTAATACATTAATTACACAATATGGAATTGATAAAAACAAATTCTTAGAATACCAACAAATTAAATCTATTACTAAATGTAAATTTAGGCTCAATACAGTTGAATTACAAATTCCAGCAAGAGTTTTAGATTTTCTTAATCTCAACCCCCCCAAATTGCTGTCTAAAATATACAAAACTTTATCTACTTTAGATGAATCAATAGCCATCCCTATTTCAAAATGGGAGGTGGATTTATCAGCCAGCTTTGACCAAAACGTCTGGTCTCAGATATGTTTAAGAACCTTTAAAATAACAAAAAATCCTCATTTGCAATTAATACAATACAAAATCCTTCATAGAGTACACTATACAGGTCAACGAATGTTTAGGATGGGTTTTACATCGTCTAATACCTGCTTACAATGCACAAGCAATATACCAGATACTTATGTTCATGCGCTTTGGTTCTGTCCACCTGTTAAGAAATTTTGGTGCCAGATATGTGAGGAATTATCGAAGTGTCTGAAATGTAACATCCCACCATCTCGCTCAATTTGCCTGTTAGGAAATTTAAATGATGTCACCATGGACATTGCTTTTGTCGTTTGGGACACTGTTGCTGATGTGCGGGTTTTGGGGTTGGAGGCGTCTGGGGGGACCCCGGGGGGTGGGATCACTGGGCGGATGGGGCGCTGGACGTCGTGGCCGGCCTGGGGTTGGGCTTTGGGTGGTTAAAAAAAATAAAAAATAAAATAAAATAAAGACAAGAACATTCATTGGTGTGAACAAAGTTCATGAAAAAAAAAGTGACCTAACTTAAAGAGTAACTAAACCCCAAAACAACTTTTTTTTGCTTCTAAACTGTATAAATGGGTCTTTACCCATGCAGTCTTTCAGTTTCTGGGGATTATTTTACATTTTGGTGTAAACTTGTGTAATTCTACACTTTTTGGTCTAAAAACTTCTTAGTGCTGCCCTCTTAGGGTTGAACTGTGGCTACTGCATTTGAATTTTGTGATTGGTGGAGAGCGGTACATCTCTACGTCACAGGCATTGACTGCGTCACAGCAGCCATGGTCTCACAGACACGGCCCGTGGGTTTGGGCATAAAACTATCAAATATATTTTGTCAATTCTCAGGAACAAGAACTGGACATGAGCGGTTTGTCCAAATCTGCGTTCAGGTAGAAGTGGCTAGATGTTTGTGGTGCTTTTTTAACTATGAAATCAATTTTTATTTTATTTTTACTAAATCTTAATTTGTCTGAAACTCTTGCTGTAAAAAATATTAAAAAGTGTTCATTTGCATCAACCATCTGTATGAGTATGCCTAGTTTGTACCAATCATGAACAGCAGTCAGGCCCCTTGCAGAATCATCCCCACGGCCCTAAATGGTCTGC
The DNA here is from genome assembly GCA_963556495.2 of Valencia hispanica. Classification (NCBI taxonomy): domain Eukaryota; kingdom Metazoa; phylum Chordata; class Actinopteri; order Cyprinodontiformes; family Valenciidae; genus Valencia; species Valencia hispanica. The sequence continues at coordinate 44,012,799 of OY747702.1, read as the reverse complement.
AGGCCGCTATTTGGAAACCCCTGTTTGAACTAAAAGTAAAGCCCTGTGCTACATTGACCACTCTCACACAACTGTGTGAAGCTGTCTCTGCTGATAAAATAAACTGTGATAACTCAGAGCAGGAAGACTGAAGATTTTTTTTTTTAATGCTGTATATCTTCTTATAGTTCTTAAGGAGAAGTGGGAGTCAGCAGGTCAAGGGCTGTTGAAAAGAGCAAATAAAAAAAACAGATGCAAAATTCTGATTAGTTCATCTCTATTTATTATTCAATACCAAATCCTCTATTTAGGGCACATCTATGGCAAGTGCTTCTTCCACTGCTGGATTTATTGTTTATTGCAGTTTTTCCCAAGGCACCCTGCCGTGGCAGTGCTTTTAACAAGCGAGTATGAGTCATATTCAACATTAGAAGGTATCTAGGTAACTAAAAGTCAAAGATTTACTAAACGAAAACAAAAAAGGCAGTGGCCGTTAGTGTAGGGCACCGGCAAGAATACGCGGGTACAGATGATGGATCCACAAAAACCGAGTTTTTCCTACCGTCCTTCTACATTAATTTAAGGTTTCCCATTTTTACCTGAACTGCATCATTTCTTGTTTAACATAAAACAAATAAAATCATTCTAATTGAATAAAGGTATGTGTGAATGCCTAAACCAGAGCAGTCAAACTACGGTCCTCCGCGGCCACCGGCATGCAAGTTTTAGCACTTGCAAACTTCAGCACATCAAACTCAAGTATTAAATTAGGTGTGCTGAGTTAATAAGTGAGGTTGAATTACCTCCTCAGCATGTCAACACATCCTCCAGACGACTGCTAATGGCTCAATTCAAATCAGAGGTGCTGAAGCAGGGACAAATCTAAAACTTGCAGGAGATTGGCCCTTATGGAGCATAGTTTAAAAGCACTGGACTAAACAGAAGTCCAGAGACCAGGCTGCTGTCTTTCATAAAACCGCATGCATCCCTCCAATGGCTCGTTCTTGGGACGGTCTATATTTTTAGGTCTTATGTAGAGACACAGACTCCCCCGTCCCCCCATCCGTGCTGAATATGAAATCTTTTTGAACTAATCATGAAACGTTTATGCCGTGTGCACATCAAAATGGAGCTGAGGGCATCAAATTAAAGAAAAAAATAATTCATGCTAAAAACTAGTACATATAAATGATTTACATTAGCCAGAAATAGCAAATGGCTTTGACATCGAATGTGAGGGCGTTGACTTTAATCAGAGGGTAATTTATTGACTCCCGTTTACAAAGCCATAAAACCAGTGATCAAGCTCTTCAACCAGAAAAAGCTGCAAGTGTTTTGTGAACAAAGACAGCAAACATCATCATGTAAATCTTAATATCCCATTACAAAAGGGATCAAACATTTAACTAGTAAGCTAAATTAATACACTAAATATCCATAAAGCTAATACAGCGGTGTGAAAAAGTGTTTGCCCTTTCCTGATCTCTTTTTTTCCCGTGTTTTTCACAGTGAAATGCTTCAGATCTAACAATTTTAAATATTAGTCAAAGACAACACAAGTAAACACACAATGCAGGTTTTAAATTAAGGTTTTTATTATTATGGTAGAAAAAATCCAAACCTACATGGCCCTGTGTGACAAAGTGAATGCCCCTCCCTTTCAAAACATGACTTAACAGTGGTTCATCACACACCTGAGTTCAATTTCTCTAGCCACACCCAGACATAATTACTGCCACGCCTGTTCTCAATCAAGAAATCTCTTAAATAAGACAAGCCTGACAAAGTGAAGCAGACCAGAAGATCCTCAAAAGCTAGACATCATGGTGAGATCCAAAGAAATTCAGGAACAAATGATAAAGAAAGTTATAAAGCCATTTCTAAAGCTTTGGGACTCCACTGAACCACAGTGAGCGCCGTTATCCACAACATGGTGAAAACATGGAAAAGAGTGGTGAACCTTCTCAGGAGTGGCCGGCCGAATTATTATGTGAATTACCCCAAGAGCGCAGCGACAACTCATCCAAGAGACTCCACAACATCCAAAAAACTTCAGGTCTTGCTCGACTTAAAAAAAAGGTCAGAGGTCATGGCTCCACCATAAATGGCTTGTACTTGTATAGCACTTTTAGTACCTGAGGACCCCAAAGCTCTTCACACTACATCAAGTCATTCACCCATTCATTCACACACTGGCGATGGCAAACTACGTTGTAGCCAAAGCCGAACACTGGCGCCACCTCTGACCACCACCAGTAGACAAGGCAGGGGAGAAGTGTCTTGCCCAAGGACACAACGACTGAGACCGACAGAGCGGGGGCTCAAACCGGACACCCTCCGGTTAAAGGACGAGCTCCTAATTCCTGAGCCCAAAAAATGGCCTGCATGGCAGAGTTCCAAGATGAAGACCCCTGCAGTGCAAAAAGAAGATTAAAGCTAGTCTAAAGTTAGCCAGAAAACAGATTGATGATCCCCAAGAATTTGAATAAACTTCTTCTTTGAAACTGCATTTCAGAAAAAGAGAATCATACCAACAGTAAAACATGGTGGTGGGAGTGTGATGGTTTGGGACTGTTTTGCTGCTTCATGTGACTACATGTACACGCTTGCCACCATCAGCGTGTGCGTGAATGGGTGAATGACTGAATGTAGAACGTAGCCTCTGGCTGAAAAAGCGCTATACAAACTGAGGCCATTTACCATTTACATTTACTTGATGTGATAAATGGAACCATGAATTCTGCAGTCTACCAAAAAATCTTAAAGCAGAACGTCTGGCCGTCTGTCGTTGACCTCAAGCTGAAACCAACTTGGGTTCTGCAGCAGGACAATGATCCAAAACACATCAGCAAGTCCACCTCTGATTGGTGGAAGAAAAACAAAATGAAGACTTTGGAGTGTCCTAGTCAAAGTCCTGACATAAACCCTATTGATGTACTGTGCGCTGACCTTAAAAAGGCGGTTCCTGCTAGAAAACCGTCCAATATGGCTGAACTACAACAATTCTGCAAAGATAAGAGGGTCAAAATACCTGCTCAGCTAGAAAAGACTTTTCTGGACGTTTTCGTCAACACTTGAATGCAGTTGTTGCTGCTAAGGATGACCCAACAAGTTATTATCTTTAGTGGGCAATCATTTTGTCACACAGGGCCATGTATGTTTGGGGTTTTTTCTCCCTTAATAATAAAAACCTTAATTTAAAAACGCCATTTTGTGTTTGTTTGATTTTTGTGTTTGACTCATATTTGAATTTGTTTGAAGATCTGAAAAATTTAAGTGTGACAAACATGCCAAAAAAAAGAAGAAGAAAGAAATCAGGAGGGGGGCAAACACTTTCACACCACTGTAATTGTGTATAAATACACAATTTCTATATACATTTGTTGCATCAAGTTACCCAAAAAACCTTAATCTTCTAATGTGGCTATCAGTGAAAATAAAAAGCAAACATGAGGCACGTGGCAGTTTATTCGAACAGTCCAATTTCTGAAAAGCAGCTAACCGTTTAGTGGACGTCCCAAAGACACAGCTCTGTTTATTCCCACTGCATTTTTCACAAGTTATTTCTCCTGTCAACACAGCCACAAATTCTTGTCCTTTAGGTAGCACAAAGCCCTGTAATTGCCTACTTGCTCACTAGAGCCCCATATAGCAAAATGTTAATAACAAACTGATGAGAAATTCATTAAGGCCCCAAATAAAAAATCTCACCACGATAACAGGCGAGTACATTATAATTAAACTGATGCCTCACGGTTTTCATTTGGCCGTGGAGCCCGGCAACATGAACCTTTGAGATGAGCGCTATTGTTTTACTACTCATTAGATGCTAAAGTATGAAACAGATTAATACAATAATTATATAACTCCAAGGTCTCTTTTCGCTGCAGCCTCAAGCAATAAGAGACCTAAGAGTTATATAAGAAAATTAGCTGACAACAGAAATGCACTGTGGCAGGTTTACGCTAGTCTCCAGAAACTAGTTCAGTCAGAAATAGTTACAGCACTGACCACTGAGAGAAAGGGACAGACTGGACAGTGTAATTAGGACTTTTTCCTCCTCCCTGTCTTGAACTATATTCCCATCACTTTGGTGACGTGTGCTACTTTCCCTCTCATGTGGTGTCCCCTCATTCTGCGCCATTCTTTTGTCCATTTGACTTGCCAGCTCAATTTTATCTCATGTTGCCCAATTTTTAAAAATACCTCAGGAGGACAGTCTCAATAACAGAACACACACAAGACAACATTCTTTGTGTGATAATTTGCATATTTTACAGAGAAAACTTATTTTTTTCTGGCAGTGCCTTGAAAGGTCTTCACAAACCTTGACATTTACATTTTGTGTCATCTGAACTAAAAACTATAACAAGATGTTGGAGAACAAAAAAAAGTAATGTTTACTCAGGTGGAAGAAGTTGCAATTAAAGGTCTCATTCCACTGCAGCTCTGGCTGCATGTTTAGAGCCGCTGTCCTGCTGGAAGGCAAACCTCTGCTGCTGCTTTTAATACGATTTCTTTCAGGATTGCATTTATTTGTCTCCATCCAGGAAATTAAATGTTGTAATATTATTATTCGTACTAATATTATTCGAATTTCTTCAAAGAGTTACTGTAAATGTTGGTGTAGGCAGGAAGGATCTCCTGTAGCGGTCTGTGTTACAGCAGGTCTGAAGACACTATTGTTGTATGACTGTCTCATGAAGAGGATGTTCAGGGTTGTCCATAACCTTCTTGATTTTATGAAGAATCCTTCTTTGCACCATCATCTCTAGAGGTTCCACAATAGTCCCCAGAACAGAACCAACCTACTGTGGAGCCACTCAGTGTTAAGTTTTATGCGTATATGCAAAAAAGTTTGATTTCTCATCAGACCAGAGCGACTTCCGACATGTTTGCTCTGTCCCTTGCATGTAATGTAGCGAACTGGAACCAAAACCTTTAATGGCTTTTTTCCTCCCATCATTTTATTAGCAAGGTCCTGAAACGCATTAAGCCACAAACATACACTAAAATATATACCAGTGTGAAGTAGTGGTGTAATGGTAAATGGATTCAGATTTTTGGGTACGGCCCTGAAGGTTCGGTACACATGTGTACCAAACGAATACAGCTGTTTTCTACCTGAAGACATGCAGAATGTTTATTAGCGAAAGCGTAGTGCGATGTTCTGCAACCTTGATGAGACAGCTGCCCAAGCTGCATTCAAGTTCAGCTGGGAGACTAGGCTGTCAAAATATCAAAACAACTCCAATATGGGATCAGAACAGTATCACCTTGAAATGAAACAGAAAATAAATATCGGCATTGAAAAATATTATTGTAACTAAAAATATTAATTTTGAATCTGAAATAAATCTAGTAAAAAATTTTGTATTGAAAGTGATTTTTTTTCTATGAAACTCATGTATATGCATTGAAAGAAATAACTCAAGTTTTCAAACTTAACTTTTTTTTTTACAATGCCAATCTTTTTTTCAATGCCATAATTTTTTCAGCTTCATTCAGCTGATACTGTTTTGACGCTTGTGTGTGCACGCGCATGAGGGGCGGGGCTTCAGCCCCCCATATGTTTGCATGAACGAGGCAGGAGGGAAACTCCGACTGTCCGAGGCGAGACGCGAGAAACAACAGGACATTTACATTGCTAATAATGTTTGTGGAAGAAAAAAGACATAAACGGTTTCTTCTCAGTTTCTTCTACTGACCAGTAGACTAGAAGTCTTGTGATAAATTTTATGCTTGTGTAGCCTGTCTTTGTTGGAGGCTCTCCTCATTACAGACAGTGTGGTATAAAGGGATGTAAATACACACTATATAGGCTATATCATATTAAATAACTGTATTTATTTCAGATCCACAATACATATTTACAATACATGTCAATAACGTTAACAAATCAATTAAGACTGGTGTAAGCAAAGCTAACAACACTGACAACTCATTTTTTTTATTAGATTGCAAAACGTAATTGTGACACACTCTAAACCAGAAGGTGGCGGTAATGCGCGCCAACTACCATGGCAAACTGAGAAGAAACCGTTTATATCTTATTTTTTAATTATTATTATTCCACAAACCATATTATGCTTTCTGTAAACCTAGAGACTTTGAAACGATTTAAAAAAGATTCTTAAAGATTATCAGCTCACATCTAAAGACTGGGTTAACAGTTTTTTAGTCTACATATAGTATACAGTTTCTTTATGTGCGAATGTTGTAGCATTATTTGCCAAAATTAATGTTATGTCAAATAAAGACTTGCATTCAAAGTGGGTACTGTATCATCAAGTAACTGGTTAACTCTTACTTATCTTTTTAATGCAAGGTGTTTATGCTGTACCACTTGCTCCATGCAGATGCACAGATAGCGCTGGTTTGTGCCTGTATTCCAGGGGGCAAGGTTGGCATACACTTTCTAATTTATGGCCCATTACTCAGCCATGGAACATAAATATTGTATTTGTTGTGTATAGACCCTGTCAGGCTCCATAGGTGGCTACAAAACTGTTATTTAAAAATATGACACCTATGTTTATAACCTACTTTCCCGCAGGAACAAAAAAAGAATTGATATGTGGCAAGGTGCAAGACAATATCATAAACGGGACTCGAACCCACCATCATCGGAGAGGTAATCCTGCTTATTAACCACTGTGCCATAGCAGTAAAATACTACCCCCAGTCAGCCAGGGTACACTGTGAAGCGACAGGACCCCCACACGGTCACATAGTTGAATAAACGGAGGGAACAGATTACGACTCCATGCGCATGGTTTAATAAACCGAGGGTACAGATTCTTACCCCTCAAAAATTACTTCTGCACTTGACCCCTGCGGGGATCTGTAGCGTCGTGCTTCTGCTTGTGTGAGAACAGCTTTATTGGTTGTTGATTGATTTACGTCACAACGACTACACTAGGACTTGCGATAATATCAAACATGTTTTATTCAAAAGACTACATAAAGACTGTCATAAATCGGGTCCCCAACTGAAGATTATCACCTACCACAAACCACATTAGAAGCAAAGAAAATGTTGATCCCACTCGGACAGTCGGAGTTTCCCTCCTGCCTCGTTCATGCAAACATATAAGGGACTGAAGCCCCGCCCCTTATGCACGTGCACACACAAGCGTCAAAACAGTATCACCTGAATGAAGCTGAAAAAAATTATGGCATTGAAAAAACGATTGGTATTGAAAAAAAGATTGGCATTGTAAAAAAAAATTCACTTTCAATACAAACATTTTCACTAGATTTATTTCCGATTCAAAATTAATATTTTCAGTTACAATAATATTTTTTAATGCCAATTTTTATTTTCAATGCCAATATTTTATTTTCAGTTTTATTTCAAGGTGATACTGTTCTGATCCCATACTCCAAGTTTTATACTTAAATATGGGTAAAGGTCATTTCTAAACATTAACACCGAGTGTTTTCAAGCGGTTATTTAGGTTTTTACTCTGGCTATGGCTGCTTGTACTATTTTATCTATTTTTAAAAATCCAATCTAATCTCAAGTCAGTTCTATACTTTCAATTTCTTTATAATAAATTAATTAATTAATTTCAGGAATTGAAAAGAGGGAATTCAGAATTGTTTTATTTGTTTAATGCTGTTAAGAGTAAAGTCATAAGCACATTTGTATTTATTTTTCTTGATTGAAGTGTACCAAAAATGTACCGAACCAGGACTCTAAAACCCCAAATACGTCCCGAACCATGAGTTTTATGTACCGTTACTCCCGTTTTACCAAGATATTGGCCACTTTACAACAAGCATGTTGAACTATAACTTGTGCAAATCCCATATTTCACCTGTCAGCTCCACATATGAATAAATGAAGCTATTGTCATTTGACCTCAGGGAAGTAGGGAGGCAAGCAGGTCACACTAATGTAGACCAATAATCTCTCGTAGAGTCATTAGGATGATCAATGCCATTCTAATGAGATAACATCTGGAACAAAGAAACCTAATAGCAGACAGCTGCTGGGCAAAGTGAGGCAATTAGGGGAATATTCAGTGATGCCAACTAATTCTGAAGCCATTGTGGCCCGATTTTGGACCCCCATCATGTTAACATCCAAAAAAACATGTTGAATATTTCACACCTCATCTCATAAATAATCATGATACTGGAATATCAGTGATAATGTGCAGGAAGGGGTAGGAATTGGGAGGAACAAATACCTCAAACAAGCTCAGCTTAACATGAATGCTTATCGAGCTGCACTAAATTGGTCAATTACGGAGAAAATCTGTTTTGAGGTAACCTTTCAGCTTATTAAATAAGCTATAAATCAATCTTTAGAGCAGAATGAGTGGCTGGCTTTTAATGAGTAGACGTGTCTAATCCCCGTTTTTCTCTCTGCTTTCTTTCAGCCTGTGTGTGGGTGAATATGAGAGAGAGAGAGAGCTACGAATAGCAAGATCATGAAAAAATGCTAACAAATTCTCAGTCCTGCAGAAGTTGTAGATACTTCTAAGAGCGTACGTTGAGGGAGCACACAGGCTGGACATACGTAACCTTTGTAGAAGACAAAAATCTGAAAAGATGTGAACAAAACGACCTAACTCCAGAAAGCACTGAGCAAAAGCTGGATCCAATTAGCCCAACACATGGGGAAAAAGAGCAGTATTGCAATGGCATCTCTTAATAGACTCCATTAAAAGAAACCTTTTGGTGATCATGAATAAGTATATTTACTACTAACAAAAAACAACAACTCTAAAACTGGTTTATAGGATACTCCTCTGGTAGACCCCAAAGTGTGTGTGTGTGTGTGGTGTGTGTGTGTATATAAAATAAAGAAAAAAAGGCTGGATGAAAAACCTTTCAGAAATGTCAGTCAACACCAGCCCTGAAATATATTCATATGCTTTTATTCATGGTCTTTTAATGAGAATTTCAATAAACGTACACATAATTATCAGCCTCATATGAAACTAAATTCTTTGTTGTCCATCCTTTTCTGCCCTTGTGCTAAAGGCTAGGGGGTTATGAAATTGATTGCTATTTAACTCTGTTATGTCAATTCCTCTTTCTATGTATTTTGCAAGGTAAATCTTTGTATTGTGACTTGCCACTGATTATCCATCTGTCCGCCCATCCGTCCATCCACTTTCTAATCAGCTCAGTTGGAAAATCTCCATAGTTTTTTCCTCTAGAGACTTCCTAAGTCCTAAGACAATATTCCACAGTAACATACCCTCAATGGATGAAACCAAGAGTTGTTGGCAAACACTGCTAATCAACCTCCTTTGCTTTTGCCGCTCCTCTTTAAATCTGTTGGATTGATTGATTGAATGAGTTGGGAAAATGATCCTTGCCGGCTGTGACCGATGGATAAGAAGGTTTGAACTTCCTCCTCTTCCTAACTCTCAGCTCTTTCATCCTGCTCTCCTTTCAGTTTCGGGTATTATTTGAGCTTTTGAGATGCTAATCAGCTGCTCCCAGTTGTAAAGACAACACCTTGTTGCCACGGTTACGAGTCATAACAACTGTCCAAAAGTAATGGTCAGTAGTGATGAGCCCTAATGGTGCGTTCTATTTGTCTTGTAAGCGCGACTTGCAACTCGAGAGTGACGTCACATCCGTGTTGGAAAACAAGTTACAGCGGGTTTTTGCGTTCTGTTTTGCACACAACACGTCAGGTCGGAGAAAAGATGGACGCCTCCAGGAAACTCCATGTTGCGCTAGTTCTGAAAGACTACAGAGAGCTAATATCAAAGTTTGTGGTTCATCATCAAAATATGGAAGAAGATGATAGCAAGTGGAGTATGTAAGTTCATGTTTCATCTTATTTGATTGTAGTCTGTTAATGTTCTAACCGCTGTTTAAGCGAAAATTCCGTAGCTCAAGACTCGGCATTGTTGTCATAGCAACATGGAGCGTCTCAAGCCAATTTAAACTGCACAAGCTACAAAATAACTTATTAGGCGGAATGTAATAAAACTGTAGAGACATGCCTATAGGTAACCGTATACACTGCTATGTGTACGACTTCTACATTTGGTTACAACAAAGACAAAAGTGCTTAAAATAGTAGAAAACCACAATGTTTACTTATGTGTGATGCTCGTGGTAGCTATTTTGAAACTGAACTAGCGGTTCTCTGAGCCTCGACGAGTTGACGACCTGTTTTTACGACCTCGGGGGCGTTCTATTTGCAACTTCCGGTTCGTAATTCGGGAAACCGACTTGCAAACCGAGTTCGGTGGACAAATAGAACGCAGCATAAGTCATGGAGGTTGGGGGGAAAAAATCCTTTCCATCACCTTAATAGCTAGCTCTCTTTACAGATTCTTCAACAGACTGAAGTCGTGTCCCTGGCTGGGCTAAATCTGCCAGGGAACTAGAATATTCTAAAGGTAATTACTTGAGAGCATTAATCAACACCGTTTGTGCTCCATTTACATTTAAAAAATGTAATTCAAAATGAATCTCACAGAACACCATGACAGAGATTTCATATCGCCCATTTAAAAAAAAAAAGTTAAAGATGGCATTGATTTCTACAGTTTACGTTTAAGAAATGTCAGTCAAATGTGCAACGCGCCGAGGTAAGATTCAGTATATACCAGAGTACCACATTAGTATGGGCGGCTGGGGAAAAGGGGAGAAATATATTAGAGTTTGAGCGCAGTCGACACTACAGCAGCACTGCTCCTCAGAGGGAACGGCGGCAGCGGTAAAAAAGCTCCCAACTAACAGTAATTGGTTTTAAAATAATAGAATTCATTACAGTTATGCCGCTTGTTCTGAAATGCAAACAGGGGAAGAGAAAAAAAAGAAAAAAAACTCGCTGGAGACTTGGGCTGAACTGCTTCACTAAAAACCACGGGGAGATGAAAGGCATAATTCAAATGACAATTTTAGAACCTTTAGTTCATTTATATGAGAAACTCTGAAGATGTTGCAGAGATAATAACATCAAGATTGTTTCTTTTTTTTCCCCTTCTTGTTCTTTTGTTCTAGCTGAACAGCTTTGGAAGGAAGTTTTTGCCTCCCCCCCCCCCCTTTTTTTTTTTCTTTTGCGGTGGCAAGTTCCTCCTCCTTCTCCTCACACAGAGACATGCGAGGTGACACACAAACAACCCGGCAAACAACACCCGTCGGCAGCACAGCCAGCCGACTGAAAGCTAACATGGGAAATCATGACAGGGAAGAAGAAAAACACCTCACACATGACACTGAACTGCCTGCACGTCTTATTAAATGACTGTGTGATTATGCGCATCAGGGCGGAGTGTCATGAGGTCCTGTTTTTAAATCCCCAGTCCGGCTGCATGACTCAAGGCCGGGCGGCTCTGCCCAAATCAGCATTAAAAGACCGTTTCTCACAGCCGCTCAGGACATAAAGAGACAGGTCAGCCATTCTCAGCATGATTGGATGTCCCCTCTCCCGCTGCGTCCATGGCCAACATCAAGCGCATCGCCATTTGGAGCACTATACATCTGCCATCAAATGAGCCTCGGGCCAATATCAAGTAATTGGCCCCATTCAAACAGAGTGCTTGATTTACTCCGACCACCAGTCGATGGAGGCAGACGTCTGTACAACATATGTGAAAATAACAGCAGGGGTGAACATTGCTGCACTGCTATTGTACGCTTTATTTAACCTCGTAGTCATCAGTAAGAGCAACAATGCCATATGGCTGCGTATTAAAAATTGATCCTGCGTGTCAACACCTGGGACGAAGGGGTGAAACACAGAACGAGGGTCTGGGTCAGAAACACGAGGGCTGTCAGTGAAAGTTGTAACTACGCAAGACCGTCTCATTGCTGTTAAACAGACGAATCTGCATGGTGTAAAGAGCTGTCTATAAACAGATATGACTCACGTGTATAAATAAGTGGGCTCAGATGAGCAATTGGGCTTAAAGTTCATCTTCCTGAAGGGAAACATATCGCAGAACACAGTAGGATGTCGACCTAACGTCGGTCTGTGGGTGTCGTGCATGAAAGGTTTTGTATATAAGACAACAGGGAAGAAAGAAAAGTATTCAATGACATGGTTTAGTAAGAAACAACTGAATAAAATCAGTGAAATGAATGAAATATGTTAATTAGCGTGGAAAACATACGAATCAGCCTGGTCAGAACAGTGGTACTTATCAAGTAGCAGGATAAAGAAAGCAACAGAAGAAAGGATGGATATCTTCCAACATGTGGGAGACGTCCTTCAAAACGAAGAAGAAGAAATATACATCCAGACTCAATACCTTTTGTTTACAGTAGCAAACTAGTGATCCAAAAAGGAAGACTAATTGCAGCTGACACATTTTACAATCCTTCCACCCTTTAAACCTCAGCTGTCTAGGAAACGGTATTCATGGCACACCTAACTGGCTCAAAGGAACCCAGTAAGACAACTGCATACCAACAATAAAGCTTTGTGCTTCCACTAAACCTGACAATTTAGTAGCCATCCACTGCCACCAAGTGCTTGACTTCAGTACTACAGTTCTGGTCAGACACCTGCAGTAGCCCCACACCCTGAGTCACACCATGATTATGGATAATCACCTCCTTTATTTAAAGATCTAACTCCATCAAAACTGTTTGAAGTGCCATCTCTCCATTATCACCTTTAAACCTCGGAGGAGAACAACTGAAGATTAAGAATAAAACGTGTAATTTGCAAAAAGGCTAAAGCCACTTTGGCACCCCGACAGCGTGTTGCATGCAGAGAGCATCCAGCATGGATCAAGAGCAAGCATTTCCAACTCGCCCCTTATCGTGTGCCCCAGCTGAACCGTCTCAGCAACATCCATCTTTATATCTAGCACAAGATGACTAATTCATGCTTGTTTGTTTATTCCTCCGCTCATTTGGTCACAAGGGACGGAAGCCCGTCCAACCAGCCACATGGTGCCGGTTAGCGGCTTAAAAGTTTGCCAATTTGACACTATGGTCAGTCCCTTAAGCGCGAAACGATTAAACAAAAAACACAGCAAGTGAGCTTGCTTGATCTTGTCACCAGTCTTCACAGGAGAGATCTGCGTGAGGAATAAGGGAGGAAACTGGCCACTGATGAGGCGATTATGTGGCTTCATGCTTGTGCATCCAACTACGACCGCTCTGTGAGAGAGCTCAAGCTGATAGGCAGAGAGTACACCTTGTTAGCACGCTGCTGTGCAGAGAGGACTACTAGCCTGAGCTGTAAGGTGCTGCAAAAAACTCCTGGTGGAAGTCAGAGCAAACTTTGCATGTGGTATAAATAGACATGCATGAACTGAAGCATTTCATCAAGTTCCCAAATGCAAAACATCCTCCAAGCAAATCTCGACATACTGAGACAGACCCGGCAAGGAGATGAATATGACATCTAGCTTCAGAGAGAAAAATCCGCACCATCAAACAAAGCAAATAGCTTACTAAATATACACAGATGTAGAGGATATCTAAAAGCTAAAGAAGCAAATAAAGAAATCGGGAATGACTAGAGGAGCAAGCAACCATAAAACATGGGGATACACAGAATTTCACAGCTGTGCGAACAGTTAAAGCAGATGCGGTGGCTTGTGATGGTAGATGCATACTGAGAGAAGGGTTGTAAAAATATGCTATAAAGTTTATGGAGCCTAATGCGGCCCCACAGGAGCCTCCCGCTGAGTCGATGCGTGCCGAACGGAGCTGTTGAGTGTGTGACAGAGCTGTGGGGGAGAGATGTACAACTGAGCAAAGCTAGTTTTCAAAAGGTCCATCAGTGGTGTGGGGATGTGCATACAGTAGACCAAATTTACAGGTATGCAATCAAACAGAACTAGGAATTCTTTTTCTTCCCTCCTGCCCCTCTCTGAGAGCGGTCCTTGTGTATTTCTCCATGACCAGCGTCTAAACCCGAGCTCCGACATCCAAGTCTGCCAGAACAGCACAGAGAAAGTTGGTACTTATCACACACACACTGGTGTGCACACACCAACACAAGCACAGCAACTATAAAGCTCTGCCATAGCCTCTGTTCAATCCAATATCAGCATACTGTGACCACTTCAGCCTTTCATGTTCCCTTCAAAATAATGAGATCCAGCTCTGCTCCTCTGATTGAAGAGGAATGATTGCTTCTGTCTTTGAAAAGACGATGTTAAAAAAAAAAGTTGTGTAGAAGGAAACAGAAATATAGAAACAAAAATATGTATATACCGCTTTTATTTTAAAACAGAAAAGCAACAGCTACGCCTACTCCCGCTGATTAAATAATACCAAAATGTTGAATATTATGGTTTAAATGTGAAAATCTAAATTTTCACATTTTCACAGTGAACATCCACTGTGTCCTGTTATCAACTTTTTACTTTCTGTAACATAGAGAGTTCTCTTATATCGGATCTTCTGTTCCTTCTGTGTTTCTGCTCTGTCTTCTCAAACCCCCAGACGGTCGTGGCAGATGGCCGCTCCTATTGAGCCTGGTTCTGTTGGAGGTTTATTCCTGTTAAAGGGGAGTTTTTCCTCTCCACCGTAGCTACATGCTTGCTCAGTATGAGGGATTGCTGAAGGATTGCTGTGGTTGGAAAGTCTGCCCAACCTCACGCCAATGACTGACGCAATCTGCTGGGATTCCTTAAATAGGAAACTTTTTAACTGATTGGAATGTTTGTATAAATATATTGAAATGACTTCTTGTTAAGTGCCTTGAGATGACATCTGTTGTGAATTGGCGCTACATAAATAAAACTGAATTGAATTGAATTGAATGGTTTAATAATGTTATCTGTGGCATTTTTTGATGATCATTTGAATACTCTGGAAAAGTTCAATATTTTTTGTCACTCTTCAGAAAATGAATCTCATTTATTATATAGATTATGCAGTCTTTATTTCTTGTAATTTTTGAATGAAGATGAAGGAAACTCAACATTCACTGGCTCAGAAAATTACAATATTACATTCAATCAGAAATGTGAGGCTCCTAAAATGTATGTTCATTTCTAGGCACTCCATGCCTGGTCGGGGCTCCTTTAGAATGAATTCCTGCATCAATGCGACGTGGTATGGAGGCCATTAGCCTGTGGAAGCCCAGGTTGCTATGGTAGCGGCCTTCAGGTCATCTGCATTGTTGGATCTGGTGTCTTCTCATTTTCCTCTTGACAACACTCCATAGATTCTCTATGAGGTTCGGGTCAGGCCGATCAAGCACAGTAACATCAGGGTCATTACGCCAGCTTCTGGTATCTTTGGCAGAATTGTCTGATCGCAAACACCGTGGATTCTGTGCCTCTCTACGCTTCCTCTAGACTTAGGGAAGCTGATCCAGAATGCTGCCGCTCTCGTCCTCACTAGAACCAGGAAATTAGAGCACATCACCCCAGTTCTAAAGTCCTTACACTGGCTCCCTGTAGCTCAGAGAAAAGACTTCAAAATACTTTTACTAGTTTATAAATCATTGAATGGCTTATCACCAAATATGTTGAAGATCTGCTGTTACTATACCAACCCAATCAGAACACTCAGGTCCTCTAATTCCAGTCTACTCAGCATCCCTAGAGTTAGAACCAAACACGGAGAAGCAGCTTTCAGTTTCTATGCTCCTCTAATCTGGAACAAACTTCCAGAAAACTCCAAAGCTGCTGAAACACTGAGTTCTTTTAAATCGCAACCAAAAACATATCTTTATAGAGCTGCCTTTGAGTAGTAATGCTTTGACGTATCATATGTTTTGTGTGTGCTTCTTGCTTTATTGCTGTTTCTACTTTTTATGCTTTGTTTGTGTTTTACTGCTATTTCTATTTTACTCCCTAATCATGTAAAGCACCTTGAATTACCTTGTTGTTGAAAGTGTGCTATACAAATAAAATTGTCTTGTCCTACAAAACATTTATGCATTAAAAATGCTTTTCTTAAATTGGTGTTATGAAATATTGTACTTTCTAAGAGACTAAATTTAGTTGTTTTCATTTAATGGCTTGAACTACTTCACTCCACTGATCATCGAAATATATGAAAGAAGAGTTTAATTTTCCCAAATGAGTGACAAAATATTTAACTCTTTCACAATATTCTAAAAGATGTAGACATGTAGATGGAGAGAAATGGAGAGATAGAGGGGAGAAATGATGCAAAAATAAAATCTGATGAAGAGAACAGCTCATGGCAAAGTAACCTAGTTTCCCAGGACCCACAACGGGAGCTGATGTTGACCTAATCCCTCCCACACATCCCACCCGCCGTCACAGCTGAACTCCAGCTCCTCCACAGCATCTAAAGGTCAACCCAACCATGAATGCTTGAAGTCGAACCATTCACAAAACAAGAGGCAAACATAAACTGGGAAGTCATTATGAAAAACGTTAATTTTCACATCCCACTGTTCAATTGCAGTTGGAAACCTGCCAACAATAATTCCCTGGGCATCCGTTTCAACTTTCAACATTCTTACAGAAGCACCGGTATGATGCTAAGGTAATACACAGCTAAGACTTCCTATTGAGATTAAATGAACACAAGAAGACAACCGTGCAGTTTGGATGTGGATCTTGGAGAAACATCCACATCCAAACTGCATGAGATTTTGAGATGGCTAAAAATTCTCCCCAAAGCAGAGCTCTTTAATAATTCAGTTATTAGGTGCATTTCTAAAATTTTATGGAAAGTAAAACAGCCTACTACTAACATGCTAACTACTGCTTTGTTGGATAGAAACCACGACAATTATAGTACTATACTTTTACTGCTCTTTGACTTGTCCTGACCCGCCATTACACTTTGAATTGAGTGAAAAGATGATTAAGAGAGAATCTATAAAACGGCAAGGAAAGGGAGGACTAGCTATGCTCTAGCCAGGTGCTATGACCGTATTGATCATTTTTATTAGACTTTGCAATATGGATGGAGATAAGGAGGAAGCATTTGTTGTAGAAAATACCCTAAGTTGTGAAGAGCCTGCAGATGCAAACATTTTTTACACATATCTATTAATCTCATCAGTTTTGAGTACAGTCGGTAGCGCTGTTGCATTGTATCAAGAAGGTCCTGGGTTCGAATTCCCCACAGCATGATGCTGTCACCACCATGTTTCACTGCATGGGTGGGATTTTTAGGACATTATGCAATGTCAGACAGTGTTTTGATTGACCTCCATGGTGTCTTGGGTTTAAATTACCAACAGGTGGATACAATTTGCTGAGGCTGCACTGGAGTTTATTTTGCGGTATCAGAATTAATAAAAGGTGTCACGCTTTTTTGGGAGGTAAAATACCACACATCCTTCCCGTTTACCTCCAGTTATCTGCAAAAATGTGTTGGTCTATCACATAAAATCCCAATAAAATACATGTGAAAACATTTGAGGGTATGAACACTTTTGAAGGCACTTAATATTTAAGATTATATACAGGAGTTGTATCAAATGAATCTTTTTTTTTAACCTTTTCTGGGAACTATGTCCACTTCTAAGTCTACCCCTTTTAAATTTAGCAGGATAAAGAATATCAGCTTCTATTTGAAGCGTGTAACTCGGGCCACACCTGTACTCCATTTGTCCAGGTATTGACAAAAAACACTTCAACTCTGCCAGAGAAAAGTAATGCGTCATTCAAAGTATTTATCCGAAAGAGGGAAACAACTGTTTACATCCATCAGTCCTGAATATTTAACATTTTGCTTGCCTGAAGAGAACAGCGCCTTGACTGATTGTCCTCGCTCCGTGATCTGTTGCTTGTTGTGAAACAGCAATTCAATTAAAGGCCAATATATTTCCTTGTAGGGCTCAGCTGAACTTTACCCTCGACCTTTAAAAATCACATTGCAACCAGCGCATCCATAAGTCCGAGTCAAGGTTGGTTTCAGATGTAATGCAGATTCCTAAAGTCACTCCTGAGATACTGGATTCACAAGAGGAAATAGATGTGATCTTGACAAAAAGAATACAGAAGCTTTAGTTTATTTAAAAAAAGAAAAAAAGTCTGAATTAGAAAACAAACATTTCAAGGCCAACGAGACATTCCCGAGGTTTGGAGAAGGTATTAGATAATTATCTGCTTTTATAATTCTGAACTGTATAATTCAGCTCCAGGCGAGTCGTGTTATTAGAATATGTCCAAACCAGTAATGCAAAAACTTCAGTCTTGAAACATTTTTTTCTAAATTGAGAGAGTGCTGCAGAGATCTGGACTTGTCTTTCAGAGCAGAGAGGACATACAAAAAAAAACTTTCTATAAAGCAGAATGGAAATAAAAGCTCCTCAAACTATTAAAGAAATAAAGTAAGTGAAGCAGTAAATATTCATACCCATTAAAACAGGAAATATTGACCCACCGTCCCCATTTACCAGAGGATTGTCAGACAAATCCTCCATCCTAGAACTCTAAGACAAATTTTTCAGTCAGAAAGACGAACTCTAAAATAAGCTTTCAGCCAATCAAAGAACAATCTTTTTCAGGCAGTCTTCCTCAGAGCCTGTTTCCCTGATCTTAATTTATAATAGAATGGTGAACGGCGAACACGAGAGGCACACGCTATTTATTAATTTATCATTGCCGTCCTTTTAAAGCATCAAGGACATGTGCCACATCAAATCTCCTCAACCCAAGGCACCCAGCTTAATAGCTCGCTTGAAACAAAAACACTGCAGAAAGAATAAAAAGGTGGAGGAAAGCATGGATTTCTAATATTTTCACTTAATATCATTCACATCTAATATTTAGTGACATTAACGGGATCTGAGTTTTCTTGTGACTGATTGCCTGACTTTGCCCCATTTTGATGCTTTCCAAACCTCCATTCTAAACAAGATAGACTAATGAAAACAGGAGTGCTTAAGAAGGTTATTTACTTAATTAGGCAAATTCTTTTTTTTTTTAAAGCGTTATGTTCCCATGCTGTGATCAGAACAACAACACACTATGCTGAATTATAGTGATTTAGGTAAATTGTTCATCTGGGAATAAAAAATGAAAAAAAAACACCTTTTAAAGAGAATAATTTCCAAATTGCTGACCCTAATTAATCTTCTTTTAAGGTCATTCACTGAAGATAAATTGATTTAAGTAGCTCTTTAATTTGAGACAGTAGAAAAATCAAGCAGCACTGTCATGTAAATTAAAGGAAATTAACTAATTGGGTCTATTATATGAAAACAAACACCAGATTCCTTCTTCTTAAACAGCATTATGTCAAAAATGAACATTTGTTGGACAATTAAATACAGTTTTATATCTATAAATATATATATATATATATAAAACTTGTTTGAACGCTAATGTTAGTAATCCTGGACCTTCCTGGGCCATCTTGGGTGCCTCACAATTTGATTGTTAAACAATTATCACACTTTTTGTTGCATCTTTTTTTCTCCAATTAGTTTTTTTTTATTATCATTTCTTCAATGGCTGCTTTCTACTTTTTAATCCATTCAGTTTCCACTATTTGAAGTATCCAAACAAATGTATGTCCTGTCTTGTATTTATGTGAAGCCACGAACAACACCAACACATGTCCAAAATATATTTCATAATCATATCAAAGTCATTATTTTCCATAAAGGTTCAGGAAAGATGTGTCGCAATAGAAGGATAATAGACAATAACAAAGGTGCTCCTTTCACAACTAAAGTCCAAAAAATTTTGCTACATCGAAGTAATTAAAAAATAATAATTCTCCAATGGTACATAAAAAAAAAAACTTTGAAAGATTGAAGCTCACATTTTCCTGAAAAAAGTTTCACATCTTACATATAGAGTAAGTTTTGTTCAGGCATTTCTGTTCTCCTTTCATAACAACCAAACTGTTTCCAATTGCTTGCCTTTAAATCTGCTGAGTAAATTTTGGGCTGCATGTCTGAAACGCTAGCGGCCGCCATCATGTTTCCACCGGTCCGTCCCCCTAAAATGTCGGCACAACACGCCGGACTTTCTTGTTCCAGTAATTTAATTAATATGATGAAACATAATCAGTTTGAACACTAATGAATAGCTGTCGACTTTGCATGTTTCACATCGCAAATAATCGATTAAATAGTGAATTGGCACACCGCTACAGCATACATCCGTTATGTACCTGTAACAGGTAAAAGTCTTTTAATAACTTGTCTCCATCTTATCTCGCTAAACTATTGCATCCTTATGTTCCAACTCGTACTCTTAGGTCAGCAGAAGAGATGGTTTTAACAGAACCTAATGTAAACTCCACTGTTTTTACTCAAGCTCACGTTTTTAGGGTGCTTTAAAAATAAGCTTGATTTCACCTGTAAATAAACTGTGTAGGTCCCCATTGCATAAAGGTTTATTTCCTTTAGTAATAAAATATTTTTGATAAATCATGGGAGTAAATATAAAAATGCTCAGATATTACAAATAATTTAACTGAACAATTCATCAAAACTACATATTTTCCTTGGTTGTGTTTCTGATCCTAGTTTAAATCAGTTAATTGTTATAAAAAATGGCCGCATGTTGGCACAAAAGGAACTCTGCAGCTTAGCATCAACTTCTTCAACTTGTTTTATTGTTGAAAGATAATATAAGTGGTTGAAACTGTAACACAATGTCAACAATCTGACTGTGTGTAAAATAATGAACTAATTTACTGAGATGCTTTGTGCTTCTTCTCTCCAAATCTCAGGTATCTGACACATTGCCAAGGTCCACAGAAAGGTTAGTTAATTTATAATCTTAAGGTATTATTTTGGCGCTAGCTGTAGTGACTCTTCAGACCTCTTGGAAACCTTTTACAGTAAAGTCACAAAGTTAACAGCTGTGCCGCACCTCAAACGCCTTTACTTAGTTTTTAAGCCATGGATGTCCAGTTCCAGTCCTGCCAGTTTCAGATGTGTCTCTGCTCCAAAACAGCTGATTCAAATGTTCATACTACCTCCTCAGCATGTCAAGCTTCTGCAGAGATTGCTAATGAACCATCATTTGATTCAGGTGTGTTGAAGCAGGGAAGGAACTAAAACATGCAGGATACCGGCCCTCATGGTCAGACTTTGACCACTCCTGCTCTATACAGATTTAGCAGCTCTACAGCATAAAGTATGTGAACAAAGGCACTAAAGTATCATTCAGTTCTGAAATAATACATTTCAATTATTGATATTCTAAGTGTAAATGCAAAATACAGCAGTCGAGCAGTTTGTTCCCAGTTGGGTTTTTTTTCTTCTTCATTTTCACTAAACACCGCATAGCATAAAAAACAAATCTAATGTGGATCAGAAATCATCGTTATGAGCAGATATTTTAATTGAGATATCAGGACATAATCGTAGGAGTTGCACAAAGGTGCAGTGGTTAACAATAATGTGCTGCAACAACAAGGTTCTGGGTATGAGTCCCAGCTGGTGGCTTTTCTACATGGAGTTTGAACAATCTCTCAAACAACATGGGTTTTCCAGGTACTCCGTCTTAATTTCATGTTGAATGGTTTATAAATTGTCCTCAGGTGTTGAGTGCGTGCATGGTTGTTTCTTCAGTTTGTCTGATTGGTCTGAACCCTGGATTAGAGCGTTTCAATTTTAAAACAACAGTGTAAATAGACAGAGGATGCATGATATTAATAGTCATTTGTTTTAAACTGTGCAGTCTTTATCTTATGGCATGTTGCATCGTATTTCTGCCTCGCATCCAGCCACAGTTTGGCAAACTGTGGATTCTGAGCGCGCATCCACCTTTAACAATAAACTCACACCCAGTTTTACTCAGAAAACAAGAACGTGTCAGTAAATTAGATTCGCTACAGCGCAGCCAGTACTGACCTTTTCTCTCAGGTATAAGGCTTTTTAGACTCTTTGGCCAACACTGACAACAACATACATGGAGCAGTTGTTTACACAACCCTATTTACCATCACATAACCTGACATTTCAGAGCCGGCCAGCGTCTAAGCAGTCATCTGTCCAGTCATACAGGTATTGATCATTTCCTGTGGCCTGGAGATTTCCCGCTGCCGTTTGTTCAACAAATGGATCACACGCCCTCTCACGCCAAGTCTCAGCAGCCCTCTGAGCTGCATAGTCTGTCAATGGACGAGACAAGATAGAAGTCTACTTTCGGAAGCAACGCAGCAGCAGCAGACGCTGACAGATAGACCTTGACTTGTGGCGTAAATCAGGCCAGTGCTTACAGACTGATGCTGTAAAATCGCTGCAGAGGTCAACAGGCAGCTGCAGAGATCCAGTGCAACTGATTTATCCCAGTCTATCTGCAAACCTGTAATTACCTGAGTGTGTTGCTTATATCTTCCCCAGTTTGTGGTTGCAGTTTCAAAGAGAAAGTGAGACTACAGCTGCAGAGCTGCGTTGTACACTTCCACAATGGCCAGAGTGATGAAAGTCAATTCACAGCGTTCTATTCCTAGCTCGTTCCTTACTAGCAGTGGAGAAAGTGCCAAAGAGATTTCATGCCTGAGACAGAGGAGTTACACTTGTGTTTTCCCAATGGACCATCTGAACAAACACTCTCCGAGCACTTCTGAGAGCCCTCATCGCGGCATGCTGACAGCGTGAAAATGGGAATCTGCCAGGAATGTCGGGGGGGAACTCGACGAGTCCACGATTGGCTAACCAGGCTAAATACTATCCTATCTTCAATGGGGCTTTCACGAATGAGAGCTCGTGGCTTTCAGTATACAGGGTCTATCTATTGGCTCCCGCTGCTGGATTCTCACAAAGGTAAGAAAGAAAGAAAAAGTCCCGGGTCAAACACTTTTGGGAGCTTTGGAAATGAAAAAAAGTTATTGATAACCACAACCTGCTGTATCCTTTGAAATGGTCTGCAGAGATTCTGAAAGAAGGTCTTCACATCTTAGATGAGCGGTCATGATCGAAAATGAGGTAATTTTGTCCTTTTCTATTTACCGAACACAGTGTAGCCATTACTGGTGATTGAAACCTACAATGGCCACACAGGCCAAGCTGATAAACCCATTGCTGCCATCGAAATAACCAAGCACGAACAAAAAGCGGTTTAAGAAAGACTGAAAAGGGCAAAAAAAAAAAAAAATGCTTCAAAGAGTAAGGTTTGTATGAGAGGAGGGACTGGGTCACAGTGCACTGCTTAACCTCGTCTGTGCTTACAGTTTTCTGTATGAAGTCCTCGAAAGGCAGTAAAAGGGCACTTTAGGTGGCGCCACTTAAACCGGCAATCCCACACTTCAAAATTCATTACTGTAAAAGAGTTTTTATGGATTCCCTGTTTTTGGCAAAAAATTATTCTTTAAAACTTCAAGACTTTCTGATGAGGATTACGACCCTATGAACCAGCGGCCACTTAATGTCCATAACTCAACCAACCTCCCTGGTAGAAAAAATTTAAATAGTAGACTAATGTAATTCATATTTTTCATCTCTGCATTGAATTTTGGACAAATGGAACTCTTTATTTTTAATATTTATTGGAATAAAACAAACATGGAAACCGATGGGGAGAAATTATGCCTCATATTTATGCACCAGTACCAAATATTAGCCATTGACTACTGATAAAACACAAGCCTAAATAACTAATAAGAATAAAGGAATAAAAAGAACAAATAATATTAAACTACAGGCTTATTTTTGAGGAAGGAGAAATGGAAGTAGAGCTATTTCTCTATAATAATTAAGCTGATTAAAACACTGAAGGTTATTAAGAATCGATTTAGTTCTCAGATGTCTAGACGAAAATTATTTTAGAAGGCCTCTTTTGGAGATTTAGGATATTTCTATAAATGTGCCCCAACTCAAGAGAACTTATCCCAGGAGGGGAATCATAAGCATGATGCTAGAGCAACACTGGAGCTGTCCCATCATATCTAGATGTTGTAATTTATCCAAAATACTTCCCTTTAAATAAAATGCTGTTGGCTGAGCGCTAAAGGTAATAAATCAACACAGTAAAAGCAGCTTCAATTAAATTTGAGAAAACACATTCACCATTGAAACCTCATGATGATTAATTATGAGCTATTTTGAATAAAAGGAAACAAAGTGGTTAACCTTTGCTCCTCTGCACCGTCGGGTGGCTTTATATAAACACAACCCCACCAAGGAAAGTGACAAAGAAATATTATGAAAGACGAGCGCAATGTTTTGAGCAAGATGTTGGATTCTCTGAGACGAAGCTCCTTTCGCCTACATAATAACATCTAGCAGGACAGCGGAGTCTCATTGCAGATGAAAAGGTCCTAATTGATTATGGTCTACAGCTTTCGCCAGTACGCTGACAACATAAATGATGCCAATTCAGATGATGTGCATAATTTAACCAAAATCAAGAATTGGTTGCCGAGCCTCCTCCTTATCTCCGTCAGACCGGCTGTTGTGAAAACAAATTCAGAAATATAGAAATAAATGTTTCCAATAAATAAATCTAATCTAGTACAGTGACGTTTGGTGGAACAAAAACATAGCATGCTCATTATGGGGCATTTTAAATTCATCTGAATGATTTGAATTATTTCGTTAAACAGTGGGGAAATGTATTTATTTGTTTAAATCAAGCAGACATCTATAAAAACAATCACTGGGGTAATATTCAGATTTTAAGAGCTTTTTCACAGCATTTTATGAAAATAAACATTTTTTTTAAATTAGCACATCAACATGCAGCATTGAGCAAAAAGCTAAGCAATGCCCTAATGTGCACAGCTTAGAATATACTCTGAAACGAGATGCCTTGATGGGTGTGTGTGCACATCTGGGTGTGTATGCATGGGTTCAGAGGAATGAAGACACATAGAAAGAAGTAACAAGATCTGGAAGCCAAATAAATAATAGGCTACTTACCGCAACTTTGCTCCCAGTTATCTGCATGCAGCGATCGGCGGAGAAGGTTAATGTGCAAAAAGACACAAACGGCACAATCGTTAGTAGGCCAGAGAATTATCCATTACAAGTTGAGGCATTAGCGTATCTGTTGTGACAACACAAAAAATCCTTCACACATTTATAGCTCACTCTGGTTTACTAACATTTATAAAAGCAAACAAGATAATTCTCAGAGCTATTGCTGCACACTGAAGATTATGTCTGTGCTCGGCAGCTGCAGGTCTTTCATTGTTAAATTAAGAGCAGGTCAAAGTATAAATTCATGTAAACATCAAGACAAAATCATTTTCTGGGCTTTAACAATAATTTGACACTGTGGAAAGCAAGAGAGGACAGAGAGGGTAAATGTCTTTGACTGTTCGATGCAGATTTGACAGATTCTAACCTAAATATGAACACTGGCTACTGAGGGCACAGAATGTGAAGAAGGTCCCTTTGGTCCAAAATCAATCTTCTGCCATTAACAGTGGTCTTCAGATGTCACATTTGGGTGGCAGAACTACCATGAACCCATGCAGTCAGCACAATTCCCGGGGTTTAACCTTGTTATCTGTCAATAGTGGCAGGTAGCAGAAGCGATTTTCATTACTGCAACTGTGGGACTTGTTTCACAGTGGGAAGGTGTCTGTTAGCAGAGTAAATGTATTCTAATCTGAGGCTGAGCTTTTCTCGCTCTACAACATGCTTCTGGGGAATTGCATTCTGATTGCAAGAAGTTATGGTACACACTGAGCCATTCCCCCCCTTCCTTCCTTTCTGCATAGTTTTTATAGGAGGCAACAAAAAAAAAATCTCACTTTCATTTTCTTTCACCGTTACTCTCAAACTATCCAGGGTCTGCATCCATTTATAGGAACAGTTAGCCTTTCCTTCACCCTACTAAAAGTTTAGAACAGCCATAGAGGCAGTTTAATACAACAATTTCCCTACGCTTTTAGCAACTATTGCATGTCTTTAAAATGCTCCACAATGCAAGAATTACTGCAGAACTTAGAACTATTAAACTTTTAGGCCGCAGCTTTACCAAACCAACAGACATCATCTTTAGTGTGATTGGACACAAGACTGGAAGGAGCTTGAAGGTGAGGTTCAAATTAATGGGTATTTTGAATTGAACCCCATCTGATGTGTAGTTTATTCCTAAAGGACAAGTCATTTGGTACAGTGGTTATAAAAAGGTCTGCACATCCTGTTACAACGACAACGTTTTTGTAATGTAAAAAAAAGGAGATTGAGAAAAATCATTCCACCTTTAATCTGACCGAGTTCCTAACGCAAATCTTTGAGGGAGAGGTAAAGTTCAACACGTTTTAAAGGGGGGTTATTATGCAAAATGGACTTTTTGAAGCTTAATATCCTGAGAACCTGTCTTTCCCTCATTAAAAACATACCTGAAGTGTTGCTCTGACCCATTCACTCACGTTAGAGTAATCTTTGAGTCTCTGCCGGTCTCTGCTGGTAGTTCTCGAGGTTGCTGAAACGCCCGCTCCCACCTATCATCGCCTTTTCCACCCATCTCCTCCTCTGACCTTACGTACTCAGCCGAGAGCCTCGCCCCTGCAGAGCTCCCCTACCCCTCCCCACCTCTCACAACTCCGGCTGAGTCCCAGGTGCAGTAATTATAACACACCAGCTCCAGCTGCGCGTCTTTTGTGGGATTTCTTTCCGACTCTGTGCATGCTGCGATGATGCACGGTATGTGACGAACTGAAGGGGGAGTGTCAGAAAGAGTAGGAGGGTCTTAGAGAGGCACAGGCGAAAATCAAGGCGTCCAATACGGAAGTATATTTCTTTAAGGTGGATTTGGATATATGACGGACTTTTAAAAGACTTAAGGTGACCATTTTATTGGAGTGTGCTATAGAAGGGTAATATGTGCCTGGAAGAAGCATTATATCCCCCCTTTAACTAATATTTTGTTGATGCATCTTTTTTAAAACTAACTTTTAGGGTAGGCCTATCACTATTGGTATATTTTCCTCACTCATTTGGTCATTTTTCTTTCCAACAACGCTCTAAATTTGATTGATCGCGAGTGTCTGTCCTGTGCACAGCTCTCTTCAGATCACCAAACTGACTGTAAATCAGATTCAGGTCTGGGCTGAGCGTGTGTCGTTCCAAACCTTCAACCTTCTTCTGGTGAAGCCATTTTTCTTTTGATTTTTGTTAAATATTTCTTTCAATTACAAGCACAAGCCTGAAGGATTTGTGCCGCCGTTAAACTTGTGTTTTCGCCCCAGTTCCACCTAGTATTCCCAAAGCATTATGCTGCCACCACTAACTGGGGTGTTGTTTTTGTTCGGTTTTTTTTTTTTTTTTTTTGTACGGCCAAACCATTCCACTCCACTTCATACCGGATGGATTCATGTTTTGTGTAAACACCATATGTGTTCATGCAAAATTCAGATAGGCTTGGATATTTTTCTGCGCAAGAACAAACTTTGGTCTTTCCACCCTAGCCCATAGCACAGACATATGAAGACTATGGAAAGCTTCACTACAGCGGGTACTTCCCAGAAGCGTTAACAGTAAACAGAGAAAATAGCTTGGATGTTGCATGTTTTTTATCCTGATTGAAGCCCCGCTCCTCAAGTGTCTTTTTGTGAGCCGCTCCAAAAGGTGGCTGTCCTTCACAGTCCCAATTAACTGTTTGGCGATCTGGTCTTCAGCTCTAAAGGCCAGAAGCTCTGCATCACTCCAGTTTCCCATTTCAGCTGATACAATATGCAAATGATCAATTCAATTAAATTTATTTATTTAAATTAACTAAATTAATTCATGTTTACTTGCATTTTAAATGTTGTTGCCGGCCGGGGCTCAGTGCACATTCCACACATCATCATGACCACACCCTCTGTTGCAGCAAGACGTGATCTCCATTCATAAGTCCAGCACTACGGCAATATTGCGATAATATTACTATCAAAAATGCCGCAATAATCGCGCCACCACGGCGCATTCATAAGACACACCGTGCCGGCAATCTTACCCTCATATGCCACCATGGTGTGTCTTTTAAAAACGCCTTACGTTATAAGAAAGGGGACACACCTATGTAGCCATAACACATTGCCAGGCTAAAAAGAAAGGTTACATTTAAACATTTCATTGGACTGCCCTTAGGTTTGATTATAGCACACCGTTTTGATAAGTTTCACCAGTGCCACAAGATGGCTACACTAAAAAAGTAGTCCAGTCCCAATGGAAATGTGGAAATGCTCTGTTTTGTGTTTTTTTTTTAATTTTATTTCACCAAATGTTTAAGTTATCGCCCATCACGATCATTAAGGATTATTTTCCGACCACATTTCTTCCTCAATTTCCTTTCAGTTTTAATTAATGTGTTGGAGCATTTTTAACCCTATAGTAGTAGTTTCTACAATCTCCAAAGATGTTTTTTTCTGCTTGATGTCAACGATTCGACCTAAATACCTTGTTGCTAGCCAACCATGAATTAATTATATAGTAGAAGGCCCCTTTCTATTGGTTTAATTAAATCCAGGTGGCGACTTTTTTTGGCCAAGCAGTGTATTTTATGTTTCATTTTTCTGTATCCCCAAAAAAGATTTCAGTGTGTTTTCAATTAAGTCATACACTTTATGGGTCATCTCAAAGGTGGAAACAGACAAAAACTGGTATTTTAACGAGGATATGTAGGCTTTTAATTTCCACAATGGATGCAGTACTTTTACCTAATGACTTGCACGTTTTTGTCTCAAAACTTCGCTATAATGACCACTAATTGTGTGAACACTGCAAATTAATAATCATCAGAGGTCTGGATTTTCTCTGAAAAAAGTATGGGGCACTCAGAGAGGGAGGCTGAAAACTGATGATCACATAAAAAAAACATATTATGAAAAGAATGCAATAATGAGCAATCCCCCCCCACCCCACCCCACTTACAAGACCTTACATCACATCCTTCCAACATGAAACAAAGCATGTTCATAATTTGACACAAGACTCTCAAAGTATGTATTAGTTGCATTAGTAAAATTAGAAACATTTGCATTTTTGATTCTATTTGCACACACATGTAGATAAAAGAATGCAAAACATTGTGAAAGAAGGAAGGCAGCAGTTCATGCAAAGCTAATGGTCAAAGACTCCTGCAGAAGCAGATTTGGATTACATGGTAACAGTTCATATTTAAATGAGATGGGTTTTTGCAGAAGTATTTTATTTTTTTGTACAAAGACACTCGATTTGTGTTGGGGATAATTTGCCCAGACCCCTGCTGGGGTAACCCTTGTAGAATATGAGTGTGTATTCAATGTTGCATGGCTTGAGAGAAAGAGAGAGAGGCTTTAAACTTTCTTCAAAATATATATTTTGCAAGTATAAAAAAATGTTCTCATTATTTCAAGCAAGCAAAGCTTAAAAGCAAATGTGATGTGTCAGTATGCATAAATGATGGATAGAGATACACCAGTAACCTAAAACATTATGACCATCTGCCAGATATGGAGAACGTTTCTTTTTGCCACCGAGGAAGTATTGAGCAAAATAATATGCAGTACCAACCCATTAAACTGCCATCTTAAAGATGCTTTACTGATTTGAGATTCAGAGAATCTGGAGACCCAATCAAATCCTCAATCTTGCCATTTTGTCGCTGAAATCATTTCTGAACAATTTCTGCAGCACAATGGCTCATTATCCTGTTTTCACAAAGCAGTGTTTTAGTCAAACAATAGTGTTCAGGTAAATTGCTTATTGCAACATCTGAATCAACAGCAGCAACCAAGGTTTTCCAACAAAACATTGATCAAAGCATCTCATTGTCACTGCTGGCTGGCTTTCTGGCCATTGTACATTCTGGTGCCTTGTGGACCTCAGGTAAGAAAAGCACAAAAACTCAGCCTTACATTTGATACAAAAAAATGATTCATGCTACCCACTCCCACTGCTCTATGCCCCCCATCTTAGCCTAACTGTAGCTATTCTGCTTGTTTTTACATGTAGATAAAGGTTTGCAAGGCCACTCTAGCAATATAATGTTTGTTTGACCCATTTCATCTGAAACATTTTAATTACTTCAGCAACTTCAGCTGTAATGGGCTAATTTTAACCCTGGCCTTTGTTTAACTTATCAGTGGACCTTCAAAGGGTCATTGGTTCACCACTTTCCACTGGGAAGCTGGCACACTCACAGAAACTGCAGTTATGGAGATCCTTATAACTCAGCCATCAGAATTTATATATTATGAAAAGTTGCTTAACTTGAAAAAGACCAACATCTACAGAGTACTATGGTGTACAAGGTGTTCCACCACATCCAAACTGTGAAAATCCCACAGAAAGACAGAAAACCCCCAAAGTGTTAAAAAGCCAAAGCACATATTTAGTCCTTGTGTAACATTTTACATTCAGCCCACAATGCAAGTTTGTCAGCTACAGATAACCCAAGAGCTGAAATGCAATCCTTTATTTCATTTGGTAAAGTTTATAAATTTTTGATGGAAAAACTTGTGTTTCTAGGAATAACTTATGTTATTTTTGTTATTCTAACAATGTAATAAGTGATGCTGATTAGTGAATAATGTATACAGTTGTTGCAAATGTTTGTAACTGTACCAAACTGTTGCAATTGTTGCAGTTTTTGTAATTGTAACAAACTGTCTTCTCAATCTTCGTAATTCCTGCAAACTGTTACAATTGCTGCAACAATTCTTTGTAATTGTTGCAAATGTTACAAGTTTTTGTAATTGTTGTAAACTGTTGCAATTGTTACAAGTTTTTGTAATTGTTGTAAATCGTTACAAGTTTTTGTAATTGTTGTAAATCGTTACAATTGTTGCAAGTTTTTCTAATTGTTGTAAACTGTCGCAATTGTTTCAAGTTTTGTTGCAAATTGCTTTGTAGAAATCATCAGTCTCCTGTTGGATAGTATAATAAGACATTTCTACAAAACTTTGAACATCCCACCTAAAAAAATGCAACCTTTTGTGGCGTTTGTATATATCACATGGTGTTGGGGATCTACAGCTGTCCTGTATTGTAACTCTAACCACACATTTGCATGAGCCTGTATGAACAGCTAAAGCCCCCCTCCCCTCCCCCCTCCCCTTCATCAGCCCTATTAAATGTGATAGCAAGGTGCAGACAGACATCACATTTTGTCCTCTGTCCTTTCACTACACAGATTATGTTATTCATTTGAATAAAATATATCTGCTCACAAAGCATAATGGGCCCTGTGAGGAATTCAATCATCTCAGATAATCATCATTATCAATAATGCCAGTTAATTACCATAACAATGAGCAAGGTAATAAATGATGATGTCAAGGCAGAGCTACCAGGTTCAGGAAACAATGAAGAAGGAAATCACTTCCTCTCTTCAGAAGTGCTATGAATATCACCTCGGTAAAGTTCTCCAAAATTTCAAAGACAGAAGTAATTTCAATATACTGTCACATAAGCGGTATAGAATTTTTAATTTATGCTGTTATCAATCTAAAGTTTAAAGATGCTGCTGGTAAATAGTGAAGCCACATAGTAAGACTTTTCTCATCTCTTATCAACATAATTTACACAAGCAGTGGTGTGTGAATGGTGGGTAAATGGCAGGACTAAAGTTATTCCCCTATTAATTTAATTTGATCCTTTACTTCATCGCCATCACAGCATGGTCAGAACTGTTAGTCAGATTAAACTCAAAGTTCTTTTAGAACTATTTTTCTGATATCAAAATATTTTGAGCAAGCTTGCACTACTTTCGTTCAAAAGCATGGGAGCAGTTACAACTGAGAGCACAAGCTTATCATTAAATGGTACAGACAGTTATGAATGTGGTCATTTTTTGGTCTGAATAGCTAATAGGAAGGTTAAAGAATGTGACTGTGACAGCCGCAGTGGAGTCTTAAAGCATCTTCAAATTGGTCTGTGTTTGATCGAAGACCCGACGAAAGTCAGCTTTTAGTCACAAAGCGTTTTAGAAAAACATGACACCTACATGTTTATTTGCTGTCAGACTCCTGGAATGCAGTGCATGCATGAAAGGGGCTTACGTTATCATTTTGGTGCCAGCAACATGAGTTGCGTCACGTTCTTTTAACAATGCCATTTAGGTGTTTCAGGAATCCTGAGGAAAACGACTTTTGTTTTCTGTTCTTGCCAGATACAACTGTGTGGTGTTTTGAGCAGCAGATCCGAAGCAGATCCTACTGTATGTACCCAACGAGGTCTGCCTTGAGGTCTTACAAAAGCAACAAATGTTTTTAGAGGGCGACAGATTGCAATTTTATGTTGAGAAATATTCTTCAACTGTTACCCTTGAGTGTTTCAGAACAATAAATCCTTTCAAAACACTTTAAAATGCACTAAACTAAATTTTTATACAAACAAACAGCACTGGTTCAACGTGTAATATCTTGACTCTTCTCAGTTTGTGGAAAATAATTTATAAATATCTTACCCTGAGTTCATTTCTACTTTGTTATACTGCAGCTGATCAAAGGCAAGACACCACCACTAATAGACAAAAGAAAAGTTAGACTGGAAAAACACGGACCAACCACCAGGCAACAACTGAGTAAGCTCCAAATTACAGGTGCATCTCAATCTATTGAATATTATCAAAAAACGTAATTTATTTCAGCATTTTATATTAAAACAAGTAGCTCATTATATGCATTTGTAACACAGAGTGATATAAGAAAATTACATTACATAACACCTAATAAAAGGATATCTATAGTGGGGCAAAAAAGTATTTGGCAGCCACCTATTTGTGCAAGTTGTCCTACTTAAAAAGATGAGAGAGGTCTGTAATTTTCATCAAAGGTTCACTTCAACTGTGATAGACAGAAAAAAAAGAAGAAAATCCAGAAAATTTAAGAATTTATTTGTATTATGGTGCAGAAAATAAGTATTTAGCACCTACAAACAAGAATTCTGGCCCTCACAGACCTGTTACTTCTTCTTTAAGTAGCTCTTCTATCCTCCACTCGTTACCTGTATTAATGGCACCTATTTGAGCTCGTTATCTGTATAAAAGACACCCATCCACACCTTCAAACAATCAGACTCCAACGTCCACCATGTCCAAGACCAGAGTGCTTTCTAAAGACACCAGGGACAAGGTTGTACACAAGACTGAGATGAGCCAATCTACAATAAGCAAGCAGCTTGGTGAGAAGTGCTCAACTGTTGGAGCAAATATTAGAAAATGAAATAAATCCAAGATCACTGACAATCTCCCTCAACCTGGGTCTCCATGCAAGATCTCAACTTATGGGGTAAAACATGATCTT
Organism: Valencia hispanica; assembly: GCA_963556495.2. Lineage (NCBI taxonomy): Eukaryota > Metazoa > Chordata > Actinopteri > Cyprinodontiformes > Valenciidae > Valencia > Valencia hispanica. Next base: position 43,979,805 of record OY747702.1, on the reverse strand, counting down.
GAGAACGGTGAGGAAAAAGCCTAGAACATTTATGCTTTGGTGCTGCTTTTCTGCAAAGGGGACAGGACGACTGATCTGTATGAAGAAAAGGATGGATGGGGCTATGTGTCGTGAGATTTTGGGCAAAAACCTCCTTTCATCAGTGAGAGCATTGAAGAAGAAATGTGGCTAGATCTTCCAGCATGACAATGATTCTAAACACACCGCCTGGGCAACGAAGGAGTGGCTCTTTAAAAAGCATTTCAAGGTTCTGGAGTGGCCTAGCCAGTCTCCAGACCTCAGATCAACAGATAATCTGTGGAGGGAGCTGAAAGTCTTTGTTCTCCATCAACAGCCCCAAGACATCACAGCTCTAGAGAAGATCTACATGGAAAAATGGGCCAAAATCCCAGCTACAGTGTGTGCAAACCTGATGAAGACCTACAGGAAACGTTTGACCTCTGTCATTGCCAACTAAGGTTACATTACAAAGAATTGAAGGGAACTTTTGTAATTGAGCAAATAGCACCATTATACAAATTATTATTTATTTTTTTATCGTACAATGTGAGTTCCTAGATTTTTGTTTTACATTCCGTCTCTCACAGTTGAAGTGTACCTATGATATAAATTACAGACCTCTCATCTTTTTAAGTGGGAAAACTTGCACAATCGGTGGCTGCCAAATACCTTTTTGCCTCACTGTAATAAAGAAATGTAGCTTACTAAAAAGTATGTTCATGTCCCGTAAAGTGTATGTAATCAGTACTAGCTCAGGGCTCCTTTTGCATGAATTACTGCATCAATGCTGCAGGGCATGAAGGCAATCACCCTTTAGCTTTGCTGAGATGTTAAACAAGCCCAGGTTGCTATAATGGCACCCTTCAACCTCTCTACATTGCTGGCTTTGTAAAAGCTGATAGGTTCTCTGATCTGCTGTCAAATTCTTCTGACCTAAACCTCACAAAAACAGTGATACCACGGTCAATAAAACCAGGTGCAGGTACTTTGGGCAATATTGGCAGGTGCCAAATCCTGCAAAAAAAATTAAAGCATCTTTATATTGCTCATCAGTGTGTCACGTATTTTATGAGACTTTTATGAGCTCCCCACCAAAGTTCATAACAGTTTTTGCTTAAAAATCTTTATATGCTGCAGTTATCTTTGCTTGTGCACCTTTTCCTTCCACTCAGTTTTCCAACTGTAGTGACCCTGCTTAGACAACCCTCTGTGAGCACCCAACTCTTTTTGCGATACTTTAAATTCCTGAGAAACTCGATTTTGGGCTTTAATTAGCTTTACCCTTATTAAACAAAAATAAATACACCCTTGAAATACATCACTCTGTGTGTATTGAAGCCATGAGTTTCACATCTTAAACTGCATTACTGAAATTATTAAAGTTTTTGATTATATTCTAATCTTTTGAGATGGTAATGTAGATCCCAGGAGAAAACGAGGAAAATCAAGGACAAAGAAGTCAATCAAAACTGCAATCAAAGAGGTGGGCCTCAAGCGTGAAGAGTGAGGAAAGCTGGTGGAGTAGTGAGTGTGCAATAAGGAATGACAAAGCAAGGTATGAAGCAGAGCAACAGGTTATTTGACCTCTTGTTTTCAAATCGACAACCCCACCCCTCTGATAAAAAGAAAATTAGATTCGATTAACTATGTGGCTTACAGATTTGGCGGTGGCTGAGATGTACTGGACAACCATCTCCCGCTTGGTGCTCAGGTCCTTTCCACGCAGAGGGGCTTTACGCTCCTCGTTGAGATTCATGTCCTCCTAAAAAGCAGAACAGAAAACTGACTAAATTATCCTTTTATGTAGTATTTAAAGTGCACAAACAACCATGTTCTCTAGAATCCTTTGTTAGACATTTGTTTTGACTACTGAACAACTAACTGGCGCAGCAAAGAAAAGAAAAACAAACAGGCCAAGAAATGATGTGCAACTGAAGTTGATCCCCAATAAACAAACACATAACCCCATAAAAAATAAGAACTCCTGCTTTTGAAAAGCTTAAACTCTGAACCGGATAGTGTACAGTATAATAGGTTCATCAGAAAGTAGAAACCTTTCAGGCCCAGAAACAATTATTTTTCCATTTCCACAATTACCCTTTTATATCAGATCCTGCCCTATGCATGTTTCTTTGTTGAAGTCGCAGGCTGCAGCGGTGGAGTATAATGGCAGGAATAATTAGTCCTTTAAATAAAAGTAGCAAAGGCACCAGCAATAAAGAAAATAAAAAAAATAAAAACTGTACACTGCACCCCAACTCTGAACAGAAGAACAAAATCAAAAAAACATGGCTTCTATTGAGGACATGCAATCACAGCTGATAGGATGGATAGGCAGTATCTGTGTGTTATTGGGAGTATTATCTTCATGCTACTTTAATTCGGCATCACAAAGAGTTCTTTCATGTGAGAGACATCAGAGGATAGAGTGAAGGCCGGACAGAGCACTAAAAGCTAGGGAATGACATGATGATTAGAATGGAGGAGAATGTTTATCAGAAGCACTCTCTCACAAAAGGAGATTGCTCGAATGAACAGAGGAGAAAAACATCCTCCAGTGGGTATTACACAAAGATGTGGAGGCATGCTGCCCTCTAGTGGACAGAGAAGAAGAACCTTTAACTATTACAGCTCTGATTTCACACTAATTTCTCTACATCTGATCGAACGTCTAATTCGCCTTGTAAATTAGGTGCATCACCAAATAAGAGCACTGTATTATACGTGGGTTTTATTATCTTACTACAAGTAATCAGATTGAAGCTTTTCAGCCTCATTTGTCTGTGAGACATGGGCAAGAATCCCAACCAGGGGCACTGTGACCTAAATTCCTTTAACTACATTTCCTCCAGTAAATACCCTCAGAGCTAAAAAGAAAACCATTAACATCTCTTGTGTAACTGAAAAGGGGGGGTGGGGGGGCGATGCAGCCGAAACTTTTTCATCACCCAGGGAAACCAGCAGGTTTTTTAATTAATCTTTGAACCCTGCTAATTTATCTGCTTAATTGGCATTCAATAAAGGAGGCAGAATGTGTCGGGGTGAGTACATTGCAGGCGCGCAGAGGGGGGGCGCGGGTTGCATGAGTAGTGAGCCTGCGGGACGTTTGTCAAGGGGCAAACTGGAGGAATGAGCCCTCCATGTTCAGCCTGCAAAATGATTAATGCTCTTTTATTAATTATACCCTCACAGGCAACATAAAAAGGGTCTAGATATTTCACGACTATTCTGCTGGTGTAACTGAAATGCCGTGATTTGAGCTTCTAGCTATGCCGGTAGACCAGACATGTGCTCGAGCTCGCTATCTTACGCTAGTCTGACAAACTCCGTTAAGAATTTATTAATACTGATCAGGGTGCAATCGCTGGGTCTATACTAAAAATAATTATCCTGCAGTACTGGGGAAACCATCGTTTGAAAAGTGCTGTGACAAAGTATTTGCCTCCTCAAAGGTTTCTCCTATTTTTACCCTTTTATCACACCTAAAAGTTTCAGATTGTGCAACATATGTAAATATTAGACAACTTTTAAGTTCTTAAATTATAATTTCGTCTTTTAAAAGGAAGATAGCTACACAAATGACTGCCTCTATGCAAAAAATATAATTTCCCCCCTTCTCAAATCATGAATTATCTGTGTATACCTACATCTTTTTGGATACAGTTCACTTGACAAGTCTGATAACAGCCAGAGCCGTAAAGTCAAGAAATCACCTAAATAGCACCTTGCATCATCTATCAATCTGGAAAGGATCATGGAGGCATTCTAATGCCTTTGGACTCATAATGAGAAAAAACTATCCACAAATGGAGATAATGCGGAGCAGTGGCGAACCTAAAGCAATGCCAGTCTGACTTGGCTCAAGAGAAAGAGTCTGGGCAAAATGATCTTAATGGGAAAGTTTCAGGGAGAAAACCACTGCTGGTCAAACAGTGAATGGCCATCTTTCTGGGCGCATGCCGTGCTTCCCGTTTCATCTGCTGCAAAACTAAAAGCATTTCAGAATAGAAATAGCAACAGTCAAACACAGTGGTGGTAGGTGATGGTCTGGGGTTGCTTGCTGCTTGACACATCAATTGTACTTTCTACCAGAGTGGCCATCGTTTTGTGACTAAGCAAAGCACCAAGTCCACCTCTGAATGACTCAAAAAGAAAAAGGCTGGTGTGTTTGGAGTGGCCTACTCAAAGTCCAGACTTAAATCTGTTTGGATTGTACTTTAAAATAGGAAGATCAGGCTCCAACCAATTAGGATGAAATGTAACAGTTCTGGAAAGAAGAGAGGGCCAGCGATGTAAATAACTAATTGTCAGTTGTTAGCTTTAGAGGGCAGAATCAGAATCTCATACCGGCCCATGCCTATAAGGGTCAAATAAGTGGTTTCATTTATAGGTACAAAGTCGGACCTACAGAAACTATTAAGTTTGCAACATAATTCTTGACACCGCAATCACTACAACCCAAGTAAGCAGGTGTTTCCCCTCACTAAACCGTATTCCCCAACCAAGCAATAAGTTAAGATGGATTCACTCTAGGGATTATCTTTAACAGATTACCAATACTTTGTTACATATTTTAACTACTGTATATAAACTTTGTTCTTGTTGTAAAAGTTGCACAATATTTTAATGGAGGATTTCATCCTGAAGTTAAAACTGTAAGGATGGAGTTTTATCTTGGACTATACTGCATTAAACCACAGAAGAGTCGAGTCTACAAAAATCGAAACTTCAAATTTGACTTGGACTCGTGCTCTAAACACTCCAGACCTGACTGTGACTCGAGGTCTGGGCCTCGTGTCTCATGAACAATCATTATCTGACGTAAATCAGCAGTAAAAATAGGTGTAGGTGATTTGAGTTATTTTTGTGTATTAAATATCTGGTTGTTAAGGATATCTGGTTGTCTAGACCAGGGACCATATAATCTTAGATGAGCCCCCAAACCCCCAGCATTCTGTAACTACTAGACAATTTATATTTACCATTTAAAGACATGATTAATTTTCTCCCTTAACGCCGACAGTGACATATACAATAATTTGAAAGAAATTTGAAAAATATGTATCAAGTAAATAAATATTCTTTCAATATATTTCAAAGGTCCTAATTTATATTTCAATATATTAATTAAACTGGTTAATCTAAAATTTTAATCGTACAGGTCATTTTTTTAAATAATTCTTTGCTTCCTGTAGTGAAGTATGTAATGAAACAACTTAAACTGCTGCTATGTCTCACTAAAGAAAAATCGAAACATCTGATTGGTTAACCTGCACAGAAACTCAGCTTTTTATAGTGCTTTTTGCCCTGCTGAGTGACTGAGTCTCCAGTAATGTGGAGGGATACAATAAATCCATGATGTTCTGCAGCACATGACCATGAGGCAAAAATATATATACATATGAAATAATTACAAAATTTTTTTATATGTTTTATTTAAATTAAAGTTGATGCATAAATATCAATTTCTGGATTTTTTTAAAAACGTATTGCATTGTGGCAGCTTTGGATTTCCACACTCATTGCAGTTCAAACTGTTTGTATTTTAGGCTTCTGCTCTTGAGACACGTTTAGATTTGTGCCGAACCTTTTTACAGTTGAGGTTCTACAGCAGTAACTTCTTTTCATTCATGACCGCTCATCTGCAGCTACAGATCCTGTTCATAAGTGCAGCGGCGAGGATGCGCCTGGTAGTAACACCAATCTAAAGCAAGTTACGAAACAGTTCAGCCATTAACATTAAACAGACTCCAATTGTTTCCTATAAGACTGGTTTCAGGTATAATTTCCACTAGCTAAGATACACAACACGTCTCCAACAGAAACTGGAGTTTGTTACCGCCTTTGGAGTAGAGGACGCACAGATGAGAGAGGTCCTGCTGTAGAAATTCAGCACAAAATAAACATAACCTGCATCTCACAACTTAGTTTCTGGCTGTTACTCTAGAGTAAATAGAAAGATACTTCTAAAGGAAAGAAATTCTTGTTTGATTCATTGAGAAACATTAACTGCTGTTACCCTATTTTTTAAATGTCTTCTTTGAACATAAATATCTCTTTTTACAGTGGCTTGCAAAAGTAATCAGCCCCCTTGAACTTTTCCACATTTTGTCATATTACAGCCACAAACATGAATCGGTTTTATTGGAATTCCAGGTGAAAGACCAATACAAAGTGGTGTACACGTTAGAAGTGGAACGAAAATCATAAATGATTCCAAACATTTTTTACAAATGAATAACTGAAAAGTGGGGTGTGCGTAATTATTCAGCCCCCTGAGTCAATACTTTGTAGAACCACCGTCTGCTGCAATTACAGCTGCCAGTCTTTTAGGGTATGTCTCTACCAGCTTTGCACATCTAGAGACTGAAATTCTTGCCCATTCTTCTTTACAAAACAGCTCCAGCTCAGTCAGATTACATGGACAGCGTTTGTGAACAGAAGTTTTCAGATATTGCCAAAGATTCTCGATTGGATTTAGATCTGGACTTTGACTGGGCCATTCTAACACATGGATATGTTTTGTTTTAAACCATTCCATTGTTGCCCTGGCTTTATGTTTAGGGTCATTGTCCTGCTGGAAGGTGAACCTCCGCCCCAGTCTCAAGTCTTTTGTAGACTCCAAGAGGTTTTCTTCCAAGATTGCCCTGTATTTGGCTCCATCCATCTTCCCATCAACTCTGACCAGCTTCCCTGTCCCTGCTGAAGAGACGCACCCCCAGAGCATGATGCTGCCACCACCATATTTGACAGTGGGGATGGTGTGTTCAGTGTGATGTGCAGTGTTAGTTTTCCGCCACACATAGCGTTTTGCATTTTGGCCAAAAAGTTCCATTTTGGTCTCCTCTGACCAGAGCACCTTCTTCCACATGTTTGCTGTGTCCCCCACATGGCTTGTGGCAAACTGCAAACGGGACTTCTTATGGTTTTCTTTTAACAATGGCTTTCTTCTTGCCACTCTTCCATAAAGGCCAACTTTGTGCAGTGCACGACTAATAGTTGTCCTATGGACAGATTCCCCCACCTGAGCTGTAGATCTCTGCATCTCGTCCAGAGTCACCATGGGCCTCTTGGTTGCATTTCTGATCAGCGCTCTCCTTGTTCGGCCTGTGAGTTTAGGTGGACGGCCTTGTCTTGGTAGGTTTACAGTTGTGCCATACTCCTTCCATTTCTGAATGATCACTTGAACAGTGCTTGGGAAATCAAGGCTTGGGAAATATTTTTGTAGCCAAAGCCTGCTTTAAATTTCTCAATAACTTTATCCATGACCTGTCTGGTGTGTTCTTCGGACTTCATGGTGTTGTTGCTCCCAACATTCTCTTAGACAACCTCTGAGGCCGTCACAGGGCAGCTGTATTTGTACTGACATTAGATTACACACAGGTGCACTCTATTTAGTCATTAGCACTCATCAGGCAATGTCTAAGGGCAACTGACTGCAATCAAACCAAAGGGGGCTGAATAATTACGCACACCCCACTTTTCAGTTATTCATTTGTAAAAAATGTTTGGAATCATGTATGATTTTCATTCCACTTCTCACGTGTACACCACTTTGTATTGGTCTTTCACACGGAATTCCAGTAAAATTGATTCATGTTTGTGGCTGTAATGTGACAAAATGTGGAAAAGTTCAAGGGGGCCGAATACTTTTGCAAGCCACTGTACTTTCACATTTTAAGGTTTATTGCATGTTTAATTCAAACTGGTAAAAAAGATAAACATGCCAAGTGTCCATGTGTGAAATTATGCTTTAGGATAAGGATTTTAATTCCTAACCTACAACCATTCTGTGTTTTAGGCACACTAGAAGGCGTGCATCCAATGTGAGAAAGTATATTTTAGTTAATAAAGACTTGACTTGGACTTGTGTGAACAACTCTGCATACAATTTCCAGAATAGAATTAAATAGGTTTGGCAAAATCCATTGGCTTATAAATTGTTGGGGTTTTGAATTAGAGAGACAATTAAAGTACACCATCAAATGCACCCGAGGCTTGAAAATCGTATAAAGAGTCTGCCCTGGAGAAAAATGTGGATCCGAGAAAAGTAGGTAGTGAAAAAAAATGTTTGACTTCAACTGTGACAAATCAATTATTTTGTCCACTACCCCCAAGTTTGATCCATGAGAGGCATAAGGGCATAATTCTCCTGTGGGCTGGTTTTAATGTCTTGGTGCAGAGTGGAAGTGCTGAGGGATCACAGAGGAGCTTATTACCCAGTGTTCATCCTAACAATGGCACACTATAAAACACACATAAAACTTTAAACAAACCCACAGCAGCACTGCAATCTTGCATTGTTACTTACAGTGGTCCTGTGCTTCCATTAGCACCAACACAGGTTTCCCCAAATTCATGAAACTGAAGAGACTTGGAAAAGCATTCTCATATTAGAATAAACTTAGACTTATGTTATTGCGATTTTACATGAAATCAAAGGAACATAATTGTGAAGTAGAAAAACGTGGTGTGCATTTGTGTCCGGCCCCCTTTATTTTACTACGTTTAAATAATTCCCAGTGCAACTAACCTCTTCCAGCCAGCTAATCAAACAGAATCCACGTTATCAAATTTAATTCAGGAATTGAAAATAAGTTATTCAGGAAAAAAGGTTATTTGATCAAAAAAAGGTAAAAAGAAATCTAGAATGTCAACAGCAAAAGATGCTGCTGATCATAATAAATAAAAAAGTCATATGCCTATTTGTATGTATTTTTCTTGATGTACCGAAAACATACCAAACTGTGATTTTAAAACCCCAAATTCGTACCAAACCGTGATTTTTGTGTACCGTTGCACTCCTATTCTAAATCATAAGATCCAAATAAAAACAGCCTTCAAGTAAAGGTATGATTTCTTAATTGTATAATTACTAATTAAGAATTGGAGCCTAAACTGTTTTTATTGGGTTTATATCCTGAAAGTTCTGATATAAATTGTTATGGAAAAATCTTCATAAACCAAGGAACATTACAAGCAAAGAGAGTGATCGCTCTGTCATGGAAAGAAATGAGCATACCAAGCATTGGAAAATGGCTTCGAGAATTGTCTTCATGTTTACCTCTAGAAAAAAAATAACTTACATCCTTAAAGACAAACAAGACAATTTTGATAGAGTATGGTGACATTTGATTAACTATATTAAGAACAGAGATCTGACTCATCTGCTGCAGCCACCTGAGACACCATAGTTTTCCCTGTACAGTTCCCCAGTCATATGCTGTATTTTTAAAATTATTTTCTAATGACTCTCATGGACTAAAATACTGACTTCAAATGTACGTGATTGTTTGTTGGTTTCTTGTGTTTTTATTTATTTTTTTTGTTTGCAGGTGTATACTTATGACCTCTATATATATTTTTCTCCTTTTTTTGACGAATGTAAGATGTAAAAGATGAAAAACGCCAATAAATATCCCCCCTCCAAAAAAAACAGCCTTCATTGACATTTGTGGTTAAATCGTGACAAAATGTGAAAACGTTTAGGTATGAACCATATTGCAAGGCCCTGTACCACAGAACTAAGACTAAGCAAAACATTTCATTCCTTTTTTGCACTATTTACTTGCAAACGCAAGCAGAATTTGGGTTTAGATTTTATCCAGATTTTGGATACTGTACCAAAGTATTTAGCTGTAATTACAGGTTCCTTACAATCATGCAATCAATTAATCAGATTTTATTTGTAGAGCACTTTCATGATAAAATCAGCACAAAGTGCTTTACATGATAAAAACAGAAAAATAAACAACAAAAAAACACATTTAAAGCTAAATCAATTATACACAACTAGTTAAACTCACAGCACACACAAGACACATTCACACACATTCACCCCTTCACTGCAAAAACACTACTCAATCCGTTCCTGTCTTTAAGTGAACATACAATAAAAAAATAAACATCTAGACTGATAACAAAGTGAGAAAACGATATTTGGGAGATCCATCCACACTGGAAGCCTCCCCACAGCCACAGAAGAGTCACCACAGGGACCGCCATGATCAGGGCAGGCAGTTATAAGGCAGCTCAGCCATAAGGCTGCAGTGCAGAGCCCCACCCACCACCACAAAAGCAACCCCAATGGCAGCGACCTCCATGGCTAAACTGGCAGGGCTCTCAGTGCGAATGATCCCCATAATGCACTGGAGTTAGTCTGTGTAAAAAACAATTGGTAAAAATACTTCAGTAACACATAATAATAATAATAATAATAATAATAATAATAATAATAATAATAATAATAATAATAATAATAGAAAATAAAGAATAAGATAAAAAATAAATAAATAAAATAACTAAATCCATGGTAAAAGGGTAGGCCTTGAGCTTCTTTTTAAAAACATCAGCCGTTTCTGCGGCCCTGAGGTTCTCCGGCAGGCTGTTCCTCAGACGAGGGCTGTAGTGATAGAACGAGGCTTCACCGAGGGCCTTCATTCTGAGTTGTGAAACAACTAAAAGGCCGGTACCAGAGGACCTCAGGGACCATGAGGGCCCATACTTTAAAAGGTTGAATAAATAAGATGGAGAAAGACCATTAAGACAATTATAAACAAATAAAATACATTTAAAATCGATCCTGAAATGCACAGGGAGCCAATGCAACGACTTTAAAACTGGTGTAATGTGTTCCTGTCCCCTGGTCCTCAACTTCACACGTGCAGCTGAGTTTTGGAGTAGTTGCAGACTTCAAATACTCTTTTTGGGAAGAGCAGATCAATAATCTAATCTACGGAAAATAAAAGCATGCATCAACACCTCTGTGCTGCCAAGACACTATGTTTTCATACAATGATATTGCACATACTTTTATCATCACACCTCATGGATCGTAGTGTAGAGAAAAGCTTTGCCCTCACTAGGAGCTGATTGGAGCTGTGCCTCAGTTAAACATCTTTGACTGAAGCCTACTTCTTCCACAAAGTTTCCTCCTCGGTGCGATAGAAATACTGGACATTTTTAACATCTGATTTACTGCTGTGCATTGTGACGAGAGGCTAAGAATTCAAGCTGTGCATATCTAGCTAAATCCTGTGACAAATCGCATAACTACGCACTGCACAATTACCAAGACGGCGCATTGAAAGTTATTTGGATGCAATTTAAATCTCTGCACTTTCATGAATGCAGTCCTGCTCTCGATGATTAACTTCAAATATTCTATAAAGTATTCATTTGAATTTCCTTACCACTGACTGAGGGTTTATTCCTACATTTTGTCAGCTTGCTTTGATGGCTGTTCAGTAATGGGTTATGGGCTATTTCAGCTTCGATATACACACCACAGAGGAAGGGGGGGACATTTTCTCATGGTCATTAATGCACAGTTGGAGGTTTTGCTAATATGGCAAGGGTCAGCCCTTCAATTGAAGACAGTGAGACACCCAAGGCTAAATCATGTGATAACAATCAATAGTGATGCGTGGGTAAATTTCATGAAAAATGTTTATAACATAAAAGGAGAAGTGAGAAAATATCTGAGATGACAAATGAATACTGAAGTTGGTGATTATTAGTATAAAATGCCTAAAAACCTATCCACCAGTTATTTTCTTTGTACGACTTCAAAGCAAAAGAGTTTCCAGTTTATAGGTGGAAGCAGTATTGGAATTGACAGTACATAAGTAAATATCCAACCCCACCAACGATTTCGATTTCATTACCGTAATTATAGCTCCCAGTCCGAAGTGTCAGGAGCTGTCAAATGTCAGAGCAGCAAACATGCCTTTTGTGTCATCTGTCACTGAGCAAATTGAAGCTTGGGTGTAATGTCACGCTGCTGTGAGCACAAACATAGTAATTGAGAGGTGAACTGAGTGACAGGGATGAGCACCCGGGCAAGAAAACAGTGAACACAGGCCTGATGAAAACCCGGAGCACTGATCGTATTTCTCTGGGCCTGGCGATGAAGACTATTGTACGAGAAACACGGGAAAGGTAAGCACCACACACACACACACAGCAAGTCACTCAGATGCATTATCTAGAATATAGCACACAACCTATGAAATAAAGCCAGAGTAATTCAGCCTTTCACTTCAAAGAGATGGGGGTGAAAGCTTTTTTTGGTTAGATTTCAGTCCTGCAGCAGGCCGAAAATGCACAAAGGTGACAGATCTTTAACCCCCACCAAAGGAGCGAGAAGTAAATCTGATATTTAGCATTTGATGTTAAAGCTGTGCAAGTCAAGACCAGATTTAAAATGTTTTATACTCAATATGTCAACAAATGGCATAAAAACACACCAAAAAAAATCCTTGCGCCAAAGCTCCTTTGTTTTCGAGAACAATGGTTACACGAACATCACAGTGCCAAACGATTGCACTTGGTGCTGGCTGTGAGTCATTACTCGCTGTAACAAAATATGGGCCGCTGCATGCAGTTTATTTGAAACTCACTACGCAGAATGAGATTAGCAATCGCTTTCGGTCTTTGGAGAGTTGCTGTACTGCAGGGTTCATGCAAACATGCAGTTGAGCTCACGAAACTGTGCAAGCTAGTCGGGCTACATATCAGGACCTGTTGACTGTGTTGCCAAGCTCCTCGGGATATTCACACATGAATGTAGAGTGCCTCGCAAAAGTATTCATACTTCTGTCATAATTTTGTTGAGTTACATCCACAAACTACAAAGGGTTTTATTGGACTTTTATGTGTCAGACCAACACAAAGCACAACACATTTGCTAAGAACACAACAGACAGCCCAGGGTGACAATTGTGGAGACGTTTAAAGCAAGGTTAGATTATGAAAGCAATATCTAAAACCTTAAGCATCTCACAGAAGACTGGAACACCATCCCCATAGTAAAACATGGTGGTGGCAGCATCATGCTGTATAGATGCTTTTCTTATACAGGGACAAGGAAAGTGGCCAGAGTTGATATGAAAATCAAAAGATGTTCATGTGATTTTAATGGTAAGGATTAGTGTCCAGCGTCCATAAATCAATACTAAGTAAAACCACATGTTGTGGCTACAAGCCTTTCGGGGTGTGTTTTCCATTTTGCATATTTAGAGACTGAACCATATTTTTTTCTTTGCCAGTCACAGTGGATGCCTGGAATTAACTAGAATAAGGGATCACCGTATATAGATGAAATTTTTGAATACTTGAGACCCCCCCCCCCTTTTCAAACACCAAATATACCGTAATATGCATTAACAGGCACACTGGAAACAGTCTTGACACTACAGAAGAAGCTTACATCTACGGTCTTCCTCATCTCCTCTCTAGGGGTGCAGCCAATCAGCACCATGGAAAATGAATAGTGCTCCTGGATTGGCTGCATTGCTAACGCCAGAAAAAACAATAAAACAAACATTCTTTATTGTCCTGCAGAGGGGAAATTCAGGTGTTAAAGGCAGCAAAGTGACAGGTAATCAGAGCATGTAGATTCACACAAGAAAATATTAATAAAAAAAAAATAAAAAAAATGATATAGTGTACACTAAGGACAAAATCAAAACACTAAGATAATGTGCAGTTATTAAAAATAAGAATAGCATACTCAGATCCAAGAAATGTGCAACTGAGCGGGATAATGTAATAAAATATTTACAGAATTTGCATGTGTATTTGTGACGTGTCAAATAGCCTTGCACCGAGGTAGTTTAGCTTCCCAAGCTGCACTTTCTCCCCCCCAAAAAAAGAAACAAAATCTGCAAATAATTTGGAATAGTTTCGTTCCACAGACAATTACATAAATACTGAACTGCAAATAGGCGGGGGTCCACTGGACCTCAAATTTACATTGGAAAGCGGGCATTCAATTTAGGGGTTTAAAAGCACATGAGGCTGACTATAAATGCCACTCATTTTGTGAATTTGTCATTTGTCACAAATGTTGAAACCCATTAATCATTTTCCCCTGTTGTTATTTAATGTTTATCACATAAAATCCCAATAAAAATACATTTAGGTTTGTCGCTGCAACTTAAAATGGGGAAAAAGTTCACAGGGTTTTAATTCTTTAGCAAGGCGCTCCATGTCAGACAACCCAGGCGATCCAATCTGACTCAATTTTTGAAACATTACTGGTTCGGGTTCAAGCATCGAGAGGAGGAAGCACAAAAGAGATGATGGTGAAAGCCTGAGGACAAGAGCTGAAAGTAGCAACACTCAGTCATCTACAGCTATGATGAAAGAAGAGAATGTGGACGACAGCCTGAATGCCAAACTCTGGAGGCTGCATTGCAGGGGCTGCACAATGGCAGACATGTGAATAGATAGCTTAGTGAAATATAAAAGCACCGAAGATTCTCTTTTTATGCTGGACAAAATAAATAAAGTACAACAGGATCAAAAGTATGTGATTGTATTACAATCAAGTAAAGAGCATGTCAATGATACATCATAAAACATCCAACAAAACGTTGGTATGACAGAAGAAAAAAAAAGTATCATAGCAACATGATAATGGTCCTTTATCAATTAAAATACACTGTCAAAAAAACAAAAAACAATAAAGGAAACACTTAAACAACGTAATGTAACTAAGTCAATCACACTTTTGTGAAATCAAACTGTCCACTTAGGAAGCAACACTGATTGACAATCAATTTCACATGCTGGTGTGCAAATGGAATTGACAACAGGTGGAAATTACAGGCAATTAGCAAGACACCCCCAATAAAGTAGTGGTTCTGCAGATGGTGACCACAGACCACTTCTCCGTTCCTATGCTTTCTGGCTGATGTTTTGGTCACTTTTGAATGCTGGCGGTGCTTTCACTCTAGTGGTAGCATGAGACGGAGTCTGCAAAATGAGCAAAATGAGCTCTAGCAGGCCACAGATGTGCATGCGTCTGTCAAACGGTCAAAAACAGACTCTATGAGGGTGGTATGAGGGCCCGACGTCCACAGGTGGGGGTTGTGCTTACAGCCCAACACCGTGCAGGACGTTTGGCATTTGCCAGAGAACACCAAGATTGGCAAATTCGCCACTGGCGCCCTGTGCTCTTCACAGATGAAAGCAGGTTCACACTGAGCACGTGACAGAGTCTGGAGATGCTGTGGAGAATGTTCCGCTGCCTGCAACATCCTCCAGCCTGACCGGTTTGGCAATGGGTCAGTAATGGCGTGGGGTGGCATTTCTTTGGGGGGCCGCACAGCCCTCCATGTGCTCACCAGAGGTGGCCTCACTGCCATTAGGTACCGAGATGAGATTCTCAGACCCCTCGTGAGACCAGTTGCTGGTGAGGTTTTGCTAGACCTCATGTAGCTGGAGTGTGTCAGCAGTTCCTGCAAGAGGAAGGCATTGATGCTATGGACTGGCCCGCCCGTTCCTCAGACCTGAATCCAATTGAGCACATCTGGGACATCATGTCTCGCTCCATCCACCAACGCCACATTGCACCACAGACTGTCCAGGAGTTGTCGGATGCTTTAGTGCAGGTCTGGGAGGAGATCCCTCAGGCACATGGAGGCCACACACACTACTGAGCCTCATTTTGACTTGTTTCAAGGACATTACATCAAAGTTGGACAGCCTGTAGTGTGTTTTTCCACTTTAATTTTGAGTGTGACTCCAAATCCAGACCTCCATGGGTTGATAAATTTCATTTCCATTGATAATTTTTGTGTGATTTTGTTGTTAGCATATTCAACTATGTAAAGAACAAAGTATTTAATAATATTTCATTTATTCAGATCCAGGATGTGTTATTCTAATGTTCCTTTTATTTTTTTGAGCAGTGTACATCTGAAAGTAGGAAAAGCATGTTCCCCTCTTTTATTAATTTAATAACTAAAAGAACAGGTAATTTTAAACCACTGAAGTAGTTTGAGTTTAAAAGAACAAGGTGCTTTAAACAGCTTCAAAGTGTTACAGCTCAAGGTGGAACCACAGAAACTGTCACTGTAAAGCACAAGCCCCCCCGTGAAGGACAACCATGCAGTGATGGCATGCAAGGAACTGATTATGTGATGGTCAAAGGTGACAACATGACTCAGCCCAGTATCAGAAATCACTAGCTGAACTTTGTGTTAAAGGAAGTGTAGACACTGTAAGGGAGTCAGGATGTGATGCCTATACATAAAGTCTTTTATTAAGTGTTATTCAGGGCTCCTGGAAGGATTGAGAGTTTGTGTTACTGTAGGTAAACAGTGTTAGGGTGGTATGGTGTAAATGCAGACACTGTTCAGGTGCCCATGTGAAGAGTTTTTAAAACTAATCCTGAACAATTAGAAGACATGGCTCATCGAGGAGTCTGGGCAAATATGGCTGACTAATAAGACCAAGAAGTAGATTATAGGTGCCAGAGCCGAAGGTTGGCATGAGGAAGCATTAGGGATATCGTATATCAAAGAAAAAGATAACAATGTGGCCAAAACAAGTCAGAAATTTCTACATTAATTTAGCATGTTTATAAGATAAAATCTGGATATTTGTGATGTCAAAAAGTCTTACATTTGCACAAAGAATTTATGATTTTCCATTATTACAAGCATAAACTTACAGTTTTAAAACTAACATATTAAATTACATAGTAAAGCTTTACAAATTTCTCACTTTACAATGTTAGACAATATCTTAGTTTTAAAATAAATGTGTCTTCAATCATAATTTTCTCTCCCCATATTTATGACTTTTTGACAAAAAATATCTAAGTTTTTCTTGCAAATATGAGAAATTAATCCAGAAATGTCAGTTTTTTTTGTGATAATGTAATCCTTTGTGGACACATTTGTTTTTCTTTTATCTAAAATGGAAAATAAAGACACTTTCAGAAAGAGTACAACATTTTAGTGTGTGAAGTCAGTTAAGTTTAGATTACTTTTAGGAGAGAATAAATCTTTTAAATCTTTTAAATGATTTTAGCTTTTGTAAGATATCCAGAACAGTCGGCCATTGTTTTCAGTCAGATTCAGCTCTTACTTTTCAACCGATGCAGATTTACACTCAATTTTAGGTTTTTTTTAATTCAATAAAAATTCTAAAAATACTTTATTTATCCCAGAGGGAAATTAGGGGAATTTTGTTTTACAAGAGAATAACTTAACCCTGTCCAGACTGTTTAGGCTATGTTTGCATGAGAAGAAAAAACTTGACCCCTGTTTCATAAATGCCAGAGAGTAATTTTAGTGCTCTGGAGGTACTTATTGGAGGCTCTCGAAAACGGAGCAAAGCCAGGACTTGACTTCGCCCGGTAGGGGAAATATTCTCTAGAAGAGTTACTCAGGGAAAAACAGTAATTTACGACTACATATGTGACTATGTCGCCTAATTTAATAATGTGGTTTGGAAAAACTCTAGTAAATTAAAAAGCACCTCATTCCTTTTCATTGATCAGACATGTAAAACAACAGACAGCAAAGAGGACTGGAAAAGACAACACTGCTTTCTGAAAAACAGGAACAGAGTTACTGCTCTGTCCTGCCTCCTGAGGAATCTCCTGCCTTTTGATGATTTGGGGGGGAAAAAAACAACATGGACTGCCGGTGTAGCATGAATCTGTCTTGGCCTGTGCCATTTACCACACCGAGGACGACTGGGAAAACAGCCTGAGGACGTACAACACCAACAGACTCCAGAAATTGATTAAGTCAGCTCAGACCTGGGTGGAGGCGAACCATCTGTATGCAGTGAAGGATATTTTCAAAAGTTCTCTCTCCATCATGTCTCTTGCCTACTAAACAGTGTCCTGGCATGCCTGGAAACGCGAAGTGACTAATTCCCAAAGTGGACGCCATACAGGAATATGGCATTAATTTGTTACACTCTCTACATCTGTGTTCACATGTTCATAATTATCAACACACTTTGATTTCTATTTATTTATTACATTTTCCATCACATCTAAGCTTTAGGCTTTGGTTAATATATTTACGGCTGATCTGAAGCACAGATTTAGATGGACAATTATTTTTATTTTTTTGGTCGACATTTTCCCAGAAGAATTCTTAATAGATTTTTTTAAGTTATCAGAATAATCTTAAATTACAACGTTTATGTGCATAAACAGGGAACTTGAGGTCAATTTCACAAGCTGGCAAAGTACAGACATTAAATACAAACATATAAACTTCAAAGTAAATTAAAAAAAGAACACCATGTATATATAATTATATGTACACCCTATATTTTTTGTTAAAAATGATGCAAATATGCTTATCCTGTTATACAAAATAGCAGCTGACTTCTCTGGCTATAAAGAGACAGCCTGAGGGAAAAGAATAGTGCCCTGTAGCGCCGACCTGAAGCTAAAGGTTTAAACAGTTTATGTCCACAATGTGTGGGGTCTGCAGAAATATTAGCTATCCTTTTTGTGCAACGTAAATTATTTCTCATTCATTAACCAGGTTACTGCATTTAATCTGATTTTCATAGTAAATAGAAACCACAAACATCCAACAACTTTTACTCAGAGGGGGACTAAAAAACTAACAAATCGACCCAAAAAGAAAATTATGTTTGGATCCAGAATAATTTACTGATTTTCTACAAAATTTCTACAAAACAGTTATAATAACTTTCATAAAAATCTCGCATGATCATTTTGTTATTAAACAAAAAAAATGTCCGGCATTTATAATAAAAATAAATATATTTTTGTGGCCTACAGGAGCTCATGGTAAAAACTTAAAACAGAACTGCTTTAAGGACATTATGAATCAAGATCTGAAAGTTTTCTGATCTTCTATAGTATCAACTTAAATAAAATGGCTTTGGATCAACTATGTAAATCTACTATTTTCAGAAATATAAGTTGACACTTTTTAGTATCAGTTTAATCTGTCCTTTATTATTCATTTTGAACACCCCTAGGCCATATTTTCATATTTGAGTCTAAGCAGTTCCAAAAAACTATGCCAACTCTAAAAGGCAATCATTTTCACAATAAAATGGTTTAACACGCTCAACATCTGCAGTAAAACAAGGAAGCATTAATGCTAATAAATTATCACTTCTTTTCAAAATTACCTTCTATATATCATCACCTTTATATTTTACATTTAAAATTGTACATTTTTGTTCAGTGGACTTAGGAGCTGTAATATAAGAAGGAATATAAGACCAAAAAAAACAGCTTACCATCATCTTCTCGAAGAGGTCGACTATTTCTTTTTCTGACAGATTCATGGATCTCTCGTCAAAGAAAGGCTGAGGCAGAGGCAGTTCGGCTTGCGTAGAGATGGGATCAGTCGGGTGCTGAATGAGAGGCTTCTCCTTCTTCGTCCCAGTTTTTCTGAAACTTGTTATACGATCGCGCTGAAAGAAAACGATGTTGCAGAAATTAAAATATTGCAACAACAGTCTGTGTAGTAGGAGGAAAAACACTGGTCTAGGCTGCCTGTAATATGAATTTCATGTGCATCAACCGGTTGGAAATGTCCTGCTACAAGCACTCAGTTTATCGCGATTTACTGTAAACATAACACCCTTATGTTTAGGACAGCCAAAAGGGTGCAGCTGCCAACAAAAAAAGTGAAGTTCAAATTAAATGCATTAAAACAAACATAAAACAGTTTCTTATTCTTAAGATCAGAAAGAAATGAAAAAAGTTTTAAATATGCAAATAAGATATTATAAAACATGTTAGAACTTTACTTACCGTCGTCATAATTACCTGGTTTGTACTGATGCTATTCAAATAGTTGAAGGACATAATATCAAACTCAATATGAGGTGAGATTAAAAACATTCCTTATTAAATTCATCAGCTAATTAAATTAATAAATCTGGTCAAGTTTAGCTCGGAGCAGAGAATATACATGGGACACATGCAGGGGGGATTATTAGGTTTATTTAGTTATTTAGTAAGGGGTCAGGGGTAAGTGGGGGCAAGTAGGGATAGATGTCATGCAAATGAGATGAGAATGAAATATTACATAATGGATCAAATGTGCTGTATGTTAACATTAAGACATTAAGTGCCCAAAAACAGTTCGGTTTAATGCTAGTGATATTTTTTTTAAACCAGAAATCAAGGCGGCTTTGACTATTTTCTATCTCCCACCACAATAACACAGAAATCACCGCAGGTAAACGTGTACATAAGCTTTAAAATATGTCGCTATGGAGACTTGGTGAAACCAAGTCCCAGTTTGTTGCTACCGTTATTTTGTTGATATTTGTAGGTTTTTTTTGTACACCACCTTCATCGAGTTCAGTCGCAGGATAAACATTTCTACAGTCTGAATTATATGAAAGATTTTAATTATTATTATCGTTGTATTTCAACTCAAAACACTAGGCTGCAACCCCCTTTCATCAAACTCCTGACAGAACGGTTACTATTTGTTGAAGGTTAGATTGTGAATCAGTTTATTTGTGACGGCCATGGGCGGTTCTAGACAGGGGCCAACAGGGGCCAGTGCCCCTGTAGAACTGGCCCTGGCCCCAGTACTGAAAAGATAATACTAAATCAATTTCTCATGCTGATATGCTCTCGCACAGAAACCGTAACCAATTGGTTTCTTGGACCATTTTCATTTCTTACCTTCATAGTTTTATTTTAACACTGAATTAAAAATGAAGGTGTTGCACTTTTAGCTCCAGTCTTGTTGAGATAGGATCACGGTTTCCATTTGATGGATCAGGGATCTGCAACCTGCAGCTCTGGAGCTGCAAGTGGCTCTTTGGCTCATTTAATATATTAATAATGAAATATTATCCTATTTTTTGTTTGTTTTATTCTTTTATTCTGTGCCCCCATGAAAGAAAAACAGCAGCCCAACCCTGCCCCCACTGGTAAATTTGGTCAACAACCAACCCCGGTAACAGCACATTCAATTTTAAACCAAATACAATCTTTTTGCTGCAGCACAAGTTTAGTCTAATTTTTTTTATTGTTGATTTAGCCAAAAGTGAAGAAATCTCCATGCTCTAAAATTGTTTAATGGGAAGAAAATAATCTGTTATTTTGAATAATTTTTGACAGATTATGAGAGCACTTTATGTATTTTAACATAGTTTATTCACGTTATCTGGAAGTATGTTTCCTTATCTTTCCCATGTTGGAAAAAGTAAAATAGGCCTTTGTGTAAGGCCCAATGTTTTAATTAAATATATGTAGGTGATTTTGGTAAAATAAATTATTTCTTAACCGTGGGGTTTGACCATTTTTTCTGAAACTATGCCAGTGCAACAAATACATTATTTGCACATATTTTACTGGGATGGAGGCTATAGTCAAGGGGGAAGAGTATTTTAACAACAGTGAGGCTTACTGTTTAAAAATTATCCTTAAAAATCCTTTAGTTAAAGCTTTCAGGGAAATAATACAGCTGCTAGGAAACAAAGTGATTATAAAAGCGTGTGAACAATTTTTAGTTGCATTTGGGCACATTTGATCCATCCATAGATTTATGTTAAATGTCTCATGCAACAACGGAAAACAAGTGAAAATGTGTAAAACAAAGCTAGTCACACCAAAATGAAACCAAGCACCTTACCATATCATCAGCCAGTGTTTTTATGTGTATGTTCTGTTGGAGGGAGGGCACAGTATGAAAAACAATATCTAACAGAAAATAAAAACACCGCCAAATCCACAGATCGTGTGCAAACTTAAGTGTTTTCACATGTACAGTTTTTTCAGACTTTCAGCGTAAACGCTAAATGTCTCGGACTCACTGCGGACAATTTTGAAACCGTACATGTAAATATGACACTTAATAACGTGTAACATTTGCTCTTTCCATTTTCAACTGAAACAAAAAAATTACAAAAGTTATAGATTTTTGTTGTTTTTTAATCAGATAATATATTTTTTTAATCCTGTTTTTTAATTATCAATTTTAGTTGATCCGAGACCTGAATTGACAACATAAAAAAAGAGATATTTTTCTTTTTTTTAAATCTAATAAAAAAATTATTTTTTTTAAATCACATTTAAATTTTTGGAGTTGTGGTTGTCAATTGAAAATGAAAAGAACAATTGATACATGGATTATTAATGATCCCAAATGACAAAAGAAATTAAAATGTATGTGTATACCCCAGGGATACCCATGTGAAACATAAGATCCACATGTAGACATAGGCCAGTTATTGGTATTAAAGCAAACAAATGTTTTTAATATGATTCTAGAGAAAGTGCCAGATGATGATTTTTCTCCGGATATACGGGGCAGAGACTAATGCAAAGAAAAGCAGCTAGATCGTGTGTTACATTTTGATTTAAATATTTTTCATTTTATATTGTTAAACTTTGGTATTTCCACCATCAAAATCTAATAATGGCCCATGCCTACACACAAAGTTAAATTAATCTTAAATAAAAACACCTAAAACCCAACACCCACATGGGCTTGTCCACTGAACACATGCAAGTTAGTTTTGCCAAAAAGAACCCCAAAAAGCAGCACACACAAGGCACAAAGAGTGATTTCACCGCTGCGACGCTGGTTCTGAAGAGCGTCTTTTGTGGAGACAGCGACCGAAAAGATTTACACCAAAACTTCAGATGGAACAGATGTTTATCTTCTCCTCAAACACAATAAGAAAGCGCGCTGCCACGGGGTTGCGGCTCAGCAAGGGACGGCCGTTTGAAAAACACCTCAAATGGGAATCGGTAACAACTCTGCCATATGTTGGGGCGTTAAGCTGTAAAGTACTAATGAGTCGGGAGATGTGGGGCTGTGATGGTCATAAAGCCTGCCTCCAGCCGTGGATTTCTCCACTATTCTAATCAGAAAACGCAGATACTGGGGCGAGGAAACAAATTGGCTTTAACCTACACCTCCCTCTGTGAGTCTCCATCAGCTGTCGCTCTGGGCAAATCTGCAGACACACAAACTATCATATCTGTCACCAGCTATGTCTGCAACAGCTGATCAACAGTTGGGAGATGAAGCTATTAACACACACACACACACACACACACACACACACACACACACACACACACACACACACACACACACACACACACACACACACACACACACACACACACACACACACACACACACACACACACACACACACACACACACACACACACACACACACACACACACACACAAAAAAGTGTTCCCTGAAGTTTTATTCCACTTCAAGGTATCAAGACATGTCGTCTTCACCATGCTTCATATCAAGATGACTCCAAATGCACCACTTTCCCTGTGGGAGCCAGGTAACCACCTGGGCCTGACTAATCCAGACAAACATCAGTTCCACCAAGGCCCAATTAGACGCATTCAATAAAGCTGCATCACTACTCACAACACCAACCTGACCTGAGCAACAACTTTTCCCATTACTAACTCAGAGCGCATGTGTCATTAAGCCCAGCATTCTCTGGCAGTCGCAAACCGCGTGAAACAATAGCTAATTTACAGATAGAGTACTTAAAACATTTTCTAATCAATTTAACAACAATCAAACCACTGTTTGGTTAATTGCCTTGACTTGAGGGCCTTTCCTTGCCCATTATCTTGGCAGCATCGCAACATTGCAATTAAACACCTAACAATTAAGCTTCCATGTCCTCTGGGCTTTGCGTGCTTATTAAAGTAAACTTTTTCATCATAATAAATGTTTATTACCAAACACATATTTCCACTAAATAATCTAATCAAATTAGCTCTGGGTCCCTCCTTAATCAAATCTGATCATGAGTCCGTGCAGATCCTCAAAAATGAAAACACAAAGCAATATTCCACGACTTGAAAGCCAATTTGGGCAAACAAAACTGTACCAGTATGCATATTTCACAAAACAAGTTCTAATATCGCCACAGCAAACTGCAGCCGAATGTGAAACATATCGCTGAATTGCTCCGTTTTATTGGAAACTCATACCAGGTGGCGCATGTAATAATCTGACTTCTGAGACGGAGAGAAGATAAATGTTGCTTCTGAGTGACTATAACTCCACAGCTTTTAAAAAGCAGAGCTGCCTGCACTCAGCTAATTTAACTTGAGCATCTGTATGGTGTGTTTAACTCACTCACTGGAACTATCACTATAAAAATCAGAGACCACAATGCCTTTGTAAAACAACTTGAAGGAAATTAGGTTTTACTTCATTAGTTACAGCCATATGAAGGGGCTGTCTGGATGTAAAATGCAGTGAAAAGGCATTTAGTTCATTACAGATTTCTATTGTCTTTCTTTTTACTGTTACACCAAAATTTTTCAGGTCGAACATATTTTTATATTAAAAGAAAACGAGAGTGAATACAAGATGCAGTTTTAAATATTAAGAGGAAAAAAGGTGATCCAAGCCAACCTGGCCCAAGTAAAACAGTAATTGTTCCCATAAACCCACTAAATGGGTTGCGCCAATCTTGGGAGTAACAACCATCATGCAGCATTTGCAAGAACTGGCAACGAATCTAACGTCGCTGGGGAGAAAATTTTAGCCAATCTTTTAAATTATGGGTGTGCCAATTCACTATATAGGCCTAGTCGAATAATTGTGATGTGAAACGTGCCAAAGTGATAGCGATTCATTAGAGTTCAAAATAGACATGTTTCAGTCATGCAGCGCAAAATGTACTCAGCTGGTTTGAAGGCAACCCTTTGGGCGCTTTTAGTTATTTAAACGCAAAGGTTTAAGCGCTTGGCATCAAACCCGGCGAGTAAATTTCCCACTGCATAGCTGAAACGCAAGCTGCCATCATCATGTTTTCACTGGTCCATCCTTTTGCCAAACTTTTATGTTCCTTTCATTTAAATATTATGAAACACGATTGCTTTTGAACACTTATGAATCGCACATTTACCAGCCAATTAATCGATTATATAGTGAATCGGCACATCGCCATTTCAAATCGTCATAATTCATTAAACAATTGAGGGTTTTTAAGCATGAACAGCCTGTTCGAGGTATCTCAACCCAGACTTTGACTAGGCCACTTGATAGGCAGACATTTTTTTGGGGGTTATTTTGGAGTAATTTTGGTGGGCTGTCCACTCCTAGGAAGTTTCACCTCCGTTCTGTGATTTCTGGATAACCGCTCTCACTGAGGTTTTCCTTGGTGTCCCAAATGTATTCAGCTCAATTCATCATGTCTTGTTGTGTTTGAGATCACTTGGCCAACTTAAAGTTGTCTGACAGGTTCTATTATAAGTTTTTATTTAATTCTGGTGTTCTGACAGGAAACAGTCCTGGATGTGGCCACTGAAAATGAACACAACTTTAAAAAAATAGTCAATCCCTAACTTAAGAGGAGAAATTAACTTTTTACATAGGGCCTGGTTGGTTTGTCTAGCTTTTGCCACTCAAACAATATCAACATGTGAAATACTCCTTTTTGTATTTACTTTGGTCGTCCTGTCAGACATTAAAGCAATTTTTAATGTTCTGAAACATTGAAGTGAGACAAAAAAAAAACTAACAAGAAAACTGCATGGGTTGATGTACTTCATATGCTGTGAGGCACTGTGTAAAACAATGACAAAAATGCACTTTACACTGTCTATTTATTTACTATTATTTATGCAAAGTTACCATACTGATTCAATTAAGAACAGAAGAAACATAAGCCTGAATTTAGCCAAATACACCAAAGGTTAATCTTGTTTAGGCATTAGAGAGCTTCTCTTTCTAATTACCCAAATTATATTTGTGTAATCAAATAAGATGAACCGTAATCCTCCTAATATGAACAATTTGAGGGAGTGGCATCAGCCTGCACAGAATGCGCCCTATGTAACTGAATTAGATAAGAATAAACTAGTTAAACTGTCTAAAAAGCGTCGTCAACATGTAGTAACAGCCTTCTTTGTGCTCCACATCAGAACAAACATTACACATTTTAGATGTAAATACAGGGAACCGCCATTATGAGACTTTCTGGTTTGAATGGTCTTCCTCAACTCCCCCAAAAGTGGAGATAAGGAAGACTCTAAATGTTAGCTTCTGTGGTAGTGCTAATAATTACTTGAAATAGCCATTTATAGGCGTTTTTAGAGGAGTCTTAAGTATTTGCAGATTTTACACGCGGGCGACTGTGATCTCTGATCCCCGCGAATACCCGTATATTCCCCTATATGACCAGTTAGAACGGTGACGGAAAAATCTGAAGACTGTCCGTCATTTTTACAGATTAGTATTCACACCTCTGACAACTTGGTGCAAATGCAGAGATATTTTCAACTTCACGCACGCAGTCCAGGTAACTGAATCAACTAAAGAAAAGATTCCCAGAGCATCTCAGACCCATACACCTTATTAAATGCATCTCGCTAACTGGGAGCTGACTGTGCGTTGAAATTTTACTAAGGCTCAGAAGCGCGAATGTGCGGCTGGTTAGGCTCCTAAGAGCCTGGTGTATTTCAAACACCGGCGCATGCTGCTGGCTTTCCTCCCGCTGAAGCAATAGTTTACGGGTCAGAAAACGGTTCATTCAGAGTCTTTTTGACTTCTGATCGTTTCAGTTGGAGAAATGTTTCCTCATTTCAAAACTTTGGCTGAAGTTGCGCTTAATTCCAGGTCTCCACTGGGGCTGGGCAGCACGGATTCAGCTTTCAGAACATCTAAACCTCCCTGAGAAGTCCTCTGTCCGAGGAAAAAAAACAAAACCTCATGACAATAACCTCAGCAGAAATCCCACTATTTTATTATGCACAAATGGGTGAGCCTTTCAGTTCCATGCGGGGCAGGAGAAACCTGTGAGACTGTGCACTCATGCCACAGTGTGTGGATTTTAAGTGAAATCGTTTAATTTCATTTTTTAAATGTAGTTCTCTGTTCAGGTTGTTTGGATTTATTTAAATAAAAAAAAAGTTACTATTGAATATGTATTAAAATACTATCATATTTAAAAATGGATGGATAAAAATAGATCATGACCGGATTGTTTTGACCCTGTCGGTCAAAATGATGGACAAAAAAAATGTCTAGCGCAACCTCTGGGTCCACTGTATGAGAAATTCAATCTGAATAACACAGTAATAAGTAGTGGTGTGCCGTTTCACTTTTTAAATCAATTTATTGTGATATAAAACATGCAAAATCAAAAGCAATGTGCTGATTAAATGACGGGAACTTAAAGTCAGGTGTGACGCCCGGACATTTTCTGGGGACGGACCGGCGTAAACATGATGGCGGCAGCTAGCGCTTCAGCCATGTAGCATGAAATTTACTCAACGTGTTTGAAGGCAAGCATGTGGAAGGCAAGCATGTGGAAGGCAAGCGCGAGAGTAAATTTTTCGTTGAATGGATGGTTGAAACGCTAGCTGACGCCATCATGTTAACGCTGGTCCGTCTCCCGAAAGTGTCCAGACGGCACGCCTGACTTTGAGTTCCTGTCATTGAATTATTATGAAACATAATCAGTTTTGAACACTCATGAATTGCTATCGATTTGGCACGTTTCACATAGAAATCCATTTAATAGGGAATCGGCATACCCCTAGTAGTAGAGTAACAGTAAAGAAATGCTATCTAATAGAGCACACTGGGCAGTGCAACATGCAAAGGCAAGATAAAAAGCAGCAGATACAGTAAGAGAAGCATCACAGAGAATCAGTTTTAAAAATACAACAAAAAAACTATCTTAAAATGATTTGCTGAAGGATTTGCTATTAGAACTAAAAGATCACTAAAACCTCAGATACCATCCTCTAAAACTTTGTGGCCGTCAGTAAAATGCAGGCAAACAAAAAAAATGTCCTACATATATTAAATCCAGCTGTTAAAAAGCTACGGGTCACTGAGTCTTGTACTTCAGAAAAGGCGCCGTTATTGTTTATAGTTTCTTAAAATGGCAACTTCTGAAAAGAGGAAGGATATAGAAGCCAGTGCAGCTAAGATCTGAATGACTTCACACTGGATGACCTGACCATGTGACTGCGGACAAGCACAGCAATGCCTTCGGGTCATCTCTGTTTCTGATTAAAGAAATGCTCTAATCTTGTGTTAAACCGGGTGGAACCGACATGAAGCCATTAAGGATGAAACACTATAATTTGCCCTTTACAGATCACTAAAACAAATATCTTGGCAAGCAACTCTTTTTACAAACCACTGACAACTAAAACCCTGCAAACTGAACAGTTTTTATCTGCGGCAGATTACTACAGAGGGAGCTAATGATGTTGTACCTACATTACATGGGTTTCAGGCAGGGAGGTGCTAAAGGTCTTTAAAGTACATCATATAACAGTCATAGTCGACATTCATTTGAAATGTCCTACTATACGATTTTAAAACATGATTATTTATTAAATGCATGCAACAAGTCTTCCTTTGGCATGGGTCAGGAACCAAACTAAGTCCACAACTTCAACCATTCTTTTAAAACTGTTTTATTAGTATTTTAACTTATTTTCATCTGGTTACAATACAGATGAATCTCGTTAAGTACAAATATCATCAAAAAGTTTATTTTGGTAATACAATTCAAAGACAAACTTAGAATAAGTGATGATCACTGCTTGCAGCTAATAAAAAAACCCTCATTACTCTATTGAGTATCTGCCTTTCGGTGACCAGCAATGACATGGCAACCTCGATTCTGTCCCTCGTCACTCTTCCTCCATAAGCTGGGATGTTTATTTTCAAAATGCAAACTTTATTTATCATCTTAAAACATGACGTTGGACCACTTAGTAACAGTCCGCTACTTTTTCTCTTTACCCCAGGTAAAGCACCTCAGATGTTGCCTCCGGTTCAGCAGAAGCTTAACTGTGACAGCTGTAGCCCATGTCCCGGAAATGTTTGTGTGAGTCGGCTCTTGCAGCACTGAATTCAGCTGCAGTCACTACCCCAAACTGTTGAATATAATTTGCTTCAAAATCCTGTCAAAGCTGTAGTTATGGCTACTCTTTAAACCTCCTTTTCTGCCAAACATTTTCCTTCCTCTAAACTTTTCAATAATATGCTTGGATCTTTGACTTTTTAAGATCTTTATGTCTATGATATTTTGTAGCTTGACTGACCAATGCACAACTGTAAAGCAGAAGTCTGCCTCATAATTAATTAGCCCATGACATAATATTATGCTAATAAAAAAAATCATTTGTATTGCTTTTATGCAATATTTACATTTTCTGAGAAACTATATTTGAATCTTAATAAACCGTAAGTCATATTTATTAGAATAAACAGTAATAAATGCTTTAAACATATCACTGCATGGGTTTGAACTGAAATGAAATCACTTTTTGATTAAGTTTTAATTTATAGAGATGCAGCTGATTCAGTTTATCAGTGTTTTTTATGCATATGCCACACTGTGTGACTCAGATCTGCTAATAATAAAAAAAGGTATCAAAACCAATAAAGCTGTTTATAAAGTAAAAATCACGATTATTAAAAACACTTAAAGAGCAACTGATTCCAAATCAAATGGAGAAGTTTTGCTGATAAACTGTATAAGTTTTGTTGTCTATATGTCTGGTCATTATTTTGTTTTTTTTAGTGCATCTTTGTAAGAATATTAATTTTTTGCCAAAAAACGTCAGTGTGGCGCCCTCTTCAGGTTAAAACTCTATACTGCACGTGAATTTGAATCAGGCATTGCTATTCGCTCTGCGGTGAAGGCTCACATCAGCCACCCTGTCGCTGTGGGGGATAAAAGTCGATTCTAAAAATTCATTATTGATCCCAGAGGGAAATAAAATAAGCCCAGTCTCCGCCCACGCCTTCTCCTCCACAGAACCTCCCTCTCTTTCCTCTGGTGAAGAAGGTGGATAGAAATCCTCCACCTCAAAAGATCACTCTGAGGCTATGTACACACGTAGCTGGGTTTTTTCAAAAACAAATATTCTCACCACCTTGTTTTAAAAAAAAAATCTCCCTCCACACCTAACCGCACAAGTCTATTGTTAGGCACATTCATAGACATGCCAATCCTGTAGGGGGCAGTAGTTCCCCCAAATCTTATCCACTCAGTAACACTCTTGTTTCTAACTTCTACATAGAGGGAAAGGAAAAATACATAGGCAAAGGAGCTTGCGTCTGTATTGCTCTCCATCTTTCTCACCGTCTGTGTCTGTGCCACTGCAGCAGTAACAAAGCCTCAACATGTCAATCACGGCCCAGACCACGCCCAGCCCTCTACCCCAGCGCATTCGCTGGTCCGCCAGGCAATAGCTTCTTTTGCCGCATTTTTTCAAACAGGAAATGTGGGCGAAGTAAGATTCTGGTAGGAGGGTGAGTTGCACGTTTAACTATTTTAAGAAGTGGAAGAATGTCCCCTTCAACACTCTTGATATAAGTGACAGACGGGGAAACAAGCTCATCCTGGTGCTCATCTGACTACAGTCAAAACTTCCTATAGCCATTAATCATCAAACTGCTGAGGGCAACTATAAGCAAGTTGAAAGCATGATTCATATCCTGCACCATAGCAAAGACACAGTTATCATCTTAAGCAGATTAATGAATGTCCTTTTTGTCTTCGGTCCCACCTGATGATCTACACAAACAAGGCTTATTCCAGAGAGTTGCGTCCAACCAGTGAATCTGAGGGTTTCCTCCACTTTGTTACTGAAGCATTCACAGCAACTTCCTTTCTCCCACTTCCTGAATGCCATTACAGCACTCAAATGTGGTCCATTTCCTGCTGGTTTTCACACGTCTGCCTAACACTATTGTCTCTGCGTTCACCGACCAGCATGTAACAAAGTGTAAGACTCCGATATGGAAAGCTCGACCGCATCATAAGGCTGACCAAACAGGAGTGAGGCAACAAAGAGCAGCAAGAATGTGCTCAACAAGCTGACAACTCATGCTACCCGCGTGCTAACAAAACTTAAAATGATCCCCTCTGGCTTTTTCTGAAACTCGTATGTCACAGTGCTGAAATCTTCAAATGCCACAGCCTACAACAGAGGTACCACAGTGATCCATTAAATATGATTCACAGTGTGATACTTTCAAAACTGTCACAAGCTTCAAGATAACTTGTTCACTTTAATCCAACTGAAAAATGGCAAGTTTCATATTTTTGAGTTTATCTCTCAACTTCAAGTAATTTTCCTTTAGGTGAAACATGCCTGGGTGGGTTGTAAAACAGTCATCAAAGTTCCTGCTATCAAAACTGGGACTCTGATTTCTAAATTTCAGCTATTTGATAAAATTGCTAAATTGTGCAATTTGCAATTGCGCAAAACTGCACAATGGCAAAACTGCCCAACTATATCCTTAATGGTTTAATGTGAATACTAAATAAAACAAGATATTATATTGTTTAAAACATCTTATTGTACTGATAAATCCTAATTATGATATTTTTAAAGGTTCCAAAAGGATATGGTGCACCATATCAACTCAAAGAAAAAGGGAAAAGGCTATTATACCATAGCAAAATATAGCAAAAAGCAGTTTCAGGGGCTCTCTGTGGGTTACAAGGACTGTCAGCCCCCCCGTAGAGAAATGATAAAGATCCATGTCTAGTTGTTCGCTTTTGCACCACTACAGAGGAAAAAATTGTTTATTGAATAAAAAGAGCCTTCTGAGTCATGGCCACTAAACAAAAAAAGGGAGGGGGTGGCACTACTATAAGCAGATGATGATGAATCCAGAAAAGCACCGTCCTGATTACTGTTGCTCTCTGTGGTTGTTTTCTTGGAAGAAAAAAAAAAACCTATTCCATCCGCTTACTGGCAAAAGAGAAATGAGAAATGTTGGTGAGGATGTAAGGTGGACAGACTTAAAAAAAACAACAACATTAAAGGGAAGGATCAACCCAAAGTTGAGGGAAGAAAACATAAGAATTAATTTGTCTAAAACAGATAGCTCTAGTGAGGAATTAGCTGTAGCAGCACCATCTGCTTTCTCTCTGCCTGAGCCCAGTGAAGGAGGCGTTTAACTACAAATGTTTTCTGAGTACTTTAACCTCCCTGCCGACCATTAGATGTGCAGCATTAAGCTTGTCTGAACAGAAGTAAGAATTGCACAATCAGGTTCTTCCTAAAACAAAGCAATCCGGTGACACAGGGTGCCGGTTTGTTACGTCTCCAAGCAACAGTAATCAAACATTTTTCCTCAACTCTTCCTCCTAAATGGATTGATATACACATAAATATTCACTTTATACACACAAATGTGAGCTGCAGACCTTTCCATCACTACCTCTGTCTTGGGTGGAAACCGTTTTACTCACTGATTCCTCCGTTCAGTGTTTCAAATGTAATTTGAATTTGTTTTGAATTTGTTTTTTTGGCTGCCTTGTGCTTGTTTTTTTTGTTTTTTACACATTTCTCAATTTCAGACATGACAATTGGTGTAACTGTAGTGAGCACCAAGCCTGAACACGACTGAAAATAAAAAGTTGTTAAACTAACGATGCCCTTTAAAATAGCGAGACGCAGCATGAATTGACTAAAACATCTTATTCCGCGGAGGCTAAGCGAGGAGCGTATTTCTGCAGAAAAAAGGTAAGTAATTGTAACTTAAGTGCATAGTTTTCTATTAAAAGAAACAAAGAATCATGTGCTGCTTTTTCTATATTAGAGCAGCTTCAATTGACACCGACCAAATATGTCATTTTCCAGTCAGTCACAAGGCAGCTCCTCATCCACGTGGGTCCTGACAAAAGGGGATGACTGAAAAACTGTTTCTGTTCAGAGGTTTGTTTGTGGATGAACAAATAACAGTGTCTAAAGAGAAGCCTCAGCACTACCATCATCATTCAACACCAATTGTGTGTCAGTGCCACAAAAAAAAAGATTTGTAGTTCCACTTCCTAGTTTTCTCATCTGGTCCACAGAGGTTACATTTTTGGTAGCCTGCTAGTTTCATGCCTGATTTATTTGGAAATCATGGTTTATCTATTCGTTTGGAACAGATTAGTCAATAAAGCCTGAACTTCACTGTGGTGGAAAATTGTTATGCAATTAGAAATTAAGTGTATATTCTATGTTTAGTGAATGCATCTAGGGTAAAATGACAAGGTTATTGCTCCAACTTAATGTTTATGATATATATGTGTCAGGTCACCAGAGAGACAGACGCCGGGGCAGTAAGATAACAGTCTGGCCATCGGATGAGCTGCTTTATGCGTTGATATAAGACTCGTGTGAGGCAGTTCCCTGGAGGCGGGGCGTGAACGTTGGAGAAGACATCTACAGAGATAAACAATGATTGCTGAATACTATTTAAGCGGTTAGTTAGAAAGGTTGGTTAGGCTGATGCACGAGTAACTCTGTCCCCTCCATGGTCTGGCCAGACATGTTTGAATTAAATACTTAAACGCCTTCTGGGACTAGAGTCTTCTTTATTATGGAAACCCTGAGATACTTTTTTTTGCCATAACATCACTTCTGTGTTATTTAATTTAGGTAAATCCCAGTTGCACAGGAAGCTGTTCAAAGTAGAGATAAATCCTTAAAAAGGGAACAAAAGATATCAGCTTTATTAATCAGTGTACTTTTGATTGGACTAATAATGTCCCCCTGGATATTTTTATTTTTTAAGACTATAAAAATTACAAATACTAATAAAGATGTTTAAAGGACCGCAAACAGGCACATGTTTGGCAGTAAAAAGATTTAAATAAGGTTATAAGAACTTTTAGAAGGACCTACTAGCTTGAAACACAACAAATTAATTTCAAACTATTTTTACATATTAGTGTTAATGAAATCGTTAATAACCTCTGAAACATCTATTGTGACTGGTCAAAGCTGTCTACTTCTTCATGCATATAACACCACTACGTGTCAGTTTGCAAACGAACTGGCAATCTGCCACAAAACTCTGATGTTCTCTGTAGTAACTTTCTTTCCTCAGACGCCTACTGAAACTTTCTGTACCAGCGTTCTGTAGCTGTTCCTCGGGACCCACTGCCCTGCATGTTTTAATGCCAGCCTGCTTCATCACTCCTGATTTAAGCTGATGGCTAATTAGCAGCGATCTGCCGAACCTGATGCCACGCTGAGGAGGTAATTCAATCATTGAAATCAGCTGTGTTGGAGCAGAGACACATCTGAATCATGCAGGGCAAGGGGGGTCCTGGGCACAGGGGTTAAAAAACACAAGCAACAAGTTTTCTTAAGCACTTTTGTTTGCAAATTATCTCCAGTAAAAACACAGCACTGTCATATTACTGCTCCTGATGGCAAAGCTTTGTCAATACAGCTTGCATCTCTGTAACAAATCTCCTGCCTGACTTATTTTCTGAAATGGTGAGATGTGTTTTGCTCGTATTTTGTGGATCTTACTTATCTTCTGAGGTTTTGTTTTGCAGCCTCATCTGCCCCAGCAAGTATTTTTTTAATATTTATAATGTTAAATTGAGTCCAAAGTTACAAAAAAGTATGGCCTGATTTCAAGTAAAGTTAGGAAAAGATATATTTACAACCACAGCCTGTTTACAGCTTTTTGTGATCTACCAGAGAACTAAAGATACATTTTTGGAAAATAAAAAACAGTTCAGACTTTTTTCTCCAAATTCTGAGTTTAATTGGCCATGTAAAAAAAATAATGAAAAAAAATAAAAAAATCACTTAAATCCGACAAGTTTCTCCAGAAAGTTAATTGTCCTCTTGCCCATCTCAAATCTGTATTGCGTTATTATCTAAAGCATGTGCGGTAACATTATTTATTGTGATATATTATTTTCTGTTTCAGTTTATATCTTTAAAAATGACTGTTTATGATAATTCTCAAATTCCAGATACATTGCAGCAGAACAACAACTTCAAAGGAGTATAGAATGCTATTTGAAGAACATTTATTGAGCAAAACGCATTTGAAAACAATATTCAAATCTTTTTCCAAAAAGTGCAACACAAAAATTCTCAAAACATAATTAAAGATAATTTAAATAAAGCTAAATGTTATGAAAACACAAAGTTCAAAATTGTCTGCTTTCCTGGTTACTCATTTATAGATTTAATATTGCACAGAAATAAAGCTGTCCATATTTAAATTGAAAATGCTTAAGTTTCAAAGCTTTCTTTTCCTTTAAATAGAAAAAAGCAATTTTAAACGTACAATATCTTGTGTGAAGACAAACACTGAACATCAGTATTTATCTTGCGTACCTGGTACAAAGTATGTAGGCACAGCTTGATGACATCATCAAAATGCGCAATCGAAGTAGGCCGCTATAGTCAAAATCTCTAATTTTGGCTATATTGATATCATTTCTACTTTATATTGTTTAAAATCGCCCACTACTACTATGTCAATAAAGCTGGCTGCCCCCAGGTGCCAAACTGCATGAATGTCAGGATTCTGATTTAAAAGAAACTGTCAGAAAAAAAGTCAAAATTAGGAGACAAAAGTTTGATTTCTGTTTTTGTTTTGTTTTTTAAAGGCAGAAATTCTTAGATCAAAACCAGAACTCTCCGATTAAAGCCAGAATTGTGAGAAAAAAAGTTTGATTTCTGTTTTTTTTTAAGGGGCAAATTCTCCGATTAAAGCCAGAATTGTGGGGAAAAAAAGTCAGAATTCTAAAATTAAAATCACAATTCTGAAAAAAATATTTTTTTTCCAGAGGCCCTAATGCTCTTTCGTACTGTAGAGATAAACATCCATCCATTTTCTATACCCGTCCATCCTAATGCAGGGTTGCGGGGGGGCTGGTGCCTATCTCCAGCGGTCAAGGGGCGAGAGGCGTCGTACACCCTGGACAGGTTGCCAGTTAGAGAAAAACAACCCATCGTAAAAATAAAAAACCAAAAGGAAAAAAAAAGTATATATCATTAACTTTCAGCGCAATGTAATTTTTCATATCTTTCTAGGTTTTAGACCTCATGTCAACAGGTTGTTCTGTTTGATAAGCATCACTTCATAACCTGAACCAAAGAACCACAAGCCAACAATCACACCCACTCTCATCACATTTAAACTTTTTCCAAAAACCGCTACAATAGAAAAGTTTGACAAAATAATCAGCGTTGATAGGATACTTTACAAACTGTCAAAACATATACTTGTCACAGAGAGCTGCCAGTTTTACCGCAAGGCTTGTAACAGGATATCAAAGTATGTCAAGAATTTCTCAGTTTTGTTTCCACTTTTCACGAGTCAGCATGCTCTGCCAGATGGAAAGCTCCACATGATGACTCAACATAGAAACCAATCTCATGGCTAATTTGTGTATCAAAAACACCGCTTAAAAGATGCAATTCTGCACCTCATATGTTAAACTTGCAGTGAAAAACAAAAATAGTCATAAAACTTTTCCACATTTTGGTACATTAACTTTTTCTTTACATGGATAATTTATTTACAAATAATCTGAAAAGTGTGGCATGTACTTGTGATCTAAGATAAGGATTAAAGCTGGAGTCTTTCAGGAAGCATTACGAATCTACAGATGGAAATTTCCCCTATTCCTCGGTGCAAAATACCTCAAGTTTGGTCAGACTGAATGGAGAATGTGTGTAAATGTCAACTTTAAAGTCTTGCTCCATATTCTCAATTTGTTTTAGCTCCAGACTTTGACTGGGCCGTTGTGATATTGAAAGGTGAACCTCCTTCTTTCGCAGCTTCTAAAAGGCTTTCTCCAGGACTGCCCTCTATTTTAGCTCCACTCGTCCTCCAAGCAACTCTGACCAGCTTCCCTGTCCCTGCTGTGGGGGAAGTTTCATTGTGGGAATGGAGTTTCCATGTAGGCCATAAGGTTCAGTTTTGCTCTCAGCTGGCCAGAGCACCTTCTTCCACATTTCTGCTGTGTCCTCTGTATGGCTTGTGGACACCTTCATTGGAACTATATGGCTCTCTTCTCGTTGCTCTAACACAAGGGGCAAATTTGTGGAATGCATGTTGATCTTGCCAATAAATTAACTCGCCTGAGCTGTGAATTAACGCAGCCCCTCCACTGCTACCATGGTACTCCAAGCTGCTTCTTTGATTAATCCTCTCCGTGCATGATCTCACAGATAAGGTGGACGACCAGGTCTCGGTAGGGCCGCAGTTTTGTCATACTTTCCACTTCGGATGATGGATTTAACAGAGCTCTGCGAGATGTTTTCTAACTTATCCCTGCTTTAACCCATTCCACACAATGTTTCTCTGTCTTCTTGACGCTGTTTGTTCACTACTGTTCAATAACAAATCCCTTTAGAGAACAGCTGTTTTCATGCCGAGATTAAATTACACAGAAGATGACTCCATTTACTATCCGGGTGACTTGTGAAGCTACTTCGACAGGGCATCAGATTGGTCTTTTATATAAACCCTAAATAAGATGCATTAAAGTAGGTTTTAGCTTCAAAATGTAGAAAAGTCTAAGGGATGTGAATACTTTTTACTGTACATTATCCCAAATACACAGTTACATGCAATATATATTGATTATTTTATTTCGTTTATCTATAAAAAATATTTTAAATCAACCTCTTTAAGTACGTTTACAAGCATATTTATCATTGATTTCTTTAATAAATAAATAAATAAATAAATGATTCACTGGCATAAACACGTTATTTATTAGGATTGCTTTTCAGATTATACTCATCCTCTTAATAACAGCATATTAACTTAATTCATGCCTAAGCAGAGACAGAAGTTGAGATTTGAGAGTAGACTTGACAAACTGTAAAAAGTAATCAGCACCATGTTTTAGCTAAGACATCTAAAACTCATATGAGCAGATCCTTTGTCTGTTTTCTTCACCGATGCTGCAGGCTGGGAGCATGCATGATCCTACACAGTGAAAAATATACAGCCCAATTGTCTTTGACAGAGTGGGAGGTTTCCTCTCTCACTTTCTCTGAGGTCATCTTTTACTCTAGTATGCAGAGAGGAAATATTTCTGCCTTCATGCCAAGCAGGCGCAACTGAATTCCTTTTAAAGATCTGTATCCATCTTCTTGCTCCAATGAATGACATAGTGCAATGTTATCACAGAAAGGAGAGTTTGGGAACAAAACGCTGGCAGGTTTTGAGGACCGTTTCTTTCACAACCCTGAAGAACCATTTGAGTGTCCTTGGCTGAGTTTCTGCAACATGGGCCTCGCAACCCCAAATGGTGTTGCTGTGATGTAATCCTTCATAGCGACTTTTTGAGTACACACCCAGTTCTCAGGGTTTCTCCTTTAAGGCCTCACTTTAACTTTGCTTCATGCAAAAATGAGCGTGTGATGATAGATTTGACCCCTTTTTAGGTCTGCATGGCATTTTAAGTAATTAACCCCAAACTTTTTGATTGTATCTTCAGTTATTTCATCACACTAAATCACCTGTCTGTGTTTTTATATGATGTAATATGATAAAACCATCAAAATCTGTTACATTTAAAGGTTTATAACATGAGTTTTACATGTTTGCAGCCAAACTATGGTGCAGAAACAGGCAGCTTGAAGTGGGGATAAACAGAAGAGGACAAATCAGGGCTCCTCCCAGGAATGAATAATCGCTTCCTCCCTCAATTCAGAGCTCTGCCGAGGTTTCTGCAAACAACTACACTTTAGACTTTAATGGGATTGAGCAACAGGGAACATGCCTGGCCACGAGACTGCCATCTAGAAACCAAAACTGCTCGTCTTACACAAGCTGCTCTGAAGTGATATTAGGCGGTTACGTCGTTTAAAACCTGTGAGAGTGGATATTCGCTGCAGTCTCTCATCAAAGTTTCTGAAAAAAACGCCCTAGCTCTGGGAGAATGTGCAACTTCAGTCAAGTCTGGGATTTCCTGTCTGGCACATCTTAACGCCATACTTTCCTTCGCCTTGACTGCACTCCTGCAAAACACTTATTGCAAGCTGAAAACACCCCTATTGGAAGAGTAGAAGAAAGCAGCCAAGATGTCCATGAATTCACAGAGCGAGTCCCGTGGTACCACTGCGCTTTTCACTGTGGTGTTATCAAGCATCTTGGGTGATCCGGCTATGAATGGATGCTCTAAGTGTTTGGCGTGTATCCATCTCCACAAGTAACCTGACCACTTTTCATCAGTTTGTTGCTCTATGGACCCGTTTAGAGCTTGCATTGACGTGCATCCTGGTTGACTCAGGTACAAGTGGACAGCTTTAAGCGTGACTGGTCAGACCTGAATGACCGGATCCATCTTACCCATTTTTACATGCAAATAAACAAGTAGAAAAGTCTCAAAATACGCAGTTCAGATTCACCCGAGTTGTTCTTTTTGGGAGTTATTTAGGCCAGGATCTCAGAGTCAGAGCAAACCTCCAACAGCTCACTGGAACCCATCAGTTGTGTTTCCACAACTTTACAACTCAATAAGGCTAAGCAATGGGTAAAAATGAGAAAACATGTGAGCAACATAGCAACAGAGCTCAGATTTATGTTATGTGTTTATAAAGAAACAATTAGACAACAGAGACTGTATCGGGTGCAGTCAACTCCAAATCCAAAACAATCATAGCCCTGTAATCCTTACGTTAATATAATCCTGAAAAATATATGTTTTTTTATTGCCATAGTTTCAAACACGGACTTTGGATTGATAATAATTTTTATATATATACTTAATTGTATTTACGTGTACGGTTTCATTTTATTCTTTGTACAATTTACATCTTTAGTTAATATATTAAAATGTGGAATTGAGTTAGGCTACATTCTAGAAATGTTTCATGTATTTCTAATGTCGCTATGGTAAAACCTCTTAAAACCTTTTCGGGTGGTTTTACCTTCGCAGCACATTTCGTTGAGTATTGTTTGTCATAATATGGTGTTTTTATTGCGTGAATAAACTAACTAAATAATTCTAACAATTCTGTTTTTAGTGATTCACCAGTTGGAGATTTGTGACCAATTTAGGTTCTCCGTTTTCTCTGTCAACGATTCCAATTACTCGTTAAGATCAGCATCCAAAGTTCCACTGTGGGTAAGAGAGAGAGACAGCACTTAAGTGTAAAATGTAGCTTTACTATATAAAAAGACAGAAACATCTGGAGCTTACATTTTAAACTGTCTTTTTTTTCTTGTATTGGCATTTAGCACAATTAGTGCATCTAGCCTTACAAACTATAAAAAACTGCTTCTGTGCGTACTACCTATCGAATTTAGATCCTTACTTTAACTTTGAGATTTCAAAAACGCTGCAGACATTTCAAAATTCAGAGTGATCCATAACAGAGGCTGAAACCTCAAACCTCTTTAAT
Source organism: Valencia hispanica (assembly GCA_963556495.2). Taxonomy (NCBI): domain Eukaryota; kingdom Metazoa; phylum Chordata; class Actinopteri; order Cyprinodontiformes; family Valenciidae; genus Valencia; species Valencia hispanica. The sequence continues at coordinate 43,939,876 of OY747702.1, read as the reverse complement.
ATTTATGCTCTTTCGACAATGAAATCTTTCAAAAGTGGGTACAGATGGGAGTCCTGTGGTAGAAATATCTCATTTTCTGTACTCAAAAGTCAAATACAAATGACCAAAACTGCAAACGTACAAAATGCCCAGAAAGGATATTACACTTTAAATGGGGTCTATAAATAGACAGTGTGTGTCCAATTATACATAGTTATTTTCAGTAAATTAGAATATGCATATTGATCGTATTTTAGAATAAAAGTAGCTTTTGAAAAATAACCATAATTAACAGAAACAAGAGCTAGAAAGCGTCAGTCTGTGTGTAATTCATCTATATGATGTCTTTCATTTAGCGTTTTGAGTTACTGAAATGAGTACACTTTTTAATAATATCCTAATGTGTAGAATATTTCCTCACTGTGGGACAATACAGGATATTTCTATTCCACTCTAATATGACTGTATGTTAGCAGGGGAAAAGAAACCCTAAAGAACAGTAAAACGAGACGGCCCACATCTGTCATCCAGAGGTTTTATTAAGACTCTCTACAGAAAGACACATTGCTACGACTTTATGCCAATATCACACAAGACTTGGATATTCTCTGATGCCAAAGCCCCACATTCACGAGAAAATTATAATCTTTCATGAATAAAGGCATAAATTTACTATATTAAAACTGGAACATTATCTGCCGTATTAAAATTTGCATTAAAGAAAAAACCCTCCAGACTTGCATCTCCTAAATTTACTACTTAACTCCTAGAGAACACCTGGGACTATTTCAGCAGATGTCTGAGTTTTTTCTCTCACATATTTCCGGCTGAAATGTTAAAGAATATTTTAGGCTTAATATCATAAATTTCTGCCTTTAAACATGGAAAATAGTTTGTTTTTTTCCTACTTGCAGATGTTTTAGATATTTGAGAATATCCATGTTTTTCTTGCAAATATGTGAAATTAATCTAGAAATTTCTGAGTTCTTTGGCATAAATTTACTCCTCCGTGGCCACATTATTTTGTATTTTGTATGTATAATGGTCCTCATATTCTTTCAAACCTATGAGCTGTTGAATTTTACAGAAATGCAAAATTACAGCTGGTCAAACCCCTTAAAGAAATGACCTCAGTTGACCCACTGCGGCCTTGTATGAACTCTGTCTAGGCGTAGGCACAGACGTTTGTGCTTCATCAGATGAATCGATAAAGACTGCAGCTTAGGCAAATGTCATTAGATTTTGCTCGTTTGGCTCCGATAAACGACTTTTGAGGACGATTTTAATTTTGCCCTGTAAGATGAATCCCCGCACTGCTTCCACAGCGGAGACTTTAGGATCCCTTCAGAAACAGCTTTGACGTGAGAGTACATTCCTCTAAGGGTAGTGATCTGGGGTTAAGTTAGCAAGACTGTACTTTGTAAGCCCTTGTCGCATCGGCAGGGACTCTCACAGTCTGCGGTCCCTCTACACGAAGGCGTCTGTGGTGATCACAGACATGCAGTCCGCTATCAGTAGACACCGCGATGCTTTGAGGGGCACATCCAACATGCCGCTAAAATAATATTTTTGATACATTTCATTTCATCATCTCCATTACATACCCCGTATGGAAACTGAAGACCAGCGTCTGACGTTGGGATGATGCAACAGAACTTTCACACAGAACTTTAAAGCCTTAATGCAGTCAAAGGCAAGTCTAATAATTGATATTTAAACAAACAGATTACACCAAAGGGGACAGAAGATCCATAACTGAGGGGCTAAATGTAAAATAGTTCATCATATGGTTGTGAATTACGTAGGCCTGTTCTCCCACTTTGAAATTATGGCAGGGTCTAAAATTCACATTGTAGGTGCATTTCCACTGTGAAAGAAAGCATTTTTTTTAATCCATGAAATCCCATTTTCTGATTTTTGAATAATTTATTTGTATTTTATTGCTGCACATAAGTATTTGAACACCTGACAATCAGCAAGATTTCTGGCTCTCAAAGCCCTGTTATTCTGCCTTTAAAAAGTCCACCTCTACTCCACTTATTCATCTAAATTAGTAGCACCTGTCTGAGCTCATTAAAGACACCTGTCCACCCCACAGTCAGTCAGACTCCAACTTCTACCATGGGCAAAACCAAAGAGCTGTCAAAAGACACCAGAGACAAAATTGTAGACCTCCACAAGGCTGGAAAGAGCTAGAGGGAAATTGAAAAGCAGCATGGTGAAAATAGATCAACTGTTGGAGCAATTGTTAGAAAATGGAAGAGGCTAAAGATGACTGTTAGTCTACCTCGGACTGGGGCTCCATGCAAGATCTCACCTTGTGGGGTATCACTCATGATAAGAAATGTGAGAAATCAGCCCAGAACTACACGGAAGGAGTAGGTCAATGACATGAAGAGAGCTGGGACCAAAGTTTCAAAGGTTACTGTTGGTAGAACAGGACGCCGTCATGGTTTAAAATCATGCATTGCGCGGAAAGTTCCCCTGCACAAGTCATCACATGTCCAGGCCAGTCTGAAGTTTGCCAATGACAACCTGGATGATCCAGAGGTGGCATAAGAGAAAGTCATGTGGTCAGATGAGACCAAAATAGAACTTTTTGGCCATGTTTGGAGGAAAAAGAAGGATGAGTTGCATCCCAAGAACACCATAATAGAAGGTCTGTGTGGAGGAATGGGCCAAAATCCCTGTTGCAGTGTGTGCAAACCTGGTCAAGAACTACAGGAAACATTTGACCTCTGTAATTGCAAACAAAGGCTTCTGTACCAAACATTAACACTGATTTCCTCAGGTGTTCAAGTACTTATGTGCAGCAATAAAATACAAATAAATTATTTAAAAATCAGACAATGTGAATCCCTGAATAAAAAAAAAGCAGTCTCTCACAGTGGAAATGCACCTAGAATGTGAATTTCAGACCCCTCGATAATTTCTAAGAGGGAGAACTTGCAAAATCGCAGGGTGTTCAAATACTTATGTTCCTCACTGTATAAGCAAATCTATTTATAGATATACAGAAAACAGCTTCTGTGATACCATATGTAGGATATTTTGGATAGCAAAACCATAATAAACTACAGCTTGTAGATTCTCGACTTTTGAGATTCTACAAGTTACAGCACATGCTGCTTTATTACTGGCAGTAAGGAACTGATGTCATTCAACAGCAGTCAAATTTTCCACACAAACTTCTTTATACTCCAACCGTCTTAGTGGGGAAAGCAGAACACCACCAGAAGCCCTTCGTCTCTGATCATGCAATTAAGAGTAGTTTCTAAATCTACTGAGAGAAGAGCTGAAAAAGTGTGTTTAACACCGTCTTTAATGTGGAAACTGTTGGTTTTAGATCATCCTGACGCTAAGGAAAACCACACGCACGGCCTTGTAAAAATACTCCTTGAAAACCAACAGCAATGCATTTCATTGTGATTTTAAGTCATACACCAACACAAAATATTGCACATTTGTGAGGTAGAAGGAAAACCCTAAATGGTTAATAAATAAAAATATGAAGAGTGTGGCACGCTTTTGTATTTTGATCCTTAACAGCATCAAGAAGTCCAAGGAGCACACCAGTCTGCTTAGAGATAATGTGAAGTTTGAAAATACACGGAAGAAAGTGCTCTGATCAGGTCAGAACAAAACTTGTTGGGCTGTATTGACATTGGTGGGAAACTAACACTGCACTTTACCCTGAAAACACCATCCTCATGGTGAAACATTTCGGTGGCGGGAGCATCATAGTGTGGGAATGCTTTTCTTCAACAGGGAAGAGGAGGCTCTTAGAAGTTAATGAAAAGATATATGCAGCTGATTACAAGACAATCCTTGGCAGCAAAATACTTGAAGTCGGCGCAGAGATTCACATGATAAAAAGGATAACAACCCTAAACATATAAACAGAGCTACAGCGTAATGATTTATATTACAGCATATTTAGGAGTTAGAATGGTCCAGTCAAAATCCTGACAAACATCAAATTAAGGGTACATGGCAAGACTTGAAAACTGATGTTCAGAGTTGCTCTCCATCCAGTCTTTCTGAGCTTGAGCTATATTGTAAAGAAAAATGGGCAAAAACAACGTGTTGATTCAGTAAGTGCAGAATACAAATGCACATCACACTTTTTTAGATTTTTTCATTTTCATTTTTCAGAGACATTTCATTCCATTCGGACCAGAACCTCTCAACATGAAACAGTTTCTTCCCCTCTGCTGTTGGACTCATGAACAATAACCCTAAGACTGTTCCCACCACCCGCTCTATTTCAGTCACATGATCCAGTGTTGTGTTTCTTTCCACTGTTCATAACCTGCACTCGTGTATTAATCTGTTTACCCCATTTTATTTTTATTCTTTGCATGCTTAGAAGTGTTTATCTTATGTTTGCACAGTGTACCGCAGCAATTTGCTAATGTTGTGAACTTGTTCACACATATGGCAATAAAACCTCTCTGATTCTGATTAGAAGAGGCGAACTTAACATAACCTCAACTACAACTACATTATTCACAGATAGGAACTGCTTGATGACACCAGTGAAACACTAATACCTCCTATGCACACTTCTCTCTTTACCTAACTTACTTCACTAGGCAGAGCTGATGTGGAAGCTATAAATGAACCAAATGCCAACCGAAGTTTTCAGTTGTTATCTCACAGGCACTGCCCTCAGGCTGACTAAGGTCTCCCTTTATCAATCACACACACACTCGCAGGGTTAATAAAAACCCCACAATAACCACTGGCATCATGCTGAGTAATAAGTCCTTCAGTAATAAGGTATCTATGACCATGTGAGAGCGTACAGGTCCAGCTGTCACAACAAGAGCACTCTTCAGAAAAAAAAAAGAAAAGAAAAAAACTTTCAGGAAAAGTATTGATAAGATGATCACATGATCTACTTAGTGCCTTGAAAACTGAAGCACTCAGCACAACAGTATCTGATTTGTTGAACTCTAACAGCTATTATAGCCACTCTGTAGGGGGATACATTAAATAATAATAACACATCAATAACTTTAGGCTGATGTTTTGTGATGACAGAGTGTTCTGTGCCAATACAGAACACATAACCTGCACAACTTTAACAGGCTCTTTTGGTTGTTGGTGAGATTTCACTCAAATGTCATGCAACAAATGTGACTTAGAATACCTACCAGCTTTTTGTTTTTACCCTCATCCTCGCTGGACTTCTTTTTGGAGGGCTTATTAGGATCCTCCCCACCGCTGGCTTGGTCCATTTTAACTCTTGAAGTCAGTTCCCTTCCAGAAGCAAGCGGTCTGTCTGTCCTCCCTTTAGAACTTGATTAACTCCACTTAAAAAGATCCCCACAGCAAAAAAAAAAAAAAGAAAAAGTATGTCCAAGTTATGTGTTTTCAAAATCCATTCCATTTAATTATGACCAAAAAACAACAACAAAAAGTTGTCCAAAATGATCCAAATAGCATCCAGCAGGGAGGTCTGGCTGTGTTGTCTCTTCTGATCGGTAGTCAAGTCACCTCAAACAGCAGGGTGTATTGGCTCTCTGAAAGTAACACAACATTGTGCAAACAGCAGATAATTACTCTCTCAGACCGTGCTGGACGTTAAGTTCCTGTTCACACGTGTTTCTCCTTGTCAGCATGCAGGGAGCCTGCCAAAAGCGGGCTAAAACACATGTAAACAAACCTGTCACTTTGCTATATTAACCTGAACAATAGGAAAATAAAAGCAGCTGACCAACAAAGCTATTTTTTTTATTTAGAATATAAACTTACAGTGATCAAAATTGCTTATAGAGAGGTGATCATGGAGAACCAGCTGCTTTAACAGGTTTCAACATTTTTTTGATAGCAACACGGTCACTGATCTGGATCAATAAGCGACAGACATGGTAGGAAAAAAGAAAATCACCGTTGTTCTCTATGCTTGAGATACTTTACAGCGCTTCACTCTTTACCCGATCAAGCTATGGGCGACTGTTACCCGGCCAACATACTTTATTTTAATTGAAACAACAGCAACACACAGCCGCATGTTACGATATTCTACAAAAACGCAACACAATGAATAAAAATATTGTAAAAGAAAAGTCAGATATTTCAAACGGGAGCTTACCTCAGCAACCAAACGTGAAAACCAGGCCCAGAGCGCAACCCGCCCCTTCAGACACGTGATTGGCCGATGAGATATTCCATAAATGGGAAACTGAATTCCTATTGGTCAGACGTGCTGACAGCGGTAAGGTCGGCGTGGCGTCGAATGGGCGGAGACTGTGATGGAGGAGAGGTCAATGTGTGATTTCACACAGCAGGAGGACGGGAAGCGGTTGTAAGAATAGATCGCGGACGAAAGAAAACACTTACATGGCTTTACTGTGCACCTGTGTGTTGTAATAATAAACATGCAAATCGCTTCTGTGTTAGCGACATTAGTAGTAATATTACAAGCTGTGTCCTGTTATTTATACATCAGTTACAGAGGAAATTAGCTCTTCAACATATTTAATAGTAGGTGCCAGTTAACCACCACCGCTGAGACGAATCTCAACATATATAAATAAATAAAAATCTAAAAAAAAAAATTAATTAATAATCATGTTTGGAAATAATACTTTACCCCTTACAGATTTTTATTTTATTTGAGATTTTCTTTATTAAGAGGGAAAAAGCCTGGCCAATTGTGGAAGAAAAGCAAATTCACCCTAAACCTATAACTGTTTGTACCACCCTTGGTGGATACAATTGCCAGCACTCATGTTTGATTACTGGCAGTAAATCTTTTACATCATTTTGCAGAGCTGTTCTTATTCAGTCTCATTAAGCCTGATTTAAGTCCATACTTTGAGTAGGCCCCTCCAAAACCTACACTCAGTTGGGCTTTTTTTGTGCATTCAGAGGTGGATTTGTTGGTGGGCTTTTAGATCATTGTTATGCTGCACAGTCCAAGTGTGTTTAAGTTTAAGCTCAAAAATAGCCAGGCATTCTCCAGTAGGATTTTCTGGTATAGAGTAGTTCGTGGCTCCATCAATTATGTCAAGTAATCTCGATGGAGCAAACCAGCCCCAGATGATCACACTACTATTGCCTTCTATAACTGTCAGTATAATGGGTTTTTTTAAAGAAGTCTGCTAGTTTTATGTCGGATGTAATAGGACACACACTTTCCAAAAAGTCTTGTGGATCATTGAGATGTTTTCAGTGAGAAAATAAATTCTGAAAGATTACCTACTTCATATCATAAAACAGGGTCAAATAGTCAAATGTAAGCATTTTTAAGCTACTTTAACAAAAAATTAAACTACATACCCCCGCTTAAACAAAGGCAAGTGAGGCTTGCAGTGCTGATGGGTTCTTTTGTGACCTCCTGAATCTTAGGAGTATTTCGGCTGTACACGCCAACAAAATGCATAATTTACTTTATCGATTATTTGTTAGAGCAAATAGGCAGAGTAAGAAAAAGACAAATTGACTTTCAAACCAATAAAACATTAATTCAAAATATTTTGAAAATCACAAACCTCCTATAAATGGAATAACACAGAGGAAATGTGGAGCTACAAGGCTACTCTTTGTAAACTATTCAACAGAAATACCACAACATTTTCATGACTGAAATAGATATATAAATGTAAATCAAAGATACTTTATAGGCTGGCATGTAAATGACAGTAAACTGGCCAACCCTGTAACCTAATATAGTAAACCTTTAATTGTAAATGTAATGTAAATACATACAGACAGCACCATCTGGAAACATTAGGCCTTGTCATCCTGAAAATTACTCAGCATTCATCGAAGGTTGGAATATTGCACATCACAAACCCATGCAAAAATAAAAGACAGTTCATTTCTAGTGGACATCCTTGAAACAAATTTCTAACAACTTCTGAACTGACAATCTGCACAAGGCTGACAACAGTTCTGCTCATCGTCTCCCTAACGTTCTGACACTACAAGCTACATTGGCTGTCAAAAGTGTACACACCCCCTGTTACAATCCCAGATTTCCCAGAGAAGAGATGTGATTTTCTGAAGCTTTTTTAGTATTCGATAATCAACTTAAATCGTTTTTTGCAGAGACGCTACAAAGGATCAAAACAATCTCATTGTATAAAGGTGATGAGAAGGGTACAAAAAAGCCTACAAAAAGCTCCACGCCGTTATTTATATACCATTGCACATTGAAGTTAGTCATCAATAACTGGAGAAAATGTGGGACAACTGCACCCACACCCCTTCATCCGTCCTTCCAAGATGATTTGCCTGATAATTTGTTAGGGAATGTGCCCAGTGCCTCAGTCCATGTCCTCCCACAACTTTTTCTCTTCAATTAATCAGACTCGCCTATTTATTGTTCCACTAATGACCCTCCTCACTATTTATTTATCTCCTGGTCTGACTTGCTTATAGTCAGACTCTTCTACACCCTATCTTATGTCTTGCCGGTCAGTTTCTGTGGTTTTACTTTTGCATCTTCTACAGTTCTGTTTTCTTCTGTTTTTTTCATCAAAACTTTCTGCGGTATGATGTTGCCTAGCTTCTGTCTGTGTTCAGGACCTCCAAAACCAGAAAACATACCCAGCTTGATTGCGCTTCATTTTGTTTGCTCGTTGATGGTGCCTCACTCTGATAATGAGCATCCTCAACTGGCTCCCATGAGCTCTGGTCATCAAGTTAACTTGCATACTGAACTGAACCAAAGTGGCACATGTTTAAACTTGCTTCTGACTGGAGGTAAAGCACAAAATGGAGCTGCTTGATTTTACATATGGAGATGCTCTAATTTAATGTTGTTTTTTCTGGACATGGAAACAATCCTACTTATGCTCAAACTGGTTGATGAGTCCCTTTTCTATTATATTTGTGCTATGGGGAATACACCTGTTGTACTTTTGCTGCTGTGCTCTATTGTTGAGGTTTCTGGAGGTTCTTGAACTGTAAAGTAAGTAACGGCGGTGTCCCCTAAAGCCATAGAACATTTCTGTGGTTGGAAATGTTATCCTCTGGCTTGAAATTCTTCTTCTTCATTTGGTACAAATACTGTTGCTTACCTGGGTCATTCGACCTCAGCTACCAATTAATTTAATAGCAAAAAATTTTCATTTAACATTTTCTAATTGAAATTGTCCACATGACCGACATCAGGAGCAGGAGTTTGAGTCATCTGGTAGCAGTAACTATATTAAACATAAATAGGTATGCAATTAAAAAAAAGTTTTAACTAAACATAACTAGTGAAATTATATGTTATAAAACCAATGGCAATCATCATTTCTGTTAATAAACATATGGTGGTAATAATAATACGCATAAACGTAACTAACAAAAAAATAAAGAAAGAATAAAACCTAATGAATCACCTGTTTGTTTAGGGAGACAGTGAATCTTCTTCCCACACTCTTGCTGCTCAGAGCACAATACCTTCATTGAGAGTTATCGTGTGAACCAGGGTGTTGTGTTCCAATCATTGCTGACAGGAGCACATAAATACCCACAACTCCTGCAAGATCATTTAATCTCGAACTGAATGTCGATTAAACACTCTTCTAATGCACTCCAAAACCATATGTTATTGGTTGTGCAAGATGTTAGACCCATGTGGAATTACCTTAGTGAATGATTAAGGATCATCTGATCCATATCTACCTACAAACTAAAGATCATTCACTAACATCTCTTATTCATAAAACTGAATCCAGATACTGTATTTACATGCACAATTGTTTTTTCTATCTCACATTAAATCAGACTAAAACATTATTTTCTTTTGGATCCATTAGGATTGCGAAAATTAGTTTTATTTGCCAAAAAGCCAAAAATAATGATTTTTTTTTTTTATTTGCTTCCAATTTAGAAGTTTCCATATATTTTATGATTGGTTGAAACATTTTCAATACCCTTCTATTAGCTTCAGCTAGAATCAGGGTTGTTAGCCAATTGGCTTGCACACACCTTTTCAGATACTTTTATTTTTTATTTTTTGAGACCAAAAGTAGAAAGTTGGAGGACCATCGTACTTCTGACTTCTGAGTAAAATAGAATAGAACAGACATATCTTTATTGTTCCTACAGAAGAAAGATTCAGGTGTACCAGAAGCAAGTTTAAGGTAAATGGGAACATGCAGATTCAGAGAAAGGTAATAAATATAAAAACTGAAAAATAGGAATAAGAGATTGTACAGTAAGGGCAAATTAACAACATAGTCAAAGTCAAGGTGTCTTATTTGTCTCCCTTGGGAGAAATTTACCTTGGACAGGAGAAGTTACACCACACAAGTCCAACACACTCATCCACAGCATCACAAAACACAATAAAGATATATATGGAATAATAAAAACAACCTTAAAAATTATTTTAAAAGGGTCTATAAATAGATAAATAACACTGGAAACCCTGTTCCGCTAAAAATGAGCCTGTTCATCTCAGACCCTGTGTTAATTTACAACCTTAATCGATAAGGGAAGAAACGACGGCTTACAGCTGTTGCGCTTACATAAGAACGCTCTGCACCTTTGCCCTGAATTCAATAAAGCATACTCAGAGTACAGAACATGAGCGGGATCCTTGAGAATGCAGTCTGCCTGTCTGAGGATGGTCTGCTCAAACAGTTCTTGAGGATTAATAGGAGCTGTCCTACCCATAATCCTCCATGCTGTCTTGATCAAAGTTCAAATCTGAGCTTTTGAGTTAACAGTTAAATTACCAAACCTAAAACCAGGCAATGCCATACCTTAGAATTGACTCAATCGTCGCTCTGTAAAAAATCGTCATAAGAAACAATAATATACAGTCAATAAAAATAGCATACTCAGATTAAAAGAAATATTCAACCGAATACAGGATTACAAGAAAGACGTGTTCAAGATGTACATGTATATTTGTGTCCACTATTAAATGAATACAAACTTTTAGCATGGCAGTATATTGTCCATTGTGGTTCAACAATGTCCTGCCTGAGACTTTTCCAGAGTCCCAGTTTTTGCGAACACTGTATTACTTAAACACTATATCCTAACACAAAATGATTAGGAGTATTGGTTACAGTCACACATATCCTTCTCTAGACACATATCCCACTTCTGGATGAATATAAATCTGCAATACCAAAATTTTTATTGTTACAACAAACACAGAGATGATCCAAACCCAACAGGACCACAACATCAGTGGTGTAATTTTTGGTCAATAGATGACACTTCTCACGCTTGTTCAGATGGGATTTTGTGGGATGTGTACACCATGTGCAGTCAGCCAACTTTAAATTAGCCACTTCATCTCTTCTTGGCCCAGCGCCCTACTGCAGATAGGAATATGGGAGCCAAATATGTGGTAGGACCTCGAAGACCAGGGCTCCCTCTTAAAAATGACAAACAGTCTCTCTAGTGTGACTTTCATTCAATACGGATGTTTTGGCTTGAAACTGGCTGGGAGACACACCAACCAGCAATGCAATGGAAACTGGCCTGGTTCGGTTACATAACCGAAGACAGCTAACAAGGGTAAACCCCTTGAAAGAGTGGGTGAGAACAGAAACCCCTCTTGCAACAACTTGGGCTCTGTGACAAGCTCTTTCGTATTCGTTTAAAGAAACAGTCCCGTGTGTTATCTTTAAGCTCTCATATCTAATGTTTTTCTCCTAACAACAACAACAAAACCCTGGTGTAGCTGTTAAAATTCGATATTTCAATGGTATCTTATCTAATTTACATGTAGTTAATCATTGTACATATTTAGTAAAATCAATAAAAATATATTAGTTATTTGGTAAATGACGTAAAAGAAAAAAGAAATCCAGATTTACCAAAACACTTGCACTTGTCGCCTAAATTTTCAGTACAAAACCACTGTCAGTAAACATAATAGGATCTTTTATATCTTCTGGTTTTTCCTGTATAGGTATTGATGACTGATAGTAACTCACCAAATGCTTGTTAATGATGGATACATGGAAGCAAACTGCCAAAAACAGCTGCTACATTTTGAGCATTCAATGCTTTTCAAAAGTATTCAAAGCCTTTTTTTCTCTTATTCCAACTATGTTTGCCATGTCTTCTTTGCAAAACCCACTCATCTAAGCAGGAGTTTTCAAATATTATCACAGATTATCAGTGTGATTTATGTTTGGTCTTTGACAATGCCATTCTAGCACAGGATTAGGCTTTAAAGTGAACATAATCATTGCATCTTTGGGTGTCTGTTTAGGGTCGATTTCCTGCTAATTTGGTTAACCTCACAGGTTTTTTTCAAAGATTGTCCTGTTTTTACTTCCATCTAACCCCACAGCATGATGCTACCGCCACAGTGTTTCACAGTGGAGATGCTGTGTTTAGCTACATGCTTTTGCGCGTACGGTTAAGTTTAGTTCTGGTCTCCTTTGATCAGAGCATTTTCTTCCAAATGCTTGCTTTGTTCCCCACATGTGTTGTTGAAAACCTTAAACTTGACATCATATGACTTTGATTTGTGAAATGTACAGCCAAAACTAATCTCTGCAGCTCCTCTACAATGATCAATCTTGGCTGATTCTCTGATTGGTGCGCTCCATTCCTGGCCTGTCAATATATCTGGGCAGCCATGTCTTGGTATGTCGGGACACACTTCCCATGTTCTGAGTGTTGACTGGATAGGGCTTCATATTCTGAAAAAAATACACTCAGATATATTTCATACAAACTTCTGACTGTGACTTAGTTTTATAATACATGAATGACATTTGGAAAAAAGGCAATAACAGGGTAACACGTTTTTCCATCATCATTTTATTAATCCGGGGTTGAGTCTTGGAGGGAGCAGCCTAAGCTGAGAAGCCCAGATTTCGCTCTCCCCAGCCGCTTGGGCCAGCTCCCCCAGGAGAATCTCCTAGACATTCCCAGCACATGTTGGGAGGGATGATGTTTGTCGTCCTCATGGTCTTACCCTACATACATGGAACACCACACCAGGGAGGCGTCAATGAGGCATCCCAACCACAGATCAGAGATCTGATTCTTCCATATATTCCTAACAGAGCACTTCTCTCTCAGACTGCAGATTTATTGGTAGTTCCTAGGATTTCTAAAAGTAGAATGAGAGGCAGATCTTTTAGTTATCAGGCTCCTCTCCTGTGGAACCGGCTCCCAGTTTTAGTCCGTGAGGCAGACACTCTGTTTACTTTTAAGGCCAGGCTTAAAACTTTCCTTTTTGATAGAGCTTATAGGGTGGCTTAGGTCCTCCTGAGCTATCTCTGTAGTTATGCTGTTATAGGCTTAGATTGTTGGAGGACAGACTGACCACTCTTCTTCACTCTGCTACTTTTCTCTTCTACTACTCTCCATTTGCATTATTTGCTGTTATTTCAACTGTAAAAATTTTCTCAGTGTTTTTCTCTCCGTAGAAGGTATACCTGGTCTGGCATCCTGTTTAGCTGCAATGCCCGGAGGGCATTGACTGGGATGAAGCTCCCAGTAACTGAGCATCCCCCTGTCCTGTTATCAACTTTTGAAAGAAAGTACTCTAGAGAGTACTCTTATATGAGATCTTCTGTTCTTTCTGTGTTTCTGCCTAATCTTCTCAAACCCCCAGAAGGTTGTGGCAGATGGCCGCTCGTACTGAGCCAGATTCTGCTGGAGGTTTCTCTCTGTTAAAGGGGAGTTTTTCCTCTCCACTATAACTACATGCTTGTTCAGTATGAGGGACTGCTGAGGTATTGCTGTGGTTGGAGTCTGCATCAATGGGGCGCAACTTTCAGTCTGCTGGGATTCCTTAGATAGAAAACTTTTAAACTAATTGGAATGTTTTTATGATGGCATTGAAATAACTTTTCTTGTAAAGTGCCTTGAGATGGCATCTGTTGTGAACCGGCACTATATAAATAAGCTGAATTGAAATCTAATTTAAATTCAATTGATGAGGTAATGCCAGTTAATAAAATGTTATGTATCTATCTGTGTATCAGTGATCAACACATGCAACATTGATGCAACAACAGCATTTTTGCTAACGTAAATTTAATCTATATTAGTCTGTCTCTATGCTTGGTGAGCCATCAAAGACTTTCCACTGCAGATGTGTATTTAATTATAACCAAATGCTCTGTACTGGGGGCAATACTTTCCCAGGAGTCCTTCATCCACTCTAAGATGATTGGCCAACTAAAGGATCAAGCTGATATTCCCCAGTTTCAAAATAAGGTTGTAGTGATTATTCCTTTTACATAGCGTTTTACATTAGACTGTATCAATCTAGGGACATTTAGATTTCTTTGTTCAAAATAATATATTATTTAATCATATTTTCTCTGGTTCTGCAGGAAACTGCAATCGAAACCTGCAATTAAAAGCTAAAAGACTTAAGCCATTAGGGAAGTGTTAGTGACAAGGTAAAAGCCATGTGTGACTTCTTTCTGAGATGTGAAGGCATGGGAGAAATTTGTGAAAGGAAGTGAGAGAAGCCAGTCGTGGTTGTGATTGATTCTGAAAAAGTGCCTTCCTATTATGAAAGCCGCTTTAAGAATTTAATTTCAGATCTATCAGGACTAAAACACAGCAAAAAAACCCACAAACAAAACCCCACCCAAGGTCATTTCAACTGACTGTCAGATTTCCTGTATAAAAACCATGTTTTTAAACCTCGCAGGTTTTTGTATTTGACTTGCCTTGTGAGGGTTGGTTTAAAGATCTCTCATGGCTGCATGAATGAGCTGTTTGAAGGGTGCTTGGAAGCACTGCTCAGGTGACGCAGAATCAATGATGAATATATTCAAGGGAGAAGAGAGTCACCAGCCACTGCTATGCTGTCCAAACACAAAACAACGCAGAGGGTGCTTTCACATCATTTATGGGGTTTGTGGCAGAGCAGCTAACGTGGCAGCAGAGTCTCTGTTTCAATTCACCTCAGCTTATGAATGACATTAAGTCCGTTGACATTCACTGCATTATGATTAGAGTAAAACACAATGGTAACTGAGAAAAATAAGTCATAAACCTGACTTGTAATCATCCAGATAACAGTCATAACACTTTAAACCTTAAATGGATTTGTGAACACTATAATGTTAAAACGTACATTTCTAGTTTACTGCTAATGTTGAACATGTATGAAGGAAGGCACTGACCCAAAGTCAGCTTTATGGTCTTAAAATGTCAAAAAAATAGAAATATCAGCAAGGTATTATAAGTAGACTGATTCCCTAACTTTTAAGATGTATCTATTTAAAGTTGCTCAGTCTTCTGAGGCCATGGGAGCTGACCTATGGTGCTCTTTTCACAGGTACCATGGTTTAAACCACCATGGACATAGTGAAACTCTGCCTCTATCTTTGTCAAAACCACACATGATTATGGGCTTTTAATGATTAATCTGAAATAGTTTATTTTTCCCCCAGAATGTATTTTTTTTCAGAACAAAAAAACTGGGTGCGAAGGTAAAAACTGCACATCCGGGCTAAAATATGTACATAAACCTTCACTAATATTTGGTTAAATGCCCCCTTTTACAAGCTTGTGACAAAATGTTAACTACGTGTCAAACATGGTTTTGAAATGGATAAAGCCGTCTAATATTAAGCTTCTAGAACGGAGCCAACCTCAGCTCTAAATCCCTTGCCTGAAAACCAACCAATTTCACCAGACTGGATCTAGCTAGGTGTGGTCACTAACTAAAAGGCTCTCTGAAGTGACAGATTGGAACTGGCTCCTGCCTGGGGGGAGTCGAACTGGAGCCACCTTTTTCTTTGTCCTACGAAAGCTGCACGTGATTGGTCAACTCCATGATGTGTGGTGGTCGGCGTCTGTGTGTCTGCACTGAGCAGGAAGGGGCGGGAGCAGGAGGGGGATGGGAGAGGGAGGGGAGGGGGGTACAGACACAGATAGCACTTTTTTTGCAGTACTCTGTTCCATGGTGAATATAAGACAAATAATTCAATCCAATTCAATTCAAAAATACTTTATTGATCCCCGAGGGAAATTAAGTGTTGGTACAGCTCATACAATTAATTCTTTAAGAAGTTCTTGTGGATCATGATGGCTGTGGGCAGGAACGATTTCCTGTAGTGGTCTCTGTTGCAGCGAAACTGAAGAAACTTCCGACTGAATAGACTCTGTTGTTGCAGGATAGTCTCATGAAGAGGATGCTCAAGGTTGTCCATAATTTTATTTTATTTTATGAAGAATCCTTCTTTGCATCATCATCTCCAGATGTTCGACAGTTGTCTCCGGAACAGAATCAGCCTTCTTTATCAGGTTGTTTAGGCTTTTTAAATCCCTGGCTCTGATGCTGCCACCCCAACAGATGACGGCTGAAGAGATTACACTCTCCACAACAGACTTGTAGAAGATCTCCAGCATCTTGCTGCAAACCTTGAAGGACCTAAGCTTCCTCAAGAAGTACAGTCTGCTCTGTCCCTTCTTGTAGATGGCTTCACTGTTGCGCCTCCAGTTCAGTCTGTTGTCCAGGTGAAGTCCGAGGTATTTACCTTCACATTCAAGGTAAAATGATTGTTTTCACACCATGCCACAAAGCGGTCCACCAGCTCTCTGTACTCAGCTTCTTGTCCATCTCTGATACACCTGACAATTGCAGAGTCATCTGAGTATTTCTGCAGATGACAGGTCTATGATTTGTACTGGAAGTCTGAGGTGTACAGAGTGAAAAGGAATGATGAGAGTACGGTCCCCTGCGGTGCTCCTGTGCTGCTGACCACCTGGTTTGACACACAATTCTTCAGTCTCACAAACTGTGGTTTGTCAGGCAGTCGTTGATCCAGGCGGTTGTTGAGGGCTCCACCTGTGCCTTCAGGAGTTTCTGACAAAGCAAATCAGGCTGAATTGTGTTAAATGCACTGGAGAGATCAAATAACAAGATCCTCACAGTGCTGCCTGCTTTGTCCAGATGAAAGCGGGTTGGTTGAAGCAGGTGGATGATGGCATCTTCGACCCCAACTCCACGGCGATAACCAAACTGCAGCAGGTCTTGATATGTTCTTGTTTGCTTATTCAGGTGGGCCAACAGTAGTCTCTCCAGGACCTTCATGATGTGGAGTGTCAGGGCAACAGGTATATAGTCATTGATGACTGATGGGTGAGTTCTCTTTGGTACTGGAACAAGGCATGATGTCTTCAACAACAGTGGGACCTTCTCCTGGGTCAGGCTAAGGTTGAAGAGGTGCTGCAAAATCCCATAAAGCTGCTCTGCACAGGCTTTCAGGACTTTGCATTGTTTCGGTTCAGTTTTTCCAGCTGCCTCTTCACCTGACTTATAGAGACAGACAAGTGGGAGTGGGAGGCAAAGGGGGTAGCAGCATCTCCTGGCTTGGTTGAAGACAAACTAGTGGAATCAGAAGAGTCCATGACTGAGGTGAAGGATAAAACATCTGAGATGTGACAGGAAACCTGTGGGTCAGAGGAGGGTGGGATGTCTGTTTGGCTGGGGATAAGAGAGGAGGATGCTGAGTTAGTTTCTGAACTGAACCTGTTAAATAATGTGTTGTTCATTGGCTCTGTCCAGACTTCCACCTATCCATTCCTTCCTGTGCTTAAAGCCTGTGATATTTTTCATTCCTGACCAGACATCTCTGATATTGTTCCTCTGTAGTTTGTTCTCCAGCTTCTTCCTGTATGCCTCTTTGCTGTCTCTGATCTTGACATTAAGTTGCTTCTATATACTCCTCAATAAATTCCCTGTCTCCCTCGCTGAAGGCTCTTTTTTTCTTGTTTAGCAGTTTTTTTCAGGTCACTGATGATCCAAGGTTTGTTATTAGGGAAGCATCTCACTGTTCTGGTGGGGATGATGTTGTCCACACAGAAGTTTAAATAGACAGTCACACAGTCAGACATGGCTCTGATGTCCTCTCCATGTACTTGGCAAAAAGTCATCCAGTTTGTGGCCTTTAAAACAACCCTGCAGGGCTTCTTCACCTTCCTGTGACCATTTTCTCACAGTTCTTTTTGTCACAGGTTGCCTCTGAACAAGTGGTTTATATTCTGAGCAGAGAAAAACAAGACTGTTATCCGATTGTCCCAGAGGAGGTCTTGGTTTGGATATGTATGCATCCTTTATATTTGCATAAAACAAATCCAAGGTCTTGTTTTCTCTTGTGGAGCAGCTGACAAACTGTTGAAATGTTGGAATTGTAGACGAAAGCGTGGCATGATTAAAATCACTAGATATGGCCACAAATGCATTCGGGTGCTGGGTCTGTAGCTTAACGACAACGGAACTGATGACATCACATGCATTGTCGGCAACAGCTGAAGGTGAAATGTAAACAACTGCCAAAATTACACTGGCGAACTCTCTTGGTAAATAATAAGGACGAAAACTTACTGCCAAGAGTTCAATATCTGTGCTGCAGAGACGACACTTCATAGTAACATGACCTGGATGACACCATCTGTTGTTGACAAGCACTGCTACTCCACCTCCTTTTCTTTTCCTGCTCGTCTGCAGATCTCTATCTGCTCGTATAAGATAAAATAAGATAAGATAGACCTTTATTGTCCCACAATGGGGAAATTCTCCGTGTTGCAGCAGCACAGTGGATAGTTAAAAAAGAATAAATAATTATAATAACAATAATAATGTAAAAAATACATACAATAAATGATCAATATATGAACAATATTAAACTTAGTCCTTGGCGTGTGTGTGTTGTCTACAAGGAGCAGTGCTGGTGTTAAACAGTCTGACTGCAGCAGGAAGGAAGGATCTGCGATATCTCTCCTTCACACATTTAGGGTGAAGGAGTCTATCACTGAAGGAGCTGCTCAGTGCAGTGATGGTGTCCTGCAGGGGATGGGAGTCATTGTCCATCAGTGATGATAGCTTTGCTACCATCCTCCTTTCTCCCACCTCCTGCTCTGTGTCCAGAGGGCAACCCAGGACAGAGCTGGCCTTCCTGATGAGCTTGTCCAGTCTCCTCCTGTCAGCAGTAGACATGCTGCTGCTCCAGCACACCACCCCAGAGAAGATGGCGGATGCCACCACCGCGTCATAGAAGGTCTTCAGGAGTACCCCCTGCACACCAAAGGACCTGAGCTTCCTGAGCAGATGGAGTCTGCTTTGACCCTTTTTATAAAGCGCCATGGTGTTCTGGGCCCAGTCCAGCTTACTGTTCAGGTGAACACCCAGGTACTTATAAGATTTCACTCTCTCTATCTCCATTCCCTGGATGTTCACCGGTTTTGGGGGGACGTGACTGCTCCTGCGGAAATCCATCACCAGTTCTTTTGTTTTCCCTGCATTGATCTGGATGTGGTTCCTCTGACACCAGCCCACAAAGTCCTGAATCAGCTCTCTGTACTCCCTGTCATCGTTGTCTGTGATGAGGCCGACGATGGCAGAGTCGTCAGAGAACTCCTGCAGGTGACAGCTAGCAGAACTGTGTCTGAAGTCGGCAGTGTACAGGGTGAACAGGAAAGGAGCCAAGACTGTTCCCTGTGGGGCCCCTGTGCTGCAGACAACTATGTCGGAGACACAGTCCTTGCTCTTCACAAACTGTGGGCGGTTGGTCAGGTAGTCCATGATCCATGACGTGAGGTGGTGATCCACGCCGGAGAGCTCCAGCTTGTCCCTCAGCAGCAGAGGATGGATGGTGTTGAAAGCACTGGAGAAATCGAAGAATGTGATTCTCACAGTGCTTCCAGGCTTTTCCAGGTGGGAAAGAGCTTTGTGAAGGAGGAAGATGACGGCGTCATCCACCCCGATGGCAGGCTGATAGGCAAACTGCAGTGGGTCCATGGTTGGTCCCACTAGAGGGCGGAGATGGGCGAGGACCAGCCACTCCAGTGTCTTTATCAAGTGCAATGTTAACACTACTGGCTTGTAGCTGTTGAGTTCCTTTGGGTGCGGCATCTTTGGCACCGGTACCACGCAGGATGTTTTCCACAGTTGTGGAACTCTCCCCAGCTTCAGGGTCAGGTTGAAGATGTGCTGCACAATCCCAAAGAGTTGGTCTGCGCAAGTCTTGAGAAGCCTGAAACTGATGCTGTCTGGACTGGCAGCTTTATTCACCTTGATCTTCCTGAGCTCCTTCCTCACCTGATCAGCAGAGAGGGACAGACTGCGGCTCGGGGGCAGGGTGCTTTGAGATGGGAGGCCAGGTGGAGGTGTAAGAGGAGGTGTAAGCGTCAGTGGGGGGGCAGTAGATGGGGAGATAGCTGGGTAGCTGGCTGTGATCTGAGTGCTCTGCATGTAGGACTGGGTGAGATAGGGGGGGAGAAAGCGGGGTTGCAGCAGTGATGTTTGATCCAGGGGAGGGTTAGGTGTCTGGTTGAACCTGTTAAAGAATAGGTTCAGATCATTCACCCACTTTTGATTCCCCCCAGGCTGGGAGTCTGGTTTTTTGTACCCTGAGATGGTCTTCAGGTCCTTCCAGACTCCGCTGATGTTCCTCTGCTGCAGCTGCTCCTCCATCCTCTTCCTGTATCTGCTCTTTGCCTCTCTGATCTTCCACCTCAGCTCGCTCGGCACAGTCTTCAGCTCCTCCTTGTTTCCTGACCTAAAGGCTCTCTTCTTCTCCTTAAGCAGGGCCTTTATGTTCGGATTAATCCAGGGTTTATTGTTGGAGAAGCACCGTACCGTCCTGGTAGGTACAGTGTTGTCCACACAGAAGTTTATATAATCTGTAATGCAGGTAGTGAGACTGTCAATGTCCTCCCCATGAGGGTCACAGAGTTCCTCCCACACAGTTGTCTCAAAACAGTCCCTCAGAGCTTCTTCAGTCTCCTTGGACCATCTTTTTTCTGTGTGGGTCACAACCGGTTGCCTGTGCACGAGGGGTTCATACACAGGCTGGAGATGAACCAGGTTGTGGTCTGATCTTCCCAGGGGAGGGAGGGGTGTTGGGTTTTATGCCTCCTTGGTGTTGGCATAAAATAAATCTAGTATTTTACTGTCTCTGGTGTGGCACGTGACGTACTGGGTGAATTTCGGCAGGGTGGAGGATGGGGGTGCATGGTTGAAGTCTCCAGAGATGAGGAGGAGGGCATGTGGGTGCTGTGTCTGCAGCCTGCTTACAGCTGAGTGCAAGACATCGCAGGCCGTGTCACCATTAGCAGAGGGGGGGGAGGTACGCCACTATCACAATAATATGAGAAAACTCCCGTGGAAGATAATACGGCCTCATGCTAACGGCTAACAGTTAAATGTCCTTGCAGCAGTGTTGTTCTTTAACAGTTATGTGTCCATGGTTATCCCATCTGTTATTTACAAACACAGCCAGTCCTCCGCCTTTGCCCTTACCGCTATCCTGTGTCCTGTTAGCCCGCAATAAATAAAATCCATCCAGAGAAGCTTGAGAGTCCGGGTACAAGGAGTTCAACCATATCTCTGTAAAAAGCATGATGCTACACTCTCGATATTTCCGCTGGTACCGGGTTAGCGCCGTTAGCTCGTCCATCTTGTTATGAAGAGATCTCACGTTTCCCATGACAACGGACGGGAGGACCGGTCTATGTCGTCTTCTCCCAGCACGGCGTTTAACTCCAGCACGGGTCCCCCGTCTTTTCCTCCTCAGCTCCTGAGGGATATCGGGTCTCTCTCAGGGCTGCGCAGCTGTGTTGCGGAGCGCTAACAGCTGATCCCTTGTGTAAACAAAAAAGGGAGCCATGGCAACAGGTGTCCGGGCACAAAAAGTGAAAAACACAAGTAACAAAAAAAACAATGGAAAAGTGCAGAGCTGCTATGAAAAAATTATATCCGTGGTGCCGTTGTTGTCTCTGTACTCAAACACGCCGGATGATATGAGGTATTAATGTTTCATGGTCTTTAAAAAGAGAGAAAAAAGCTCAACTCGGAGCGAGAGCCGCTGCAACTGCTGGCACTCAGCGCGGCGCATGCTGAGCGCATGCTGAGCGCATGCTGAGCGCATGCTGAGCGCATGCTGACTATACTTTCCTGACTGAAAGTATAGTCAGGAAGCCTGGCAGAGAGACGTTGGAGTCGGGGATATGATCCTGCAGCCACGTCTCAGTAAAACACATAACACAGCATTCCCGATACTCTGGCTGAGTTCTTGTAAGGGTTTGGAGTTCCTCCATCTTCTTAGCCAGTGATCTCACATTGCCCATTATGATCGATAGAAGAGATGGTTTGAACTTCCTCCTTCTCTGTCTCCTTTTCGCTCCTCCTCTGCATCTACGCCTCCTCCTTCTCAACTCACCAGGAATTTGTGGCTTCAGTTGAGGTATTATTTCAGCTTTTGCAATGTTAATCAGCTGTTTCTGGCTGTAAATCATCTTGTTGCCATGGTTACGAATCATAACAAGTTATCAAAAAGTGAAGAATTAACAGCAGAAATCCTTCCAGCTTCATAGCACCACAAACTAGAAAGTACACAGGTCCAAAGAAATGCAGTCTTCCTCAAGAAAACAGAGGAAACAACGTATGTAAAAACAAAACTCAATATTTGGCCCACAGAACCCCTCCAACATGCAGCGACCCAGAGCAGCACAATTCTAAAATGTAAATTAAATGAGAAACATTTGATATAATTATGTTTGTAGATTAGTAATTAATTTTACACAAAAATGTACATTCTCTTTGCTGATAGCTTATTGGGAGCTGAAAGAGCTGGGGTTTTTTAGTAAGCAGAGCCGTAAGAAGCAGCTCTCCTAAGAATTGGAATTCCCATCATTAACTTGAACAATTCTGGCAAGACGATTGAACAAAATATTCAACTTGTATTAAGTAACTTGAGTAAGAATGGGTTGAAGTACTGCTACTTTTACTTAAGTAAAATTTTTGGCTACCCTACCCACTTGTGTTGATGACAGTGGGATGGTGTCTTCAGGATGATGTGCAGTGTTAGCTTTTTTTCCACACATAGCATGCTGTGGATCTCTGCAGCTCCTACTAAATTACAGTAGGACTATTAATGGGGGTGGGGGGGGTGGGGGGAGGGGGGGTGGGGTATGTGCATGTCATGCTTTATTTTTTTAAATAATAGAAATAGAAAGCATCCTTCTTTTTCCTTCTACTTCACAATAATCCAGTATACCAACCTTCCTTTATATGGGACATGTGGACAAGTTCAAGAGTTATGAATACTTTTGCAAGGCACGCTAAACACAAATATATGCACAGATATGATTATATCAACACCAGCTTTGCTGATGTAGCTTGTAAACATGCGTCTGCATCTCTGCAAGGCTGAAACCAAACTTCATGCTCCTGTTTATACACTTTTGCTTCCAGAATAAACAAGCAGAAGTGGGCGGAAATCAGTTTGAGCAAACTATGAGTAAACATATTGACTTTCCGCCAGGAACAGCTTCACCCCTAGATGGGCCTATTGTTCAGGGCTGCCAGCAAATAATGCAGGATACCCTCCCAAGTCTTCCTGTCTAAGAGTCACAAAAAATTGCCATCATAGGATCAAGACACAAGATGTTGAGTGTAAATTTAGGATCACTAACAGATCTAAACCACACATTCACGGATGGAACACGCAAACCCTACACAATCAGCGCCACTGCTGCTTCTTGTTTAGAGTCGACAGTGCTGGCCGCCACCAAAACAACAGTAAGGATGAAAAACAGGAAGAACCTCTAAAACAAAGAGAGGCTCAAAGGTTTTCAACCTAAGGGGAAAGTGAGTAGGCTGGAGAGTAGTGATAAATACATTACTTAAGGTGCTAAACACCTTTCTATTGTTCGTCGATTTTTACAGCTCTTACAGTATGTATGTGATTCAGGAAAACTTTCTACACAGAACAGAAAAACCAAAATGTAAAATTGAAACAAAAACAAAATTAAATGCATAAAGTAGCTTGAGAACTATTTAGGGAGTCAAACAAACCAGGGATGAAAATCTTAAAAAATTTAAATGAGCAAGAAGACAAAGAATTAAGGCAGATGTGGCAGGCAAGAATGTAGCCTTTTACATCCTTATGGAGCAATGGCCACCAAAACTTACTGGAGATGAGTGCTATGGTGCGACTAATTCTGGGGTGATTGGGGGAACTTGGTGCTGTGAAACCAATGGATGACTCTGGACAGGACTGAGGTTGGGACCAAGGTTTGGTTGGATGGACTGGTGCCAGGATCTGGTTCTTGTAATTGTGCATTCATAGCATTTTCTTCTATCTCCCAGGTCAAAGAACAGATGGTGCAGTTGTGGGTTAGAATGGGTGCTGGAGCCTTGTCACTGTCGTCTGTGAGTATTGATGGGAGAGAGCGTCAGGTTTAAGGTTCTTAGATCCTGGACAGGATATGAACAGGTTAAACCAGGAAAAGAACAAGGACCAATGAAACTGACAAGAGTATAAACATTATAATGAGTCTTGAATGATTGTTGTTCAGCTAAGGATCTCCTGAGAGTATTGGCTGGGTCAGATTGGCCTTAGTGTTCTGTCAAGGTTTTAGATAACTGCCTGACCCCACATGCAAAAAACCTTCAGGGGACCAGAAAGATTTCAAAAGGTTTATTGAAATGATGGCGAGTGTAGATCAGGGAGGTGCTGGGGATCGGGAACAAGACTGAGAGAAATGTGTATAAATAAATGCTTACAGAACGGATAAGGTGGAAACGCCTGGGGAGAATGAGTGGAGCTGGAAGTAGAAAGGTGTGGTGGCTGATCCGAAGGCTGAGATAAGCTGAGAAGGTGAGTTGGGAGATTGGTAATGATTAGGTTGATTATGAAGAATTGTTTACTGGAAGGTGTTGGAGGGGAGACAGGACGCATGTCGATGATGATGAGTCCAGGAGTTATCAGACCTTTCCTCGAAGTTAATCAAGGAGCTGGAACCAGTCGTGGAGATCAGCCAGGAAATCCTTGAAAGGAGGAATGGGTCTGAAGATGAGAGATCTGAAGCTCAGGACTGAGATGACTTGAAAAGGTACCTGTAGGAGGAGGACAAGGAGAGGTGAGGCTCTGGAGTAAACATAGAAAATAACTGAGCGTTTCATGGAGGGCTAAAAATGTTACCACTCAGGCAAAACTCAGGCAATGAGTGACTGGCTTCCAGCTCCCATTATCCTCCTGCTGATCTAATGATGAGCTTGCAGAAGCACACCTGCACTTCTCCACCCACCAGAGCTGAGACTAGTGCCTCTGCTGCACCCTCCAGTGGATCACATGTGGAACTGAAGTTAATTCACCAACACCTCACAAACCAAAACTCCAGACTCATAATACATTCGTTGTGGATAAAAGGCTATATCAGCCATGAGATCTGTTGCTCAGATGGCAGTCTCTAACAGCTAATGAAAACACGTAATCTGAGATTAGAATACAAACTCAAACCATTAAAGAAAATAACATTTTAATTTTTTCACCTCACTTTACAGGCAAAAATTCCTTGCATTTTATCAGGATTTTATGTGGTGCACCAGCATAAAATGCTGTATATTTGTCAAGTCATGGAAATAAATACATATTTTTTAACATGTAAAAATCTAAAAAGTGAGTATTTTTATTCAGCCTTTATTGCTATGATATCCTTGGACAAAATTTTCAGATTTTTTGAAAAATTGTTCCTTTTTACTTAATTATTAATTATTAATTATTAATGTGTTATTTTCTGTAGAAATGCAACAAAAAGTATGAAAAAATTAAATGGCTGTGAATTCCGCTGTAAAGCACTACTATACTAACAGCAGAAATCCAGAAACATACAGAAAGTCAACAAGCAAACATACCGTGTAACATGTCAGACAGTCAATGATACCTACTTATATTTACTACTCAAAACCTACTGCAAGCATTAATATTGATTCTTCTCAATTTGTTTCCTCACTGTGGTCTGTATAGTGTTGCACAACAGCACTCTGCCCACAGAAAGTCAGGGGCTGTGTGACCCTGACCGAGGCCTTTAGCCTCGAATGCTCGACAGGCCAAAGATGCAAGACAGGGTTGTGGATTCAGAGGTGAGAGATGAATATAAAATCTGAGTAAAAAAAAAATTATAATAATGAATTCAGAGAGCAAGCTTGGAATCCCATAGTCTAAATCATGTTTTCAGTGTATTAAACTATGTCAGGACTGTATGATTCCTAACCTTTTGGTAGCCTTAATGACCTTAATAAAGAACGACAAAAATAATACAATTATTTCTTCACAGTTTCTGTTCGTAGTGTGGCTATAAAAAATTATTTTTCACAAATCTATACAGCAAACAGCATGGGTAAAATATAATTTACTGCTCACTTTACCCACAAAAAGCAAAATTATTTAGTCCTATAGAATATATGAAGTAGAAAAAGGGGGCTTAACAAGCAGAATTTCTTAGTGCAAGTAGAACATTCCTGAACAAATACAACGAGAACATATTGAGCTATATAGCACAGACTAATGCAACTCCTTAAATAACACGCTATGAGATAAAACAACAACTAAACAGACATCCAAGAATTTTACCAACTATAGCAATAAAGTATGAAATGAAACATGGTAAAAACTATTACTACAAAGGATCATTGTATACTAAAATAAATTGTGGGTTTTTTTTTATAAACATGGATTTGGTGCATATAAAAACACATTTTTCACAGTGTGAACGAGTAACTTATCCAAGCAAATGTATTCAGCAGCAGGCCTGTACAATTTCTGTTTATCTGGTAATTTTGCATTGTATTTCTTTTAGAGATGCACCGATATGAAAATTTTGGCCGATCTCGATATCCGATATTAATTTTTCTGTTATGGCCGATGACCGATATTTACCGATATCGATATGTGTTTTTTAAAAATGTTGCTGAGATGATAAAAGTTTGTACAGACTGAATTTCTTTATTTTCAGAATGTATTTTATTTCAAAATAACAAGGTTACAGGGCTACCATAAAACATAAGTAACCAACTTTTACCACAAGTCAAGCATGCCAGTATTCATGGCAACATGTTTTCAGCTCTGTGCACTCCAGTTAAACTCAAATTTGTAAAAAAAAAAAAAAAAGACTATATAATAAAGACTGGGTGTGATAATACTATACCTGCACACTTGCGTGGCTTGTCCGGCCTGCCTGGAGTTCCATGGTCGAGTTTTCCTCCAGAATTTCATCATGCATGTCAAGCAGCGACTTTCCACCCTCGTCACTTGTTCTTATCTTCTTCTTTCGCGGTTCTTCTGGGTCCGGTGTCTCCGTAGCGCTGTCACTGTGCGTCATTTTGTCCACTTGCTGCTGGAGCATATTTACCGCCGCTTGCTTGGTGACTGTGTCAAAATAACGGTCTTTGTACCGCGGGTCAAGGATCGTTGCCAAGTAGTAAAGCGGCTCAGAGAAAGCGCTTCCAAATCGCTCGTTCACAGCTTCCAGTAGCGTGTGCTTAGCTGTGCGGACCCCACTGTCGGTGTTAGCCGTCTTGCTCAGCAAACGTTTCAGTGCCACAACAGACGGAATCACGTCCGCAGTAGTAGCCTGATGTAAGCTGATCTCCCTCGTTAATTGTTCAAATGGAGTGAGAAGCGTGGTCATGTGTTCAATGAGGCCCCACTGATATGCACTTAAACACGCGGGAAGCTCATGATCTGCTCCATACACACCAAGGGCGCGCTTCTGATCCAGTAGACTTTTCATCATAAGAAATGTACTGTTCCATCTGGTCACCACATCTTGTTGTAGCATCATGTTTTTCATGCCTAACTCTTGCTGTATGTCTCTCAGCCGAGAGGTAGCGAGTTGAGAGTGGCGAAAATGTCCGACTATTTTCCTCCCGATCGCCACACAGTCAGAAATGCTCCGCTGGCTTAACACTCCATCATGCACCGCTAGCTGCAGCTTGTGAGCCATGCAGCCCAGGCTTTTGACGCCGCACTCCTCCATTGCCTTCTGCATATTCCGCGCATTGTCACGAAGCACAACATGTACATTGTCTTTTTTAATTTTCCACGTAGCAAACATGCAGTCAAATGCGCCAGCGATGGCGACTCCCGTATGCGATCCTGCAAACTGTTGCGCATGTAAAACAGCTCTCTTCATTTCAAAGTTTTCATTAATCCACTGAGCAGTAAGGCTCAACATACTCATCTGACTTATATCTGAGCTCCATATATCCGTCGTGAAGCTAATGTCAGTCACATTGTCCAACAATTTGTGGACATGCGTGGCCACGACTTCGTACAAAGCAGGGAGGGAGACGTCGGAAAAGTAGCGCCGACTTGGCAGGCTGTAGCGGGGCTCAATATGCTCCATCAACCGGCGAAATCCTCGGTCCTCCACTATGGAAAATGGCTGGTCGTCAAGAGCAATCATTTCCATTACCTTGTTGGTTATTGACGTGGCTTTTGCGCTGTCCTTGGCAAATTTCTTAGTCTGGTCGAATACCTGCTGTATCGAACTCCCAGCTGCACCTTCTTTCCTTTTTGCCTGTTCGCTAATGCTAGCAGCTTTTTTTTCCTGCAATTGTTTGTGTAGGTCTGGGTGGCGGTTTTTCAAATGACATATTAAATTTGTGGTGTTGAATGACTTGACGCGGCACCCTCCTCGCATTACCTCGACTTGGCAGGTGTTGCAAACTGCTTTTCGATTGTCTTCTTTCAACACCGTAAAAAACGCCCACACCGCTGACATTTTTTCTCCTCTTCAGTTTAACATCCCACAATCATGTGCTCCCTTTGTTTCGCTGACACTGTCACATGTCCAAACAAATACACATGGCGAAATCCCAACACATCGGTTGTGCTTATCGGCCCAATTTTACTCATCGGACCGATGCCGATAGGTTAAAAAATGATGAACATCGGCCGATACCGATATTAATGCCGATATATCGTGCATCACTAATTTCTTTAGTGATCAACTACACCAGCAGGGTGGGTTCCCTAATTTTTTCTGCTCTAACTGTCTGTTTCTGTCTAGCTCCACGATAACCTGTTTTATTATCGGCCACATTAACCTCCAATGTTTTTTCAACTGCAGTGGACACCCGCCTGTCCAGTATTCGTAGATTCCCTTACTTGCGAAAGTATGTATGAAATATGCTACTTGACATGCTATTGGCTGGTGTTTGCAAAGCAACCACTCCAGAAGCGCCATTCATTTTAGTTGGAACTGATTGGCTGTAGCAACGTGTATGTTAACTTCTGCAGTTGTGCTAACACGATTTCCACCCTGTGTATTAATGCATATTAAGGTCAACCTCTCTCATTTTAGGTTAGGTTATCTCTGTAGCTGTGGGCTGCACAGTGGCACAGTTGGTAGCAGTGTTGCCTTGCAGCAAGAAGGCCCGGGGTCTTTCTGCATGGAGTTTGTATGTTCTCCCTGTGCATGCGTGAGTTCTGTCCAGGTACTCCGGCTTCCTCCCACAGTCCAAAAACATGACTGTTAGGTGAATTGATCTCTCTAAAAAAAATACCCTTTGGTATGAGTGTGTGCATGTATGGTTGTTTGTCCTGTACGTCTCTGTGTTGCCCTGTGATGGAATGGCGACCTGTCCAGGGTGTACCCCGCCTCTCACCCCATGACAGCTGGAGATATGCACCAGCGCCCCCGCAACCCAGCATAGGATGGACGGGTACAGATAATGGATGGATGGATATCTATGTAGCTATGCTGCTATAAAACTGACCACTTTTCCTCACTATGCTACTTTCTTTTTCTACTACTCTCCAATTTGCATTATTTGCTGTTATTTCAACTGTTCACTTTATGTTCTCTCAGGTTTTTCTTTCTACATAGAAGCTACACCTGGTCTGGCGTTCTGTTTAACTGTGGTACCTTCCGGGAGGGGCATTGGCTAAGATCTGCTGCTCCCTCTCGTGCTAATAACTTTTTACTTTCTCTAACTTAGAAAGTACTCCCACATCTGTTCTTCTCTCTCATTTTTGTGTGTGTCTGCTCTGTCTTCTCGAACCCCCAGTCGGTCGTGGCAGATGGCCACTCGTACTGAGCCAGGTTCTGCTCGAGGTTTCTTCTTGTTAAAGGTTTTTTTTTTCCCTCTCCACTGTCGCTACATGATTGCGAGGGATTGCTGTAACTGTTTGCGTTACTGTAAAAAAAAAAAGAAAAACTTTTGCTATACATCAAAGAAATTGGATTCTTCTGACTCGTTTTCAAAAGTCTGTTGATATGAGCAGACGAGACAGGTAGCCTACTTGTTTATAACCTTCTATGTTGCACATCAACAAACAGCATGAGGTTTATCTGCACTTCAAGTATTATCTTTGAAACAAAAGTAAACAGTTAAACAATATAAAGTGTGTTTAACTCTATAGCAAACTCTCACAACCTAAGACATCTGGTCAAGTAAACAACCTGTACATCCAAGTATTTGTTCACAACAAAAGTAAACAATTAAACAATATAATGTGTTTAACTCTGTAGTTCAGAGGTCGCGTAACCGAATATTTTCCATATTTGATTCCCCTGAGAGCATCTGAGCATCATCTCAGACCTGGATACCGTACCCAATGAATCTCATTACCCACAAGCTAAAGTGCGCTGAGAGTTACGGAGGCATGGAGGCGCATCTGTGACAGCACCGTACATAGACTGGTGGTGACAGATTGCTGAAGCCTAACTACTGATGAAAAAAGAAACTTCAATTAGAGAAATGTTCTCTGATTTTAGAAATGGCGCTTCAGCCTCCATTACAAACAGGCGGAGCGCAGTTAAGCTCCTTGCAGAGTACACAGCTTTTCTAATAATTTCATAATAACACACCGAATTTAACATTCAGTAACGATGTTGTAACGACAGAAACAGTAATTAGTTAGATTACCCCGTTACTAATAAACATATGCCTAGGTCAGTCACAATAACAAATTCTGCTGGACAATAAATTGCACCAGAAATTATTGCAATAAACGATAATATTGTCGTTTTGAAACCATTTTCAACTAATGTAATAGTAATGGATGTACACCACAATAAACTTTAATTTCAAAAACAACAAAAAACATTTACTCTATAAAAAACATTGGGTTATTTTCTCAACCCAAACGCTGGGTTAAAGCTGTTGGGTACTGTTGCTGGGTTATATTAATAGGGTAGTTTAATCCCACCCAGCTATTGGGTTACTACCTGGGTCAGTGTCTGTGACCAGACCAGACTACAGTAACCACACCCTTGGGTAACCATAACCCAGCTGCTTAGTTATTAATCCCGATTCGGCATTCTCACAGTTTACTTCTGGAGCTGATCGACCGTTAAAAAGTTTCTAGAAAAGCAGCGGATGACGGTTGATTCAGACGACAAGTGCAGCGTATTTATTGTCAAAAGAAAGTAATTTTTGTTTTAATAATTTAATTATATAATTATACAATTATTATAGTTGTAAAGTCGAATTTAACACATTTAGACTGATTGACTCTTTCTTTAGTGCAAATGAAGTTTTAAACACTTTTGAGGTCCGAGCTGTGAGTGACTAAGCTAGTTTGTGGTGAAAGATTTGGCTTTGTGTGAGCTGGGGGAAAAAAAAGGCTCTTTTTGTAACTTCTTAGAAGCAAAGCCACATTTTGGAAATAAAATTATTATTACTTTTCGTAAGCAAATAAAGAACTGAATGTATTGATTTTACATGATCAGATCAGTATTTTCTACGTGTCTCTAGTAGGCGCGTTTCCACTATAGGAGTTTCAGGGTAATTTGACAGGACTTTCCTCATCGGGGTAAATCTGTTGGCCTGCTCCTCTCAGCTGTTGTGTCTCCATACAAAAGTGGCACTTTAAGGTATTAGCTAAGACATCCACAAATCAGCGCCAAAAAGGCACCACAGCAGCAGAAAGAAGAAGCAGGGATTGCTGTTGCATTTCTGTTTTCTACTATGGGCCCAACGAGTACATACCCACAGATTGGTACTCCGTCGGTTCCTGAAATGGCATCTGAAAACGGCCAAGTCCGCCTGCCTGGTGTAGTGGAGACACGCCCAAACCGGTGTTACACCATTTTCTGTGACCATTAGATTCTGTGACTCTAAGGGGTGCTAGTTCACTGATTCCTCATAAACGAACGTAGTGCCACTTTGAAAAAATCCTTAATGTTTTGCAAAGGGTATGGAAGGGTCACATTATAAGACAGGACCTGTGAGCTGTTAAAATGGGTGACCTCTAAGCCACTGTCCTTATGTCACCTTTACATCCAAAAACTGTGAATTTAATTACTTAGCTTTGCAAACACTGTCACCTAAAAAAGTTTCAACCCTCTCAAAATCTTTCCTTCATGAGTAATGGAGGGGTCACATAATATAATAGGAGTATCTACTGTCCCAATTGGTGACCTATAGAAGAATTAACGAAACAGCGCCACTCAGAGTCACAGAATCTGATGGTCACGGAAAATGGTGTAACACCGGAAAGGTAAAATTACCCTAAAGTTCGCTCCTATTTTTTATTTACCATAGCAAACAATAAAACTGTCCTCCATTGTCGCTCGGTATGCCTCTATAAGGTGTCAGCATGATGGAGTCTTGGGCAGAAAGAGGCCGCCATAAGCGCTCAGCACGGGATAAGTATTGGTGGGCTCCGATGTTAATAATGTTTTTAAGAGTACAAATAGAATTGTTGTCAGAGCGGTAAATTGTCAAAGTTACCGTCCTGGCAGGCTTTAAAGTTGACTTTAAAATGAATTTCCACCTCTGCTTTTCCTGTTAATTTTATTAAAAGAGCTGGCATGTTTCTAAATAAGCAATGAAATATACATGGGTGAACGCAGACCATTTGGTTCTTTTTTCTGATGACCAATGTTATCATTTCAGATTAAGGAGGAGTTTAGGAGAACATCTGGAGTTTCCCAGGAGCTTCACTCTATGTACAGACCGGATCAATACACACTCTAACTTATCAGCCGGATGGAGGCCGAGGGCGGTGTAGTGGTGAGCTCAAGGCCCTTCCTAGACACACTTTGTTAGGTATGTTTTATTGCTTTTAAAAAAAACTGTACTTAAAAAAAAAAAAAAATTTAGATGACAGTGTTGACACATTTTCCTGCTCACATTCAGACTAACTTGACACCTAGTTACCACTCACTCCAAAAGAGTTGATGCTAATGTCCTGGTAGAAGAAACCCCCATGGCACCCCCAGATGTTCTCAGTCTATAGCTTAAATCAGTGGTTCCCAACCTGGTCCCTAGAGATCGCAGGCGGTCTGCACAATTTTGTCTGTGCTGAGGTTGTAAGTTTACCAAAATTATATTTATAAATATTACATTTTTAAAATCCAAAAGACAAAAGGAAAATTGTCTATATAGCCTACAGTGTAAAACAAGAAGAATAAGAACAAAAAACTACAATTGCTGTTTAATTGTTGCTAATAAAAGTTTTTAATCATCCCTTTTTAATGTGGGTTGGGGGGTTCTTGGCTCTTGGACAGAGGCCAGGGGGGTCCTCAAGGAATAAATGTTGGGAACCACTAGATTAAATTGTTAGAGAGCAATTACTAAATTAGGTTGGTCATAATTTTATAGCTTATGTATGGGTTGCTTCTTTTTCATTGCATTTGAACATTCAACTTTTCTAGTTGATGGTTAAATATTTAACACTGTAATTTGTTCACAGTAGCAGAGAATTGAGTTGAGGTGTGAAGGCATCATTTAAAACTGCATCGTCTTACTTGGTGAGAAACAAGAGGAGCTTATCGAGGATTGCTAGGTAAGGATCTTGTGTAAAAGCTGTAACAATGTTTTATATGTGGAAGGAAATGTAAAATTAATTTCAGCCATAAAATGATGCTTACACTGGGGATATAAAGCCTTAGAGGATTTTGCTATTTTTAATGAATCCAATCCCACAGAATCAATGTTAATTAAGCACTGACAATCTTAATAGTGTATCCTTTTAAACCCTTATTCTATAAAAAGTTAACTGGCTGTAAAACACTTTTCAGCTTGTCATGAAGATTTCTTCATAAACATAAATGAAGTCTGGAGAAATAAAGTGATATTTTCCCCCCTGTTTAATTTAGCAGGAGGACAGCCGCAGTGACCCCATCTAACATGCTCTGAAGAGCCTGGTGGTTTATGTTGCTGATGAAGAACGTCCAGTTGATGTAGCCATTCTTCTTGAAGGCCACGAGACGCCCTCATGCTGAAGCAGCACCGCTAAAGCTTCTGCACTTCTAATGGGATTGATTGATTTCTCTAAACTAAGTGGGATCAAACTCTCCAAAAATACAAGTTTAAAAGTTGAAGCTACCCGGGGTCGGTTTCCCCTTCTGTGAATTTTCTTGCTTCTCAGCTAGTTTAGCTTTTTATATTTTTTATGTTTAAAACATATTTTTTAAAGGAGCTGTTTGTAAGAAATGTATTTCAATTAATCATAAAATGGCCCTGACATGTCACTAGACATTAAGAAATCATGTTAATTTCAAATACTTATATCACTGACAACAGTAGTACGGCCAGGATATTGTCATTTAAAAAGTGAAGTTGCACCCCTCAACTGATGTTGATGATGTCACCTTGTGTTTTGGTCTGAAGCCCCACCCTCCACCTATCTACCAATCACGAAGTCAGTAGTGTTTGGGCATCAGGGTTACCAGCTCTGCTCTAGTTACTACAGATGCAGCTACAAAAGTGTTTTAGATAAAAAGTGTCTAACATTACTACACCTAAAAGACCTCGTTATCATTCAGAAATACGTCATGACAAAGTCCGAAATAGAACAAGGATTTGTATAGGAGATGCCTTTGCAAGATGAAGACGGCTGAAAACAGAGAAGAATTTGAAGACAGGCGCCAACGTTGCTAATTTTCTCCTGGACAGGTAAGATTCATCTATGTTTGGCTAACTTGTTCTTAATCTAAATGGACATTTCAAATATTCATGACAGTCGAACAAAGTTATGCATGTTCGTGCAAAGTAATGTTATGTTACAGCATATGGAGGAGGAGGTTCATTGAATTGAAAAGGTAAGGAATTGTTTGGGAAATAAAATAAACAAATAAATAAAATAATAAATAAAATAAAATGACTAAAATTAAGCAATGCATTATCAGAGCCCATTTCTCTGTCATTATAATTAAACATAATTAACAGAAAAAAAATTACTGTGTAGGACTCGTCACTTGCCATCGGAAGCTCCTTGTAGCAGCCTTCCGCTCTACAGTAATTTGAAAGTGATTGCAGTACCAGTTTTGGCCACAATCTTACATACGGCTCCTTTAATGGTTTGTTTGTACATACCTTTCTGTTTTATTGCTGTTAACTTAGTGGCATGTTCTTGACTGTTTACTAAACTTAATTTATCAATTTAATCCCTTTTAATTTGTGCATTTATCTTTATTATTTATTACGATATTTTGACACGCAGGCCAGAATATAGATGTAAAGATTAAGAATGAATTTTAAACATCATGTTGCAGCATTAATTATTCACAAACATGTATTGTAATATCAATTACTAGTCATTGGATCAAAGAAGAAAAAAGATCAATGTAATAACAAATAAGTTGGGTCAATACAACCCAGCAATGAGAGTGAAAATAACATGAATGATGGGTTAAAAAAGATACCCAACAGTTATGTGAAATCAACCTAAGCATTTAAGATAACCCAACGTTCTGTGTTAAAATAACCCAGTGCTGGGTGCGACCACTATTTACCCAGTGGCTGGGTTAAAATTGGGTTGTTTTCAACCCCAATTCTTTTTAGAATGTACCACTGGAACTGGAAGACAGTTTTAATATTCAAAAGAAATTCACAAAACTCAAACAATAAAAAAAATGGATGACCTCTGTAAGCAAGATTGCCCTTCCAAAAAATAAAGTATAATCACTTGACTCAGACAAGAACAAACAGGCAAAACTATCAGAGTTTTGTAAACAAAAGGTGCAACCTAAAAACAAAAGCACTGAGTTTGAATAAAACAAGACATCCCATTTTACTCTGCCACTACGGATATATAAACCATAGATGCCATTTTTCCATCCAGTCTCTTTGGTAGAAAGAGGAAGACATGTGAGAAGAACAAGTATAGAAATGGAAATTATTGTGGCTGGGAAAATTATTGAGCTCATTTAAATTTACCATGTGATTATTTGATTTATTGTTTATTGTGGCGTTATTACCGGAGGATCCTTGAATACAAAACGTTTTTTAACTTATTTGAATAATTTTTCGGGGAAAATTTAACAGATTTTCATGACTTATATATGGCGATATATAAATTAACTGAATTGAAACTTATTTAAGTATCTCAAAAGACTATGGCGATAACCCTTCATAAAAATGCTCAAATCCCGTGTGAAAATGTTGTGTTGGACTCTATATCCATTTATACTGGTTTTGATCCCAATTTAGGCTTCTTGACTCATACACTAATTGAAGATTAACCGAGTAAATAATATAAAAGTCAAATTGTTCCTTCATATAAAATAAACGGGGCAGTAACAGGTGTACATTCACATTAGTGGTGGGCAATATAAAAAGTATAAGGTAGAAAATATACACATTTGGCCAAAGGTAGAAATAATAACTATAGTGGCCTACCGCAATAGCGCATTTTGATGTCATCAAGGAGAATAAATACTGATGTTCAGTGTTCGTCTATACAGTATATATTGCAAGTTTAAAATTTGTTTTTTTCCATTTAAATGAAAAAATCTGTTGAACTTAAAGAATGTTAAATTCAAATCTGTGCAGGTTAATTTTTGTGTGATATTACATTTATAAATAAGTAATCAGGAAAGTGGACAATTTTGAACTTTGTATTTCTTTTAAAGGTTTTAATTTATTTAAAAATATTTTCATCTTTATGTTGTAAGAATTTTTGTGTTGCATTTTTTGGAAAAAAGATTTGAATATATTTTAAATGCATTTTGCACAATAAATGTTCTTTAAATGGCGTTCTAAACTTCTTTTAAGTTGTTTTTCTGGTGGAATGCATCTGAAAAGTGAGAATGTTCATAAACTATCATTTTGACATGTATAAAGAAAAGCAAAGAATATAATCACAATAGATATTGTTACAGCACAAGCTTTAGATTATATCGCAATACAGATTTGAGGCCATATCGCCCTGCCCTAATTTACATTACATCATATGTGATCGCATCATATCAATGTTTGTAAAGGAGTCTTTCTGCTGTGAGAAAATAACTTTTATTGAAACTTGAAGTTTTGATTTGATAGACGAGAAACATCTAGCAGAGGGTAACAGTTCAAACCGATGGTGAGCGTGGTGGGAACACTCCTTCAAGACGTTGTTGACCATAGAGAAAGTACGACTATTAGCAATGCTGTAACAGAGGGGAGAGAACATCCAGTGAATTTTTTATTTATTTTGTTTTAGCAGAACACCACATCACAGTCATATATCAATATTTCTATAAAATAGACAATGTCTACTGTATCAATGTAAGAACACTGTGCAATGTAAGAAAATGGCAATGGGACGAAACAATCAGCATCTAAACAAACAAATACCTTTTTGTGTTGCATTTGTTTCATACATCTGCAGGTTTTTTTTAAAGAAGAACCGATGATGGCTTCACGATGCCTCCTAAAAAATTTGGCCATAGCTGCCTAAAAGTTACACCCAGCTGTAGAAATGTAAAGGTTATTACGAGGCTTTCATTTTAAGCTTAGGAGCTTTCAGTTTAAAGACCCAGATGATTCTATCATGTGTTCAGTTATCAGAACAAGAGCTGTAGCTTTCACCAGGGAGCCCAGGCCTTTTAGTAACAAGGCTCTGGGTTCTGGGTCATAAGACTTTCCAGCTGCCAGTAAACAATGAGATTTTTTTTCCTGGCAAAGTCCCGGATGGGATTCACAGGGTCATAAAAGGGTCATTCTATGAAAACGTGCCATTTTGCATTATAAATATCTTATTTTCAAAGTACTATTTTTATAATCTTGAAGCATCTATTTGGATAAAGTATATTCTTACCTCTCTAAAAAAATACTGTGCCATCTCAGGCCATCTTATTTATTTATTTATTTAAAAAAGAATAAACAGAGATATGTGTGCTGTGTCAACCCTGTTACAAACAAATTAATTTGGATATGAAAATGTTATAAAGTAATATTTAGATCAAATGTGATATATCATGAACTATAAGCCCCCTTTTTTACATTAAAGGTGTTTGCAAATGGAAAATGCTAAGCAGCATACTTTTTCCCCATGGGTTATTATACTGATTTATGTTATGTGATTTCTCAGCATTTTCTTTTTTAAGAAAAAGGTATGAAAACAAAGTAATAATTAAACAATTATTTGAGTAGGACATTGTTCCATTTTACTCAACATAAAAATGAGGTTATTTTACACTTGTCTTTAATAATTTGTATTATATTACAGAATTATATAAGTAACAGGGTTGGCAATAGCATCCCAATTTGGAAGACATTTATTTTGTAGACAGATTTGAGTGGTTTTAGAATTGAAGATTATGGAAATAAATGATGATACTGCAGACAATTGTGTTATTCAACACATCAATAATTTTTAAAATTTATTTGTTTCATAATAAAAATCATTTATCGATCATGTTTGGCCTTAAAAAGCTATATAAAAGCCTAAACAAAACCTATGAAAAGCATCAACAAAACCCTACTATGCTATCCAGTCTACTTAACAAGTTCAGACCAGATATCTTTTCTGATTTCCATGTGACGTGTTGTCACATTTTGAGGTGCAGGAATCAATCTGATAATGTTGTCAAACTTGTACCAGATACTGTCATCGCGAATGGGCCAGAAAAATCTGTTCTTGCCAGCACGGCTCATGCGTTTGACTTGGACGTATCCTTCATCTTTTGCCATGATGATTCCAGGGTACAGCTCATTGTCATATTTTACAACACACCATTCTCGTATGTTATCATTGTTCCAGTCAATCTCCTGGGATCCCTTGAGTTCTCCTATCAGGTGCTCCTCTGACCTGGATGGTTGAAGGATGGTTGATTCTTCAAGAGGGTTGAGGCATGGAAAAAAGGCTGTATAGGCGCTGTTTCTCAGCAGCAGAAAGAGGCATTCTAACAGATAAAATCAGCAAAAACATGCATTTTAAGCAGATGGTATTAGTGCTCTTGTAATATTCATGTATATAATATAAATAATTATGTATTACAGAAATAATTCTAGTGTTGAACACACATAAAGGATTCGATGAGGGGGTTGACAGTAACAGGGGTGACGGTAACAGGGTTGACAAAATATGTTATTGGCAGCTATTACTAGCCATGTGGTGGACACCATGACACAACAAGGTGTGCATTCAAGAGAGGTTAAAATGCTGTTAAATATTTACATTTGAATTTTAAATAGAATTACTTTTTAATACATGATTTTATGGTAACGTGGTTGACTAAATTACCTTGTCCCCTTCTGTCAGACTGAGCAAAACTGCAAGAAAAGTGATTAAAAGAAAACAATACTTGTCTTTTCACCATCAGATTCCTGAAAGGCAGATGATATCACTTCCTGGAAATTATGTAACTTTTGGGAAAGGTCAATTTTCCCAAGGGGGGTTTTATCCAAAAGTAACAGGGTTGACGACAACATGGGGACCAATGAAAAATTTTGATTTTTACATAATTTTAACAATATTTCAAATAAAACTGTTTCATAATTCATGAGCAAACACTTCAGGCTTTTTAGAAATGCATTTATTTTTTATGATAGTTTGACTTTTTTATCCTAAAAATCCAGTGATACAAGATACATCATACAAAGGGACACACCCTTTTTACTGCTTTTGCAATATACCTAGTATGGAAACTGCTTAAAATCCTTTAAAAACAACAAAGGATGATTTAAAAAAAAAGTAAATAATTTATTTTTCACATTACACAACTAAATTATTAAATAATTATGAAAAAAATATAGTTAATTTCAGCTTTACAAGACACTTTTGTTTGAGGGACATAAAATGGCACGTTTTCGTAGAATGACCCACAAGTCAGAGGTTGGTTAGGGTTGACGAGAGAAAAAAAGCAAGAAAAGCTTGTTAAAATTCCCTGTTTAACTTGTGGTTTTATTTCTTAGACACCCAAAGTAATAATTCAACATCTATTAAAAGGCAACAACTTCCAAAATTTTACTTCTATTTTCTGAAAGTGTATCGGTTTAACTTGCCCACATTCCGGTACCATTTTGTCTGTGTTTGTGTAAAAAGGAATCGAGGAACACCACCAGCTACCCATGGCGTGTCAAATTCAACAGATTAGGTTGGATTCTGTGGCCTATTTTTGGATGTACAAACAGAGCTACGCTGAACTCCACCTCTGCTCCGCTGGTGCAAAGAAAAAAAAGCACAGCCAGTGGGTTTTCAGCAAGGAAGGAAGAGGGCAGCTCTGGGACAGGAAACACAGGCAGATTTCCCTTGTGGGAAGCCCTATTAGGCTGTCATGGATTTACAGTGGAAAACAAAATGGCAGTCTGCAAACACAACACAACTCCCTGCAGTTGACGGGTAATAATCTCATTACTTTAACCAGCATCCATGTGCATTTACTTCAAGCTACCTGAAATGTGATTTCACGAGGCCTACTGTGGCTTTTTATTAAGGCCAAAAAAAACCTCAAACTTATTGCCTCTTACTACATCAGACAAATTTTAGTCTGTATAATAAATACTCCTCCAAAATATATATTTTTAGATTATTTTTTTATTTATCATAAAGGCTTTTTTCCCCCCATTTCATGTTCGCAATCTTAGCTTAAAAGATTAATGCCACTATCCTTTTACAGAGACATCTCAAATGATTTGAATATATTTGGAATAATCCAATTTTTTTGTCACTCGTTTCAGAAAGTGAAACTCATAAAGATTCATTACAATATTTCAAACCTTTATTTCTAGTCCTTTTGATGATTGTGGCTTACAGATGATTAAAAACACAGAATTCAGTGCATCGCAAAATTAGAATATTACACAAGATCGATAAAATTATATTTTAAACAGAGATGTCAGGCTTCTGGAAAGTATGTTCATTTTAAGGGGAAATGAAGCACAGGCATTACGACAAGTCTCACGCTAATGACTGTAAACAACAAGAAGGAAGAACCATAAAAACTAAATGTCTTGGCAAATATTGATAATTAATAGAAATTAAACTTACAGAAAACTTGACAATCAAGATATTTAGATACTCAGTAAGTGGATACTATTAAACCAAAGGCCTTGTAACATAGACAAGCTTAATAAGAGATGTTTAAAGTGTGTGTATTTCATTTGCCAACTGGTTGATTAATTAAATGTTTTACATGTTAAATTTGATCTTTGCTTTTTCTTTTGTGGGGAGGGGGGATTTATTTTGTTTTATTTTTTTCCCAAAAAAATTTATCTTTGCTGACCGACACAACGACGAGAAAGTCGTAAACCAGTCAGCAGCCAACAATGGCAAACGCATCAGGAAAAACTCTACGTCCAGCCCTCCTTTGCCATTTTCTATCATATCATCTCCGCCAGTTTCCACCCTATTTTACCACATTTCCTGTGTGCACACAGTACACTTCCATGCAAGCTTATCTGCATCTTCCAGTGGGACGCATGTGTGTAGTGCAGGGCTCGGTTTTCAACAGACATCATTGCCGTGACTATCTAATCTTGTGTCTGCAGTCATTTAGTGCTCCTTTTCAATTATACAGTGCTGATTGGCTTTGCTAACATACCAAGGTCCCAGGGGCTCCGTATGAGCAAATAAACCACGGCTACAGAGTAATCTGAATGGGACTCTCTATGGGCTGAATCTCGCAAGGAAGAAACTATGACTCACTCATATAAATTCATATATAATACAATGCCATTAAGAAAAGAACGCTTCTCTAACATTTGTAAAAAAAAAACGTATTTGCCTCCTTACAGATTTAATCTGTTGTTTTATTGTTGTTGTTTTTGTCAATCTTAAATGTTTACGGTAAAAAAATAGATTTTAACTTCACAGACTGAGCAAACACTAAATGTTTTCATATCATCATCTTATTTAAGGGGAAAAAAATTCCATTCTATCCTATGTAAATAAATAAGCCTCTATTGTTAAATCATGAATTACCTGTAAATAACAAAATTGTTTAGAAATGCTCATCCAATTTTACTAAGTACACCTAATTAAAAAAAAAATCTTTACAAGGCTAAAAGATATCATAAACCAACACATCATAACAAGATTTAAGACCGATGAAAAACAAAGTCATCAATCTGGTGTGGGTTATAAAGCCGCTTGTAATGCTTTGTGACTTCAATCAACCACAACAAGAGAAAACAAACACAGGACAACATCTAGAGCACTATACGGCTCATTTGCCTCAAGTCAGTGTTGATCTGTGGCGGAACAAGATCTTTATACTAGGGTTAGCCAGAGGTTGGACAAAGTTTTATGATTGGGTCCTCATCTTAATAAAGGATAATATTATGTTTCTCTTACCTAGGACCTGAAAAACATGTGCATTTAGTCTTCTCTCAATTACAACAGTCACGCTTTGCGATTTGATCCAAAATGGCCCAAAAAAATATTACCCTTTACTGTTAGTAATTTGTTACTCTCAAATGTCCTTTTGTATTCCCCCTGGCATACATGGCATTTATGTGTTTTTGTTTAAATGAAGAGTCTGGAGAGGAAGTGTATTCGAAATACATCCCCAACTACACAGGCTGGCCTCACAAGTGTAACTTTTTAGCTATTTTTTACAAATCAATAGGCCCGATTCCACTTTCGGAACTTTGGCTAATTTTTCCGGACCTTCGTGGGATGCACGTCTCTGTTTCACTGATAGGACCGCTTTCTGGGCCACTTCAGGAAACAAACGAGTAGCCTACCTGCCTTGGGATATGTACTCAGAAATGGCCCGGTAGAGTCGCTGGGTGGACAGAGTCGCTGATCATTGACGCCACTCACTACCGAAGTCGTTGCGATATGATGACATTTTAGCAAATTCCTTAAAGGGACAATTTAGTATGGACAGACGACGACTGAGAAGACCGGGCCAACTGATTTACCCTGTGAGCGTTCCCCCCCTCCCAAAAATGTCCCGAAACTCGTTTAGTGGAAATGCGCCTCATTAACCACTTAGCAACAATGTTTCCTCTGCCTGGTCACGGCCCCCAAAACAACCCGCACCAGTGCTGACATGCCGGGAGACAGAAACTGCAACCATATCGCACATCTTTCTGTGCCGGGTGTAGTGAACTTTCAGTCACCTTGGGTGTTACCTGCGGTGTCCAATTAGGTTCCAGAGGTGTCCAATGTTACCATAGGGAGCCTAAGTCACGGCCATATACTTCTGGTCCATGGGTCCCCTACTGTCAAAAAAAAAAAAAGAATAAGAATCATTGGAGCGATAGGAGTTATTTTCTGATCCCTTTTGCAATGTGCCATGGATTTAACATATGATGTCCGTGAATTTTAAAGACACATTTTGATGCCGAGAAAGGGATAATTTCCGACAGGCGGCAAAAGTTACTTTAGGTTTTGTGTGAAAACACGTAGTGGACTACAACTGCTCGTCTCACAACATGTACGTCACCAAACCACACAGGGAGAAGAAGAAAAATGGCAGTAAGTTTAGCGCTCCTCACATCCTTCTTCCAGGACAAAGGAAGGAGCATTAAACATGGAGAAAACCTCTATGAATCTGGCCACTTGGGAAATGGCTGCTATACTGGGGGAAAAAATAGTTGGTCGAGTGAGAGCTAGCATGTGGGACAAACTATACAAGGCCTTGGTGAGCATCTCAAGTGCTAGCTAATGCTAGCTAACGTCATATATATGACTTCTAGTCATTTTATTTAGGCCTATGAATTTATACAAGCAAATAAATCACAAATCACATAATAAAGACAGTCGAAACACACATCATTAGTTATCATTTAAATTGAGGTACAGCATATGTGTGATTTAGGACATTAAACAAATCAGAAAATAACTTTTACCGCTCCACTGACTTTCATTCATTAATTTTCTTGGTCAGGGGAACAATGGGCCGACCAATAGGGGAGGAGACTTAGGCTCCCTATGGCCACCCCTCTAGCTCTGCTCCTGATATTAAGGATTCAACAACACGAAAGAGACAAGTCTATAGGATTGTCAAGGTTAAAAGAACTGCTAACCCAAAAGGAACAACACAAAAGAAAACCTAAAAACTCATCTCACAGAAAACACCTTGATGATCTACAAGACTTATGGGAAAATATTTTGTGGACTAATGGGATAAAACCTGCCATTTTTTTTAAACAAAAGACAAACAGAAGGACATAAAAAACACTCAAACATGGTGATGATATAGTATAACAGCCTGGAATTGCTCTGCGTCTTCAAGACCTAGATGACTTGCCATAACTGATGGAGAAATGGAAAAATAAATGTTACCCTTTGCTAGAAAATTATGAAGGAGAAACAGTCTGACCATCGGTTTGTAACGTTAAACTCAAGCGCACTTTGATTATGCAGCAGGAAAATGATCCAAAGTATGCCGGCAAGACCATCCCTAAATGGCTAAAAAATAGAGTGGCCAAAATCTATACCTAAATATGATTATTAAGCAGACCAGAAGTGGGCCAAAATTCTTCCACAG
The DNA here is from genome assembly GCA_963556495.2 of Valencia hispanica. Lineage (NCBI taxonomy): Eukaryota > Metazoa > Chordata > Actinopteri > Cyprinodontiformes > Valenciidae > Valencia > Valencia hispanica. The sequence goes on along the minus strand of OY747702.1, from coordinate 43,895,551 downwards.
TCATATCAAATACTTTTTTTTCCAGTTAATGTTAAACTCATCTTGCCACATAATAAAATTAGGGGGAAATTACCTTATAATTTAGCACCAGATTGGCTTTTTTCTCTTAATAAATAAAATCTTGAGTTTTTGTATTTGCTCAGATTATCTTAGTTTGATATTAAAATTTGTTTTATGACCTATAACATTTGAGTAATTAAAAAGAAAAGCTCTAAAAAGAAAGCTGTAAGGAGATTAACAGGTTTTTACAGCAGAGTGTAAGGGCTAAAGGAATCAGAAAAGCACAAGTTCAGGCTGCCTGTCTGCATTTTCATTTACATTTTGGAAGCTCGAGGGAAAGAAAAGCTGACCCAGATAGAATATTTCAAACCTGTGACGGCACCATTGTTGTGTTACAGTAGACCCTCGCAATGATCATCGCCGTCTGTTGTTTCTGAGAAGTTCTAATCAAGCAATGAAGACTAAGCCCCCTGGTTTATGGGATGGCATGGGATACGTCATTATGGTGAAGTTGCTTTCCACGGTTGAAGCCTAATTGTCTTGCCACAAGATGAAGGGAAAATAATCTATGTTGCTACATGAAGAGGCTGTTGAAGAAACAGGTGAGAATGAAAATGGGCACTTCTTGTTGTTTGTTTTTATGTCACTCTCAAGGGTAGAAGCATAACGCCACACATCCCAACTGTTTTAGCTTAATGGCAGGTTCTGACTGGCAACTGGGTTCTTACATCTTATTTTCCGTAATTAGGAATAATTGCATTGAGCCAGCATGAACTGTCATTCGTGATACTTATTTTTCTAAAGGGGGATGTTTTATGAGGAATAATGATCAAATAAAAAAAATAAAACAGAGATGAGGATCAGGACCATCTGACGTTAAACAAGTTGCTTCATCTGTTTGAATTGAATGGTGGATGATTTCAGAGCAGTGGTTAAACAACAGTGACATCTAGAGGTCAAATCAAATGGAGTCCGTTTCATGTATTTATTTCAAATAATGCACTAAGGAATCAAAAAAAATATTTAAAAAAAGCTTTATTAACTGTGCAACACAGCAAAAAATAAAAATAAAATCAGAACGCTTGCATATAAAAACCGCCTGTATACCATGATGTATATTCTGCAACACAGACTAATCCTGCAAAATGTATTCAGCTTCAGGCAAAAGCTGCCCAATTAGTCATGCACCACTGTAATTTGGTGATCAGCAGGAGCTCCAAGGCAAGACATAGACGTAGATGGCTTCATGAGGCATGGCAGCCCAAATGACAACCATTTACCATCACGGAACATTTGCACTGCAAGGTCAACAGCTCTGTTGTGGGGAGCTTTGGGAAAGCAAATTGCCAAAGCCATTGTGTAATTGCACGAAAGCAGCAGTGAATTGCACTAATATAATGGTAAGTGATCGTTAACTGTACCACATAATGGTCAGTTGCTGTTGTCAATTGTTAAATGGAGGTAGATTCCCTTGGGTGGGGAAAAAAAGAAAAGAGGGTTAAATGACTAAATTAGACATATGCCACATCGCATGAAATTATAAACAAACTGTGCTTTATGATCATGTTGAGTTCAGTGCATGCCTCAAATAATATCTCACTGAATAATACATGTTTGTGTTTTAGGTGCAGTACCTTGCAAAAAAGTATGTAGAGACCAATTTTGTCAAGTTACAACCACACACTTTGGTGTATTTTATTGAAATTCAAATCATTAGAAAGTAGTCCCTTATTGTGCAATGGAAACAACATACATGTATTTTTCTCCCCTCCCACCAACTAAATATCTGAAAAATAATGTGTGCTTTTGTTATCACTTAACTCAAAATTAAATTAAATTAAGCCACCTAATTAGTATACAGAAGGGGTGTAATCCGTTTTATGAGACAAGAAGATACATTATATAGGATCAAGATAATGAGATGAGATAATAGCAGATTTCTTGAAACTAACAATTTCCTTTTTTTTGTTTTGTTTACATTAATAAATTGTCTGTAATCGGTGTACAAGAATTCAGTCCAGCTTGTACTAGTCGAAAATGCTTTTTTTGCACTTCATTCTTTTTTTTCCAGAAAAAGAACATCTCCTGATGAGCATACTGACACCTTGTCAGCTCACAGTGGGTGCACTTATAAGCTTGTATCCAACTTTTTTCTATTTTCTGTCGGGTCGGATTTTCCCGCGCTGTCTGTGGATGTGACGTCAAGCGCGTTCATGTTAAATGTTTGAGATCACTCTGCCACCACCGCTAATCAGCACTCGCAAGCAGTTCAATGGATTGTGCGAATACACAGAAGAGACCAAGGACAACTTTGACACCAATAGTAACTCCACATAAGACTAAAAAAGTTAAACCCCTGACAGGTGCCCGAAAAAGATCTAAGATTGAGAGCAACTGGGTAGGAGCTCGCGCTGCGAGAGTGAGCAGAAAGGAAGAGCAGTTTCCGTTTTTTGGCCACATGGGGTCAGTCGCGAGTTAAAATTTCAGAAAATTGCATATAGCCCCTTTAAGGGATTTCTGTTCTGTGAAATATTCACCTTATGTTTCATCCCTCCTAGCTCAACGAAAAGTGAAAAACAGTCCTTTAATGTATCTTGTTAATCAATAACCATTTCTTTAAAAAAGAAAGAAAGAAAGAAAAGAGTACCCACATGCTACCAAATTAATAATTTTAAATAAGCTTTACTGTGTAGACTACTCAATGGTTGTTTTTTAGCAAGTAGTGTGTCTGGCAGAAGCCCATTGACTCCGCGTCAAAGCAGGAAGTACTCTAGTTATAACTTCAAAATAAGAGCATAAACCATGTACTTACTTTACCAGATGTGTCCAAATTAAGGGACTTCGTCCTTCCAGGGCCCGAGTTACCAAGTAAACATAGGTCGGGCCCTTTTGTCGACTCGACAGTGAAATAGCGGCTTTGAAATTGGAGGGTCCAATAAGCTACAGATTTTTACCCCGCCATTATCTCGGAGTGTGTCCTGTCGCCTAGCAACCGTGACAGAGCTAAACACGAGCTGGTAAAATTTATCTTGGAATCTTGCTGGGCTTTGTTATTCATTGCTAAATGTATTTATATAAATGTACAAAACTTGTACTAAAAACCATGTCTATGCAAATGACAACCAGCAGCTTGATCAACTTTGTGGAAAAAAAGTTACTTTTGGACAGTGGCGGCTGGCCAATAGAGGGCGATAGGGCGCCGCCCCCCCCGCCCCCCCGGTGTTTCCCAAGTGTTTTTGATAAAAAAATAAATAAAGAATAATCACATATTCTAAGTTAATTGTGAGTTTAAATTCGTAACAAAATATCATATATAAAAATATATATCATTTTTGGAGAAAAAGCTCCTCTGCGTAGCAGCTGGGGCGACAGAAAGATCGCCCCAAGCAGTGCAGCAGCCAGCCAATTACTGACAAGAAATTCGCACATAGCAACAGGAATTTATCCAATCAGCGTCGTTGATTCGACCGCATGAAGGGCGATAGAGAAATCGCCCTAAGGCTGGTGTGAGGACAGGCAAGATATCTGGCGGTGACATTGACAGTGTGATTTCTCTGCCACAAGGGGGCGCTGCTGTAAGCTTTAATTGTGTGTAAAAATTTTGTGGTAACCTAATAAGTTATTTGTTTCCAGTTTGGTTCTAAACTTGTTTGTGCAATATTGTATTTATGTTTGGAATAAGAATGCCTCAAGTTGTTAATATTGGCATTAAAATAATCAGCATTTCACATAGTAGCCTACTGGTATCCAGGCGTTTATGTTCAATTGTTTTGGGATGATTATTGAAAATGACTTGATAAGCTATGTGCACAGCTCCACTACTTCCTGAACTAAGTACAGCCCTTTTATTTCCTGTCTGTATTGGACAAACTGATCAATCCAGATCTGTCTGACCTCAGTAGTCACAACAACAACCTGGATTAATCCGTTTGTCCTATGATGTAAGACAGGAAATAAAAGAGCTGTACTTAGTTCAGGAAATAGTGGAGCTGTGCACAAAGCTCAGAAAGCACAAGTTTGATTAAAAAAATTAAAAAAAAGCACAGCCCCACCAAGAATATTTTTCACCAGCCGCCACTGCTTTTGGAGTAGTTTTACTAGACTGTACTTTTTGCTTTACTTAAGTAGTATTTTTATGAAGTATCACTTACTTGAGTAAAGTTTCTGACTTCTCTACCTACAAAGAATAACTTTACTAAATGATACTGAATGCTTGTTTTAACCAAAAATGCATGAGACTCATATACACATAGGCCTACAGTGTATGTTAAAGTGAGACCTCTTGTTTGTAGACAAGCTTCATAATTTTAACATTATTTTCTATACTGAGGCTGTTGTGCCATTTGGAGGTCGAGTGGGGGTACCTTACCCTGGTCTAACATGTATACATTACATACTGTAAGCATTGGGTTTGTTAGTTTTACTTTGAAAAAAAATTGATTTGGAAAAATGTTGCTTATCAAATTTGTTATTTTACAATTATATCACATATTTCTCTTTTTTTGAATCTTCAGAATTTGCACATACATTTATATTTTTGTCCAGTTACATAAATTCGTCACCTCGCTTTCTGATTAGCTACACATTCAACAGGCTGCATGCTTGTTTTTCCTCGGAAGACACCAAACACGCTGCGATATGGGGCCAAGACAATCCAAAATGTTTGATATTCCCGATTTTTGATCGAAGCGGTCCCGACATCCTTCCAAGGAGACCAGGGCACTCTGAATACATCAGAAATGACAGAAATATCTGTTAGGATTGTCTTAAGAGACATCACAATAATCAGGGCACCTTTACGATCGTCCGAAGGGGAAAATCGGCTTCATAATCGACTTAAAAATCTTGCAGTGTGAACAGGGCCTTGGTCCTTTTATCATTTTCATTCCACTTTACAATTTTGCAATAATTTGTGTTGTTCAATCATAAAATCACATCAAAGAAAGGAATTTCAAAGGGTATAAATACTTTTTCGAGGCTCTGTAGGTATATTTAAAAGAGTAGAATTGGAACAATCCCTTCAAATGGTTCGATTCCTGTACATAGCAAAGTAAAATAGAAACCCTTTGAACAGTTTTAGCCTCTTCTTAAAGTATGGGAGCTGTTATTCTGTACTATAAGCATGAACTGTTAATCTCTTCGCCCTGAGGAAAAGTACTCAACATGTTATCCCTTTTGTGGAGATTTAGGCTGAGCGAGATTGGTAAATTATGCTGGTCGAGAGTAATTCTAGCAGAGAGAGTGGCACAGTTCAAAAAGCACACACTGCCCCCAGCAACCCATTAGGATTAGACTGTGGACTAAAATACATTCCTAAAGAAAGTGGAGAAGTAGGCTCTGAAGTGTGATACCTTGTTTTCTGAGATACTCACTAGGTCCTGCAGTGCCCATATATGCCTACCCCCACTCACAAGTTCCTCTTTTATCTCCTGCCACTAACAAAACACTGTGTCTACTTCGCTGCCATTCCCACTCCTCATCCTGTATAGCATTTTACTGCTCCACTGGGGAAGCAAGAGAGAGGCCCTAGGTGTGAAATGGAGGTGCAATCACACCCCTTTTCCTTCAAGGTTATTACTGCCACTTCTTGGCTTTTCTTCACGGCCGCCATGAAGCCGATGGAGGAAAATGACAATGGTCAGGTTTGTTGAGTCAGAGCATTAAGCTGCAAGCAGGAGAAATAGCTTTGACTCCACAGGCTCTTCAAATCACCACACTGAGCCAGCTAAATGCCACGGCAATAAGCAAAGAGACAGGCAGCATTTTTCATCACAGAAGGGGAGCTCATTTCGGAGCGAGGGAGACTGGCGCATCTTGTTTGGTTCTTTTCCTGGAGAGGCGAATGTTTAGTGTTGTCAAGGAACAGCATCACAGCGGTGGGACAGAGCTTTCATTAAGGCCTCAATTGAGGAGCATCAATACAGCCTAGCACATCTGGGGAGCTTTTTAGTCCAGGTAAAGTAATGGTGAAGACAAACGGGCCAACTGAACGATCATTACGCTTCCAAAACTCACAGCAGTCTACAGCTATGAGAACAATTAAATATATAAAAAAACAAGACAATTCTAGCTTATTATCCACATTCTTTGACACACATCTGCCTAAATTAAGAAAATATTAATACTAAAGTCCACTTTTATAACTATTCCCAGCTTTATTCAAATTTCTTAGTTTTCAGCTATTAGAACTCGAATAAACATCCTTGACCTCAATTTTAAGTTACATTTGGCATAACACAGTTTTTATTAGCCAAACAATATATCTTTATCTAAATGAAACGACATTGTTGTTAAAATTATCCTGACTGCAGAGTCTTTTAAGTTAGACAAGATTACAGAAAAAACTGACTTCTCTGCTGATTGAATTCTTTTCACTATCATAGGTCTTGTTGTCTCATGAATCACTGAAACCCCGAATCAAAGCAAACAACAGCATTGTCTTGAAATGATTAATTTAATCTTCTATCTAGACAGATACACATCAAACAAATTGGAAGGGTGGAAAGCCGCAGGTTATCAACGGATCTTACTTTTCATTTTTACTTAGAGAAACCTTAAAAATAATAAAATACCACAGCTGAAAGATGAGAACAACTTTGCTGAAAAATTTATGAGGAGGCTGAGGTTGTAAACATGGATTTACAGAAGTAACAGTGGGCTATTATACTCTCTTGGAAGGTATAAAATTATTTTCTATAAGCTGAATACTGCTCATTTTTTCCCCCCTTAATTTCCCCTTTGCTGATCTATTGTTATGTCACAGTTTCAGGAGCAATGACAGTTTTTTTCTGATAACTTGTAGACAATAACCACTAGAACCTAACTCACTTTTAGCTATTGGATTTTTACTGTTGGTAACAAATTCCAAGGCTGAAGCTGTTATCAGAAGCAGAGCAGTCCCAAAGCATAGGCAAACTGAAGGGGCCATTTTGAGTGTGCAAACTGGAACATTTCCCCCTGGAACTTAATACTGTACAAGCTTCTATTTTATACCGTGCCGCCAAGCTGTGGTCCAAAACACTGCTGTCTACAGATCCAGTGAGGTTCCTTCCCCGTTGATTCCTGCTTTTTGGATGCCAACAATCTGGGGACACAGATCTACAATCTGCAATTAAAAGCAGCAAAATCAGTCCAATATCCTCATTTATTTTAAAGAGGTAATGGTTTACAAAGCTAAGTAAAGTTACTCCAAACTTTGTGGTAATGTGCAACTAGAGAGGATGGGGCAGAAAGGTAAATAGGTCCCGTGTCTAATATAAAAAGGTGGAATTTTCAGCAACAAAGGTATAACAGATCATTTCATCACAGCGATTCCACTTTATAAATTTGGCAAGTTTTTCTAAACTCCAGAGAAAAGATTTAGATGTAACAAACTTTAAATACATTTTGATGATGCATACTTTGAAAGATGGATGGATGAATGTATGGACATTTTGGAGGAAAAGAGGCAAAAACCAAACTAAGTTTTTTAAGACTATGTTAAGATGAAGTCGTTTTATCAAGGTAGCCTTTCAGAGGTTGCCTCCAGTCCAGTCTGTTGTCCAGGTGAACACCAAGGTATTTATACTCCTCAACCACCTCCACCTCTTCTCCCATGATGGAAAAATCTACAATCATCTCCTTTGTTTTGTTCACATTCAAGGTAAGACTTTTTCCACACCATGCCACAAAGCGGTCAACCAGTTCTCTGTACTCAGCTTCTTCTCCCTCTCCTTAAAGAATAAATTGTATGAGCTACAACAACACTTAATTTCCCTCTGGGATCAGTAAAGTATTTTTGAATTTGAATTGAATTTATACACCCGACAATTGCAGAATAATCGGAGTATTTTTGCAGATGACAGGTCTCTGATTTGTACTGGAAGTCTGAGGTGTACAGAGTGAAAAGGAATGATGAGAGTACGGTCCCCTGTGGTGCTCCTGTGCTGCTGACCACCTGGTTTGACACACAATCCTTCAGTCTCACAAACTGTGGACTGTTTGTCAAGTAGTCATTGATCCAGGCGATTGTTGAGGGCTCCACCTGTGTCTTCAGGAGTTTCTGATACAGCAAATCAGGCTAAATTGTGTTAAATGCACTGGAGAAATCAAAGAACATGATCCTCACTGTGCTTCCTGCTTTGTCCAGATGACAGTGAGTTGGTTGAAGCAGGTGGATGATGGCATCTTCAATTCCAACTCCTCGGCGATAAGCAAATGGCAGCAGGTCCTGATATGTTCTTGTTTGCATACTCAGGTGGGCCAAAAGGACCTTCATGATGTGGGATGCCAGGGCAACAGGTCTATGGTCATTGATGATTGATGGCTGAGTTCGCTTTGATACTGGAACAAGGCATGATGTCTTCCACAACACTGGGACCTTCTCCTGGGTCAGGCTACGGTTGAAGAGGTGCTGCAGAATCCCACCGAGCTGCTCTGCACAGGCCTTCAGGACTCTGGATACCATCTGGACCTGCACCCTTGTTCTGGTTCAGTCTCTCCAGCTGCCTCTTCACTTGACTTGTAGAGACAGACAAGTGGGAATATGGAAGAAAAGGGGGTAACAGCATATCCTGACTTGGTTGAAGACAAACTTGTGGATACAGAAGAGTACAAGATTGAGGTAAAGGATAAAACATCCGAGGTGTGACAGGAATGCTGTGGGTCAGAGGAGAATGGGATGTATGTTGGTAAGGAGAGGAAGATGTGTTCAGATTATTGGCTCTGTCCAGACTTCCATCTATCCAATCCTTCCTGTGCTTAAAGCCTGTGATCTTTTTCATTCCTGACCAGACATCTCTGATATTGTTCCTCTGCAGTTTGCTCTCCAGCTTCTTCCTGTATCCTGTTGCTTCTGTATATTCCTTGATAAATCCCTGTCTCCCTCCCTGAAAGCTCTTTTGTTTTCTTTAGCAGTTCCTTCAGGTCACTGGTGGTTTATTATTAGGGAAGCATCTCACTGTTCTGGTGGGGATGATATTGTCCACACAGAAGTTTATATAGTCAGTCACACACTCAGTCTTGGCATTGATGTCCTCTCCATGTGGTTGGCAAAGAGTCATCCAGTTTGTGGCCTTTAAAACAACCCTGCAGGGCTTCTTCAGGTTCATGTGACCATTTTCTCACAGTTCTCTTTGTCACAGGTTGCCTTTGAACAAGTGGTTTATATCCTGAGCAGAGAAAAACAAGACTGTTATCTGATTGTCCCAGAGGAGGTCTTGGTTTGGATATGTATGCATCCTTTATATTTGCATAAAAGAAATCCAAGGTCTTGTTTTCTCTTGTGGAGCAGCTGACAAACTGTTGAAATGTTGGAAGTGTAGACGAGAGCGTAGCATGATTAAAATCACTAGATATGGCCACAAATGCATTCGGGTGCTGGGTCTGTAGCTTAACGACAACGGAACTGATGACACCACATGCATTGTCGGCAACAGCTGAAGGTGAAATGTAAACAACTGCCAAAATTACACTGGTGAACTCTCTTGGTAAATAATAAGGACGAAAACTTACTGGCAAGAGTTCAATATCCTGACTGCAGAGACGACACTTTACACTAACATGTCCTGGATGACACCATCTGTTGTTGACAAGCACTGCTACTCCACCTCCTTTTCTTTTCCTGCTCGTCTTCAGATCTCTGTCTGCTTGTACAGTCAGGAAGCCTGGCAGAGAGACGTTGGAGTCGGGAATATGATCCTGGAGCCACGTCTCAGTGAAACACATGACACTGCATTCCCGATATTATGGCTGAGTCCTTGTAAGGGCCTGGAGTTCATCCATCTTTCTAACCAGTGACCTCACGTTGCCCATTATTCAATTCAATTCAATTAAAAAATACTTCATTGATCTCTGAGGGAAATTAAGTGTTGTTGTAGCTCATACAATAATTTTTTTAAGGAGTTGTTGTAGATCATGATGGCCGTGGGAAGGAACGATTTCCTGCAGTGGTCTTTGTTGCAACAAAACTGAAGATGCCTCCGTCTGAAGACACTCTGTTGTGGTAGGATAGTCTCATAAAGAGGATGCTCAGGGTTGTCAATAATTTTTTTGATTTTATGAAAAAACCTTTTTTGCATCATCATCTCCAGTTGTTCCACAGTAGTGCCAAGAATAGGACCTGCCTTCTTCATCAGGTTGTTTAGCCTTTTTAAGTGTTATGGTTGATGGAAGAGATGGTTTTAACTTCCTCCTTCTCTGTCTACTTTTTGCTCCTGCTCTGCATCCACACCTCCTCCTTCTCAACTCATCAGGGATTTGTGGCTTCAGTTGAGGTATTATTTCAGCTTTTGCAATGTTAATCAGCTGCTCCCGTCTGTAAACCACCTTATTGTAATGGCTACTATTCATAACAAGTTATCAAAAAATGAACAATTAACAGCACAATCCTTTCAGCTTCACAGAGCCAAAAACTAGAAAGTATACAGGTCCAAAAAATGCAATCTTTCCTCAAGAAAAGAGAGCTACCAACGTCCAAAAAAACAAAACTCAATATGTAGCCAACAGAGCCACTCCAACATGCAGCCACCCAGAGTAGCGCAATTCTCGAACATGTTTAGAATATGTTTCCAGTGGACAGCAGTGCTTCATGTTTTAGATGTATCTCTGCTTCAGCCCACCTAATTCAAGCTTGCCATTATTAGCTGCATAAGCCTGTTAATCACCAACTTATTAAAGTCAGATGTGTCAGAGCCAGGAAACACCTAAAACATCCAGGACAGTAGGCCCAGAGGACCAAGATTAAGAACCACTGTGGGGGATTTTGATGTGGGAGGGAGCATATGGGCAGTTGCCCAGAGCGACATCTTAAAGGAGGCCTTTGAACCCTGTATGATTAAAATTTTTTATTTGTCATTTGCACCCTAAACAACTTTCTATAGCTTGTATGGATTTGCAGTTATTATCAAGTTGGTAACATCACGTTGAGTAGGAAAGCCCTACTTGTTACTAAGAAAAAATTATGCTGTATTTGCTGTCAATCACACGTGAGTTATCCAATGACATCTTCACTTTTTTAGCTGGAATGTCTAGTTTTAAAGGTCTGGAGGGTTGTGGTATCGTCCGTGGAAGAGATTAATCTGCAGGTTTTGTGATGAAGGGTGAGAACTTTGTAGTGAACAAAGCAGAAACTTTTGTCGAATCTTTGTTTGCTTGTTTTTTTGTGTATTAATTGTTTGTATGTAAAATTAGTAAAGGCTTGTAACTGGATTTGGGCAACCGGTAAAAAAGTCAATCTCCTACTGATTTGGTTGAGTCATGCAAGAAAAACCTCTGAATGTAGAGGAGTTTAAACTGGGGAAGGACTGAAACAGCATTCTTGGAATATCCAACCCGTTATACATTTTTGTCAGGCTTTGATCACAAAACACCATCTATAGTTTAGGTTCTATTCAGAAAATTTTACTTCTCTACAAGGGCTGTTTTCTGGGGTGTATTTCTACCCTGGCACTTTTGAAGCCCTGATTGCTGGAGTGGGTTCTCAGATAGTCGTCAAGTGACCACAGCTTTGGCATTAAAAGGAAGATCAACCCACCTCTTCAGCACTCAGACATCGTTCTTCCCTGTTCCTATCACGAGCTCGGTAATCCGTGTGTCTCATGCCAGTTTACTGACATGGGTAAAGGCATGGCTTTGGTGGTTTATGAGCTAAATTGAAAGTGTGACCCCAATTCAAATTCTGCTTTGGGCCTGATAAAGACTTCAGCCAGATCTGTGGAGAAAACCTGTTCGTTCCTTCAGTAGCAATATTCAGAATGCACTCAAAGTAAATGGGCAACACAGATCATGTTTCTATAGAACAAAGCATAAAGTGAAATATGAACTTCAAAAGGATAACATTATTAAATCACCCCCAATGTCTGCTAAATCCATCTCTACAGCGAGCACTTTTTGGCCACTTGGCTCTGAGTTACCAAACCCCAGTGGCTCCCTTTGATCTAGAAACTTACTATGAGGCATCATGTTTTCATTATCATGAAGATGACATCTTGATCGCACTATGATTTATTCTGCCTCATTCAATTATCTTAAGAACACTGGAGGGAAAGTGGTGGAAACACACACATGTACACACGCTCGGTGCAGACGGGGAGTGAGTGAATATGTTGTAGGAGAATAATACATTCATTTTGGGGACAGAATCCATTAAACTCTCCTGTCTGCCCTTCACTTCACTCTTGATTGTTTTACTCACTAATCCATTTACAATTTTTTTTTACATTTTCTGTGAGACAAAAACCCAAGCAATTATGTCGTCCTGAAATATCCAATTTTGCTGTACTGATTTCAGCCTGAGAGCTGATTGGTTTTATTCTTTATGACTGGAAACAACCAGGGAAGAGGTGATAAAACTCTGTCATCTAAGATCTCGAAATGGACTGTCTGAAAATCCCTTGAAGAATTCAAAAGGTATGAATTCTGAATGGTGGGAGTTTGTAATAAAAGCTTAGATCCAGACATTGCAATGTCTTTCATATTTACGACAATTGCAAAAAGAAGACGTACCCTCTTAATTAGGGGTTTGCATCTCAAAACAAAATGGAAGTAAATTTGACTTTAAAATTTACTTTAATTTTTTTAAATCAGGCAACAGATTACATCATGCCATTATATAATAAATAAATAAATACATACATACACAGGCTGTTTGTGAACTGCTGAGTTCATCCAACAGATTTGTGGAACCGCCTTTATTTTAAAGTCATGGTCAACTGAGTGACCGCAGGCTACCAACATTCTATGGCATCAACATGAGCTCAAACCATCAACCTTCCACCTCCGTCCTTTACAGTTGGTATAAAGCGTTTGTGGTGATCTTTTGTTTGTTCTCCAAACATGGTGCTTTGCATTACAGCTGAACATACCTGCTATAGTCTCTGCTTTCACTTCAGAAGAAGACATTTTTAATGCCATTCACAGAAGGTCAAAAATTAACACTGGTACAAACTTAGGCCGTTAGAGATTATATTAAAAGATATTGTTGATTCACACAATTGATGGCGGTAAAACTAAAGTCAAAGTAAATGTAATATGCTGGGGCAGCAAAATTAGCCCACATTATAAGCCATCTACCACCATGCTTGATGGTTTGAATTAGGTCTTTGTATTGATGTTGCATTTGGTTTTCTCTAAACACAGTGATGTCCTTTATGGTCAAACATCTTTACTTTGTTTTCAACTGCCCACATTTACATATCAAAATCTTGCTCCCTTATTCTTTTCAGAGAATATAGAGTTTTCTCCTTCAATCCTTGCAAACAAGTCATACTTGTTAATTTTTTTCTGTCATAAACTTCAACATTTAATATGCTAACTGGGGTCTGTTGATTCTGAGATGGAACCATTTTGTCTAATTACTTTTTGTTGTTTTTCTTTGGAGAAGAACATCTTTACTTTGTTTTCAACTGCCCATTATGTTCTGGTACCTAAAGTCTGATTTTATAATTGAAAAAAATGTGTTATTCATTTTAATATGACTATAATAAATAGAGTAAAAGAGCTGTTTGCCAATCATCAAAATAAAAATACAAACTGTTCACGTGAGGTATGAATGTAAGACATGGAACAGTGATGAAGAATAGCCATAGGATATGAATTAAAAATGATCATACCAGTGTGACTTCTAATTTCCTGCTTTTTAGGGATAATCAATCACTTGGTATTACTCCACTGGTTCTACAAAACCCCAGTGTCTACAAATATGTAGATATCATTGGATTAATTTGATTACATAATGATGTATACAGGTCTGATCTGTTTGTTTTGTATCCCTGCTTTAGTACAGTTTCATTAATACAAGAATAATAAGAAATATTATTATTTTTACTTTCTTCAGAATTAAAACACCAATGCTCATTTGGTCAGTATTTGGTAGTGTTGCGTTTGAACTGTATGACTTGGGTCAAACGTTTTGGGTATCCTTCTGCAAGCTTCTTACAAGACTTTTGGCCCATTCCTTCTGGCTGTACCTGTGTATCTGAGAAACATTTGTAAGCAGCCTTGGTCACAGACACCATCTCAGATCAGTTTAAATATTTGATCAGACTGAGACCAGATCTTTAGGATATCAACGCCAAATATTTACTATATTGTCCTTAAGCCACCTTGTAACTAGTCTGGCTGGATCATTTGGGTCAATGTCAGTTTGGAAAACCCAGCTATGCTTAAGCTTTAATTTTTTGGCATATTTTTTGTGATGTTGCTATAATATTTCCATGATGGTGTTTCCTCAGGATGAAATCCATTTCTTTTTAAGGACACCAGTCCTCCCTGCAGTAAAACAACCCCACAGCAGTATGATTCCAACCATTTAGTGTTCTCAGGCTTGCAAGCTTCCCCATTTGTCCTTCAAATGTATCAATGATCACCATGGCCAAACACTTCAAACTACAGCACGTGCCTCCAAAAAAAGGTGAACTGTAATCTGGCTTTTTATGTTTGTTTGTTTTTTTTGGGGAGAAATTGCATCTTCTACTGTGAGTGGCCTTTCAGCCCATTGTGAATAATGATACTCTCTTGCCACGACTTTACAAGATCTTTTGATTTGGGGTTAAGAGACATTTCACACCAAAAGATTAATCACCCGGACGCCCAACCCTTTTGCCTGAATCGTACAATAGTTGGACTTTCCCATATTGTTTATCCTTGCATATAGTATTTGTTGGACAGATAAGACATGGCATCTTCAGGGGTATGGTAATGATACCCAAGGATGAACTAGACTGCTGGAGGTCCAAAAGTCTCATCCTGATATTTTGGTTGATTTCTGATAGATCTACAGATGTGCCCTACATTTATTTCAAATGTTCTGAGAAAAATCAGAAGCTTACAAAGCTTACATTGTCCATGCTTGCACGAGTTGTTCAAAGTTATTTGTGTATGTTAACCTCTGAATTTTAAGAAGGTAACAGAAAACCTCTCTTAATGTTCTGGGATTTAGCAAATATAATATAATAATTTATAATAATTTATTAATCCTGACTGACTTATAACAGGAAAAGTTTAGTCTGATTTAAGGCTTGATGATAAAGGGGATTATTTTTTACCCATTGTATGTGAATATATGGTTTGCTCTCAGATTTAATACGTTTTCTGTTTTAGCATTTTATGCTGGTAAATGCTTTCTACCCTTGAAATTCCTGAGTTATGTGTTGCATTAACATTTGATCCTCTGAAATGATTGCTACAAAAGGTTGCATTAGTTAGGGGTGACACACACAACCATTAAAAGAGAAGTTTCTTAAATTGTTGCCAAGATTAAAGAAGGACACGAAATGTTTGGCATTCTCACATTCTTGCTAAATGGTTTATCTTTATTTTTTTCCATTTAAAATCCTCATTTAACTGGTTTGACACAAATGGAGCCTTAAAAACGATATTCTTTTGTGGAGTGCGTCTGTGAAGGTCAATGAATTGGCACTCTAGAGGGAAGAGAGGCAGTGCTCATTTCTTGAATCACAATGCCATCTAGTGGCAGATCTGCTTCCTTGTCCACTTAGTCCAACAAGTTAATTTCTCACCACTTAACAGCATGGGGACTTCTCTTTGATGTGAATACTAAATGTCTCCATATCAAACTTTTCAAAATAGCTGCGTGATGGCTTTAAAGACACCATGAGGACCTGTAATCAGTAGGTGATTAGAGTCACAGCTGTACTGTTGGAACTTGGTTATATGCATAGTTGAATTACAATGTTTTGCAAAGTTATCCATCACAAAGGTCAATGTACTTCATTGGGTCTTTAGGAGGTAATGTTTTCTTGTCTGTTTGCCTGTTAACAAAATAACTAAAAAAGTTATGCATGTATTTCGATGAAATTCTCAGGAAATGTTAGTAATGGGACCAGGGACAACTGATTAAATTTTGGGCTGATCTAACATGAAGCGCATGTCCACCCACCAACCGGCGGTGCTAACCTCCATTCCTGTCTCGTGTCAGAGAGCTCACAGACGGCTGACCTCGCGCAGCACCCCTGCTACAGTTGGAGCGTATGCACAGCAAATTAATAACGCATGTGTGAATCTCCCCTCTCTGCTTGAGGACAGCACACAGACTGCCATGCGTCTCATTAAGAGACATTTTATTGGAAAAGTACCAAAAGTTAGAATGAGATAACATGGGAATGAGGTCTGCACTCTGAGTGCTTTTCCACTTTATATTATAGTATTAGGACAGGGACATAAAATAATGGTATTTATGTACACCATAATTCAATTTATACCTTTTTTGTAACAATATGAGTGTTAAGCATTGCATTAACACAGTGATTGTAATGAAATTAATGCAATTTGCATGTTTGGTTGATAGTTCAAGGTAGGTGGATTCTGGCAAAAGGTTGTTTTTGTGCCTCGATGTTTTATTCCCAGTTCTTTGAGGTGCTTGCCTGAAGGTTGTTCAGAGTGATGAACAGTCATTAGCTAAAGTCTATTATAATCTCTACAGTCTGCTTGGTGTTGAGCTCAAAGATGATATCAGTGCACATTATGGAGACCTCCTTTCTGTATCTGTATGATCCAATACAGATGACTGAAAATAAGTCTGCTGCAAACTCACATCAAATCAAACTTTATTTATAAAGCTCTTTTCATACAAGAAATTGCATCACAAAGTGCTTTACAGATTAAAATGACCCCGCATAAACCACATTCCCCCCCCCCCCCCCCCCCCCCGCAGATTTAGAAGCATGGTCACAGTTATACGCCCTCCCCCCAACCCAACTCCCATGCACACACACAGTTAAAAGCAACAGTAAAAAAGGACATTGGGCCAAGTGTAGACGAACCATTGCAAGGAAACGCCTTCAGAGGAGCCACCTGCACTGGCAGCGGTAGATCAACAGTAGCAGCCGAGGCACCGACACAGGGCGCCCAGTGGAGGCAAGGCCAAGACCCCCACCTCCACCCAAGCTCCACCCGGAGAGCACCCAGGCAGCTACAGCCGACCACTGCTCACCGCTTAAAGGGCTTAACAGGGATGTGTGAGAAGGATTACTCATTACTTTAGAAGGAAAAGGTAGTGGGGAGAATACACATCCCTGGGGACCCCTGTGAACATTCCTAGTCTCTCTAGAGCAGGCGTCTGCAACCTGCGGCTCTGGAGCTGCAAGTGGCTTGTCATAACTTTGGATACAAAACAATAAGGAACCAATAAATATTTTAAAATATAGATATAACAATAACATGCAGGTTTTGCATGTACTAAAGCATGTTCTTTTAATTCTCATTAGGTAAAAGCTATGTGCTTTTAAAATATAATTTTACGCAAATAGCAACATGCCATTGAAGAAGAAAATGTAAGACAAGAAAAACCTTTATTTCTTCCCACACAGGGAACATTTACACTGTTGCAACGTAAAGTGGACAGAGCAAGATAAAAACAGCAACAAATTAAGACCACATATTATTCATACCCTTTATGTAAATGTTTTAATTTATTTTAAAACTTAAAAATAGAAATAAAATGCTGGCTCTTTAACTGGCAACAAATTTCCTATAGTAGATATTCACAAGAATGAAAAGTTGTCTTTTTTTCAAAAGGTTACATACAGCAACACTTGCTGCTCTAAAAGAGGCTTTTTTTTTAGCTGCACTGGGGTAAAAAGGGCTCTTGAGACTGTAAAGGTTGCAGACCCCTGCTCTATAGTCTCTTCATCCACTGCAGGTGGAGACATGAACAACAAATTTAGGAGGAAGTAAAATAAAAACAATGATTCTTGTGGAAAATTGTATTTCAGTTAAAAGTATACTTAATGTGCATTGATTTTCCATGACTAGATTTATTTTTAGAGGATTTTAGGTGGATCATAATGTAACTTCGACTAATATAAAAAAGAAACTTGAATTTTTATTGGAATGTGTTTGTATTTGATGCAAAAATAAGAAATTACATAAATATCAGAGGCAGTAATAACATTAGAAAAAAAACCCAGAATATGTTAAAGTACAGCAAAAAAAAAATCCACTCTATGTTTCAGAAAAATATATTCTAATATGAGCACATCTGCAAATACGAAACTGTGGTTCCACCTTTATGTGTGACTGTACAGCCTTTCAAGAGATTTTGACAAGGATGTCAAAGTGGAAGAGGAAAAAGTCCTTTGGAGGAATAAAAGCTGCAGATTGCTTTAGGAAAGAAGCTTTTCCTCAGTCTTTGTGTTTTATCCTTCAGACTTTTGAACCTCTCACCTGAGGGCAGGAGTGTGAACAGGCTGTACTAAGGTTAGGTGGGTTCACAGATTAGAAGCTGAGCTTTGCAGTGTACTCTCTGGGGATAGGTGGCCTCCAGCAGGGGCAATTCTTGCTGTAGAATTGTGGACTTCATATTATCTGGGAGCTGCCTTCTTTTAGCTGTTTGTAGTTTTTTATTATCAAAATGTTGTAAATGGGAAAACTATTGTTCTTCACTATATATAATTAAAATTACTATTATTTTCATTACAATAAGAAGCTGAAAAATAAAAAATACAATAGTTTTGCTAAATACAGCGTATCTTATAAGTTTCCATACATATGGTTTTTAACGTCATATTTCAGATACCTTGGAAGGTGTTTGAATAAAGAGCATCGAAAAGAAATCATCCTGAGGACATTGAAAAGTTTTTTTTTTTACACAATAGCAGTAATGTAGAGCATACTATGTAAATAAAATGTTTTTTCCATGTAAAACAAACATTTATTTGTCCTACTTATGGAAATCTATGAGACATCCTGTGTATTTGTTAAGATAGCAAATGTGATAGAAAGTGATCTTGACTAATTTCCAATAATTTAAAGCAATGATAAATTTCCCTCCACAAAGCCGTGATTTTGAAGGATCAAAGTGGAGACAATGAAGAGGCAGGTTCAGAATCAAGGTAAGGCTTACCTTTAATTGTCCAAAATGGCTGCAAACCTTGAAATGAATGGCATGGCAAGGCAAGGCAAGGCAAGGCAAGGCAAGGCAAGGCAAGGCAAGGCAAGGCAAGGCAAGGCAAGGCAAGGCAAGGCAATTTTATTTGTATAGCACACTTTCAACAGCAGGGTAATTCAAGATGCTTTACATGATTTGGTGATTTAAAAAAAACACATAAAAGAAACACACATTACACATGATACACAATAAAGCAAGAGAAAGATCAAAAAAAGCAAGAGAGCATGAACACATTTCATACATATGACATCAAGCATTTACTCAAAGGCAATTCTAAACAGATGGGTTTTTAGTCTCGATTTAAAGCAGTTCAGAGTTTCAGCAGCTTTACACTCGTCAGGAAGTCTGTTCCAGATAAGGGGAGCATAGAAACTGAAAGCTGCTTCTCCATGTTTAGTTCTGAGTCTAGGGATGTTTAGTAGGCTAGAGTTGGAGGACCTGAGTGGTCTTGGTGGTTGGTACCATGACAACAGGTCTTCAACATATTTTGGTGCTAAGCCATGTAATGATTTATAAACTAGTAGGAGTATTTTGAAGTCTATTCTCTGAGCTACAGGGAGCCAGTGTAAGGACTTTAGAACTGGGGAGATGTGCTCTACTTTCCTGGTTCTAGTGAGGACACGAGCGGCAGCGTTCTGGATCAGCTGCAGCTGTCTGATTGACTTTTTAGGCAGACCTGTGAAGATGCAGTAATCAATCTGACTAAAGATAAACGCATGGATCAAAATCCAGTCCTTTAATCCTAGAAATGTTCTTTAGGTGATAGAAGGCTGACCTTGTTATTGCCTTTATGTGACCCTGGAGGTTCAGGTCTGAGTCCATTACTACACCTAGGTTTTGAGCCTGATCAATAGTTTCTAGCTGTATTAATTGAAGCTGTGTGCTGACTCTTGATCGTTCCTCCTTGGGTCCAAAAATAATCACTTCAGTTTTGTTTCTATTCAGCTGGAGAAAGTTATGGCACATCCATCCATTTATTTGGTCAATGCATTGATTTAGGGTTTGAATGGGTTCAGAGTCACCTGGTGACATTGTAATGTAGAGCTGAGTGTCATCCGCGTAGTTATGGTAGCTAATGTTATTGGTTGCTATAATCTTGCCTAGTGGGAGCATGTAGATATTAAATAAGAGGGGCCACGGGATGGAGCCCTGGGGCACCCCACATGTGATTTCTGTTCATTCTGATGAAAAGTTTCCTATTGAAACATAGAAGTTCCTGTTCTTTAGGTAAGACTCGAACCAGCCAAGTACTGTACCAGAGAGTCCGACCCAGCTCTCCAGTCGTTCCAATAAAATATCATGATCAACAGTGTCAAATGCTGCACTGAGGTCCAACAGAACCAGCACTGAGGTTCTTCCACAGTCTGTATTTATGCGGATGTCATTGAATACTTTGACAAGGGCAGTCTCGGTGCTGTGGTGAGCACGGAAACCAGACTGAAAAACATCAAAACGGTTTGTCATTGTTATGAAGCCATTTAACTGCTGAAACACAGCTTTTTCAATAATCTTACTGATGAATGGAAGATTAGAGATTGGCCTGTAGTTCTGCATTAACGTGTTGTCCAGATTTTTCTTCTTTAGCAGTGGTTTACCAGTGGCAACACATGCTAACTGGGGGTCTAACAGAAGTTAGAAAGAAAACCTAGGCTATATGTGAGCCTTACAAATGGAAAGCTGGTGCTGCACTGAAACAGGAACAGAAAGCACAAAGGGAATAAGCCCACAGTCCTTTGTCCTTTCTTATGTTCTCTTCCGGTCAGCTCAGACCACAAGTTTTTTTTTAAAGGATTTAGTTTTAGCAACTAATATGGCTATGGAAGAAGATTGGCTTTGTGGCTGGGGAACTCATTGTGTTGATTTTGTCATGTTTTGGATCCAATGATGACCTATTTTCTGTTTACTATTAGCTGTGGCAAGGCTTAAAAATTGAAATTTCACAGATGCTCTCTGTCCATTCTGACGGAGTATGAGCTGGTTGTAGAGAAGAATGGACACATTTTCGATATAGTAGATATTTCTCAAACAACATAACTAACACCGAAAAGGACAAGGAAACCAAATAAACCAAGTTAGATCAAAGAAAAGTAAACCGTCCCAAAACTATGACTGCTCCAGTGTTTCCAGTGGATCTTAATGTCTATTTTAAACATTAAAGAAGTAAATAATGGAATTTTATCAAATAAAACTAAGCAGAGACATTCTGTAATGATTAATAAGTTCACATTTTAACAATCAAAATAATATAATCTTTTGTTTTTTGGCATCTAACTACACCAATAATAACTTGTTAATTGGAGTAAATAAACATCTATGAGCTTGTTGAAAACATGCAATGATTTATTATTGACCTGGCAAGCTTGTCTTTGGAACTTCTACAGAGCATAACAGCTATTTAAGGTTGAAAACATGACACTGAAGTTAGCGTCTGATTCAAAGCTTTCAAATTGGCGAAACAGTTCTTTGAACAGCTCTTTCAGAGGTTATAAATCATGTGCTAACTTCAGCTTGAAGGAAAAATAAACCTGCCTGCTAACATTCTTTAGCTAAGCTGTTACTGAAAGGACATGTAATCAATTGCCCACATAAACACTTTGCAGACTGTTGAACTATTAGCGCAAACCCATAAGTAAATACATTAATTAAATGTTATTACATACATTCATTTGTTCTAGAATGGCATCGATCCTGGTGGCATCATATTGGAGTTGCTATGGTAGTTCTGATTTGTTCTTTTTGTCAAATTTTGTTCATCATTTTTTTGATCAGGTGCCAATGGAAATATTTTTGCTCTAACATTCTTACAGCTGTTATGATGCATAAAAATGGCAATGAGGTATTGTTGTTACAACTGGAAGCAGCTAATGAGCATCTCAAAAGCTTAAATTATGCCTGAACCTGTGGCGTCTGTGCATTTGGGACCAGTGGGGCCCAGCCCCACCAGATGTTGCTGTGGAGCTCTATGCACGGCATGCTTAATTTAATCAGTAGAACATGGTTGCTCTTTACAGAGTAATATTATATAAAGACCAATTCTGTTACCAAGGAGGTTCTTTTATAAACATCTGTGTATAACTATAAGAGTCATTGCCAGAATACTGACAAGCTCAGTAGGCTAAATCCTCTTGAAGCAGCGACTGGGGCCGGCCCCTTAACGTTTGTTTAAATGATGAACATCTGAAATCACAGTGCGCATGTGCAACGTGTGCTCAGTAGACAGCCGAGGGGCACAAATGCCGTGGCCCCAAGCTGAGATTCTGCTACCTTCCTCGATAGAGAAAGGCCGCAATGCGCCATCTGGCGTGCAGTCTGCCGGGAATTTATTACAAGAAGAAGAAGAGATCCAGCTATCAAACCACAGCAGGAAGTGAAGTTTTGCCAAATGCGAAAGTTGGTTGTGCAGCATAACTCGTATTAAAATATCGGAATAGCACATGTGACTTTTACGTTCTGTTGGATAGAAGTGTGCAGCCATCTAATATCCTAGCTAGCTACCAAGACAAAAAAAATGAAGTAGATTTTTTTGATGAAGTCAAAATTTAGCATGTTGCCTCTTTAATGAAAATTAGAGATAAAACATTCGGGATGTCACCAGCCAGTGGATTTTAACATTGTTCAAGGACTTTAAGAGATTAATATACATCTAAAAGGGATTATTTTAAAGATTATACAGTTATTGAAGAGTTTGCCCAACTGAAAGACTTGCATGTTATTCAAGAAAAACAATACTGGTGAGTGACCCTTTATTTGTAATTTCATGAAGGCTATAAAAAAGGTTTCATTCTTCAATTACATTTACATAAAATGGCGTTTGTAGTGTGTAGATATGTGCTATTTTATGTGGTTCATTTAAAATTGAATCAAAATTAAATGAATCACATAAAAGAGCAATCAATGTAATTGATCAAAGTCAGATTGTATGAATCACAGAATAATTATTTCCTGCTATTAGGTGTTTAGTTGCTGTGCCATTTCCTGAACTCCAACTGCTCTATATCCAGCTTTCTAACCATTTAACCACACATAGATTTAAAGAAGAGTGTGCAAAAGCAAACGAGGTGGATTAGCAGTGCTTCCCAACAACTAAAGGTGTCATCCAGGACTTGTTGCTGTGAAATACTGTCTCTGCTGCCCAGAAGTTTAGCTGTTAGCATGTCATGACAGTCATGAGACATGTCATACGGCAACAGTGTCTTCAGTCAGAGGCCTCTACTTCATTGCAAGACTTGACTGCTACTCGAGATCCTTCCTGGCCACACCATCACAATCCACTCTGACTCTTTGATAACACTCAGATGATCTGAGTTATGACAACATGTGATTTCCTCTTGGGGAATTTTTTTTAGAATTAAATTAAATTGAAACATTGATTTATTCACTTATTTGGATGAGCCAATTGTGGTGCATCAGTACGAAGCACTGAACAGCTAATCTGAACACCTTTATTCTTTAACACTTATTTTGAATACACTGACTGTATGCACAATTTACCCTTTTATAGCCCCTAATATGTTATTCTAAAGCAGTTGTTAATAGAAAGCCACTAGAAGTCCTGTTTAAAGTTGGTCACAAGTCATTTGTGAGATACAGCACATTATGGTATCATTATGCTCTGGAGGATGTTTTACTTCAGCAGGGGCCGCAAGGCTGGCCTGACTTGAAATCCGGTTATATGAACTTGATTCATATTTGCTCTAACAGTTTTAGATTCTTCTTTAAAACAGGGCCAATGTGATTATAAAAATAAACATTTATCCTGATCGGCCTGTGATGTAGTTCGTGTTTTAATGTTGGCCCCTCATGTGATTCAGTTCAACACCCCTTGTTTCGATCAAAGGATAGATGTCTTAGAATTTCCTAGTTAAAGTCCAAACCTCAGTCCAATAAAGAAGCTTTGGTAAGATTTGAAAAATGATGTTCATAGAGGCTCTCTGTGTAAGCCTGATAGATATGCGCACCAAAAGTTGGTTATTGACTGTGGGGGGCTCAATACCAATGGTTCATCAGAATGTTGTGCTATTCTGTTTGGTCTTCTTTACTACAGTATCCCAACAAAAGAATATGTTTAACTTTCCTTGATTTTGTAAATCTTTTCAAGACTAGAATGCATTTATCACACTACTAGCTAAAAGTAGGCAGAGTGTTGATCTCACAAGTCCTATTCTCTTAAAGGTTGGAGCTTTGTGATTAATGGGCTGGAAGAATCATCAGAACATAAACAGATGCAGTTGATGCACAGTCCTTAGGGGTCCGACAGAGTGAAAAATATGACTAATTAACCCACTGAACTGACCCATGCCCCTCTAGCTCCACAGCTCCAAGAGAAGGACACCAATCAGGACACAACAAGCCTCTCTACTGCGTGGTAAATTATTATAAAGTCCCCCACTAAATTCTAAAATGAAGCAAACAAAGAACATCATGTGAAAATAAGTTGCTAACATTTGAAAAATGTACCATAAAGGCAATCTATTCCCACTACTATAAGACTGTACACCTGAATAGTTTAGTTGTACTCTAGTTTCTTCTGTCTGTACAAATGAGTATATATAAGGAGTACTGTATTGTTTTCTTTCTATAGCCTGTTTTGTATTTTTTTGTTTGTTTGTTAGTTGCTTTTCAATTTGTTTTGTTGAGCTGCTTTAATAACTGAATTCCCCTGCAGTGGGATCAATAAATTTGATGGTGTTATAAACAGTCTTTTTTCCTGTGACGTTTTCTAGCTACAACTCCTTGCAAAAGTATTTCACTCTTCGAACTTGCTCACATTCAACAACCACACAATTAAAGGTTTTTTATTGTGATTTCTGTAACAATCTAACACAGTGTATCACATTATTGGGATATTGGGGCTTTGCACATCTAGAGGTTGTCTTTCAGGAATGCCCCATATTTAGGAACTTCATCGGACTAACTTCCATGTTTCTCTTTTTCCCCATGTTTCTGTTGAATAAAAGCCTCCCCACACCATGATGCTGCCACCACTGGGCATCTAAGGGGATATGCAGTGTTATTTTTCCGCCACATTGCATTTAGACGACCAGCTCTACACCCTCTGCAGGGTATTGGAGGCTGCATGGAAGTTTGGTTAACCAGTTTACATGTGGTATATGGAGTTGGAGAAGGCGTTCAACCGTCTCCCTTAGGGGCTCCTGAGGGGTAGTTCAGGATTATGGGGTACCAGGCTGTTAGGACTGTTGTCAGAGCTTGGTCCAGATTGCCAGCAGTTGGTCAAAATTGTTTCTGGGTTGAGTTGGACTCTGCCAAGGTTCTTTGCCTTTGTTAACAATTTCGTTTATAACATTTATGGAAACAATTTCTAGGCATAGGTGAAGTGTTGAGGGGATCCGGTTCGGTGGTCTCAAGATTGGGTCTCTGCTTTATGCAGATGATGTGGTTCTGTTTGGTTCATAAGACTGCTATCTCCAGTTTTCACTGGAAGCAGCTGAGTGTGAAGCAGCCGGGATGAAAATCAGCATCTCCGAAAACGAGACCATGATCTTGAGCCAGAGGTGGAGTCCCTTCTCCAGGTTGGGGACGAGGTCCGGCTCTAAGTGGAGCAGTTCGAGTATCTCAAGGTTTTTGTCACCAATAAGGAAAAATTGAGCTGAAAATCTACTTCCCTGTTTACGAGCTCTGGGTAGTGACCAAGAGAATGAGATTCCGGATACAAGCAGCCGAATTGAGTTTCCTCTACAGGGTGTCTCTGCGTTCTATTTTAGACAGGGTGGGAAGCTCGGTCATCCGAGAGGGGCTCAGAGTAGAGCTGCATCTGGTTAGGATGCCTCCTGGACGCCTACCTGGTGAGGTGTTCCTGGCACATCTCACCAGGAGGAGACCCAGAGGAAGACCCTGGACACGCTGGAGAGGCTATGTTTCTTGGCTGGCCTGGGGACTGCTTGGGATTCCCCCACTGATGAGCTGACCCTAGTGGCTAGAGGGAAGTCTGGACTTCGATGCTTAGGCTGATGTTGCACGACCAGACAGATTAAGTGGAAAATAATGGATTGATGGAATGGAAGGATGCATTTTTCATATAGGCAAAAAAGTTCTCATCTGACCAGAGAACTTTCTTAAAAATGTTTGCTGTCTTTTGTAGGAGCAAAGGTAAAAATGGGACTCTTTGGGGTGTAAAGACTGGTGACCCCTACCATAACTTCATGCTGGTTTCCCAGAAGGTCAAGGAAAAGTATTAGGAAAAAGAAGAGCTGGAGCTTATTTTAAGAGATTCTTCTTAAATTCAGTTATTAGTCACAGCTCTGCGCTGTAAGAACACCAGGAAGTCACCTCTTGCAGAAGATCTTATCTGAACTCCAACTAGATATTTTTCTTCGAAACAGATTACAAGAACTATGCGCTGTATGTTGAGAGAACTAAGAAAATTAAAAGTACTTTTGTCTCCATCATAAAAACACTTGTTTCAACCTTCATCTTTTGGGGTTATGCTTGATAAAGAAGTTTTTTTGTGGTGTTTTTCAGACGCCTGAAATAAATTAAGTGAAATAAAAAAGCTTAAAGCTGCAGTCGAGAGAATATATTCATGTGTCAAAGTTTTATATATCTTTAAAATGATAGCGGAGTTCAATACTATAATAAAAGGCTGGTGCTCCACAACATTTGTTATTCTTCCTATGAGTCCCCCCTTTCCTCCACAGACCGCTATGCATTTCACAATGCCGATTTTATTTAGCCAATAGAATTCGAGTTGCCACCTTGTCAGCTGCTAATCAACTTACATGGGCATTGATGCGCATGCACAATCATTGAGGTGGGGTTAGAGCTATGGGCGGGAGGGTGTTTTGGGAGGGGCCTTTGTAGTGGGATTCAAAAAATCTCTCCCTCAAAAACTCAAGAATTTCAAAGTCAAGGTAGCCCCTCTCCTGATGAGAGTTGTTTACCACATAGGCATGATTTCTCTCAGAAGTGGAGAGGACAAATATTCTTTTTGAAGTATTTTCCAAATCAAGAAATTCCTAAAATATTCCAGGATGCATATTCCTGCAGAAATAGGACGCACCATTGGGGAATGTTGTTGTCATGTAACAGTTTAATTTGACCCGTTTAACATGGGTGGTTCAGTCATATTTGCACTCACACAAATGCCATAATTTCCCAACTGAACATTGACAAGAGCATCACTCTCTCCAGTGATCTGAATACTTTTTAAGAAGCCGTGTGATCTGCTCCCTAGTTGCACTCGGCTGTCTAGACGATGTAAAAGACAACTCCACTAATTAGACCGGGAGGCCTTTCTCAGCTGCTCCTGGGTCCATTTCACATGCCACAACTTTAGGTGGTAGACATTCATTCTGGGCTTGTCAGCCCTATAAACATCAAGCTGATGCTGTTTGATCTTCACAATTAGGCTGCTGCCAGAATCAGATATCGCACACACAATCAGATTCTCATGTTTACCCATTGTTACTGTTTCTGTGCTATCTAATAGATCCCACACCTTGACATGTGTTACTATAACCACAATAAATATCAAATAATATAATATATTTTCCAAATCTGACTCATAAAATTAATAGCAACACAAATACCTTTTCATTAATAACTTAGATATGAAATGTTATTTAATGTGAATTAAAAGAAAAGAATCAAACACATTGAATATAATTGCATTTTCCAGCTTAGTAGCTGTGTTCAGTTTCAGGGTAAATGCCAGAATGTAAAATAAGTAAAAAAAAAAAAAGAAGCTTGATACTTATTTTTTTTTTCAGCTCTTGGGAGTCAGTCTGGGGGGAAAAGTTGGGCTAGGCAGAAGAATAACAATGAACCTGCATTGTTGGAGCTTGCTAAAGACCCTAATTTGGCCTCTGTGGACCAAATTCGCCTGGCAGTAGGAGTGAAGTCTGACTAATCTAAATCTAATGTGATCAGGAAGTTAATAACAGAAAAGGCTTCGAGGCTTGCTGAAAATCTAAAACTTTATTATTATTAGAGCCTGGATTTGATAAAATCTAACACTTTATCATTTTTATTACACACAGAATCATGTTGTACTTGTTGTTGTAGTTAATCCACCAAAACAGAAGTTTAGCCCTCTTACGCAATGAAAAGTATTGTGGACGCCTTAGCAGTATATTTAATAATGATTGAGTGAAATGTCTGCTGCTGTTGTTTGGTGGGAAATGCATTAATGTCGCTTGTCAGTAGATGGCAGACTAAGGCTGCAAATATTTTTACCTAACTTTATAAGCGTGAGGAAAAATGAGAAAACTTTGGCAAGTTTGGGTTTGCAGAGGATACTTTGTGAACTTAAAGGGATTTCTAAGAAAGCAAATAAGCTTAATTGGAGATCTAATATATTGCATTATTGCACTTATCAAAAAGTGAGCCAGACTGAGGACTTGGAAATGCGACTGTAATGAATGCTTTCATTATTAGTTCAAAAGGATAAGAGAAAGAATACTGTACAGTTATACAAAACGGTTTTGTTGGCTTTAGTGGCTTTTATTCATTAGTAGGTGGACAGGAAGAAAGGCAGAAGGAGATGGGGAAGACATGCTGTAAATGACCTGGGGACAACTACATTGAGCACTG
Organism: Valencia hispanica; assembly: GCA_963556495.2. Lineage (NCBI taxonomy): Eukaryota > Metazoa > Chordata > Actinopteri > Cyprinodontiformes > Valenciidae > Valencia > Valencia hispanica. The sequence goes on along the minus strand of OY747702.1, from coordinate 43,867,116 downwards.
TAGCCACTGTACCGACTACCACTGAGCCATGTGGCACCCCTAAAACTGTACAGTTATTAAAAAATAGCATACTTAGATGCAAAGAAATGTGCAACTGATTAGGGTAATGTTAAAATATTTACAAACTTTTTTTATTTGTGCATAGAAAAAATTAAATCAGACTATTTACAAGAATATAAAAAAATGATACAAATAAAAACAGGAATATTAACAACCATTGAGTTTGTTGTGAGCAGTGATAGCTATAAGATCTAACAGCTGATGGGAGGAAGGATCCATTCCTTTGTGCACCTAGGATGCAGCAGTCTTTCCCTGAAGGAGCTCCGCAGTTCAACAACTTCATACATGGGGTGGGAGACATTGTCCAACAGCGATGTCATTTCTGCCAGAGTCCTGTCTCCCACCCAGGGCCGGTACTAGCCATTTGGGTGCCCAAAGCACAAATGTGTTGTCCTGCCCCCCCACAAAACGTGGCATGTCTCAGATGTGTGAGAGTCTCAGGCACAATACTTTTAAAACGCGTAGGAGAATGTACTGCTGCAGATCTGTATCTATCTAATGGTGGCTTTATGCATGTATGTATTGTCTTACATGCATATTGTGTTTCTTACTGAACATGTAGGCCAATAATCTTTGAATGCAGATGTAATATATTTCTTACATTCTAGAGCTGTACCTAATAATTATTTAGTACTAGTCAATAAATTTGTCAAAATGTTACATAAATTGTTAGTTAGCCAATGATGTAATCCAGCCCTGCTTTCAGCAGCAGCTCCTTCTGTTCTGCATTTATTAAGACGACCTACATCATCACAAAATCCCACAAATTAAAATGACTCAAAAATGTAAATTTGACGAGTCAAAAATAAAAAATCTTGACCACCTCAGATTAGGTTACCCCCACTAATCCCCCCTAATGAGAACTTCTTATCAGGATAATATTTTTTAATGAATTATAGCTGGCTAGAGTAGGTAAATAAATAGCTTTAAGTCAGAATTATTTGTGAGTTTTATTTATCTATGTGTACATCAATCTTTGACCTTTATGTTGAGAGTCTGATGTCTGTCACCCAGTTCAGCCCCCTCCCCCTTTCTTACAGCCCTGCTTCCCATCTGGGTTTTTCTTTTGGTATGACAACCCAAAATCCTCAATGGGTCCCATTTAAGAGTCTTAATATTTTCATTTTAAGGGTATATAAATACGGCAGGTCTGGAGCACATTAATAAATGCTTTAATTAATTCAAACTCTAAATAAAGAGACCTGTTGAGGAAAGCTGGACCATAGAAATAGATTTAAATCCTAAATGATTCAGCTCCAATCTGTCACCTAAAGTCTTTCCTCAAAGACTGAAACAAGTGCTGCGGACTTTGGTCGAACACATGGCAACATCACAAAATATTCTGGCACAGACAGTTTTTTCATTGCGAAGGCGACACATCTATAGCACTGTACAATCATGCTGGTTGAGGAGAAGCAGGTCGTTCAATAGGTCCGTCAAATTTAAGTTTTTTGTCGGACCATTATTAAAAACGTCTATAATGTCTGACTGTACCATGTGTTTTCGCAAACACTGTATCATGTTTTCATTATGACAGTTCACTATGGGAGTGTTTTCTAATGCAAAAAAGTCAGATCTTGGTGACACTACCTGCTCAAGACTGCTCCAACAGACAAACACCACTAGGAGATGGCTTATACTACCACAGAGCCAAGAAAGGTGCACCCCCCACACTCCAAAAGACCACGGACTCCAGGTAGAGTCTGCTCTGACCCTTCCCGTGAAGATCAACAGTGTTGTGATTCAGTCCCCTAGGCAAGTCCTTCCTTCTGCTGCCCCAAACTATTTAAAATGCAGAAAATCATTGAAACTATAGAGGTGGATAAAATGTAGCGCAATCTCATTTGAAGCATGTAAAGTATTCAGTATCTATTAGTATTGATAAAACATGCAAAAAAGCAAGTTATATTGTGAGTTATAGTTTTTCCTTGGTGCTTGTGCGCCCCCCTTTCTAATGCTGCCCTGGGCAACTGCACATATGGTGCATATTAGAACCCATCACAGAGTAGAAGTAATGCCTTTCTTTTATGATAAATTTTGCATTAGATTCACCAAAGTGGTAAAGCCTGATGAAAGCAATTCAGGCAATTCCGTCATGATACATCCTGATCAAACTGGTTTTATTAAAGGGAGACATTCATCCACAAATTCACGTAGATTATTAGATTTAATAGATTTTTCTTACTGTAAAAACATTTAAACTAATATATTATCTCTAGATGCAGAAACAGCATTTGATAGAGTTAACTGGAAATTATTATTTGCAACCTTACATAAATTTGGCTTTGGAAATTCTTTTATAAACCGGTTGAAAATATTATACAGTTCACCAACAGCATGTATCAGGACTAATAACCAAACATCATCTAGGTTTTATCTTCAGAGAGGTACCAGGCAGGGATATCCTCTCTCTCCCTCCCTGTTTGCTATTTTTATTGAACCACTAGCTGCAGCAATCAGGCAAACTCACCATGGACATAAAGTCAGTTCTAATGGTTCACATTGCCTTATGCATCGCTAAGAAAACTATCCTCCTGAACTGGAAAAATAAAAAGGCTCTTAATATTAATCAGTATAGAAATCTCTTGTTGGACCATATTGGTCTTGAGACGGCCTCTGGCCCCATATCTGATCAATCTCTCTGGGCTCCTTTGATCGGCTCCATCACCTAGTAGGGGAGGGGGGCACTTGGTTTTGTCGTTTGGGATACTGTTGCTGATGTGGGGGTTTTTGGGGTTGGAGGCGTCTTGGGGGGATCCCTGGGGGTGGGATCACTGGGCGGACGGGGCGCTGGACGTCGTGGCCCCAACCTGGGGTTGGGCTTTTGTGGCTTTGGGTGGTAACTCCTGATGGCTGCATGCGGTGCCTTATGGGGGTTGCACTGATGGACATGGGTTACTGGCCTGGTTGCTGTGCTGTGCCTGGGTAGGGTCTGGGGTGATCCTGGGGATTCGGGGCTTCGCACCCCCTAGCTGGGGTCCTGGCTGGGGGTCGGCCTGCGTGGGGTCTCTGTTGCCTGTGGGGGTAGGGGCCGGTCGGCGGCCGGCATGTGCAGCCTCCTCTCTCTTTTTCTCTGGGCCGTTTGTCATCGCCGGTCCCTGTATGGCGTCTCGCATTGTTTCCTGGTTGGGGTGCCTGGCTGCTGGTCAGGTGGCTGGGCAGCTCCTGAGTCTTGGTCTTTGTACGCTGCGGGGCGCTGGGGTCGGGCATTTGCCCGGGTTCGGTCGGACCTGCGGGTGGCCTACCGGGTAGTGGGCGTGCAGGGCAGGTGGGTGGGGCGCTGGGTTTGGGATGGTGGATGTCGGCCTGGTGGGTCGGCTGCCCGGTTAATCGGTTTGCTCCTGGTCTGGGCGGGTACGTCGCCGGGGTTTGGGCTGCAGGGGTCTCCGATGTGCAGGTGGCGCTGGGGGCCTCCTTTGCTGGTGGGGAGGCTATTGCTAACTAGCAACAGGTGCTCTCCCCCTACGAGGGCACTTGGACGGGGGGGGGGGGGGGGGGGGAACTCAACCTGGGTGTCTAGTGTCTTTTGTGTTCTGATAGTAGAGCGAATGTCAGGGTGGGTTTAGTTCGCCTTCTGGGATGGGGCTGGGTGATTGCCTTGGGGTCCGTGGGGCTTGGTGGTGCTGTGGCCGTGGGCCCCGGGTTGAACGTGGCATGGCCTCCCTCCCCTGGTGGATCCCGGTGAACAGCGGTGCCTATTGGGGTCAGTGGTGGAGCTGGCTCCCTGGGAAGACATTTTGTCTCCCAGTCCTTCCCTCCCCATCCCCGAACACCTCTGTCCACCCGCTCCATCACTTTACCACTCATATAGGGTCTTGGGGCATGGGCACATCACTGCGGTGCGAGGAGGGGTTTCCCTCCTCGCTATCCCGTGGCGTCCTGGGTCCCAATTTTAATATACAACTTAAACACTCCCACTTATAACATTTTCATGTGACACACATGTAGGGACTTTGGGGTGGGCACCTGGTGCGTGCCTGGCCTGGGGGGGGCGGTGTGTCGGTCGGCCAATGTGCTGGGCCGATATCTTTCTTTGGTTGGTTGGGGCACCTCTTTTAGGGGTGCCAGGTTTGGGATTGTTGGGTGGTGCCTGCTCGGTGGCTCGGCGGGACATGGATCCAGCGTCTCTGCTCATTCGATCACCTGTTCTGTGCGCACCGTGCGTGGTCGGTTCATTGGCGGGTTGGACCGGCCCTGGCCTTTGTTGGATGCCTGATTTCGGCGCTCTGCGTTGCGCGGGATCAGGACTCGGGAGCTGGTACAACTTGGTGCAAAGGTGCTGGCTGAGCTTGGCCTGGGGATGCTGTCCATCCGCTGCGGCTATCGGTGGGGCGCCCCGACGTGGGGCAGGGGTGGGGCGCTAGGATGTTGGCGGTGGGGATTGGCCCAGGGTGGTGGTGGCACGTGGCGGCCGTCGGCCGGCCTCTGCCCCTGCCGTACCGGGGGCCCCTCGTCGGGCGGTCCCTTGTCGGGTCTCTGCTGGGGGGTGGGGCGCCCCCGGGCGCCGGCTCTCCCGGTCCGTGGACTGGCCCACCCTGGCGTGGCTGGTTGCCGGCGGGGCGCGTTGGCTCGTCACTGCTGCCCCCCGGGCCCCTGTAGTAGCCGCTGGACGTTCCCATGGGGTTCTCCTTTGCTCCTCTTTTCGGGGGATGCGGTCGGCCCCGCCCGGGTCCGCCTGGGGCTCTGGGGGTCCTTTGGACGTCTTGGCTCCGATCTCCTTCACGTCTGCATCGATTCCTGGGAGACGGATTGATGTCTGCTCACACCAGCTATCGAACACTCTTATGGAGAAACCTTATATGCACCAGCATGCTAACACACACACATAGATGTGGGGTCTCTGGTGTTTACAGATATATTCTTGGGCTGAGGTTATCATTACTAGAGCTTGATTAAATCGGTACCATGAGTTTTTCTGTGACATTGTTGTTGTATTTTTATATCCATTCTTGTGTGATGTGGTTGTGTAGTTCTTAGTTCACGATGTTAGGTTTGTTTTGTCAATGTTCCTTTTTTCGTGTTTTGTTTTGATCTTTCCCCTCTCTCTGCCGTCCTGTGGGTATGGAGGCAGACTTCAATGTTTTCCTGTGTTTTCTTTGTTCCCTTTCCTCTCTTGTATTTTCAACTCACACTCTCTCATTACTTTTTGTTTCATACCTCTCTTCTTTATCTTCTTTCTTTCTTCCCCTTAATTTTCCATCTCCGTGTCCATAACATCAGGAAATAAAACCCCCAGCAATTCATAATAAAGATTTTTCACACATATATCAAGTGGAGGACTATAGCAAAAGCTGTACTGCTCCGCTTGTGAAAGTAAATCTGTTGGGCTTCTACTTGGTACTCAGACACCAATTCTGATGAGCTCCACACTGCCAAACAGGACATGTAAAAAAAAAAAAAAAATCCGTCATGATACACACAGAAACATTCAGATGCTCACTTGTAAGAGAAGCCTGTGAAACTGCCATCTCAACAACAGCTCTTATGGCTGATTTGGCCTCTCAAAGGAGGAATTTAAGTGATGTAATGTGCATGAAGACATGACTGTCGGAAAGCTGGATCACAGGAGGCTATCAAGGTGTTTTAGGGCTCCTCTACTTATAGGTAGAAAAATGACCATAAACATAAACCTAAAAATAATGGCCTGGAGTTTTATTCCTCTCCCTTTTCATAGATAGCACCTAAATATAACTCCATGCAACCTGCTGGCTTTAAAGGTCTCATTTTTTTGTTTTTTCTCAAAACATTTGCGGTGGTCTCTAGTTTTAATTAATGCCTAGGATGGATGTTCTAACTCCACTAGTTAAAACAGAAGGACCGTCTCTAAAACGAGTTAGTGTTTTGCTTGACATTTTCTATCGAGGAACACTTCGTTTGAATTTTCATTCTGTAAAGCTCACATGAAGAGCTCCACATGGGGCTACAAACTTAGATTTTCCTCCACAAGGTGAATGGATATTCACAAGGCTGCCTTTACTTTTAATTAGCATTGTCCCATTTTCACAACTGTATAATGGGGGCTTTGGGGAGAGAACATCAGAGTAAAACAACAGAAAGAAATGAAAAACAGCATCTCACTGACCTAGAAATTCAAACCTGGAACAACAAGAAATCAGGTACATTATTACAACCTTTAGTCAGATGGGAATTACACTGCATTAGGTTAAGATAAAACTACAATCCCTTCTCAGAGCACTTCAGATAAACTACTGGTCAGCTTACTCTGCATATATTAAATTTCACATGCAATTATCATACCGGTTCATATCGGCCACATAGAATAACAACAAAGACACAGTCCAAACCAAAATCAAACACATTATCATAAAAACTGCAACACAATATGTATGTGTCATTTTAAAGTAACCTGTGCTTGTTTAACACATCTCACACCAAATAAAAGGTGTTTCAGATCTACTGGCATTGAGGAGCACTCCTTGTTTCTAATGGGAATTAGATTTTTATAGGAAATATTCATTGTCTTCAGGTAAAAAAAATAAACGAGCATCACATCTGTACTCTGCCCCAGTATTGTAGCTGTGTGGTGTAGAAACAAATAAAAATCTCAAACTTGCCATGAACATGTGTGTTGACCTTTTAAGTATTGACAACAATGTGTTAAACTCAGCCATAAAAAAGTGCTGTCAATGCTAATTTCTCATAAAGCCTTTGCAATAGGAGCTTTGTTTCCTCCATATCAAAATGGTAGAAATGTAAATACATATTAAATATTTGGCTCAGAGTAGCACAGAATATTTAGCTAATATCCAAATTGACTTGCTGACAAGCGGATGAAGACTACCAAAATAAAAGCTTGGTCTTGCGAACTCTACATAAAACTGAGCCGAAACTGAATTGTTGCTCATGTCACCTCTCTATCATCGTTTCTTTTCTCTTTCGACATAAACATTTCAGCTTAAAACATAGGTTGCGCCGTTTTAACAGTGTTAAAGAGACACTCACCCCCAAATCAACTTTGTTTTGCTTATAAACTGTATAAACGAGTGTCTAATAGTGTTGTCTACATGTCTGGTCATTATTTTTAGGTATTTTAGTACACTTGAGTAAAAATAATGAATAAATTTTCTACCAAAAATCGTCAGTGTGGCCCTCTCTTCAGGTTAAAACTCTACACTGGACTTGAATTTGAATTGGGCATTGGTATTCGCTCTGCGGTTGATGTCAGTTTGTGATGGCTGACCACAGCCATCCTGCCGCTGTGGGTTATAAAAGAAGCCGAGTCTCGGCCATGCCTCCGTAGTGACTTTAGAGTTGGTATTGAAAGGAATTGTTGTTCAGCCCTCTCCCCCTAGCGTCCCTCGGTCTGCCAGGGAATGCCTCCTTTAGCCGCACCTTTCAAATTGGAAATGTAGGTGGAGTAAGACTCTGGCAAGGGGGTGAGTTGCTCTTTAAGGTTTATGCTCTCAGGTATTTGTATATTTCTTTGTGCTTTTATTTCCATAAGTTGGTTGGAGGAAATGATGTGTTCACTGAATAAGCCAATGAGACATGTTGTGTTCTGTGATGCTGACTTTGAATAAAATGAAGAGGGTGAGCAGATTTGCTAACAAAGAGCAATACAATCTCTTCTTTGTGTCATGTTTTTTTACGGAGAACCAAGATTGGTTTCACGGCTTCAGGGAGGTTTGGAGGAGGTATGTTGGAAATAGGAACTGGGTTTGGCTGGGGAGTGGATGGTTTGGGTTGGTGATGCGTCCTTGTTCTCTTACAGGTAGACACGTTGGAGGGCATACAGGCAGGCGTTCGAGGTCAGCGGAGTCCAGGGGAGTTCTTTGTGTTTGATTCCAGGTGGAGCGGAATGGAGACTGACCAGGGTTGGATCCGAAGCTGACAACAAGAGTAAGTGCTGATGTCCGATTAGCTTGGAAGCTCCAGGATCCAGAGTTCACAGAGAAGTGTTAGCCAAGGGGATATCAGGATGGGATCTGCGAGGGAGAACAGAAGAGGTAAGATCATCAGGATAAATTCCTCTAGAAAAGATACTTTGAAAGAAACTCAAAAGGTAAGGTTTGGCCTTGTGTACCACGCTAATTGCGAGAAACATCTGGCGTCAGTCTCCAGGATCCACTTCCCTTAAGAATGGTATTGCTGACGAGGTCTGATGGAGGCCACCTGCTGCAGAACCTGCAGGTCACGCTCCCTGCAGAACAAGGTAAGAAACAAACAGACACAGCCACTCACCCAGCACACAGTTGCTGAGACCTAACACTTTGCCCATTCCAAGTTTGAGTTCAGATGTGTGTGATATTATTCCTCAATCTAAGTAAAACAAGAATAATGGGTCTGAACACTCCTTTGCAAACAGATTTGCTAATAAAAAGTAAAACAAATGTTTACTGATGGATTTACAGCAACAGTGACTGTACCAGCACCTGGAGTTTTTATAGAGGTTCGCAAGACCCATCTTTTATTTTGATAGTTCACTTTCGCTTATCGTCAAGGAAATTTGGATATTAGCTAAATATTTAGAGCTATTTCAGAGCTATTTGGCTAGCAACCTTAGCCTAGTTTGCAAGGTAAATATTTAGCTTGCAAATTAAATATTTAGTTTCTAGATAAATATTTAGTTTGTAAACTAAATATTTAGCCTGCTAACAAAATATTTAGTTCTTAAACTTTTGGCTATTTAGTTTTTAAATTAATTAACCAAAATTATTTATTTTTATATTAAATAACCAAAATTATTGCTGTAAAATTTTTATTGTGCAACTTTATGGATGGAAAAATTTTAAAAGACTCTTGATAAATAATAAGAAACTCCCTCATATGTATGTACAGTATATATAAACATGATTTTTATTTATTTATCAGTTGCTAAAGGGAATGGGGTAAGTGAATTTAACATAAAACGTTTGGACCTCAGAAAGCTGAGAAACTACAGTGGCTAATCTGATTTGATTTAAGGTATGCATACAGTACAGCACCACAAATGTATGCTGCTCTCTTCCCCTTGTGCTTGTTCTGTGTCTCAGTCAGTGAGGTAACAAAGGTGAATTAATTTTTGAATATTACAACTCTATTAATTGTTTGGCTACATAGTTGCCACGTGTTCAATCAATTAACATAAACAAAACTCCCAAATCTTGAAGCATTGGATAAGATTAACCCCACACCTGTATCAGCCAGATGTGCAAACTTTAATGGCAAGTCACCCCCAAATCAACTTTGTTTTGCTGATAAACTCTATAAATGAGTGTCTAATAGTGCTGTATACATGTGTAGTCACTATTTTGACATTTTAGTGCATCTTATTTAAAATAGAAATTTTCTGACTAAAACTTTCAGTGTGGTGCCCTCTTCAGGTTAAAAGTCTGCACTACATTTGAATTTGAATCTCCCATTGCTATTGGCTAAGTGGTGATATGTGACTTTAGCTGGTACGTGTCATGTCAGCTGCACTGCCGCTGTGGGGCATAAAAGCAGCTGAGTCTCGCCCACGCCTCCATAGCGAGTTGGAGTTGGAATAGCAAACAAATATTTACGCCTAGTCCTCTCCCCCGCGTGTCCCTGGGTCTGCCTGGCCTATTCTTCAAACAGAAATTGTGGGTGGAGTAAGTCTGTGGTAGGGGAGTGACTTGCTCTTTAAGAGCAAGATTAACAAGTAAAGATTCAACTTCAGATAATATTTTTGATTTTTGTCTTCCTGTGAGCCATACATAAATCATAGACAAGCCTATGAGTTTAAATTGTTCCTTTTCTTACTTCCTGTAGCAACTAGCTTTGCTAGATTGTTATAACACAGAAAGTGGATTCCCTTTTTCATTTCCTTTTCTGTTGTAACGGTACTACAGCTAACAATATCTTATCGCTGGCATGCCCCCTTGTGGAAAAAACACAAATTTTGTTCTGTCTTTCAGCCGCCACAAGGGGGCAGAGACAGAAATCATGAAACATAGCAAACACAACCAAAGAGTTTCTAATGATATTCTTTCATTTTGATACCAAGATGTTTCATAATGGGGAAAACTGTTTGCTGTGTTGCACCTTTTTAATAACTTGAAAGGATGTGGAAAATCCCTCAAGGAAAGTACGAATCATGCACTCAGTTGCTTGAATAACTAAGTCATCCAGAAATGTTTTATTTGTACTAGCTTGTAGTGATGCCCTCTCTAGGGGGTTGCCTTGCACAAAGAAGGTTCTGGGTTCAAATACCAACCACAACCTCTCTGTATGGAGTTTACATGCTCTCCCTTTGAGTTTATCAATAGTTTTACTCCAAAAGTGTGAACACATATATGTTAGGTTGAATGGAGTTTTTAAAATGTACCCAGGTATGAGGGTGTGCGTGTACTCTGTGTGTAATTTGTCATTTTGTGTTGACCTGTGATGGATTTGTGACCTGTCCAGGGCTACCCTGCCTTCCAGCCACTGACCTCTAAGGATAGGAACCAGACACCTTGTGACCCCAAACAGGATTATCCAAGTAATTAGAGTTGCAGTGGACTTGCTAGAACAACATGTATCACAAATATGAAACAAAATCAGTTTAAAAAACTTTTCAACCCCTCATGGTACCTTTGACTGAAACAACCCCAAAATGTGAAATGCAAGGTGAAAGTTATATTTAGGGAATCTCATATCACAAAGTGTCAGCATTTGCACTTGCCAAGAACAGTCTGAGATCCCTTTTTGGCACAGAAACGTGAGCGTCAACAAGCCCTTGACAATTTTGTTTAATCCTGAAAAGAAGCTACATACTGTACTTCAGCATCTTGCTGCTGGAAAATTTCCACTGAGCGCATGGGTAACAGACAACAGGATAAATGAAGATGAGGTGCACTGCACTCAAATCTGGTGAGGTGCAGTTGACTTATCTCCATATCCCGGCCCTCTGCTCCAAGGATTTGTTACATAATAAAGACAGATGCCAACTGTATCTTCATGAAAATGCGCATGCAATCATTCTGACTATACATCATGCTGCTTTCATTGACCAACAAAGGTTCTCAGCTAGGAACACTGCAAACTTCCAGAGTCAAAGGTGAACAATACACATAGAGAAAGGAGGGAAAAACAGGGGGAAGTCATAAAAAATGTAAAAGAAAAAGGTATAGTAAAAAGTGAGATGGAAGAAGTAGGTTTCTTAAATGAGTGAAGCCAGAAAATCTTTAGCAAGTTGGAAACTTTCTGTCTCAGAGTTTAACAGGTACCGACGTTTTTATATAACTAAAAAGCCGAAGTGATTTTATCTCCTAGTTTAAGGTTTTTTCATTTTCTTCAACAATTATCCATTAAACAGTTCTGAACTACTAAACCTATTCTCTGATTTAGTGTTTCACCCTTGCTGCTTAAGAGTTTAGGACCTCTATCTGCTGCTTTGCGAATACCTTGAGGCTTCTAAAATTTGGACCTGACCTGTTCTTTAGTTGCTTCCTGGTTTTGGAAGATATTTAATGAGAATATGTTTGACACAAGGGACGGGTAGAGGAAAAAGCTCAAGTCAAGAACAACAGATAAAACAATAAGATGCCCCCTGGTGGGCAATAGATGAAATGCCCACAGAATCAGATGCACAAATCTATTGAAATATATCAGGTATTAGGGTGTTTCTCTCCTGATGTCACTGCCCATATTTGGTATGGGTGGGAGTGACAGTTTGAAATGTTCATCTAACAACACCTAAGGGAATATTTTTAAAATGCATACCCTTGAAAACTTAAAGTCGGACTCTCCACTCAGAAGTTCAGAGATTTTTGCTTGCTCCGACTTTGACTTTCAATATGGCCGCTCCTAGCATCAACAATTGTAGTTTCGGTGGAAACATGTTTATTTTACAAGACACACTAGCAAGAGTGCATCTAAAATCAATGTTACATGTAGAGTCTGCAACTCTAAACTTAACAAAATAAAATTGGTGTTTCCATGTAAAAAGTACAGCCTAAAATTATCTTTTTAAGAGGTATAACCAACAAATGCTACCTGGGTGTCGCCATATTGAAATCCCAACTTATCCAAGTATGTGAACTGGAACACTGGTTACTTGGTTGTGACCTCAAACCCAGCTCCAAGTTCCAACTTCCAAAGGAACACACCAACAGTTTTTTAAAAATTCCTCACAGACTAAGAGATGCCCCCTAGTGGGCATTAGTTAAAAAGTACACTGCAACATTTCAGGATCGTTTACTGTGGTTCCAGGAAACAAGATAACACAGCAATTTGGCATATTTTCTGAAAAACAAAGAAACCTCTCACCAGTTTGGTAAAAAGGCTCGAGAATAACTTTATAAATCCTCCACATCTCTCCTTGCTTTTGCAAGGAAACTTGTTCCCCCTGAGGTAACTGCTTATATATGATATAATTGACTGTTTCAACAACCAGCTCAAAATGACTTTAATTTAACCAGCTTTGCCCAAATTCATCAACATTTTAGAATTCTTCATTTTATACTGTATTATGTTATGAATTACTTTGGACAACATGAATAAACAGGAAGCTATGTTTTACCATTTCTTATGCAGTGGAGTCCTTGTTATAAGCAGCACAAAAACTGCTTGGACAAATGAGATAACTAGTGTCTGTTTTCTTCACAAGACTCAAAATTAGTCTTGACGAATGATTTTCTGAATTATTTATGTAAAAAGAAAAGAAATATGTGATCAGTCAGTGAATGAATCAAACTAGGAGTGAATAGGTGGTTTTCCATCAGGTAAAACAAGAAAAAAGCATGCAAATACCCATCTTCTTCTTCTCTTTCGGCTTTTCCCTTCGGGAGTTGCCACAGCGAATCATCTGTCTCCATTTAGGGCTATCCTCTGCATCCTCTACCCTCACACCAACTAACTTCATGTCCTCTTTCACCACATCCATAAATCTCCTTTTTGGTTTTCCTCTCATCCTCATGCCTGGTGGCTCCAACGTCAGCATCCTTCTGCCGATATATTCATCATAACATAATGCAAATACCTATCATAACGTTTCTAATTTGGTGACTTTAGCATTAAAACCTTGCAGAGGAGACGGAATCTGGGGCAAATGCAGCCACAGTGGCTGCCAACGAGTTTGCTCAATTTGTCACCTCAATGTGTTTTTTTTTTTTACAGCTACTCATTTTTTGTTTTCTTTTTTGTTGTGTGGCAGTTACTCTGCAGAGCCCTCCTTCCAATCTGTAGCTGTCTTCCTTAGACATGAAACTCTAAAATAAACTAGCCTGTTGGCTGTTGAATGGAATAAAGTTTCATTAAAAGAGGAGGAGGGGAAACAGAACGCAATCATTTTCATCTCAAACATTCGAACTGTGATGATCTACATTTATTCGCGCTTTGCATCTGTACACACAACCAGAAATTGCATCATTTTGAGAGTGCAGAGAGTTTTGTTTGTGTCGTTCAGCGTGTGAAAAATTGCACGACAGACAAAAATGAGCAAAGAAATATCCATTTTGTGCAATCTCATATCGGGTAATTCACTTTAAAGACAGTGTAATGGGCAACCTTATTTACAGATGTCGTCATAAGAAAGACATAAATACAGTGAATGAGTAATTTCAGTTATGCAATAGCTGGAACATTACATACCGCTGACTGCTGTCAGTGACTGCAGCAGCTGTTATCATTTATTATTTACATCAGTATTTGCATGTAGTCAATTTTCAGAACTCATGCAAAGCCACAGATGCGTATCGACAGTATTCACGGGCTATTTCACCCCGTGTGTGACTGTTGATATTCTAGTCGGAAAACTGAATGGAAACCATGAAACAAACACTATCTGTCACAATGAGCGAGAAGACAAAATGACAACTTCATCTACGCTGATGTTGTAGCCTATGTTTAAATGGAAGCTTTGAAAGAGTAATTTCCAACCTCACCTAATGTGTTTGCAAATATCTTGTTGTTTACGGCCGAACAACTCCAGTGGATGCACCGATGAAGCAGAAAGCAGAAGGAGGAAAACAGTGGAAGAACAAACCTACAGATTTAGATATGAAGGGAGAATCCTTCCTCTATTCAGTTTAAAACCCCTGAGGGTGGAAGGAGGACAGAAAAGCACATGATCTGTTAGTGGGTCATTAAAGCAGTTTGCACGAGTGACCATGTAGTCATTGCTGATATGAGTATGAGCACCCAATGAGTCTGCATGTGTAGTTAACTGAAAGACACCAGAGGGGAGCTCCACTGTACAAATATCTTTACTACAGTGGATGGTCTCCAATATTGAAAGCCTCTTAAACATTTTACCACAGAAAACAATCTCTTTTAAAATTATTTTGTGAATAATCTCAGTGTGTTGAAGTATCAGGCTTGGCCTTACAATCAATATAATGTCTGGCTACTGTACCATAAGATTTGTACTGAGCTCTGCAAGAGACATGGAGAAATACATTTCCTGACTTACTTTTCTGAGATCCTGCAAAAGATTTACTAAAAATGTTTGAAAAATCCAGAGTTACGTTTATTTGTGTAAAATAATGTATTTGTAGAGTCTCTGCAACTTGCCATGTCTGTTATGTCGGTCCTCGTTCCTTCATTGATATGTGTTCCCCTACAGTTACGCACCGCCCAGGCAATGTGTGATCTTCTATGGTGGCTGTAATCTGTAATCTTAACCTGTTGTGGGAGCAAAGCACACCAGCCGGAAGCCACCTTGCAATGACCTTTGCTGCCTTATTGCTATGCGGACCTAAGTAAGGTCTGGTTCTCATGTGTGAAGGTGTGGGGTCTCCTGTGTTTACAGATACATTCTTGGGCTGAGGTTATCATTACTAGATCTTGATTAATCGGTACCATGAGTTTTTCTGTGACGTTGTTGTATTTTTATATCCATTTTTGTGAGATGTGGTTGTGTAGTTCTTAGTTCACAATGTTTGGTTTGTCTTGTCGATGTTTCTTTTTTGTTTTTTTGTTTTTTCCCCTCTCTCTGCTGTCCTCTGGGTATTGAGGCAGACTTCGATGTTTTCCTGTGTTTTCTTTGTTCCCCTTCCTCTCTTGTATTTTCATCTCACCTTCTCTCTTGACTTTTTGTTTCCTACCTCTCTTCTTCATCTCCTTTCTTTCTTTCCCTTAATTTTCCATCTCAGTGTCCATAACATCAGGAAACAAAACCCTCAGCAATTCATAATAAAGATTTTTCACCCATATATATCAAGTGGAGTACTATAGCAAAAGCTTTAGTGCTCCGCTTGTGATAATAAATCTGTTGGGCTTCTACTTGGTACTCAGACACCAATTCTGAGCTCCACACTGCCAAACAGGCCATGTAAAAAAAAAAGAAGAAAAAAAAAGGTCTGGTTCACATGGCAGAATTTTTAGGACGTTTTCCCTCCGATTCTCCTCTTCCAACATACTCCGATTATTGGGATGGCTCTTAAAATAATCCTAATAAATAATCCTGCCATGTGTGGTGTGTTCTGAGCACTCTCGTCTGCTTGGAAGGACGTCGGGACTGCTCCGATCACAAATTGGAAATATTCAACATGTTGGATTGACTTGGCCCGATATTGCAGTGTGTGGTGTGTTGCGAGGACAAACGAGCATGCAGCCTGTTGAATGTGACGTGTAGCCAATCAGAATATGTGACAGACAGGGATAGGCCTTGGAAGAATCTATTATTTCCAAGTATAGTCTCACTTGACTGCAGTCTTCAAATGCATAGAAACAGAGATCCGCCAGAGCAAAGTGTGTAACAACGTTTTCCAGTGAAGAAAAACAATAATTCACCTTCATATCTCTGTATAGCAAGTATAGCCCCTTCTCCTTTTGTGTCCAACCCCTTTATCCAATGCCAGGATTTTATTTTTTTCATCTGTTAACTAGTCTACAAACTATTGCCAATGCCTAATCCTCGGCATCGATATTTATTTACTCCTTTGGCTTTAGTCAGATTTTATATCATGAGGTTTTGTAAGATTTCCAGTCTGAGCTTGGAATGTTTGTGACACTTGTTAAGCTAACCCATGGGTGTCCAGCTCCAGGCCTCAAAGGCCAGTGTCCTGCCAGTTTTAGATGTGTCTCTGGTCCAACACAGTTGATTGAAATGGTCCCACTACCTCCTCAGCATTTTAAAGCTCTGTAAAGGCCTGCTGATGAACCATCGTTTGATTCAGGTATGGTGAACCAGAGAAGGAATAAAAACATGCAGGATACCGGTCCTTAAGGACAGACTTTGGACACCACTGAGCTAACCAATCAAAAGTTTAAGACCACTTGAAAAATGGGACAACAAAATCATATTTTGCATGGTTGGATCTTAACAAGGTTCTAAGTAGAGCTTCCAGATGCACCAAGAAGAAATGGGAGTGAGACAGAACAACAGGCTGCTTCACAGATATTTTTTAAGTTTAAACTTTTGATCAGGACTGCATATATATATATATATATATATATATATACACAAACTACTCTCTCACCTCCTCCACTGGTATCAATCAATCAATCAATCAATCAATCAAACTTTATTTATAAAGCGTTTTTGCAACTCAAAGTGCTTTACAGATTAAAATGACCCCACATAAACCATATTCTTATTCCTCACTCACAGATTTAAAAGCATGATCACAGTTATTCGCCCCCTCACCCCAACCTAACTCCCACCCCTCCCAATCCAATGCTGGAAGGGGTGGGGGGGCTCTTCATCTTATCCTTTCAAGGTTCTGGAGTGGTCTTCAGACCTCAATCCAACAGAGAATCTGTGGAGGGAGTGTTGCCCACCGACAGCCCCAAAACATCACAAAAGAGAAGATATGCATTGAAAAAGGGGCCCCAAAGGAAATGTTTGGCCTCTGCCATTGCCAACGAAGGTTACATTACTAAGTACTAAGGTGAACTTTTGTTATTGACCAAATACTTATATTCTGCTCCAATATTTGTATATATATAGATATATATATCTTTCTCCCTTTGCTGTGGTTGTTTCAGATGTCTAAGGATTGACCCATAATAATATATCAAACATTTGCGTGATCTCACAAAAATAATTCGGGGATCTTGCAAAACTTCAAAAGTTTTAAGGGGGAGCTTCCGATTTGGCAATGTAAGAGTTAGACATGGGATATAGGGGCTCCCGATCAATTCTCTTATTACTTAGATTAAATAAAACAAAGCAATAATTTAAACGTAGAGTAAGCATCGTACTGGAATCAGAAGAGTTTTGAAGCCTCGCACCAGTGAAATGGCCAACGTTAACCCTAAACCACAGAGAGGTTAAACTTTGGCTAAATGATAAACTAGCATAGCTAGCAAGCTAGCAACTTTAGCAGCTGCGTCCGACGCTGGAAAACCTGCTGACAGTAAACCTGGAGACTCTGTCTCCATGACCCAGCTGACTACAGAACTATCTAAGCAGCGTGCCAACTTTAAAGAAGATGTAGCCACGTCAATCCGAGAGTTAATTCAACCTTTACAAGCTTCAATAGATGGGCTACGTGACGAAGTCAGCTCTTTTCAAGGCCGACTAGTAGCGGTGGAAACCTTAGCGGGGGACAACTTTGAACGGATCTGTGCGGCTGAGGCTACCGTCAAATCCCTTCAGGCTCAGAACGCATCCCTGGTGGACCGTCTTGTAAACCTGGAAAATAGATCTCGCAGAGCCAACCTGCGCATCTTAAGCCTACCTGAAGGGAGCGAAGACGGCCACGACCCTACTACTTTCATCTTGGAGCTACTGAAAGAAGTCATGGGGGATAACGGGTTCCCGACCCCCCCGACGCTGGACCGGGCACACCGCGCAGCTGGGCCTAAACCCGTGGAAGGACGGCCCCCAAGACCGTTCATTATATGCTTTCACCGATACCGGGAGAAGGATATGGCTTTGAGATGGTCCAGGCAGCACGAAGTAAAGTATAAGGGGACTACTCTAAGAATATACCCAGACCTCAGCGCCATACTTGCGAAGAAGAGGCCGGCCTTTAACGGTGTTAAACGTGCTTTATACCAAGGAGGAGTGCCGTTTCGTCTGCTTTTTCCAGCTCGACTCAAAGTCACATTTGAAGGAGCGAATCATCTTTTCGAAGAATGAGCGATCCATATCCTGTTTTTGTTGCTGGGAAAAAACACAAAAAATCCAAAGATAATAGAAAAAAACATTGACATTGTTTTGAAGAAGGCAAACCTGCTCAATTTTATGTTTCAGATCTACAATGATTTACAATTCCCTTTTCTATAGAAATCAGACTTCTTTGTTTTATGAAGATGTTGTCTTGTGTTAGGTGTGCAGATAAAAAGGAAACAGGAAAAGTTTTTTAATTGTTTTTTATTTATTTTAAAATTTAAAGAGAAAATAAATAAAACTTTTGTGTGACGCTCAATTACTTTCAACTGCATAGTTCTGGCCCCCGTGGTAAAAGGTTTGAACACCACTTCTACAGAGCAAGACGTCATAGTTACGAGAATTTAAAGATAAACAGATTTGTGGAATTTACAAGCAATTTTCCTAAATAACATGTTTGGATCCAACAATATTTTCTTGTTGTTGCAGCATTCAGTGTCATATTACCTACTTTTACATCCCATAGTCAATAAGAAAGCCCCACTTGACAGGACCTTATATATATATATATATATATATATATATATATATATATATATATATATATATATATATATATATATATATATATATACATATATATATATATATATATATATATATATATATATATATATATATATATATATATATATACATATATATATATATATATATATATATATACATATATATATATATATATATATATATATATATACATATATAAGGTCCTGTCAATAATATATATATATATATATATATATATATATACATATATATATATATATATATATACATATATATATATATATATATATATATATATACACATACATATATATATATATATATATATATATATACACATACATATATATATATATATATATATATACACATACATATATATATATATATATATATATATATACACATAATATATATATATATATATATATATATATATATATATATACACATACATATATACACATATATATATATATATATATATATATATATATATATATATATATATATATACATACATATATATATATATACACATACATATATATATATATATATAAAGTTTTTAAACATTTTAATCTAATTAATCACAGGGTAGCTGTAAATTAATCATGATTAATTAACATTCCCAGATATGACCGAAAAAGTAACATTTTTGGTGTAAATAAACGTCGAAACCGGAAGCTGTTGCTCTTTTTTTTAAGGAAATACAGGAGAGAAGCATGGAACATTTGTTTTGAATTCCACAATCACATTTACACATGGAGCTTTTTACCTATTAATCTTTTAGACAGTTGCTAAGACAAACTAACTGGTTAACATTTTCTGAATGAAAAGCTGACAGTTTCTTATTCAATTTTTTACAACCCTGAGCATCCTCTTCATGGGACTATCCTACAACAATGGTGTCTTCGGTCAGAGGCTTCTTCAGTCTTGCTGCGATACAGACTGCTACAGGAGATCATTCCTGCTTACAGCCCACAGGATCTACAACAGCTCCTTGAAAAATTAAATAATATGAGCTACAACAACACTTAATTTCTCTCTGGGAGGAATTAAGTATTTTATAATTGAAATTTTCTGACTAATAGAGGGATTATTTAATTATCAACACCGAACCTTTACATTACTCCCTGGTTCCCACTGTTATCATTTGCAGTTATCAAACAGTTGTCATGCTGTTTACGTGTCAAGCGAGCACTGAAAGCAGCGCGGGTTTAATTGTGGGGTAAACAGGGCAGGTCATTCTGTACATGCGTTAATTGCGTAAAAAAAATAATGGCATTAATTCCACAAATTAATCGACCCGCATTAATGCATAAATTTTGACAGCCCTAATGTGTATATATATATATATATATATATATATATATATATATACATGTTCAATGCAACCAAGGTGCAGACTTAATGACACTCAAATGAATATTTATCTGAAATTTTTAATGTTTTTAAAATAGATGACACACGCTTCTGAAAGTATTTAGCAAGATAATGAGAGGTTTCATAGAAATCCCGTCTTAATCTTGAATACAGCCACGCACACAGTATGTAGCCTAGTGTTTCAGTTTGCAGTTCTGTTTCACTTTGGTCTGCTAATATTTGACATCAGTCTGCTAATCCTTCCTATTTAACTCCATTTCCCACTGCAGTAGAAGCCTAATAACCAGATTTCTACTGCCTAACATGGTCTATCCCTCCTGCCTTAAGGAGTTTAGCTCTTTAATGTGTTAACAGGAAATGGAAGCTGCTTCCAGAAACAACTCGGAGTAACAAAAAGGAGCCAAGAAGTAACAATAAAAGAACTGATTACTCCCAGCAGATGAGTGGTTTCATCAGTATATCGGTGTGGACATCAAGTGTTTGGGATAGCAGCTTTATTACATCCTGGGGGACGGAGTATACTCCAATCACTGTTCTTTTAATTAACAGCTTGGCAATTAATGCCACATGGAGTATTAGGCTGTATAATCGCCTTACCCCTCTGCGATTTATAAAACAAATATCAGGCTAAGCAGTGACGTGAAACAACCGATTGGCCCTTGTGGCTCTGCTGTATTATTGCTCAGCACAGACTTTGTCTGGGGACTGAAATAGCTGCTGGCATCTTCAAGTAAAAACTGGTCCATTTAAAGTTTAGCAACTAAATAAATCAAAACTATGCAAAGCTAAACACAGAGCAGATGGTGAAATTTTTTATAAAAAAAAGGTATATCTCAATTTGCATGCTCACATTGCAGTTTATTTATTTACCTTCTTTAGGCTAAATGTGTTTTGAATTTAAATAGGAAGCTGAAAGAGAAAAGTCTGTTTTAACATCACTGACTCGCTTTACCTTTTCCTGCTGGCTTCCAATTTGCTTTGTGCGGTGGAGTGGAAATTAAGGATGATAGGCCTTGTAAGTGTAAGGGCCTCAAAAACTTTTTCTAAACTGCTCTCTCCACAACTGTGCCACTTATTTAAAGACGATGGGTACGGTGGATTAGCAAGAATCCCCAATGCTACTGTCTGGAGAAATGACTTTGAGGGCTTTTTGGCAGAGTCCAGTCATTCATGTTCCAGCACAAAACCCAGCTGAGCCTTTTGGCTGGAGGCGGAGAAATCATGCTCAGTAATCACACATAACAGCCTGATGCTGTTCGAATGGACTTATAGTTACAGTAAGAGTGATTTGGGTTTTGTGTACTTCCACCCAGTTTATACATTTCTATTTAGAGTAGAACTATTGTCCCACGGAGAGGAGACTCAGGTGTAACAGCAGCAAAGCGACAGGCAATCAAAGCATTTGGATTCACACAAAAAATTATAAAAATTTTAATTAAAACACGAAAATACTGTGCAGCTTTTAAAAATAAAAATTGCATACTCAGATCCAAGAGATGTGCAACTGAGGAGGATATTTTAAAAATATTTACAGAATGTGCATGTGCATTTGAAAAAATTAAAAATAAAACTGCAAACAACAGAGATGTATTATAACGACACAACTGTTATTTTAAATGGAAATATAGTGCAAATAACAGCAGGGATGCAAAAATTATTAAATTTGTTGGGAGGAGAGATGGTTTTTGTCTAACAGCGGCTGGGAGGAAAGATCTGCGATAAAGCTCCTTTGTGCACCTAAGATGCAGCAGTCTGTCGCTGAAGTAGCTCTCCAGTTCAGAAACAGCTTCATGCGTGGGGTGGGAGATATTTTCCAACGGTGATGTTACTTTAGCCAGTTGTTGTTGCCAGTAGATGTTGTCAGCGTATATTTCTTTTGGTTCATTGCTCTATAGGTTTGAAATGTTTTTATACCTGGGATTACAGAAAAATAGGTGCATGCTTCACACTAGGTGGTAATGAGTGAAATGATCCAAAGCGTAGCTTGTCTGTGCTAAATTTATTCTGGATGGAAGTTTTGCACCTTCAGAGAGGGAATTTGTTTTTGCATCTTCTTTGCAAATTGGCTCAAGCTCAGAGTGTCTGTCAATATAAATTTTCAACTCTTGCCACGGATACTCAATTTGATTTAAGTCTGTACTTTGACTGGGCCATTTTAACACATGAATATGCTTTATTCTAAGCATTCCCTTGTAGCTCTGGCTGTTTGTTTATGGTTGTTTTCCTGTGGGAAGGTGGACCTCTGCCCCAGCTTCAAGCATGATACTTCCATTATCATATTTACTGTAGGGATTCGGTTTTCAAAGTGATGTGCAGTTTTAGTGCTTTATCACATGTAGCTCAAAAGTATCTGTTTTGGTTACAATATAACCTGAAAAAAGGATTTATGTAGCTTTTTTTAACAATGGCTTTGTTTGAGCCTTGCTCCACTTGAGGTATAGATCTCTGCACCTCCTCCAGAGTTACCATGGACCTTTTGGCTGCTTTTTCCTGCCCAACCCAGTGAGATGTTCTTAACCCTGCTTTGAATTTCTCCACAACTTTATGCCTAACCTGTCTGCTGTGTTTCTTGGTCTTCACTTTTCTCTAACGTTCTCCAACAACCCTCTGAGGCCTTCACAGAGTAGCTAAAACTATACTGGGATTAAATTACACACATGGATAGTATTTTCTAATTCGGTAACTTCTGAAGACAGTTAGTTGCACTAGCTTTATTTAGGAGCATTAGAGTAAAGGGAACTATATACAAATACTGGCTGCACTTCACAATTGTGCACTAGTTTGTGGTGGTCACCTAAAATATGAGTAAAATATGTTAAAGTTTGTTGTCATATTGTCAAGACAATATGAGAAACATTTTAAGGGAATTGAATGCTTTTGGAAGGTGCTATACCATGCCCAAGCTTTAGGTCTTCATGCATATTGGCTAATGTATGCAGAGACTTTGGCACATTTGGCACAACCGCAGAGCATCAGTCCCCTGAAGCGTCTACATCTCCACTTCTTTACAGTTTAATTTGACAGTACTAAAGGTTCAAACAACATTACGGCCGCCTCCTCCGCTTTTCTTGCCTTCCATGTTGATAAGCAGAGTTGGAGTTGCTCTCCCTTGATGGTACACATCCTTTCAGTTACAAACATTCAGGGTGCAGCCATGCAGAGCAACCAGCCTCTTTCAGGCAGACTAGCGATATTTTATATTTATCACTTCTCCAAAGAAAGTGCAGTCCTTGCTATATGCTCACAAAAGGCAACCACATAAACCCTTTTGGAACAATTTATTTACATACCAGAAAGCTTTTCATTTCTACTAGTTTGAAGATTTTGCAAGATGTAGACGTATGAAGACTAGATTGAGTGTAAAAACATACAGAATACATGTAGATTAATGGTAGGGACTCAAAGGCTGCACCTCTTTATGGTCAGCATTATTGTTCACATTCTCTGAATATGGATAACAAATACAGCACATTAAATCCTCACAATACAGCATGTTTCCTGCCTTCATTACTTCATTTTTGGGCCAGCTTTTCAACCAAGACGGACCCACAGATTTTTACCTGCCAATTTGATATATAAAGGAGCATTTAGGAGCTGAAACATTTCCGTCCCTCCTGATTTGCATTGTTCAGTTCCTCAGTGCTCCAACATTGTTTCAGTCTGCCAGAACATTTAAGCACACAACAGGGAAAGCTGTATCAAAACAAATAAATAAAATTATATTTAGAGTTTGTTACCTGAGAGACTTTACAGCACTTAAGAGTATGTCTTTGTGGTGCAGTTTTGAATTTGTTTTCCTGTGTGGCTCACTGTCAGGTTTGGTCATTATATAGGAGGCTTTTTAAAGGAACAAAAAGAGATACCAACCACGTGCCAATTTGTAACCCCTTCCGGAAAACTTCTCCCCTAATTTCATAGTCTTTCAATTTTGGACTTCTACCTGAGCTTTTCAGGTACAAAACGGTGTCATCTGACACGAGATCTGAAACGGCAAGTTCTTCCCTTGGGGATATTCCAACTTTGCTTTGATCATACTTAATATAAAGTCGTTGTTTGGTATCACCTGTAAAATAATCTGGCTAAGTGACTACAACAAGTATTACCTGCCAGCAGAAGGTCGATCACAGTTGTTACAGGTTGACAAGAATGGATCATTTTATACAGGGCACGGCACTGTCAACTACAGGGTCATGCAGAGACATTTTGAGGGGCAGGGGCTCAAAGTTAGAAAGCTGCACATCGAGAAACATTTTAAAATACCTTACAACAACATGACTTAAAGTATAACACACTAAATAACAACAACTGATATAAATCAAGAATCTAACAGGGAATCTCAACATAATATATCACCGTCATCAAGTGGGGACCATGCAAAGTAAAAGTAGCGTATTTTTTATCTGACTGGGTATAATGTTGTTGAGATGCTCCTCCCACGATCCAAAAATATGACTGTTAAGTTAATTGATCTCTCTAAATTGCCCTTAGGTATGAGTGTGTGTGTGCATTGTCGTTTGTCCTGTGTGTCTCTATGTTGCCCTGCGATGGACTAGTGACCTGTCCAGGGTGTTCATCGCATTCATGAAGCCGTTGCTGAACTGGAGAGTTCCTTCAGTGACAGACTGCTTCATCCTAAGTGCACAAAAGAGCGTTACCCCAGATCCTTCCTCCCAGCAGCTGTAAAATTCTATATCATCGTTTTTCTCATTTCAAATAACCTTTCTACTGTTATTACACATCTTTGTTGTTTGCAAAGTCTTATTTTCAGTTTTTGTGAATAGTATGTTGTTTTTTAAATGCAAATACACATACACATTTTGTAGATGTTCTTAAATTATCCTGCTCAGTTTGCACATTTTTTGAATCTGAATATGCTATGCTTAATAACTGCATAGTATTGTGTTGTAATTCTGCCCTTACGTATTGTATTCTTTATTCTGTTTTTTTGTGTGTGTAAATCTGTCACTTTGCTGCTGTTATTACCTGAATTTTGTGAGACAGTAAGAACATTTCTATTCTATTCTATTCTATTCTATTCTATTCTATTCTATTCTATTCTATTCTATTCTATTCTATAAGCCAGTGTTTTCCAACAGTGGTTCTCAAAGCACACTGTCCTGCATGTTTTTTTGTGCTTCATGCTTTAGAACACCTGATTTCAATTAGTGGCTAATTAACAGGCTTTTACTGAACTGCAATCATCTGAATCAGGTGTGGAATCAGGGAAACATCTGAAACATGCGGGACAGTGTGCCTCGGAACCAGGGTTGGGAAACACTGCCATAAGCAGGCAATGGTCATACAGGTAGATGTTGGTACACTGAGCAGAAGGCAGAGGTGTGAATCGGCAGTGGTGTCCCGATTCACCAGAAATCAATTAATTTCGATGTGAAAAGCGCCAAAATCAATAGCGATTCAAAAATCTTCAAAATAGATTATTTTTCATGACAATAAAATGAAAAAAAACATAAACATTCGGCCTGCTGCAGGAACATTTTTAGGGGACGGACCGTTGCTGCTACAGTATGTATCAGCCATGTAGCATGAAATGTACAAAATACAGCAAATATTTTGCTGTAGTATGGTCCTGAAAGGAGTGTCTTTTTTGTTGTGTATCATGTTAGCAGCAACATTCTCTTTTCCCCGGATATGTCCACCTTTTATGTGCTGTCCGGTGCGTCCTCCCTAAACTGCAGCGCAGGGAAACTCATGTTTACAAGATGTCAGCCCAGGTGTAGCTTTACGGATGAAATGCAAAGGAAATTTCCTTCATACTGTCCTGGTCGCGACTAATGAGTGGCAACGGGCACCGTGCTCATAGGTGGTAGATGTGTTTCTGTGTATGACAGGTGCCAATCATCCCGTTGGTCACACTGATGCAAAAACAATGAAAAGGCTGTGCAAAGTTAGAGTTGATGCGTTAAATTGACAACGAAAAACCAAAGACTGGAGTACACATTATGTGTCTTTGGGAGATTGCTCCTTTTTATTTGTATTACTTTGAATAGAAAATAATTTCAAAGTTTGCCTAATTTTGTTCCTGTATGATGTAAAAGTTGTGCAATTATTGTTATATGTTTTTTCTAATTAGAAGAGTAATTATTTCTATTTAGCATTTAAAGTCAATTCATTTATAGTTGACTTGTAAAAGCCTATCTAAAGTTTAAATATTCTTTCTAACCACATAGAGCAGGAATAGTTTAGATATGTTAGCATCAAAAGTCTTCTTTAAGTAAACAGAGCCTGATTGAAGTGTTTTTTCTTTTATGGAAATCAAAATATGGTCACCGTATATCATACCTGTATTGGCAACGCACATTTCCTTTAGCCTTTATTGAACTATATGACTTTGATATGATTATGAAATATATTTTGGATGTGTTGGTTTTATTTGTGGTTTCACATAAATAAAAGACAGGACATCCATTTGTTTAGAAACTTCAATAAATGGAAACTGAATGGATTTAAAAGTAAAAAGTAGCCATGGAAGCAATGAAGGAAAAAACCCTGAATGGGAAAAAAAAATATGCAACAAAAATAATTGTTTTATAATCCAGTCATAGCACCCAAATCGTAATCGAATCGAATCATGAGGTACCCAAGATAGCACACCTTTATGAATCAGTGGTCAGAATTCATTGCATGAGTCATGGTATAGGTATCAGAGAGGCACTAACGAACCGTCATGGGCAAGGCAGTAAAAACGCAAGAGGAATGGAAGGAACACTGGATTTCTACTGGCACAGGACAGTCAATATTCTGGCCGGAAAGCAGAGACTGAGGAGAGCACATATAGGGTAGAGCACAGGTGAAGGCAGGGAGATGATCAGGCTAAGCACAGGTGGGTTGAATGAAGCTGATTAGCAGGGAGTGAGAACTTAGCAGGTAGAATAGAGTGATTTGGAGGTATGAAAACACATGAGCATAGCACGAAAAAACGTGACTCATTTCCAAACTGGTTGATGATGATTATGTTAAACATTGTCACCCAGATGTAGTGTTAAAGGTCTGAATCCACACCTGAATTTAAAGGTCCATCCTGGAGAGCAATTATTCTACAACTTTTAGATGTATCCCTTCTCCATCCCTTTATGTTAGTTATCTGATTTTACCTGGAGAAAAGGTGGAGGACAAAGCTTTCTTTGTTGTTACTATATTGTCTTGTGTGGGTCCAATTCAAAGCATGATGTTTCTTACTAAAATATTCAAAGTACTTATCTCTTTCTCAGCTACTGGCTGAAGATATCTTGGTATATGAGGCTATAGCTGAACCAAATTGCAGACAAAATCTCTGGAGCAGCATGGCGAGTTTGAAGTGTTTTTAATGAACACAAGGAATCAAAAACGTAGTTGGCAGGCACAAGGAGAACGGGACGTAAGTAAGTCATGGAAGAAGTGAACAACCAACAAGTGAACAATGCAGACCAAGGAGCTTAAACAGAGGAGATGGGATCAATAATATGGGAGCTAGGTGATACAAAAGCTTGTCATTTAAAATAAAGGTATGTTTGTTTTTGTTCACATGAACTTGCGCAACTCACCTCCAGCCCAATACCTTTGAGTCACAACTTACCTAACATAATGTATCTTTAACGCCCAACAGCTTGTCTTCCTAGAGGGATTTATAGCTATTGAGCTCATCCTGGGGAAAGTACAGGATTTTATAAATTAAGTAGTTGCTGAAGTCTGGGAAGGGGAAATCATACATTGTTCTTCTGTAGAGACTCGAGGGCATTTGGTTGAATCTTTTTGAAGATGTCTGAAGGTCAGTTGTTTGAATCTCTTCCACCAGAAACTATTTTTTCAATACATCAGTGCCTGACATTGACATTTTATCCCTGACAAATAAAACAACAAAATACTAGTGCTAACGCCACTCTAGTCTTTGACTGCTACCTGCAAGTTTTGTCATGTTGGCATTCTAAATTAAGCTAGATGGACGCTTTAAATTGAATATATCCCAGTTTCGCAACCTGCATGGTGAGTTTAGACAGAAACCTCTTTTGTTCAGTGGCCAGTCCAGTTAAGAGATGCTTTGTTTTTTCTGCTTCTCCTGTGCATAAAATACATGTGTGCCAAGCATAAAATCTGTGGTGGAAGGTTGAGTTAGCAAATGCTGCTTCCACAGCCTTGGATTTAGGGGAACAGCTTTGGACACCATGGGATAAAAACAACAAGTGTTTCATACAGCTCCTACACATGTCCTACTGGGGATTCTTATCAAGCCCTCCACATTGCCTGCACTGGATGGAAGATGGTTTCTGATTTAATGTTTTTGTTATGTGTTTGAGTCAATTCTGAGATTAATAAGAAAATTCTGTAGCTGCGACTCTGTTGTACTTAACACCCAGGAAAACCTAGTGTCTTAGATCCGCTGGTACTTCCAAAATTACACTGGTGAAAGAGTGCCAACCTCAAAGCTGAAGCAGTTCTTCTAAATTTGTTTTAATGTAGCTTTTTGCAGTTTGGGTGAAAATACCCACAGAGATTCAGACCTCTACAAATAGAATAAGTACCTGATTTTCTTCAGTATTTCATCGACACTACTTGTACATCCAGGAAACAGAAAGTGGGACTTGTGCTTCCTCCCTTTGACCTAGAACAGTTATAGTTAAGGATTACCAAACTTTAGGTTAGTGTCCCCATTTTGCACATTTTCTTTTGATTAAAGCAGGGACGCTGCTCTGGAGGGGATTGAGCAAAGCTTAACCACCCTCTTTCAAATTTGCCCACTACATTAATGAGGAGAGTCTAACAAAGATGTAATAAGGCCATGGTACAGCAATAGTAATTTGTTTGTCATTAATTATTCAGTGTCAGCCCTAGCTGTGAGTTACATTAAGGGACTTCTGGAGCAGTAAATGATGAACCTTCTTACTGCATGGCTATGTATTTAAAGTGGACAGCAAGATATGTGTAGGAATAGCTCATTATTCGCAGGCTTCAACCACAACACAGAGAAAAACATGTGATACTGGCAAGAACAGGATGTACTTCTCCCAGCCAATTTAAATAACATCTCTAAAAAGTAAGGCTTACTAGACTGGATGCAGTTTCTTCAACAGAAAATGATCCTAGAGTTAAAGGGTTTTCAGTGTATCACTTTCTGCTGTAAACGAGACTCCAGCTGTGTTTATGAGCTTTAGCAAAGTGAGAGTTTTTCTAAAGATTGGGTAATTTCAGCACTAAGTAGGGAAAACGCCATAGGTTCAACACCACAATCCCTCTGTCTAGTCTATCAATCTGATATCTACTACAACGGCTTGCAAATTATTCAAACCCCTTGAACTCTTAAATTTTGTCATGTTACAACCTTAAACTTCAATCTATTTAATTCAGATTTCAGGATAGATCAACACAAAGTGGTGCATAATCGTGATGTAGACTCAGTTACTGTAGGTGTTTTTTTTAGAAATAACAGTCTTCATAACCTTTTACATCCATATGGAAAAAAAACATGTCTTAAACAAGGATGAGACTGATGTCCTACTTGCATTTCAAGGATTTAATACAGCATGTTGATCAACACGGAGGCACAGTGTGTACAAAGCCGTTTGCATCACTGTAACCTGTCAACACGTCAGTTCTAAAACATATAGTTTTAGACTATTATCTCTTATCTACATTAGCTCTTCGTTCTTAAGACCAGTCATCCTCATTTGTCCTGTAAGTTCTTTATACTGGTCAGATGTCAGATGCCGGAAGCGTGGAATATGTTGTGTACTTATAGATAACATGCTGACATCTGCAATCCTGCGATCTAACACATCTCTTTCAGAAACATAATTATTTAACCATACTGTCCTGGATGCTACTCATGCTAAGACAGGGAGTAATTTGTAAAATTCTAATTTAATTAAATAGTCCCACTACATGACCTGCTTTTAATTACTTATCTATAGTAATGAAATAAACTAAGGCATAGAAAGAATATTTAAGATGCTTTTACTGTCTAGCTATAAGATTGAGCAGGCCGGAGGGAAAAAAAGACAACGCCCCAACAATTATTTGGTAATCCGACATGAATCATGTTTACAATAGAATTAGTTCATTCTTCTTTAGAAAACAACTCAAGCTCAGATAGACTGGATGGAGAGCATCTGCAAGTATTGCCACAGGCCTAGGCTTTGACTAGGCCATTCTAACACAATAAAGGTCTTAGAGCTAACCATGTGATTATAACTCTAGCTACATACTTAGAGTTTTTGTCGTACTGGAATGATGCCGTTCATGGTGGCAGCATGTTGGAGCAGCTCTGCTATGTTAATTTTGATTGATTGGTTCTGTTTGTAGACTTTTAGTAATCTTTTTTTTGGGGTGGAATCTTTGCATGTTTCGAGAATTATTTTCTTCTGGTTTTGGATGCTGTGCAGCTGAAAGGATTTTTGATTTTACTTTTTTTACTTTTAGACAGTTGTTATGATGTGGAACCATCGCGACAAAGTTTTGTTTTTACAACTGGGATCAGCACACTTGCTGACTCTACACACTGTAAGATCTATTGACAAGGACACCAACACCCACAATTTAAACAAACAGACACATCATACCACAGGACCTAATTTAGTGGCAGGCATTTAAATGTTATCTTCACAGAGCTGTGCAGCTACAACCTTGTTGTACCTTGGTAGCAGGTGGGAGGTTTTGGCTTCAACTCAGACGACAGCAGTTCCAGAAAACGGCTTCATACACACATTGTGAGATAAGGCAAACCTACCACTTCAGCTGTGCCAAACACAACCCAGTTCTCCCTGCTGCACCCCTTCGTGTAATGCCCTCTGGTTCAGATCCTGTTAAAAATGTTCTTTACATAAGCAGTTCCCTTCTTTGCCGTATTAACTACCTAAGATGGGTTTTGAATTTTTTTGGGAAGCAGAGTGCGAAATTAAGTTACGCTAGCGTGTAAATGTTGACACACTACCAGTCAGGAGTTTGCACAGAGCTCAGTGAGAAAAATAAGAGGAAATTCCCAAAAGGTTAAAAGTTTAGAGATGAGACTGTACTTACATTAATGCTGTTGTATTTATTTTATATTTCACAGCCCATAGAATACAGAAACATTGTTGATGCTTTATTTATTGGTTCAATGAAAATAAGATTTGATCTAAATATGCCAGGGATACGAATAATTTGGGGTTAAACTCTACTTATGTACAGTACTGTGCAAAAGTTGTAAAATTATATAAACAAAAAATGCTTTCAGAAATATATATGATTGTTTATTTTGATCAATTTACAAAATGCTAAGTGAGCACACTGCAGTGCCGGGGGCCCCTCGTTGGCCGGTCCCTTGTCTGGTCCCTGCTGGGGGGTGGGGTGCCCCTGGGCCCCGGCTCTCCCGGTCTATTGACCGGCCCGCCCTGGCGCGGCCGGTTAGCCAGCGGGGCCCGTGGGCTCGTCACTGCTGCCCCCCGGGCCCCTGCAAAGTGGCCGCTGGATGTTCCCATGGGGTTCTCCTTTGCTCCACTCTTGGGGGATGCGGTCGGCCCCGCCCGGGTCCGCTTGGGGCAGTGGGGGTCCTTTGGACGTCTTTGCTCCAATCTCCTTCATGTCTGCATCGATTCCTGGGAGACGGATTGATGCCTGCTCACACCAGCTATCGAACACTCTTATGGAGAAACCTTTTATGCACCAGCATGCTAACACACACACATAGATGTGGGGTCTCTGGTGTTTACAGATATATTCTTGGGCTGAGGTTATCATTACTAGAGCTTGATTAATCGGTACCATGAGTTTTTCTGTGACATTGTTGCTGTATTTTTATATCTATTTTTGTGTGATGTGGTTGTGTAATTCTTAGTTCACAATGTTTGGTTTGTTTTGTCGATGTTCCTTTTTCGTGTTTTGTTTTGTTTTTTCCGTCTCTCTGCCGTCCTGTGGGTATGGAGGCAGACTTCAATGTCTTCCTGTGTTTTCTTTGTTCCCCTTCCTCTCTTGTATTTTCAACTCACCCTCTCTCTTGACTTTTTGTTTCCTACCTCTCTTCTTCATCTTCCTTCTTTCTTCTCCTTAATTTTCCATCTCCGTGTCCATAACATCAGGAAATAAAAACCCCAACAATTCATAATAAAGATTTTTCACACATATATCAAGTGGAGTATTATAGCAAAAGCTGTACTGCTCCGCTTGTGAAAGTAAATCTGTTGGGCTTCTACTTGGTACTCAGACACCAATTCTGATGAGCTCCACACTGCCAAACAGGACATGTAAAAAAACAAACAAAAAAAAAAAAAGTGGGCACACAAAAGAAGGATCTAAACCAAATCAATATTTGGTGTTACTACCTTTTGCCTTCAAAACCAGCATACATTCTTATAGGTACACTTGCACAAAGTCAGGGACTGGTAGGATTATAGTAAGTTGTATGATCAACCAATTTAAGCAAACAATTGCTAATGATCATCAATGTCACACGTAGGTTGAAACACAGTCATTCACTGAAACAGAAACAGCTGTATAGGAGGGTTAAAACTGATTGAGGAACAGCCAAACTATGCTACCAAGGTGAGGTTTTGGAAGATAGTTTCATGTCATGGCAAGATTGAGCCCAGCAACAAGACAAGGTAGTTATAATGCATCAGCAAGGTATCTCCCAGACAAAGATTTCAAAGCAGACTTGGGTTTCGAGATGTGCTGTTTAAGCTCTTTTGAAGAAGCACAAAGAAACGGGCAACGTTGAGGATCATAGACAGAATGGTCGGCCAAGGAAACTTGAAAGATGAAGATAAAAAGAGACAACAAGCTTTTTACCCTTCGAAATCGGAAGATGTCCAGCAGTGCAATCAGCACAGAAATGGCAGAAACCAGTGAGACCCAGGTACACCTATCTACTGTCTGGGGAAGTCTGGCCAGAAGTGGTCTTCATGGAAGAGTTGCATCCAAAAAGCCCTACCCCCGACATGGAAAAAAGGCCAAGCGACTGAAGGATGCACAAAACATAGGAACTGGGGTGCAGAACAATGGTAGCAGGTGCTCTAGACTGATGAGTCACAATTTGAAATATTTGGCTTTAGCAGAAGGAGAGCGATACAATACTGAGTGTCTGCTGGCAACAGTGAAGCATGTTGAAGGTTCCTTGAACATTTGGGGCTGCATTTCTGCAAATGAAGTTGGAGATTTGGTCAGGATGAATGGTGTTCCCAATGCTGGGAAATACAGGCAGATACTTATCCATCATGTAATACCATCTGGGAGATGTATGATTGGCCCAAAATGTATTCTGCAGGAGGACAACGACCCCAAACTTATAGCCAAAGTCATTGGGAACTATCTTTAGCGTAAAGAAGAACAAGAAGTCTTGGAAGAAGTCCCCACAGAGCCCTTAACTAAACACCATCAAGTGTGTCTGGGATTACATGAAGAGACAGAATGATGTGAGGGAGGCTACATCCACAGAAGATCTGTGGTTAGTTCTCCCAGATGTTTGGAACAACCTACCAGCCGAGTTGCTTCAAAAACTGTCTGCAAGTGTACCTAGAAGAATTGATGGTGTTTTGAAGGCAAAGGGTGGTCACACCAAATTGATTTAGATTTCTCTTTTGTTCATTCACTGCATTTTGTTGATTGATGAAAATAAATAATTAACACTTCCATTTTTGAAAGCATTCTTTGTTAACAGCATTTTTACACACCTGCCTAAAACTTTTTCACAGTACTGTATGTGACAGGGCAGAAAATGTCCTTGTTTTTTTCATGTTTTTTTTCAACCAAACTATTCGTACGTATACAATGTTGCGGATGAAGGGGTGAGTTAATAGAATCATGTAATGTGGTGAGCAATGCAGCTTGCCAGCATAATGCAAATATTAGGGATGCACGATATATCGGCATCAACATCGGTATCGGCCGATGTTAGGCGTTTTTTAACATATCGGCATTGGTCTGATAAGTAACAAAGGGCCGATATTAACAACCGATGTTTATTTATTTCCATCTTTTTCACGTTTCTGTCTGTGTTTCGGGGGGGGGGGGGGTGTTATCCATGTAGTGTTTGTTTGGTCATGTGACAGCGATAGTGATGCAGCACAAGAATGTGGGAGTGTTTAACTCAAGCAGAGAAGCGATGTAGATGGTGTGGTTGATTTTCCGTGGCGTCGAAAGTGTAAGGAAATATACCGTATACCATATCGGTGCTGTTGTGCCGCAGATAGGTAGGATTTGGCTATGAATAATTATGAATAATTGCTTAGGGCAATTATTAATAAGAATAATAATTTTATGTAAAAATTACCAAGTTTAGGGGCACCATCCTGTTGGATTCCAGGAACATTTATATATATAGCCAAGTTGTTCAGTCTCAGTTTATGTTTATGATTACCAGCCTGACAAGGCTGAGATAATTAAACAATAGATGAAGGAATACGTTCTTACGCTGTGGACATTAATTGTAGGCATCACTCCAAGTAATCCCAGACAACTTCTCTTTAAGTTAAGGGAACTTTATTTAGAAAATAGAAAATCCCATCTATTCTAAAGCATGCAAAAATTACTACAGATCTTAGACAATAATAATAGGTGAATATTAAACACAATTAACATGAAATGAAATCAGTGAGAAAGCTGAGGTTCGGGTCAGAAAAGGAGAGGGGCCCTCACTCCAAGGAGCCCAAATCACAGATAGCCTAGGAGACAAAGTCATAAATCTCAGCTCTGTGCCAAGATGGAGGACAGCACATGGAGTCTAAGAAAGAATCATAAAACTAGCTTTGGCTAAAGGAGCACATCGGGGAAGCGTCCATGTGGTAGGCCTCTGCTTTAGCGACAGACTAAAGACAATGGAGTTAAACTTTTCAGCTAAGACCAGGTAACGCAGGCCGGACCGAGCCCGACTGCCAATGGAGTTATCAGGGAGGGAGAGAGAGAGAGAAAGAGAGAGAGAGGGAAAACAAGAGGCTGTAAACAAGAAAGGCGTGATCTGCTCAGGATAAAACAGACAGTTTCAAAGACAGCAATTTCACAGCTCAGACTTATACGTGCGACGACGCAAAAATGAGCAAACAGGTACAGCGCTTAAAAACACTTTAACCAACAATGAAAAAGATCTAACTCGTTAAAACTCTATTTTCTCTGTTTATCTATGCCCAGACACATTATTAGTATAAATGAACCGGTTCAGTCCTACTTT
Organism: Valencia hispanica; assembly: GCA_963556495.2. Lineage (NCBI taxonomy): Eukaryota > Metazoa > Chordata > Actinopteri > Cyprinodontiformes > Valenciidae > Valencia > Valencia hispanica. The sequence goes on along the minus strand of OY747702.1, from coordinate 43,832,029 downwards.
GCTTTGGAGGAGGTCCAGTCCACTAGGAGGAGAGCGAATTGTGTCCGTAGTTGAGCAAGAAAAGGAAGAGTTATAAAAAAAACCTGTACAGGATTTTAAGGACCGTGTGGCCCAAAGGCAGGCTGGATGGCCTGTAGGTCGACGTCTAACGAACTGTCTGGGAACAGTTCTAATATAGCTCACACAAGATACACAAACCGTATGAGCACTTCGAAGCGAGTTCTTCCCCGGTCCAGCGGGTCAGAACAAAAGAGAATCTTCACCGGTGAGATGTCCTCTGTTCAGCAGTAGTTCATCCAAGAACTTCCAGTTGGAGAACAATTCAAAATGGGTGCGACTACTCTTATAGCCCCCTTTGGCCGTGATGTCATCGCTGATGTCACCGTGGGTGGTCACGGACCAATAGGAGTGTGTTGGGGGTCACTGCTAGGATTGCTGGGAAATGTGGTCTGCTCAGTCCATCTTTGAAATAGCTCCCAGACATCCAAAAGTCTGTTCAGTTCATCTTATGAGAAATCCAAACACAACAGTGCGTATCGGTTATCGGCCAAAACAGCGGGATAAATATCGGACATCGGTATCCACCCAAATTTTCATATCGGTACATCCCTAGCAAATATAAATATATACTTTTTCTCTACAGCAGAGCACGATGAACCAAATTTGCACCTCGTTTACTTCCCAGAAACTGCAGGAGATAATGTTTAGACTGTGGAAAAAAAGGGGGAAATTAAGGTCACCTAATTCATACCTGTGGGAGGTTTCTTCTCGCCTCATAAGAGGAGAAGTTTGAGGATTAAACAAATTTTGGTTGCTGTCCTTACACTTGTTTATTCCTTACACCTTTACAGAAAATCAGAATTTCATTTAGTGTTTTCAGGGATTTTGGAACGCTACTGATTTCAACTTATGGCTTCAGGCAACAACAAATATCTCCCAGTTTTGCCCGAGGCAGCATTTATCAAACTACCCGCTGGCCACTAGCTCTTTTTGCAAATGTGCTCTGTGGATGTGCAGCAGTTTCATTACCATTTGCATATTTGTCAGCCTTTTCACAAAGCAAAGCTCAAACAAATGCACATTTAATGACTAAAACCCTTAATGAGGAGTTGAAAAATTCATGACGAAGATTACCATTAAGTTTAAGGCCTTGCTGAGGTTATCCCTCCAGTGTGCTTCTCCAATCGCTTATTAATATACCCTTTGCATGCTTTTGACACTGGCTGTCAAAGGTACCATTTGTACTCCAAATGAAAGATGGATTTTACATTTTGCCACTTCTGCTAAAAAGACAGAAGAGCGCAGGGACATTGGAGCATTTCTTGTTATTAATCCATCACAGTGAGTGAGAAGGGACAAGGAGACCTTTGAGATGACTAAAAAACTGCAGACAAACAAGCTGATTAATTCACCTAACTGATAATATCACCAAAGGGTGTCACAGCTTATGTAGATATTCTGTACCATCTGTGACTTTATCTTGGTTTATTATTTTGCGTTCTATCCTAAATAAACATTACATTTCCAAGCATTTCTAATTTAAGTTCTGATAATTACATTCAGTCAATGTAATTGACAGCTCAGACAACTGAAATAAAATAGGGATTTTAATAAGGCAAACAGCAAAATTCTCACTATTACTGATGGGATCTTACACTTTTTTAGATTTTTCTCTCTTGTACAATTGTTATTTTGAGTTGACGTGAATTTGCGTGAAAGTGTCACAATTGTTGGGTGTTTGGGTTTTTTGGCATTTGGTTTGATTCAAAGCTTAAATGACTCAAAGGTCATTTAAGCTTCATAGTTTCTGCCATAACAGGTTTTTCCTTTTTGGTGTATTTTCATAGTATATTGTTGTGTTCCTCTTCCTGAATGTTTATATTTCCTTTAGATTTTTTCCAATCATGATCTGCTGTCTTTATTTCTGTTCAGTTCCCTGTATCAGTCATAATTTGACAAACAGTTTGGCAGAACTGCAGTCCTACCAACCCATCATCATTCACCAGATGAGGAGAGCAGTAATCAAATAAACAGCTTACAGGGCCATGGTAACACTAGAGGAGCTGCAGAGAGCCACAGCTCAGGTGGTTTGCAGCAAAGTTTAAACTTGACACATGGGGGACACATCAAACACATGGAAAAAGTAGATAACAACAGAACAAAACTGAGCAAAGTAGAAGTAATTTAACTGGAAGTATAACAGAAAAGTCCCCATAGTAAAGCACGGTGGTGGCAGTATCATGCTGTGGGGATTCTTTTCTTTAGCGGGGTTTGAAAAGTTTGTTAGCGTGGAGCAGAGATGCTCACAAGTCTCTGAGCTAGAGTCCAAGTTGAGTCTCAAGTCTCTGAGCTAGAGTCCAAGTTGAGTCTCAAGTCTTTGAGCTAGAGTCCAAATTGAGTCTCAAGTCTCTGAGCTTGAGTCCAAGTTGAGTCTCAAGTCTCTGAGCTAGAGTCCAAGTTGAGTCTCAAGTCTTTGAGCTAGAGTCCAAGTTGAGTCTCAAGTCTCTGAGCTAGAGTCCAAGTTGAGTCTCAAGTCTTTGAGCTAGAGTCCAAGTCAAGTCTCAAGTCTCTTTATTATATTAAGTCTCAGGTTAAAAGTGTTGCACAATCACCTACAGCGACCCATCCAACACTGCATAGCTATATATAAGGAATTCAAAGCATGTAATATGTTATTAAGACTCCTTTATCTCTTAGCATTTCAGCTTTGATTGAACATGACCAAAACACTATGAATGCTTTACTCTTAAGTTAATATCTGTATTTTGCCTTGTAGCATGAACACACAGTACAGTACAGACCAAGGATTCCTAAAGGGATATCCTAATTCCTAAAGGTTAATAAGTAATAAATAAATAAATAAATAAGTAATAAAAGTTAATAAAAAAAGTTGATAATTGTTTACACAGACTGTATTACATTAATTTTAACACCCTATATTTTACCGTAAACTTCCGACTATAGTAACTTTCTAAAGAAGACGTAATCTCTTGTTTGCTAAGGGTCGGGACCTACAGTAAGACCAACATACTGAAACTATTGTATTCAGAGTATAAAATATCTTATAGCACTTTTAATCTGTGATTGTGTTTTAAAAGTGTTCTTGAGATACCAACATTTCGCCAGCCGCCTTCTCTGCACCAAATAGGCCACGTCTTCCACTGGTGATCCAGACAGACGTGGTGTGCACGGAGGATAGGGGCTGTGTGTGTGTGCGTGTGTGTGTGTGTGTGTGAGTGTGCGTGTGTAGGTGTGTGTGTGTGTGTGTGTGTGTGTGTGTGTGTGTGTGTGTGTGTGTGTGTGTGTGTGAGAGAGAGAGAGAGAGAGAGAGAGCGAGAGAGACGCATGAGTGACAGAGAGACGAAGAGAGAGCAGAGAAAGGTTGCTGCATGTTTTAAATAGCGTAAAAAAGAAAAACGAAACGCAATTGTGACGGTCGTGTTGACTTTTATTATTTTTTTTGGTCGGTGTTGAATCTGTGGCGGTCGGAGTTTAATCTATGGTGCACCGCCACAGATTCGTCTATGTGTGGAAAACACTGACCAGTTGTTTCCTAAAAATAAACACTGTTCACGAGTCCCGCAGCTCGAGTCTCAAGTCAAGTCTGAAGTCACTGTGTGTGCGACTTAAGTCGCACTCGAGTCCGAGTCGAGTCTGAAGTCTTTCAAGGACGAGTCTCAAGTCAAGCTTGAAGTCACTGTGTGTGCGACTTAAGCTGCACTCGAGTCCCCATCTTTGGCGTGGAGCTCAATACAGTGCATTGTTTTCGCAGATTTTTCCGTGGACATAACTCAAAATTATTTGCGGAAAATTCAGCTCTTCGTGGAACTTTTTCATGAAGCTTATTTGAAATATTCGAAAGAAATTGCTACTTGAGAAGCTGAAATAGTTACACACAATACTAATTGACTTGTCATTGGGTGCCATTTGCAAAGCAGCCAATCCAGGACCGCCATTCACTTTTCTTGGTGCTGATTGGCTGAAGTTTAGCTGTAGTGCCAAGACAGTTTCCTCTGTGCAAATAATAAGGTATAAGGTGGTTGGTGATTATAAGCATTTTCAGAGGGGGTCTGAAGTATTTGCAGATTTCAGCTGTTCGCAGGTGGTTGTGGTCCCTAACCCCCGCCAATACTGGGGGTCCACTGTACAGGGCAGTTCTAAAAGAAAACCTGTTTGATGGAACAAAAGTCTTAAGGCTGGGGGTAGAGGTTCACTTCACAGCAAATTTTCTAGAACAACCATACAGATAGACCCACAAGGGTACAGTTTAAATCAAAGCATTTTCACATGTTAGCATGGCCCAGGCAAAATCCAGACTTGTATCATACTGAAAATCTGTGACAGAAGCGGAACGTGAATGTTCACAGGTGCCCTCCATCCAATCTGACCAAGCTTTCCACAGAAAAAAGCAAAACGCTTGTGCAAACTTGGTACAGTTACAATCCTAAAAGACTTGTAGCTGTTATTCATTTTATTTAAATCATTTAGATTTTTATTCAGAAAGCATTTCCTCAAATCATGTTTTTTTTCTTTCCTCCTTAAAATTATGCATTACTTTTTCCTGATCTATCACATGAAATACAACAGGTCTCTGTTTGTAATGTGACAGAGTGTGGAAAAGTTCAAGGGTTAGGAACACTTTTGAAAAACACTGTATGCTGTGTGAAAAAATAGGATTAAGAATGAGAACCTTGGTAAAGAATTTCTTTTATCCAGCATGTGACAGGTATTCTACCAGCATTAGTACCCTTTATCTGCTGCTCTCATGCGTCCTCTCGCTCCTGTTCTTCTCCTTATTTTTCACCCAGAACCAACCTCTATGCAGGAAGCACAGAAACTCAATGTGACAATCTTCCCGGGATTGCAGGCTCAGAAGTCATTAGAGCAAAACCCATATTTAGCACAAAGTCACGGGGAAATGAAACCAGGCCCATGTTTGTTCTATTCCAAACTAAAGAGCCTCTTCAAAGTCTGCTCGTATTTGCTTCCAACTGCTTTCCCAAACATTACACCAAGAGGAATTCAAGCCGTCAAGCCTACAGTAGTGCAGACATCTTTTCACTGAAACTAAACTGGAAAGCAAACAACAGCACTGATAACAAGAGCTCCCCTTCCCTGTTAAATTCAAAGGCTACTCACACCTCATGTTTTTTTTTCTCTCCAGCTTCTTTTATAGAGAGGTGGATGTGTTGTTCCACACAGGAGTCTGTGTCTGCAAAAGATAAACATGCCCAACCATGTGCATATAGTTATAAATACTTAAACATGTTTGCATGCCTCCAGAGTTGAGTGGCAGGCCGATCAGTCCGAGGAGACGCTCAGCTGAGCTTCTTAGTTGTGCGTGGACACACATCCGCAGAGTTCCCGTCTCTCTCCAAGAACATTAAGAGCTTTTGCTACACCAAGGCCTTTTTCCTCCGCCATGCTCATAATCTCCCCCTCATCTCACACTCACTGCATTTGTCAGCTTTGTTTTGCTGGTGAGCTGCGGCGACGGGTCCGACCCAGGCTCATCTGTTCACGAGATTATCTGAGCGAGGAGAAATCTCGCATCTCACTTTTATTTGTCTCCCACGCGTACTCCGGCTTTCTCATCTCCTATATCAGGGTCCGATTGAGGCCGTTATTAACTGCATGCCTTTGCTGGAGGATTTTTTTTAACTCTGCAGAGCCGCTACTTTTGGTTGATCAAAATCATCAAGGACAGAATATGCCAGAAGGTTTGAAATAGAATATCAGTGCTGCTCCAGTTTTTACTGCATGGACTGCTGAGATTAGTTGTTTTAGGCTCATATTACATCTTTTTCATGATAGTTTTTATCTTTGCACTTAAACTGAATGGTGCATTTATATGTGACAGGGTCAGAGAGGACATGTACTGATTTATGAGCAGGTTGCAGATCAGTCTTTTTCATAAAGACAAGGGACAGATGCAGAGGTTATGGTGTTGTAATCCCTCAAACCTCTCTTTTCCGGCTGAATTAAAGTGACGTCCTCGTTCTGTTATAAAAGTTTGGCATTGAAGAACTTCTAATTTTCATTAGAGAGTGTGCATTCTATTCTGAGCTGCATACAGTCTGTTATTCTCAGTGAAACCATGACCCATGCCTGTTTTTCCAATGCCACCTGAGAGATAGTAAGCTTTGAAGTGTAAAAGAAGGATTCCTCTGTGTCTGCCGCTTTTAAAATTTAAATATAGACCTGCTTTTCTTCCAAACACTTTCATTATCTTTCAGAAACTAAAACAATTTTCTTAAACACACAATAATGCCATAAATACATTTAGGCACACACACAAAAAAAAAAAAACGCGAAATGTAAACATGCGTCAATATACTTTTTCTTTAGCAGTGGAGTCTTTTGCACTCAGTAACATAAACGCCATCAGTAAACAGTCTTTTTATTTAACCCCTTTGTGTTTTTACGTCCCGTTTGCGGTACCTTATATACTTTCGGGTCAACACTGCCTTTTTTGTTGCAACACCCTTTCTATCTACATATACATTTTATACATCCATAGAAAGCTACAATTCTTGGGATTACGATGATGTATACCAATCAAGGATAACATCATAGCTGTAGACAGAGTAAGAGCTTTTGTCACACCACTTAGAGAGCTAAATAATGTCCAACTCACCTTATTCCATTGACAGAACAGAGCCATCTTGAACAAAAAACTGTTTTTTTAAGTCCACAAGGGTCCAATCAATGTACTCCAATAAATAATTTTTATTCCACAACAAGTCTTACGTCCACATTCCAACATACGCTGCCGCTAAAAACTTGGTAATTTCGTTCGTTGTGTAAATTCTCACAAAGTTTTTATCCTACTACCATTACCATGCTCATATCAGCCTAAAAAATACCCAACAACCTTCTTCTTTGTGATGCTTATTGGTGGCTGGCAAACAGAAAATTGGTGCATTACCACCACTGACTGGTATGGAGTGTAGAGCAGAATGTCACTCAAGTTTCCACTTGTCTCTCCAAGATTGGTTATGTATTAGCATTGTCCATGCTCGTGCTACCTTTGATCATGTTTTTATTAGACAAGAGCAAAGCTCTAATGTCGGGGCTGCAGTACCTCGGGGAAGTCATGCCAATAGAATTATATTGTCTGCACAAAGTAAAATGAAATCCTGAGGTTAAGAGGCTAGAAACTTTCCTTGCTATGACTGCATCTTGAGATCCACAAACAGGATCCTCGACAAGGGCAGTCCAGATCAATTCCATTCCACACAGGGATTAAGCTTGATTTTGAGCTGAGAATGTGTACACAACTTCTGTTTTGGTACAAGGCCCAAACAGCCCATAAAAGCAACCTGTACACTCCTGCACTTGTTCAGAAATGTAGCGTATGAAGTTGACAAATGTAAAGTTCTTATGAGGCATAAATGCAGATGAAAAGGTGGGGTATATTAGACAGGAGAGCTCATTTCAGACAGAGGAATGATGTACCTTGCACTTTAACAGGGTTTCAAATGGGAATAATCATGTAAGACAGATAACGGTTAATGCTGTGCTGCCACATCAGCTTCAGGGATATGAGCCCTCTGAGCACGAGGGTGACTGAGAAATACAGCTCACCAGAAAGCTGAGCACTAAGTCTTTGTTTCAAATTTAAAAGAGAGGGTTTTTTTTTTTTTCCCTTCCTGCATGATTCATTTTCCCTCTTCAGCACCAACCTCTCTGGTACTGTATATTGAAAGGTTATTTTGTATCTACAGAGTCTGAAATAATGAATAACGTACCAGCTAAAGCTTTGACATTAGCTCTCTTTCATTTCCACCTAAAACTCTGCTAGACCTCACCTCTAACTTTGTAGTGGCATATTCTACGGCACTATAAATACACCATTAATCATTCTTATGATGTTAGCTTGTTGATAGTAGCTAACCAGGACAGCATCTGTTTTCCAGTGCTTTTCCCAATTTCTAACTTGGAGGACATTTACCCAGTTGCATTGAAGAGACTGTAAACAGTTGGAGAAATACAATCAGAATAGAAACCAATTCTGGACTAACTTTCCTCCTTAGCAATAATCTCTAGTGAAGGAGCCAGATTTTTAAAATTGAAGGCAAACAAAGATGATTTTTACATGAGAGTTATGGAGATATTTGTGGAGGAGGATAAGCACATGGACCTCATACACAAATAAAGGTAAGATCATGCACTATTTTTAATTATAAATAAATGATCAGCCAACATAAAATCAATTTGATCAAATATTATATACTTTTTCTTGCAATCGTATTTTTGAACATTATGGAATTGATTAAAGCTTCATTAATTTAAAGCTTTTCAAACAACAAAATGCTTCAATTAAGGTCAAAACTCTTTCTAATTTGGGTTTAATATATCTTATTCCAGAGGAAGCAGTTTAGTCAATGGATGATTGAGAGGGGGATGTAATGATGCAGCCTTGTCATAACAAAAAAAAAAACCAGATGTCCCATATTTAAAAACTTTGCATGGGTTATGAAGGTGTTTTCTTTTAGCCACAACTGCAGTTTTTTTGAGTTAATATTACAGCAAATCCCTGGTATTTGTGGGGCATAGGGACCAATGCCCCCCTCTAATCCACGAATACTTGAGACCCCCTAATGACTGGCTATTTTATTGGTTCGTACAACAAAAATACCCTACAAAAACATTAATACATACAGTGGAAATCATCTTAGCTCTACTGCAGAGACTAAAATCTACAGTCTTCCATATCTCCACTCTTAGGCTTACAGCCAATCATCATAAAAAGAGAATGCAGCTCTTTGATTGACTGCTTGCAAACACCAACCAATAGCGCATCAAGTAGGAGTATTTGAAAGTATTTGAGCTTCCCTAGCTGCCTTTTCTTTTGAACATTTTAGATACACTCTACAAAAAAAAACCACAAATAGGGAGGCTTGACATGATGCAAGCATCTGTGTTAGAAAAGTTTATATCACAGGGATGATATTTTTAATTATGTTGTTTCAATTATGTATGTTTATTCATGCATCCAGTAACTGATAATACTAAGCCCAACATGATGAAGTAGTCCTGCCTTCAGGTGTTTGAAATGAAAAAACTTTATGACCTCCATCTTCTTCTTACTTTTCTGTAGGCAGCACTATAGAGTGAATAAGCGTGTATTTCAGGGAAATACTTCAGGAAATGTTGAAGATAACATAATGCAACTTCTTTCTACTTTAAACTATCTTAGTACTTGTATTTTTAACAGCACCTTGTCTTTAGCAATCCAAATGAATGAACTTTTTGTTTGTCAGTTTGCACAGAGACAGAAACATTATGGATTAGCAATCAAACAGGACTGATACAGCAGACAGACATGCTGGCTAGATTTTCGAGATCCTCAATACACCCAATCGGCAAAAAACAAAAGATTAGCTTCAGGGTTGTGTGCAGATTTTATCTGCTCGTTCTCTCTGTTTCCCGCGATCCGAGCAGACTGAGACTGACAGAAACTGTCAGAAGGTAACTGGGCTCATCAGCCCCAAACTGCCTGCTTAGGAAACAAGATGATCGGGACAGGAGACGTTTGGGTGTTGGAACGCTCTCTGACAGCCTCCCAGTGAGACTTGGCTCCACTGTAGCACAGTCACCTCTTTCTCCTCTCTTTTTTTTACTGATGGTTATCTGCTTGTCAGGAGAAGGACACAGCAGAGAGAGTGGGGAGGGCAGAGATATCTGTCTCTGATGTTCTGGGACTCCTCACTTGATTAATGAAACAATTTGACTCTGTGATTAACACCTGTGCATCAAGTTACTAAAAAAAGCCCCAAAGAGACCAGAAATGCCAAGATATCGATTCTCTGCCTTCCCTAAGCTCAACACCTGTCTTCTGTTCTTTTGCCCTGTGGCCATGAGACACTAAACTACGTGCAGTCTTGCTAATTAACCTACTCATTAACATACTCACTGGAGTAGCTTTTGCATGCGAGTTCAGACTTAGAACTGTGTTAGTATTCGTCTCTCATGCAAGTGAGGAAACTGCTCCCTAAACAGTGAATGTTAGTGCTGTTTAATGACAGGAGGGGGTGATAAATGAATTATGAACTGATGTAGCTGTCCTGCCATTAAACCTCACATCTAATAAATTTAAACTCTGCAGATAAAGTTTAATACTGTAATTTTTTATGGTATCAGAATGTAGATGTTGGCAGGCCCTTTTTACTGTGACACATGCCCCTGGGTATATCAGTTTTCAGAAACTTGTAGGTGAAAGACCATTTGCCCTCTTATAGATTTCTTCAGTTTCTGCTTTTTTTTGTCACGGTTAGATTTTTCTCTGTGTTTTTGCTCCATCTCCTCTCCATAAACAACCACAAACAATAAATTTAGGCAGCACAAAGTTTTCAGTGTTACCAGTTTTAAGAGTTTAGTTAATATCCCTGCATATAAAGGGAAGCTGATAGTCAATTGTAATGCAAGAGAGGAGATGCATAGGACTAAAATACAAATATAGGATCTCACAAAGCTGTCCATCCATGCAAAAACTCTGCAGACACTGAGCGTGGCCTTCAAGGGGGAATGCTGTAGCTGTTTCTCTGTGAAATGTGTGTAATGGTAAATCTTTCGTTCCCCACTGAACAGACCACTGTTCCCTTGAAGTTGCAAAGTTGACAAATTGCTCAATTCACAGCTCTCCCCAAATGTCTTTAGGGTCATCAAGATGTGTTCTGGGTAAAATGACACAGGCCTTTATGCTCTTTTACCTTCGCAGTGCTTTTATCATGAAACTTTCCCATGGATGCTGTTTTTGCCCAGTTTCTTTCTTATTGTTGATCCATGAAATCTAAGCTTAGCAAAGCTTTAACACAGACCTACTGCGCTTTACATATTTTTGTGGGTTGTTTCGTGACCTCCTAAATGAATCATTGATGCACATATTGAGTAATATTTGTTTGCCAGTCCTGAGAAGGTTTACGACTGTTCGAAGTTTTCTCCATTTATACATGACTTTCACTCTGGCTCCTTTAAATTCCAAAGTCTTTGCTTCTCATCTGTTTTTGAGTTTCTTTAAATTTGGGCATTATGTGTTTGTTTTTTCCTGCGATGGACTGGCGACCTGTCCAGGGTGTACCCCGACTCTCGCCCCATGACTGCTGGAGAAAGGCACCAGCCCTCCTGCAACCCCGCATAGGATGGATGGCTACAGATAATGGATGGATGGATGTGTTTGTTTTTGAGATCTTTTAGCCTACTTCACTACTACACAGCTTCAGTTAGTACAGCTAGAAACTACTGATGAGGCCCGAAATTTTGGTGTAGTTATGGACTCAGACCTGAACCTCCAGGGTCACATAAAGGCAATAACAAAGTCAGCCTTCTATCACCTGAAGAACATTTCTAAGATTAAAAGACAGATGTCGCCTCAGGACCTCAAAAAACTCATCCATGCGTTCATCTTTAGTCGGATTGATTACTGCAACAGCGTCCTCACAGGTCTGCCTAAAAAGTCAATCAGACAGCTACAGCAGATCCAGAACGCTGCTGCTCGTGTTCCTCACTAGAACCAGGAAAGTAGAGCACATCACCCCAGTTCTAAAGTCCTTACACTGGCTCCCTGTAGCTCAGAGAATATACTTCAAAATACTTTTACTAGTTTATAAATCATTGAATGTCTTAGCACCAAAGTATGTTGAGGATCTATTGTTACTATACCTACGCCCAGACCACTCAGCTCCTCTAATTCCAGTTTACTCAACATCCCTAGAATTAGAACCAAACACGGAGAAGCAGCTTTTAGTTTCTATGCTCCTCTAATCTGGAAAAAACTTCCTGAAAACTGCAAAGCTGCTGAAACACTGAGTTCTTTTAAATCACAACTAAAAACGTATCTGTTTAGAGCTGCCTTTGAGTAATGCTTTGATGTATCATGTATAGTGTATTCTTCTTGTTTTACTGCTGTTTTTAAATTATATGCTTTGTAATGCTTTGATGTATCTGTGTGTGCTTCTTGCTTTATTGCTGTTTTTACTTTATATGCTTTGTCTGTGTTTTACTGCTATTTTTATTTTACTCCTTAATCATGTAAAGCACATTGAGTTACCTTGTTGTTGAAAGTGTGCTATACAAATAAAATTGCCTTGCCTTACTTCATGTTGCCAGACGGGTGCTTTTTGAGTGATTTTATGATTCTCATGCCTATTGGAATTGAACAAAAATCTTGGTTAATCACACAGTTAAAGCTGCAGCCCAGAGTATTTGAGGGAAAGAGATTTTTTGAATCCAACATACCAAGGCCCCTACCAAAACACTCCCCCCTCCCTTTCCCTCCCTCCAGCCCTACCACAGCAGTTGTGCACGTGCATCACCTGTGGCGACACAGCGAGTCAAAGAAGTAAGCAGCAAGCGCTACTGGGCACCACCCAATTGTATTTTTGACATGGACATTTCGTAGGTGAGCAACTTCTGCATGACTGATGCTCTCTCACAATATGGCGACTGTAAACGGGAAGACACGGAGCAGTCTGTGTGCGTGGACCCCCATGTGTTTGCGCGATCCGCATGCATGAAATTTGAATTCTATTGGCTGAAAAAATGCGGCGCTCAGTGTGTAATGCAAAGGGGCCTATGGCAGGAAGGTGGGATTAAGAAAAATAACAACTGTTGTGGAGCCCTAGCCTTTTATCATAGTATTGAACCCCACTATCATTTTAAAGATTTATAAAACGTTGATACATAAACATATTCTCCGGACTGCATCTTTAATTAATGACTTAAAAATGGGGGAGGGGTGGGGGAGAGGCCATCTGAACCAACATGGCACTGTGTTGGTTTGGATGCCTTCCTTCTTTTTCCTAATGAATGAAAACTTTTAAGAACTGCTTGTTCTTGCTTTGTTTATAAAATTGTTTGATCTGGTGGTGGTTTTAGATAATTCTGACTGTCTTTTGCTTAGCAAAAAATAGCAAAAAAAGGTGTGACAGAAAAAAGTAAAACAGAAGAAATCAGTGATGTGGCAGATGTTTTATTCTATAGAAGTGATACTGATATAGATCCTAAAGTCTCATAACAGGAATACAGAATAATAGAAAAATGGGTAAAGCATGAGAACAATGAAATTCACTTCAAATTCAAAAATACTTTATTCATGCCAAAACGAAATTAATTGTTGTCGTAACTCATATCATTGAAATATCTTCAGTCATTATGGATTATGGTGATTCTGTGGGCAGGAAATATCTCCTGTTTCAGTCAGGTTGCAACAATTCTGAAGAGGCCTCGGACTGAAGACTGTCGCTGTATGAAAGTCTCATGACTGTCATGGAATGCTAACAATGCAATATCAGGGGAGCATGGACAATATTCCGCAGTAACCTGTTCTAAGTGACACCATCAATTGTTGCAGCTAGACCACCTCATTTTGCCGCTTCTCTTCAAATGTCTGTCTGGCCGTATGGTCAGAAAGCAGGGTAGAGAGTTGGGGGATATGAAATTTGCCCATTAAGATTGATGGAAGAGATGGTTTGAACTTCCAGGGAAGTCTGAACTACCCTCTCTTTGATCCGGCTCTGCATCCATGAAGCCTCCTGGTTCAGGTATTATTTAAGCTTTTGAAATGCTAATCAGCTGCTCACAACTATGATAACAATACCTTGCTGCCACGGGTACGCATCATACTAAATGTCTGAAAGTAAAAAAGTAAGACCAAAAATCCTTTTAACCGCACAGCCTCGAAAAGCAGTGGAAAGAATTGTCCAAACATGCAGCGCCTCAACCAAAAAATGATCCACAAAAGTTTACAAAAAGAAAAAATCAGAACTAATGTAACAGAGCTGCTTCAACATCCTGCCAACATGAGCGGCACCAGTCTAGAACAACCTTATTTTGTGCCATAATTACCTCATTTTCATAAAAATACAAGGACAGATTTTTGAGATTAGTTAAAGTCAATCTAATATTTAAAATTAAAATGATCTTAAGAATCAAAACTAATACTTACAAACAAGACTCGTCTGGAGTTCCAGACAAACCACCACCAGGATAAATACTTTTAAGACAGTTTAAAAAATGGTCCCATTCTGAGTCATCCGCTCACAATCTTATTTCTTTGGCCAAAATAAAGTCATCACTCCAAAGTGGAAAAGCTTTTACGAGAATTAATTTTCATCAATCATCACAGCCTTTAGAAATATCTTTTCCATACACGGAGCAATCCATTTTCAATCCTCAAGAGTACGCAGCAATACAAACACCTCACAACATTCAGAGACAATTACATTTTATTATCTTTGGTGTGTTTATTCCAGCCATTCTGAACAAGAAAAGTGGGAGGTGTTGCTGAGAAAACCACATCTACAAGAGTCAAATTAACTTACAATATTGGCAGGAAATGGAATATACAAGCAATTTCAGTTCAGTTTGTTTGTAGTTTTCACAAAGCAATTAGTTCAAAGATAGAGCAATAATAACAAGGGAAAAATTTTGATTTTATATGTGCATGTAAGACTTGCCGAGAAGTTATTACATCCAGCAATAGGGGCCAGATTTAGAGCTTATTTTCAGTCGAGCAGATATACAGACAGATACAAGCCTTTCATTGGTGCTTCATCCAATTAGCTCCTCTTTTGTTGAAAATGTCTTACCTTTATGGTGGTTTTCCAGTGTTCACTGTCTGTTTAGTTCTGAATCCCATCCTTAAAAAATGTTCGCATTGTTTTTTTTATGTCTGAAAGCTAAATACTGTATTTAGGATCAGGCTACAACACTGTCAGTGAAAAGGGAAATTCAATTCAAGGAGACTGAAAGCAGACAGATGATGGCCAAAAAGTCACAACCCAGCAGTCTGAATACCAAACACACAAAACAAAAAAGGCAGAAGGGTTTTATAAATTGAAAGGGCGGAAACCTTTATTCTTGTCATGCACAGAGAATGTACTGCAAATGTGCAATGTAGAATTTCAATGTTTTAAAACTGGTATACAGAATCAGTAAACAAGCTAGCTTTTCAATATATACATAGGTTGTTTCTCAATATGCCTTCTTGTCTGGACTTATGTACTTGAGAAACGTCATCGATGGCAGCCCAAGTACTGTTCCAATTCTAAGTACGCATCAAGGCAAGAACGCTCAAGTGCTCAAGTGCCCGGATGTGTTCATGCTCCACCCATTGTATTGAGGACGCATCAAAGCATCCTTCTGGGGACTTCAGCCAGCAAAGTATCCCACAATGCCTTGCACTACCAGCAACAGTAAATAGAGAAGGTGAGTGCTGAAATATATTACATTTATGCCACTATTAACTGGTCACAAAAAGCAGTTTAAGATGTTTTTAGGCGAGAAAGTAGACATCAAAACTTCATCTATACGGTCAGTTCATTTAGAATCTGCCTACTAAAATATGCTCCAGTGTTTTCAAAGTAGCACAGCGCCGCTAATAGGCTGTGGTAGCTGCAGGCTCAGCGGGCGCTTGGAGTGTGTTTTCTCCGCTAACCCCGGCCTGATCCTGCTACTTTTTATCTTTTAATAGCGACTAAAAGTGAGATATATAAAAGGGTTTTAGTATATGTGGTGGAAAACTGCAAGTACCAGAATATAAAATATATTATTTTTCAGATTTATTTAGTTAATATAGGTATTTTCAAACTCTGTCGCCACAGTTCATAAAATACACATTACCTGTAATTACAACCCAGCCATTTTTGGCACGTAAATTATTAGTAATAGTGCCATCGTCTTCTTCACAGTCTCCTCATCTTCTTTAAAAATGTTGAAATTATATTAACATTTACTCTTGACTAGATAGTCACAGTATCAATTTCCTGTACTTTTCAGTTGATTTTTGTCATTCTCAAATATTTATATATTACTATATTACTAAAAACATGTTCTCTGTTTATGTTGTAGGCATCTGATATGAGTTTATCTGATGATGATGAAGATGATAATAAAAGAAAATAAGTTTGTTAATCAGTGTTTAGTAGTAATTGTACATAAATCCTGCAGTTGTAAAGCAACAATGCTGGCCCGATGCAGGCTGGCAAAATATTAAATAATACTTTAAACTTTTAATGCTCATAGATCCAGTGAAAACTTCAGGAATAATTGAAGGAATCATTTAACCGTTTGCCTCTAAAGCTTTACATCATCAATTATGTCAGTTGAGACAATAAATATTTTATAAGCAAATTGTCTTGTGAAGGAAGAAAGGGTTTTAATTTATTTACCATTAATTTAGCAGTGCATTTACAATCAATAATGAAAACTTTAGCCCATTATTTTACAGGT
Organism: Valencia hispanica; assembly: GCA_963556495.2. NCBI lineage: Eukaryota > Metazoa > Chordata > Actinopteri > Cyprinodontiformes > Valenciidae > Valencia > Valencia hispanica. The sequence goes on along the minus strand of OY747702.1, from coordinate 43,815,796 downwards.
TTTCTATTTTGTATCGACACATCTTCCTAATTTTGTATATTTAATATCTGTCAAAAGATGTTTTTGTTTTATTTTACTATCTATGATAAATGTGAAAATAATCCCATTTCCAGGTAAACCTGGACCCTTTATTGAAACTCTGGAAAGATCGCAGCTGATCAGCGACATAAACCAAATACGCTCTGTTTCAATTGCAGAACTACCGGACTGTGTCCTTGTGTTCTCGGCAAGAACTAACTTACAACTGTACTTGCCAAGCACACAAGAACGTACTTGAGCATTTGGGTATTGAGAAACAGCCATGTTCACAGAACTCTCACCCCTCCTGTCGGCTATCATCCCTAGGCCACGCCCCCCTGATATGGTAATTTTAAAGGTCTCAAGATGTAAAAACCTCATAGAAATAAAAAGTGTGAACTCAGAGAAGCTTTTGGTTGATTAAAATAAGTAACATGGTGTAACTCCTAGTGGATGATCTATCAAAGTACCTGAACTGAGAATCCAAATTAGAATATTTTGAATATAAAAGATTGGTATCTGATGATGAGCAACAACGCTTTACAGCTGCAAAGATGACAGCTGGACTTTCAGCTGACCATGGTCCTCATACCAGCAGATAGAGGACAGCCAGCTGCCCAGATGTACCCTCTCTGCCTGTGAGCCCTGTTAGCCTCAGATGGAGCAATCCCTGCTGCTCACCCCGAGTTTACACCTCCACTGAGCAATGAGCTCCTCACCGTGGGACAGCAATACGTTCTCAGACAGATTTCACCGTTCAATTCATCAAGCTGTGCGGATTCGCATCGGCTGACCTGCGGCTCATTGACCAGCTGACAAGAGTATGTGGATCTGTATACCCTGCGTCTTCTCCCCTACCCCAGGAGATCACACTCCGAAAGCATTCCACATGATTGCTTGCTAACATACGCTTAACCTGATGTTGTCGATGCTCGGTGAAGTGAAGAAAATACTTGCTCAACATATAGTCCATTTTCTGCTCGATTTCAGGTGATTTATTCTTAATGTTGGGTTTGGCCTGCACTGCATGAAAATACCCAGAACCAGAAGACTTTTGGCATTCAGGGCAAAATATGACCAATGAGGCTGATGTGAAATATGGTTCTGCCATTTTGTAAACTCTGTTCCCATCGTGCTCATTACTATACGTAGAGAGAAATCACTGATTATGTAGGATGCAACTATTTTATAAAAGTAATCTTTAGTGGGTGAGATAAGAAGCATATTGCAAAACCAAGATAAGGTTCAAGCAATGGGTAATTTATCCTCTGTTTTTATCCATGTTGTGCTTTATCATTACAAGGTATTCATACCTCTTGAACTTTTTCATATTTCCTCAGACAACAACCACAGACCTCAAGGCATTTATTGCAATTTTGGTAACAAATCAACATCAAAATAGAGCAAAATTGAAAGGTGGAAGGAAGTGATGCAAATCTAAGTTTGAATCCAGCAGTTTTTTAAGGCCTCAGTGGTTTGATAGAGAACATTAGCAAACATGGTCTCCATTAGCATCATGGAGACCACGGAATACTGCTGCCAAGTTGTGGTCCAGTGAAATCCATGTTATCAAACAATATCCCATGCATTGAGGGAGGTGAAGGGGGGGGGTTCTACACACACAGATAGCGCCACAAACACAGAGAAACAGGAGGAGAAAAAAGCGCTACAGACAAAACGTGCTGGAAAGGTGAGAAAATGAGTGACAGCAGGTAACGCAGCAAGATTTGGAAGCCAAGTGTAGAGTATGCAATGGTAAAATATATCGAGCAGACTCTGCAGTTATCTACATTACCTTAGCTTTTCTATGTGTTCACTGTAAATAGTTTAAAGTTTATGAATATTTTACATACAATCAGAGTTGGTTTTTGTACTTTAACATAATATTTATTTTGTAGCACTGTTCCATGGTGAATATAAGTCATATAAATAATAAACATTTAATATAATTTTGTTTGTAGATTAATAATTTATTTTACACAAAATTTTAAATTACACCCTTTCTGATGGTAAAATCAAAAATTTGAGGAGTCGCTTAGGAGCCAAAAGACCCGGTTCTTTTTAGTGAGCTGTGCCGTAAGATCTGGCTCTACTAAAAGAGCTGAAGTTCCCATCACTAATAGAGACTGACGTGAATGCCCACAGCAAGCAGTCAGTCCTCACCCTGGGGCCCCGCCCGCTCAGGCCCAGCTGCACTCAGAGGAGGATTTTACCCACTAAGTTAGGGCGGGATGTAAATGTAAACATTTCTTTGTCTAAAATAAATGACAGCACACTAAAATAGGCTAATTAACCAATTTCCCTCACACAGCCTCAGTCACTTACTCATCTCGTCCACTGTGTTTGCGCCTCTCTGTGACAGACTTAAAATAGTTATGTCTCAGTCTAAAATGGAACCAAACCACACTGCCATCAGTGGTTAAAAAATGTATTGAGCAAAAATTATAAAAAGAAATGTCCCCTCTATTACAATTACATACACATTATTCAAATAATGCAGTCACATCATTTAGTGACTTCTCAACTTTTGGGACAGCCAATAGCTAATTTCCGTGCTGAGGAGTCGACAACACTGGAGGGAAAGAAAGATGAGTTGGAGCGGCGAATTACACAGTTAAAGGTTCCAGCTTCATCTAGAAAATGCTTTTAGGGAAGTCTGAAATTTGACAAAATTTTTCTGAGAGTTGTCAGTGAAAGAGTTGAAACACCATATGCCGCTTGCCAGACCTGTAACAACCTAATCAAGTTTAACTCTACCTCAAGGTAATGACAATATTATTCTACAGTGTTTTTTTCTAATAAAATACTATTTTTGATTGTTTTGTGGTTTTATTTAGGATCGCTGCACCCAAATAAACAAAAACAAAAAAACCACTTGCTGCTACTGAGAGGGAGTGGGAATTATTTTTTCTGGAATGGGACGATTAAATGTAATTTTTCCTTGCTTTCTGGGATTGGTACAAGAGGATATTTTTTTCAATTGGAGTGGTTTGGGAAAGCAAAGAAAATCAATTTCCAAGTCATCCTCTAGTAGCAGCATCATGATGTGGGGATGCTTTTCTTCAGCAAAAACATGGAATCTGGTTAGAGTTTATGGAAGGACAGATTGGAGCTAAATACATTATTACATTGTTTTCTAATATAGAACATAAGAAAGTTCAAGAGGTGTGAGAACCTTTGCAAAGCATAGCTGTTTGTGTTATTCTTTCCAATGAGAAGTTGTTAAAAAGAGAGAAGAGTTGGTATAACTAAACGTTCTTTACACACCTGCTCAAAAAGTAAAACTAAACATTTTAGTCACTAGGTAAACAGCTTGTTATTATATTATCAATATAAGCAGTTAAGTTAAATCCATAAAAGGTGTTAAAAAAATAGCTATTATGCACCTTCACAAAGGTGGCAGTCGTCAACATGATGGGTGTTTCTCTAATGCTTGGTGCCATTTTTCACAGTCACAGCCCACCAAGAAAACCCAGCTGAAGACAAACACAACAGATGGTAATGAAACAGTACTGAAATGACAAATAATTTTATTAGCTTTGCAGAAAGCCTTGAGGCATCAGAGTGATATATATATGCTGTCATGATTTTTTTATACACTGTGAGGTTTGGATTGATTTTTCTCTCTCTGCCATGGAAACATAACAGGGTAAGGTGTGTGTTTATCTGTCATGCAAAAGCAAAACAAGCTGTTTCTTGTTATAAAAGGTGTCTGACAAAACCCTTTTTTCATTCAAAGTTTTAGCATTTAGAAAGTCGGTCACTGTTCCAAAGCAACGCTGGTATTAAACATAAATGTGAAAAGGAGCAAAGTTGTTGTCTTCTGAAGTTGGAAAAACAATCATATGAGATGAGAATGTTAATTCCTACAATTTGTGTGCAGGTTTTGCCAAGCAGCCTTGGAAAAACAGCCCATGGCTTCCAGCGTCATCAGTATGTGTGCAAAAAAAACATCCATTTTTTATTCTCTGCCTCCTTGAGTCTTGTATCAAGTTGGAAGTCTAACTTCTGAGGTTTTGTAACAGCCCCAGGAACAATATCACAATCCAAGAATTAATAAATATTAAAATATGTTTCTTCCAAATATATATCCTCTGAAATACAAAAGATTAAATTTTTTTCTTTGCTTTTAGCTAAAAACTCAATTTTGTGAAACTTTGTGGTCTCAGATCCCGTTAATAATAACACTACATGTTGCATGTTAATGGAGCTTGGACAGTGGTGCAGATAGTAGCACTGTTGCCTTGCAGCAAGAAGGTCCTAGGTTCGAAGCTTTGTTCTCCCTGTGCATGCATGGGTTCTCTCTCTGGGTACTATGGCTTCCTACCACATTTCAAAAACATGACTGCGTTCTCTAAATTGTCCCTAGGTGTGAGTGTGTGGATGATTAGACCAGTGTATCTACGATGGACTGGTGACCTGTCATGCCCAATGACTGCTTGAGGTCGACACCCACCCCTCCCAGAAGTCCCAGTTAAGATAGGTGGGCTCAGTAAATGAATGGATGGTTGCATATTAAGTTAATTTGACTGTACATATTACATTGCCATTACTGATTATTGCATTAGTAACTCAGACTGTAAATAGTCATGAAAGTACTGTAGTCAGAAACTCGCATAAGCTTATTTCTATCCGATTCAAACAATAAATCCCCCAATTATTTTTTTCTGTGACTGAGCAATTCTCCGATGGACTTCATGCTGGTCCCACACACAGAAGAACATAAAGGCGTGTGTTTATTGCAGACATGATGCTGTGATTGCAGAAGTCATTAAACGTTGCTACGCTGACAGCTGTTCAGGGTCATTCATCAAATGATCGAGTGAGAGCGAAAGTTGGAAAGATGAGGCGAACAGGAGGGGATGTAAATCTGCTGATGAAGGGAGCACATGAGTTGATGAACATTCCTTGGACGATTACCTCCAGGTTCAGCTGGTCTGTTTCTTTTTTTCAGCAGAATTCAGATGTTTTTCACTTTTGCCTTACTCAGAAACTAGAGTAGGTTGTGCTTCTGTTTGGAGGAAAACTTCACCTTTTCTGACTTTTTCCTAATTAAATAAAGTGTGTGATAAATAAAATGCACATTTCTCACTTTAAAGATTACACGTCTACAGGTCTGGAGTCACCTTTTATTACTTTAATTGGTGCACACAATAAAACAGACATTTTATTCTTTACATGATTAGTTCTTCTCTTGTTATTCTTTGGATGTAGTTAAGGAACATTTCAAATCTACGCTGCATCCCCAGAGTTTAGAACCAAACACTGAGAGGCAGCATTCAGTGTGTATGCTCCTTTAATCTGGAACAGACTTCCAGAAAACTACAGAAATGCTGAAACACTGAGTACCTTTGAAACAATGCTAAAAAACCATTTGTTTAGAGCTGGCTTTGATTATTAATAACTAGAACATCATTAGTTTTAGTCTTGATTGGAACTTTTCATTCCATCTCTTTATTTTTCCACTACAATGTTTTGTGTTAGTTTTTTTTAATCATGTTAAGCACTTTGAACTGCCTTGTTGCTGAAATATGCTATACAAAAAAACGTATTGTAACTTGGTGAAGACCTTCATTTTGGAGACATGTCCTGTTATCTGATCAAGCTAAAACTGAAGTATTTCTGGATTTACATTAAGAAGGCCAATGAAAATAAAATGAATAACCTTTTGTTTTTACAGTTTAAATAGTGCCTTTTGCAGTTAAAATGAGTACAAACTGCAGCTGAAACATGTCGAAGACGAGTGCTACATCTGCAAAATCTAATAGTAGAAATGAAACAGCTCTTATCTTTGATTTTAAGAATAAAAACATCTCCTTCACGTAACATTGTCAGATGTATTTTCAGGTCTGAACTGATTAACCCTTGTGGAGACCTGCTCTGCACACCACACTATACAAACACACCCAGACTCCCACTGGCATGCACAACCGCTCCTGTGTCTACATGACAAAGACTGGGGGGGGGTGATCATCTCAAGCTGTTTGCTCTTTATTCCCCACTCAAGGACACAGAGCTTTATCAGGACTGGCCAGTGCCATCTATCCCACCTGCCTCGCCTCCAATAGGTCTTTGAGTTATGGAGCCCCTGCTGATTCCCCTTAAAGGCCAGCCGGATGAAGGCAGGGGGAAAGATGCACCGTATGCTTAACACTAAGCCCACAGCTCCAGACACTCCCCCATCCATCACTGTCAGGCCCTGAGCGACCTCTCTTTGCCTGCCAGTCTACTCCTGAATTGCAGGCCATCCCTGCAGTACTTATATTTAGTTGAATTATGTTGACCAAATGTCAGAAAGTGCAGCCGTTTAAAGGATTTCTGGTTAAAAGCAGGGAAATATTTCATACATGGAAACAGTTTCAGCTATGCATGAAAAAGAGTTATGAGCAAAAACATCTCCATTGCTTTAGGCATGAGCATCTAATGCCTGAGAGGGCTGTACGGGTAAAAAGATGCATCCCTTTTTGAATTATATTAAACCCTTTTGATGGTATAAACCCTTTGTTCTTTCCTGTGTGGGCCTTCTGCAACTAAAAGCCTTTCATCTAAAAATATAAGGAAGCTGTCTTTTTCTGTTCTTTTGTTGCTTTTATGAAACTGGCCCACTGGTCTAGATTTAGAGTGTAGTTACATAACTGAGCTAATAATGCAGAATTTTTAAACTCCTACTTTCTTCTTTTCTTTAAAGACAGTTTTACAATTTAAAAGCAGCAATTTTAGTAGATAGTCTTAGAGGTGAAATAATTTTGAGTCAAGCGCTTAAGGTCACACTTGGTGATAATGCAAATTTCTATTCACTTAAAGACTGTTAGGGGGAATTAGGGCGTTTCAATCTCAATAGTTTATGTTTCATGGTGCCTGGATACAGGCTAAGCAGATTATAACTCATTTTAACTGCAGGCTTGTTGATATTCCTGCGAGTTTGACTTTTCTGATGCTCCCATCAACGCTGCTGAACTTTGTTGTGAGCTCCTTGGAACCACTATGACTCAGAATAAGATGGAATTAACACAATTACTCAATTAGTGGATATTTATTCACAGCTGCACACTGCCCAGTGAGGCGGTTAAGCCATTTAAAGCCAGAGCGTGAGTCACGGAGGCCTGAAAAAATCCAAATAATTGCCATGAATGAATGACAAATCGTGCATGTGTCTCACAAAGAGGAGATCTTTTGACTTCCTGCGATGAACAAGTCGTGGCTGGTAATTAAAGTTCAAGGATTTTGTGTTTTAGCTGTTTAGTTTAACTGATTGGTTTATGTTTGTGTTGCTTCTCACCCCTTCATTGCCAATACCGTCTTCTCTTTGTTTTAATGTATAATAGCATTTTGTGGGGGCTTATAGCTACTCCTCATTGTGCAATCTGAAGCGTCCATGTGTTTTCCCAGGTGATAATTAAAGTGACATTAAGTGGATCGCTCACAACCTGCTCGGCCGTGAGAGTAAATTGTTGAGTTAATGGGTTGCAGGAAATGGGAAACTTTGCTTTGCCAAAGTGCTGTTTGTTACTTGTTTTAGGTTTATGTTAATTGGGATGCAGCACACATGTAGCTGCTTTCACATTTAATCTCCTTTGTCACTGGTGACACTTTTAATAGTACTTGGTGTAAAAGCTTTGTCTAAAGCAGGGCTCTCCAACTTCAATGTCCTGCAGCTTTTACGTGCTCCAACACACTTGAATCAAATGGCTGAATTAACGCCTCAGCAGGTCTTCTTGTTCCACAGTGATCAGGTCATTCATTTGATTGGTTAATTTGTGTGGAGCAGCGATCTATCAAAAAGTTGCAGGGGAGAAGGATCTCTGTATACATACCAGTGGTGAAAGTGAACATTTGGGAGTTTACTTCTTATGTTTCCTAATTTTATTCTCCTTTCCCATCTCATCTTAGGCTCCTAACCCATATAGTGCTTTTTGCTATTGGTGGCTATCAGGAATCCACGTTGTTTGAGTTTTTTTGGTTTCTGTCTTCTCATTTGTGCGTAACTTAGGTTATTCTTTGTTTCCAGAGTTTTTATTGGTTGCTGTTTATTTACTTTTGATTAGATTCTTCAGTTAATTCCTTTACACTGTTTATTGTTGAAAATATGTGCTCCTATCATGCCATTATTTTCTCTCTCTCTCACTCTCTCTCTCTCTCTCTCTCTCTCTCTCTCTCTCTCTCTCTCTCTCTCCTATCTTCCTCCAGCTGCATCCTGTTTTCCAATCAGTCACCTGTTTCTTCTCAGTAATCAGGCCTCCCGGTATTTCTGTGTATTCACTGTTTGATTCTTCTGTTGCTCTCCATGTCTCCTGGTCCCCTGTTTTTGACACCCAGCCTGTTCCTAATCTTGTACTCTTTTAAGCCATATGTAAGATTGATCTTGATTTTTTTTCATTAAAGCTGCATTATGTAATATTTTTGCTCAAATAAACCAGTTTTTTAAAATCTATAGTCAGTTTTTTCATGTCCTGACAATACGATTGAATCTGGCACTTTTTGCCGCAGTTGCATGTAGAGGTTGCGATTCCATTTATTTTGAGTTGGTTTGGGTCGGTACCCCCTCAGGGTGCGCTTGTGAGAGCGCATACTGTGATGTAATGACGCTCATACGTACTGTTGCAGGAATATTCCAATGTAATTAGGAATGCAGGAATGCACGTTCATGAGGTGGTGGGATTCACTGTCAGTTAGCTGCTAGATAAGCTAAGCTAGCTCAGACATCATTGATTCCATCGCTCCAACTAAAGTGAAAGTAGTCTCAGGTAGAAAGAAGTCTCCTTGGACAAGCAATCCACTGGTATGTAGTGAAAAAAGGGAGTGTTGACGAGCTGAGAAACAATGGCCTTGCCTAGCCTAGCCAGCCCAGACACCCACACACACTCCACGTAAGTCAAAGAAGATAATAATTTAATCCAGCGCTTCAAAAAGAGAAAAAAATGTCCCCTGACGGTCGTAGAGCTCGGTCTAATGAGCACACGCTTGATCATCATGGGAGTATGCATTTTGTGACTGCAGTCCCTCTAACGGCCACATGGTGCATTCTCTGCAGCACTCTCAGCAAACTCCGCAGAGCAGCTTTAAAAAGTTGTAATCATATTTCTGTATCTGATTTTGCCTGCTTCTCAACACCATGACAGTGGCATACCTGGAAAAGATGTAAGTTCAAACGATAGTTATTTTCTATATTATAGTTTACTGCTTGAGAACAATAAACACACATCAGCCTTAAACCTGGCACATGCTGGTTTATTTTACATACCACACTGTGCATGTGCAATATGACAATAACTCCTGTCAAACTCAATCACACTCAACAATTTTTGCAGAATTTTTTTTATCGCTTGACATTTGTTGTAGATGTCGTGAGAGAGCTAATTCAGGGAGTCTGTCACACAGGAATGACAACAGACCAACGACTGAGCTCACAACCAACTTAACACCTGCTTTCCACCGGACACGTAATGTCTGTGAAGCGTAATAAGCAGCTCATAGCCGCCATTAAAGTCAATGGGAGTGTTTGCACCAGGCGCGATTCGGACACGTCTCAGAAGCATTGTGTCGCGGTCCTCTCTTAAATTTACACGGCATGTCCATTTTTCTACACGCTACGCTTCTAAAACACATCAATTTCAGCAATTTAGATTAGGCGAGACAGGAAATCAGGCACGGAAGCAGTGAAAGCAATCCAGAAACGTTCAAAATAAAAGATACGTGCAGATTTCCATTTGCTTAACTATGAAAAAAACAAAACATCACTACCTGTGACACCAGGGTAGAATTCTGTCAATCTGTGGGTTAAATTAGTTGGTTTTTATCATGGGCGACTAGAATTTAATCCTTGAAGTGGAGAATCACCCAGTTTATCTGATACCAGTGATCATTTTTACAAGGACAACATGAAAAAGGAGAAGGCATGGGCAGAAATATCTGCAGTTTATGCTACTTATTAACATAGAATGTAATTTTTTCCCCCCTGCATACTACCCTTGAAGTTATACAATTGCAAATCTCCTTTGGTTTCATGATCTCCCGGGACCAGCTGGGTGGAACTCTTTCCCGAGTGATACGCATCTAAAAAGCACCCGGTGGGAAGGGTGAATTATCGAGTAAAACGAGTCTATTACGTTACGCGCCTCTAACAGGTCCAGTGGAAATTAGGGGTCACCATTAAAGTTTTTAACAAATGCAGCTGATAAATTCACCGTGTGAACCTGGCTTACCTTAAATGACATGTATTGAACTGATTGGAATTGGTTGGGTATAAACAGAGCTGAATTTCATTATAGTGAAGAAAAATGAGCCCCCTTAAAACATAGAAGTAGAGCATTTAGAAGCTAGATGTGTATAATACAGCATAATTACAACAAAGTCACCATAGTCAGTGTTGTGAAACATGAATACACAGGAAACATGTTTTCTACTTTATCATCTACTCTTTCAATTTATCCCCCATTCTTTTGGAGAAGAGTGGTTACTAAACTACACATTCATTCACATTTATCATATTTAGAGCCCAAACAGCCAAGATGAAAGAGATGAACATGTGGACATTTGCATCCGAAAGCCAGTCTCATCACACATCCTCTCTGAAATGTATCAGTAGCTCATATTCTGACAAACGGCGGGTCTCCGTGGGGCTGGGTTCACTCATTCTCATTTTTAACAAGGCACACGGTTTGGTGAACATCGTTTTAGGTAGTTTCCATCATTCTCATTTTCCACACACCCCTTTCTGTGATTCTTCAGAATATTTGATATGGAATTCACATTCTTCAATTCATTTAAACAAGCAGTCCTAGACAACAATTTAGTCCTTTATTTGCTAATAATGTTTTTTAAGAATAGTTACGTGAGTTTCCATTTGGATAAAATATTTAGCAAGATAGTTAAAGGAAGTAAAAAATGTTCCAAAAAACGCAACTGCAGCCAAAATATTAAAGTGTAAGGAGCAGTCTTTCACCATAAACCAGTCATAACCAGGTTCTCCTCGCATCATTTTTGACAAAATTTAAAAAGTAATCAGAAGAGCTTCAGAAAGACATGAAATTAGATGGTACAGTTTTTCTATGAAGCAATAAATGATGCACTCAGTCAGAATTGGCTACATGTACACTCTCCATGTAAAAAGCATGTTGAAACCTTTTAAAAGCCTGCTGGAGAACATTTAAACATGCCAATTAAACACTGGGAAAATATGAAGGGTCAGACAAGACCAAAATGTAACTATTTAAATGACATTCCGAATCAAATTTTTGGACACTGCAGATCACCTCAGAAACACTATAGCCTACCTACTGTGAAGTTTGGAAGTAGAAAAATCGTTGTATAAGGCTGTGTTTCATAATATGGTCCTGGCAGACTTGATGTATTTAAAATAAGAATGAACTGGAAAAGTTATTAACAATCTGAAGATGTAGGGTGGAAATTTCATCAAGACAATGATCCCATGCACAAATCTACGAGAAAAAAGAAAACAACGCTCTTTCTACCAGGTACTGAACAAAATTCAGTGAGCTCTTCAATGTTTATTTCCTGTACCTGTGTTGCCCTTTATTACGTATAATTTACTAAACGATTTGTTTTGATTTATGACTACTTGGGTTGTTCCCAAAATTTTCATATAAATTACTGTATTAGAAATATATTTAGTGTGAAAAACACTAATGTGATGAATTCTTATTTTCGCCGCCCTATATGTGTTCATATCCATGTAAATAGAAATTATAATTGTAAAAAATGTCAAGAACTATAGAATGTTTTACTCTGCGTTTGTATTTGCACGGAGTAGCTCTTTCTGTGCAACGGTTTGTTTCAAAACCTGTGGTTGCCATAGAGACCAGGATGGGTAAAACGAGCACCAGGGGAAACTTCACTTGTGTTTTTGCAGTTATTGCTCCCTCCGTTGTTGTCGTCTTGTTCGAACATCCTTGGAGTCACGTAAGTCCTCCAAGTGAGAGCCCAACACGTTTCACCATTTCCTCTGTTTTATGGATGGACAAACAGCTCTGTGTTGTGTGGGAAGGCCGGGCCTCTACATGCTCCAACATGTGCTCCCATTAACTATTTTTATTGGTGCAATTCCTCACTGGTGTCACAGGAGGAGCAATATTGCAATTCCCCTAGTGTCATTTGCCATCATTCCATTAGAGTCTCCTGTTTTCATTGTATTGCAACAAGCAAACTCATTATGTGACTTTCGCTCTCAACACCCTGAAAGTCTGGAGGAGCGTGTGATTGGGTAAGAAAGATTCTAAGCTTCAGAGGATTTATGGCAAACTTTTATGAAGCTTAATAATTAAAAAGAAAACGTAGGATGTTTTCCTTAAAGGCTTCCAACAACGTAGTCCAAATGCAATTGCTTTTATTAATCAAAAAGCTAGATTTTTTTTATTTTAGGAACAATAAACCAGCACACACGTCAAAGTCAATTAAAAACCTCTCCATACAGCTATCTGTCACACACAGATTAAACCTGCAGGTCTAATGAAGCCTCATTTGTTTTCTCTCATTGACTTTAGTGTTTGTTTTATTTAATTTTACTTAGAGGTTTGTATTCATTACAGGTCAAACAGGGAGTCAGTGCAAAGCAATCCCACTCACAGTAAAAGTATCTCAGTCTGACTATTGATCAGATGTATTGTCTTCATTACTGCCTAAATGATATTAGCTGTTTCACTATAAGACAGGACAGTTAAACATTGTTCATACAGCCTGCAGATACATTTGTATTATTCTTGAGTATTGATTTTCTTTGCATCTCAAGGATATGAGGGGTACTGGATGCTTTTTAGTCATTATGATGCAGCTTATTCTGGAAATTTTACATTGTAAAAATTGGGCCAATTCTGTTGGTGAAGCATGATCCTCTTCACTATAATGCAGTTATGAAAAAATAAAACCTAACATGCCATTTGGAAAAGCTCCAAGAGCAACGTGGGTTTTTGTTTGTGACTGAAAATGTAATTAGCGACTTATGAGTTATGACTTTTAGATTTGAGTTATATGAGAATTGTTAGTGAGACAGTGCTGTAAATCCCATGTAGCGAATGTCATTGAATTGCATATATGTCTATCTGCATTACAGTAGGAAAAGCATCCATTAGTGCCACTTAATCACAAAAAGAATTGCTGAAAAAGTTGTTAGTTACAAACTGAACCAGTCTTTCTGTTGGTTTCAGAACAACGATCTAGAGCAGTGGTTCCCAACCTTAATTTCATCATGGACCGGTTTAATTTCAGATCATCTTCACATAGACTGGCGGATAGATGCAAAAAATAAAAAAAGAACCAAAAAAAGACTGCCATAAAAATCATGCTATTTTTAAGTATAATAATAAATGTAAATCCATTGTCTACTTATAATTTTATCTGCAGCATCCCGTATCATCCTGCCAACAACATGAGTAACATCCTTTCTGCCCCTAACGCCCTCTGGCCGCTATAGTAACGTTTAAACATGCCTTTAAAATAAGATTTAGCACAAAAACAAATATAAAGTGCACAAAAATACAACTCAATGAATCAGTGGGTGTTTCTTTGTAAACGAGACGGTCCCATCTAGGGCAGTTTCAAAAGCTTCATTGTCTCAAGAGTCAGTAAAACCTGGACGTGACCCAGAGAATCCGGCCATTTTTCAAAATAAAATACAGTTTAGATTTGAATAATAAATCAAGCAGAAATACTGTAAGTTGTTTATTTTTTCTGTGAGGCCTGTGGCCTGGTAGCAAATGACCCACGACCCGGTACTGGTCCCAGGGGTTGGGGACCTCTAATCTAGAGCAGGGGTGTCAAACTCCAGTCCTCAAGGGCGAGTGTCATGCAACCTTTAAATGTGTTCCTGGTCCAGCACACCCGAATCAAATGGTTAAATTGCCTTCTCACCGGGCAGTTAGGTTCTACAGGGTCCTGATGATTTCCTAATTATTTGATTCAGGTGTGTTAAAACAGACATGTCTAAAAGTTTCAGGAGACCGGCCCTTGAGGACTGGAGTTTGACACTTGTGATCTAGAGCTAAGAACTAAATGGAAATCCAAAGAGAAATTTGGGATTTGGGCTGTTTTCGAGTGCTCTGGTCTGCTGGGAAGGACGTTGGTACCGCTCCGATCACAAATCGGGAATAGTCAAACGAACTGTGACAAGTGACTTACGATACACCTTAGAAGTGTCTAGTCTGCCTTCCTCCTCGTCCGCCCTGTTGTATTTAGTCTGAAGTCACTTTTGATCTCGGGAAGTTTTGCGAGCTTTCCCGTCTGACCTGGGTATGTTCATGTGTGGCAATTGTCATTGCCGTGTGGCCACACACCACACACTGTTGAACAAAAACTGTTATATCCATGATTTATTTATCACCACTTGTGGTCTTGCTATGTGAACCAGGCCTTAAGGGGAGCTTTGACACAATAGGAAGGGGCCAGATACCACAACTTTTATATTCATTTATTGTTAGTGGAAATAATGTACATTCCACTTGTTACATGCAACAATATCTTAATGTAAGGGAAACCTTCTCCCCTTAGTTTTTTTTGTTGCTGTTGAGTTTGGTCAGCCAGGTGGGCACAGCTGGTTCCACTCTCCCTCTGACGAGCAGAATGTGAAGCTGAGAGTGGAGCTGGTTTCATCGCCACTTGGCCAGCATGTGTGTTGCAGGAGGCTAGTGAAGACTTAGTTTCCCTGTTTCTGTGATTAGTGAAGCAAAGTGAGGTCTGGTTATTTAGCAAAAAGGGTTTTGTTATCCATCCATCCATCCATCCATCCATTATCTAAACCCATCCATTCTCTGTAGGGTTGCAGGGGACTGGTGCCTTTCTCCAGCATTCCTCTTGCGAGAGGCGGAGTACACCCTGGACAGGTCGACAGTCCATCGCAGGGCAACACAGAGACACACAGGACAAACAACCATGCACACACACTTGCACACACACACACACACACAAGTCTGTATTTCTACCCATATTAGGACGTTTTTATTGACTCCCATTAATTTTAATAGCTGCATTTATGGCTAAACCTAAACCACTCCTAACCTTAACCTTAACCAAAACATAATTCACACCATACCTCTAAACCTAAACCCTAACCCTAAAAAATGGGATCCGCCATATTAGGACCAGGCTTTGGTCCCTATAAGGTCCATCGGTCTTCAGAAGCTTAGCGAATATGCCAAAGGAGGTCCTAAATAGGATAGCTAAACAAGTATACACACACACACACACACACACACACACACACACACACACACACACTCATACCAATTATTTCTTCCAGTGCACACCTGCTCTTAAGTAGGATTTCGATTCGTCCTTCATTATGTCTGTATAGCATTGTTCTTCTCTTTAGTTGCTCTCTGTCAGATGTATTATAGTTTTGTTAGCCCGTCTTATTAACTCAGTGTCTATGCCAGTTTAGCAAGGTTTCCTCGTCATGCAGTGAAATGTTTTTCTTTTCTGGTTAAAGCAAACAATAATTTGCATTGAGCAGGAAGCTTTGTGCCTTTTGAGTTTTGCACTTTAGTCCCGCATCCCGCCATTATCATAACTACTATTTTATTGTTGGCATTATGGGTCATCTCCACTTCTCCCACCGAAACATATCTAGTGGTCAGAGCAAAGACACAACCAACAGTTTCTTTGGCCTCTGTGGAGATTTCTTTGGACTGACTTATGAGAACAAATCACACTTTGTCAATTTCTTTGAATTATTTGTAGGCAGTTTCTTTTAAGCACAATGCCATCCTGCTAAAACAGGGCCCTACCTTTTCCTGTTCCTTGTAAGACTGATCTGTAAAAATGTTTAGATAAGAGGTATGTGTCATGGCGATGTTTGCCACATTCCGGATTTTAAGACAGCATGATGCACATGAACAAGAGGATGAGTGTTAAATCACCTGACAGTGATCATAATATTAAGGCTGATCAGTGAATCGACAGAAGCAACAAACCTACAGAACGCTCATGAACAAAACATGAACATTTGGTGCATAATCAGTAAATGTATAATCCACCAGGAGCAGACTAGGGATGCTATATGAGAAGACAGATGAGGAAAACTTCTTTGGAACAATGCAGAAAAATAACAAAAACAAAAATACTGCAAACAGGGGTTCTCATGTCTTCTCTCATGTTTTTTTTCTTTCAACTTTTCAACAAAGCTCAGATTTGTGAAGTTGTTGACTAAAAGCGGTCCTGTCAACAGATTCTCCCACCCGAGCTGTGAATGTCTGGAGCTCCTCCAGTTACTATGGGCTGCTTCTCTAATTAATACTCTCTTTCAGTGCTCATGTCTTCTTTTTCCTTCAGAGTTATACAGGTACATAAAAAATTTGAATATTGTGTAGACGTTTTTCTTTACTTTAGAAAGTGAAAAAAAATAATGTATAGATTCATTACAGAGAGTGATGATTATGGCTTAATGATAATGAAAACCCCAAATTCAGTGTCTCAGAAAATGTGAAAGTTAGATAAGGTAGGGACTTTTTTTAAACAAATGTTCATCTCTATGCTGTCAACATTGGGACGAAGCTCCTTCTGCATCATTGTGATGTGGCATGGACGTGATCAGCCTGTGGTCCTGCTGAGGTGTAATGGAATGTAATGGAAGCCTAAGTTGCTTTGATAGCAGCCCTTCACCTCATCTATGTTGTTGGTTCTGGGTTCTGTCATGTTTCTCCTAACCTGAACCCTATAGAAAACCTACGCTGTTCAGGTCAAACGAGGTTGCTGGCCAATCAAGCACAGTAACACCGTGGTCATTGAACCAGCTTTTGGTACCTTTGGCAGTGTGGGCAGGTGCCAAGTCTTGCTGGAAAACAAAATAAGCATCTCCATTAAGCTTTTCAGCAGAAGGAAGCATGAAGTGCACCCATCTACCAGATTTCCTGGTAGATGGGTGCGTTGAGTGTGGGGTTCAGTGTGGGGTACAACACAGTGGACCAACACCAGCAGATGACATGGGACCCCAAATCATCACTGATGCTACGTAGATTTTGTGCCGCTCCACTTCCTCCAAACACTGGGACCTTGATTTCCAAATGAAATGCAAACGTTACTTTCATCTGAAAAGAGGACTTTGGACCACTGTACAACAGCCCAGTTTTTTCCCCCCTCATCCCAGGTAAGACGCTTGTAGCCTATGTGTAAAACTTGTCTGAGCCTCAGCCTCTAGACGTGACTCCAGCCTCTGTTCACTCCTTGTGAAATTCCCCTAAATTCTTGATTTTGTTTGACAATTCTCTCAAGGTTGCAATTATCACTGTTGCTGGTGCTCCTTTTCCTACCACAGTTTGTTCTTCCACTCAACTTTCTATGAATATGTTTGGATACAGCAATCTGTGAACAACCAGCTTCTTTGGTAATGGCCTGTTGTGGCTTCTCTTCCATATGGAGGGTGTCAAAGACAGCAGTCTTCACCGCGATTGTGAAGGCTACTGACCCAGACTGGGACCATTTAGAGGCTCAGGAAACCTTTGCAGGTGTTTTGAGTTAGTTAGCTGATTAGGTGTGACACCATGAGTTTCCAATATTTAACCCAACATTTTCTGAAACACTGAATTTATAGTTTTCCTTATCTACAAGCTATAATCATAAAAATTACTTAAACTAAAGGTTTGAAATATTTCACTATGTGTAATGAATCGGAAATGAGTGACAAAACCTTTTGATGTTTTTCACAATATCTTAATTTGAGATCAGATAAAACCAATCTCAAATTTCCCCATCAATCATTCATTTTGTTATGTCTTCCATATGGATATGATCCTTTCATCATATTTCTGGTGAGGAAGAGGAGGCTGTCAGTTATCTCCATAGCCGTGTCGGTGTACCACAGCAGGGAAGCCAGAACCAATCCGCAGAGGCTGGTTTTGTCTGGATCCGTACTGCATTGGGCTTTTGTTTCTCTCAGCCTCCCCGGAGAGGTAGCCATGAGCCTGCGAGACATGACTGAATGTCAGCTTCTCTGAAAAGGAAGATCCAGCGGCTGTCTCAGCAGGATTCTGTTTAAAGAAGGCCTCCAAGACAGTGAAGCACGAAGAAGCAGAAACCCTGCCGGAAAATCATATCTGGATAGAACACCATAAATGTTTGCGGCCTAAAAAAGAAGACGTTGGCTCATTGTGAGTGAGGAAATCAGGATGAAGATAACATTAGAGGGATTTTTTTATTTTATTTTTTTTAACAAATCACTTTAAGCTCAATGAATTTCTGTCAGCAATTTAGACAAAGACAAAAGCTACAGCTTCTTGGATCTTCAAAAGTAGGAAGTGTTTTACAAATTTGATGAAGGGTATGAGACAAGTCCCAGAGGGTGGCTGTCATACATGAAAAACACAAAGCTGGTTTCGATGCAAGAAGTTTTATAATACAATCTTTTAAAGTAGGACAGAATTAACTGTAAAGGAGAGACAAGCATAGCTGCTAGGAGGGTTTGGTTGTCATTAATGTAAGAAAATGTCATGTTAGAAAGCAAAAGTACAAGTGAGAAAGCTTTTGAATTGAAATAAACTGTAAAGAAAAATAGAAAAAAGAAGGGTGAAGCAAAATGTTCCTATTTTCTGTTGCTCCTCTTGAGTGGGTGGTGCATCTCACAACAGAGGTGGTGGCTGCAGGGCATTGAAGCCGTCCTAACTACACAGGGGCTGACCTAAATGTTCACGCACAGACTCTGTGATTAAAAGGATTCATACCGAGTATCCTTTCCATAAGTGAATACCAAAAAGAAAGAGAAGATCCCCCATGTTTGAAATACCTCTTACACATCGAGGTAATTATACACTGAGAGAGCAGCCAAAGAGATTCGAAAAGAGAATCAGAAATATGTTGATTTGGATATCCATAAAAAATCGGGTGTAATTTTGAGACATTGCTCTATATTTAGATCCTACTCCTATTAATTTCTAAAACAACATGTTGTGCCGTCTGTGTGTCATAAACGTAATTACCCGTGATGGATGTTGGATAAGTTTCTGACAACTACTATTAGTTGATCTTTTCCCAAGAGTTCATTGCTTTCTCTTTCCCCTCACACTCAAACTCTTCCCTTCATCCTGTCTTTGGCTGCTTTGACAAAATAAACCTACAACATGCTGATGAATTATTTAAATTTGACTCTGTGATGTATGCAGGCTGAGTTGCAAGGGAAAGATGCGGTTATTACTACCGGCAAAACCCTCTTCCTCCAGCTGACTGAACCTCCAATCCAACCAATTACCATCCACAGCCCTGCAGCTCCTCAGCACCAAGTGGGGAGAAGAAATAGCAGCTTCTGCCTACATTATTCCAAAGATGCTGCAGTCAAAACTGCTGCAGTGCGAAGATGGAGGTGATGGGGGCTTATCAATTCATAGTGCAACGAACAGCTAGTTATCATTGTTCCAGCCATCGAGGTCAATCAGAATCTGCTGACTGGAGCTGGGAATCAAGATTTTAAGGTTTTCCTAGAAAAAAATAATTAGTTTCCACTTTCATTAGACATTATTTTGATCTCCAGCTAAGTTTTACAGTATAGCATGTGAGCACTGTCTATGGACAGTTTCTTTAGCCCAACCCACAGATGCTTGACTGAGTTAAGATAGTGTAGAGGCCAATTATCCTTGGAGCCTTATTCATTATCCTCAGCCGAGTGGCAATCAGGAATACTATTTCCATGAAGAGATGTACCTTGTCAGAAGCAATGCCAATATATCCGTGCTTTGCAAAGTGCTTTGCGAAGCATTCATGCCCTGTGAATGTCGTGGCATGTTGCTTTTTGTTGGGACTTTATCAGAGAAGCCAACACAATGTTGGAAGGTGGAAGGAAAAAGACACATGGTTTTCAAAGGTTTTCCTGAACATTTATGTGAAAGGTATGGCATAGATTTATACTTAGCTCAGAGTAAAGACTTTGTAGATCAGCTACAATTACAGCAGCATTTGGTGTAGGTCTCTACCAGCATTGTGGATCTAGGTTATTCTTCTTGGCAAACTAGCTCAAATTCAGTAAGATTTGATGGAGTCGTTGCCCTGCTGGAAGGTGGATCCCCTCTCCAGATTTAAGCCTTCTGTGGTTTCTAACAATCTTACTTCCAGGATCGTCTTGTATTTAGCTCAATGCATCTTCGCATCAACTCTGACCAGCTTGCCTTTTCCTGCTGAAGGAAAGCATCCCCACAGCATAATTGTCAGAGCCATCCACAGTCCACCCTGCTCACTCCCTGTCTGCAACTGACTCAAATCTGCCACACCTGATCCTCATTTCCTTCTGTGTATTTATGCCCTTCACACCTCTCACTCCCTGTCTGATCATTGATGTCTCCAGATACTGTTTCTTCTAAGCTCGTTCCTGTCAATCTGGTGTCTTGTTTTCATCGCTCCACTCTAGCCATCATCATCTTAATAAATCATCATTACACCTTACCTATGTCTGCGTTTGGGTTTATGCTGCACCTAAGATAGTTGACAATAATGCCGTGTAAAAAAGTTCAGGGAGTACTTATTTTTTGCAAGGCATTGTTGAGGACAACTAAAGAAGACAGTGTTGCTTTAAATGTTTTACAGTCCTCTGATATGATTCAGTTTTTTGTTTTTCTCCTCACTCCAACTGTTTCACCTCATTGAGGAGCGTAAAGAAAGACTATATAGACTAATCTGTTTCCCAATAGCAGTTTGAAAAAAAATGTTTTATTCTGGCACAGTTTTACTCTTTGGCAGTAACTGAACCTTTACATAAAAATGAAAAAATCTATGAAATTATGTTACACAGACATTTAAAGTGGTTTGGTAAAAAAATGGATGACTCTAAAAGCGTGCTGGGAGCAGCTGGTCAGCAGTGTGTCGAATTTCTGCATATGGGTGACCTATTGAACCAGTTTGCATTCTCTCGAGAACATGTCATATCTGCTTCCTGTTGGCCATTGCCAGCAAAAGAATGTGGCCATCGACCCAAATATTACCACCCAAATATGTCACTTCCCTTAAATTCAATTCCTCCTCTGTTTTCCTAGACTTCGTTTTCATGTTTCATGTCTTTCTCTTTCTTGCTCTCACTTTCACGCTCTACAGTTTGCTCCTGGTTGCTCTTCTGAAGTGGTCTTAAATATTAATAACCAGGGAGAAAAAAAAATTGATGAGGAGAGCAAAGAATATCATTCCAAAAATATAAACCAGAATTGTGAAGTGTGCAGTACAAGGGCAGAAAGCTAACAAATATTAACCCTACCTCTGTTTGCTAAATAGAATATGCCCCTAGGGCTGAGCAATATGGCTTCAAAACATTTTGCACAAGGTCCCAGTTAGACCTAATGAACACAAAAGAAATAAAAACAGACAAATTAGTCCAAATTATCTCAGGCTTTCTGCTTCAAGATGTTGAAGAAAAAAATGCTTAACTGTTGGTATGAAAGGGATTTTTAATAAACCTCTGCTTGCAGCCTTGAAACTGGTTGCACAAAGCCTGTTAAAAGCCTTCTGAATCAGTTTGAAAGGCTCTCAATTGGAGCTATAGTTTGACAGAATTAGCCAAGCCCTTAATAAATGCTGTAAATGTTTAAAAATGTAAAAATGTACTTCTTTATGACATGGCACATTGAATCTGTTTTCTGCTATGACAGACAGATTTGAGTGAATTGAGTTTCCAGCTCAAGAAGGTAGAGAGTCCCGAGATCGTCTGCTGAAATTTAAGAGGTTGAGTGTATAAATTCCCTCTGGGGTCAATAAAGTATTTTTGAATTGAATTGTTAGAGAACATTTGAGTTGTTTACTGTGATGTTGAACCTCGTGCTGTGATCTAGCTGTGGGCTCATTTTGATGCCGGTATGACAAAAAGGTCAAGGTCAAACACATAAAGGTCTAACTGAGCCGAAATTATAACTTCAACAATTTATAACCTATAACACCTGTTTTTCTGTTGTGTTCAGGCTGAAAGCTCACAATAGTTTCATCATTTTCCATATCAGAAGATAAGACATATGCAAAAAAGACAAACAAGTCAAGAAAGTAGTGGAAAGTTACTGGTGATGGCTTTAGTTGAGTAGTTTTCAGCTTGAATTTGAGTTCAATGATGCAAATATTTATTTGCCGATCTATCCATTAGGAGGAAGACATAAGGAGGAACGCTTACAGAGCACAATAGCTTGGAGACATGACAAACCTGCACCACACAGAAGGATTTAAAAGCACATTTAGGCAACTGTTAAAAAATGGTAAATGGCCTGTACTTGTGTTGCGCTTTATCTAGTGCTAAGGACTTCACACTACATTTAGTCATTCACCCATTCACAGTCACATTCATACACTGGTGATGGTAAGCTACATTGTAGCCACAGCTGCCCTAGGGCACACTGACAGAAGTGAGGTTGCTAAACACACTGGCACCACTGGGCCTTCTGACCACCACCAGTAGGCAAGGCATGACAAGGTCAAGGCAAGGAGGGTGAAGTACCTTGTCCAACGCCGAGACGAACGGAGCAGTAACGGTACTTTTTCAGGACGAACTCCAAACTCCTGAGCCACTGTCGCCCTGATGTTGCTATTTCTGCTCTAGTTTCAACCAGCACTGTTACGTTATGAGTCAAAGCATCAGATGGCACTTGCTCCACAATTGTGTCACCAGAATACTTTTTTGTTTATGAAGTGACAAGAAGTTAGTTTCCCCTCAAGAAACTGTTCTTTGGACAAAAATGTTACTTCAAGCGAATGCTCCCCATGTGGAGGTTGGAAGGGAAGTTAAAATCATGTCGCAGCTACATTTAAATGCATTACTTCATTTGGCTCAGACAGAGAAAAAAAAGTTTGCCTTTTAAACTAATTATTGTGGTTTACATTGCTGGAGAATCATTTGGAGAGCAGTTATTCATCTAACACTATCAGTAGTAGACATTTTGAACTGACTAAGGACCATTGTAAAAGAACACATTATTTAACTTGATCAACTTTATGCTCACAAACTACAGCTCCAGCCATCCTGACGGTCTAGCTTTTGACTTTCATTGAACTCACTCTAGGAACCTACATAGAT
This sequence comes from Valencia hispanica, assembly GCA_963556495.2. Lineage (NCBI taxonomy): Eukaryota > Metazoa > Chordata > Actinopteri > Cyprinodontiformes > Valenciidae > Valencia > Valencia hispanica. The sequence continues at coordinate 43,792,809 of OY747702.1, read as the reverse complement.
AAACTTTGTAGCAAAAGTGCTTATTCCAACCATTTTCTTTGTTGGAAGTAAGCCACCCATCCCTTCTTAAGTAACTAGACTATGTCCTATGAACAGTAATAGTCCATCAGATACTGCTGATCTACAGTGGGTATGGAAAGTATTCAGACCCCTTTAAAATTGTCACTCTGTTTCATTTCAGCTATTTGCTGAAATCGAAAAAGTTAATTTTATTTCTCAGTAAAGCTACATTGTGTATTTTTTTGAATCAATTCTTAGCAAAAAAAAACTTTGTTCTTTCAAAAATATGTGCTCACTCATGTGTAATTACTTCCACCTACTAATGAAACTATTCTCGTAAGTGTAGAATCTGCTATTCCGAATACATACACACGAGTCGCGCGAATGGCTGAAATAAACTCAGCCAATAAACAAACGTCCCTTTTTCAGGACTGTGTATTTCAACAATAATGTTGTAAAAATCCAAATAACTTTACAGATCTTCATTGTAAAGGGTTAATACAATGTTTTCCATGCATGTTCAATTAATCATAATCAATTAATTAACATGCACCTGTGGAATGGTCGTTAAGACCTTAACAGTTTACAGAAAGTAGGTATTTAAGGTCTCAGTTCTAAAAACGCAGGACACTAAAGAGACTTGTCTACCGACTGTGAAAAACACCCAAAGAAAGATGCCCAGGGTCCCTGCTCATCTGCGTGAACATGCATTAGGCATGCTGCAGGAGGCATGAGGACTGCTGATGTGGCTAGAGCAATAAATTGCCATGTCCGCACTGTGAGACGCCTAAGACAGCGCTACAGGGAGACAGGAAGGACAGCTGATCATCCTCGCAGTGGAAGACCACGTGTAACAACACCTGCACAGGATCGGAACATCCGAATATCACACTGGTACAGGATGGCCACAACAACTGCCCGAGTCACACCAGGAACACACAATCCCTCCATCAGTGCTCAGACTGTCCTCAATAGGCTGAGAGAGGCTGGACTGAGGGCTTGTAGGCCTGTTGTAAGGCAGGTCCATACCAGACATCACCAGCAACAACGCCGCCTATGGGCACAAACCCACCTTCGCTGGACCAGACAGGAGTGGCAAAAAGTGCTCTTCACTGATGAGTCACGGGTTTGTCTCACCAGAGGTGATGGACGGATTCGTGTTTATTGTGGAAGGAATGAGCATTACACCGAGGCCTGTACCCTGGAGCGGGATCGATTTGGAGGTGGGGGGTCCATCATGGTCTGGGACGGTATATCACGTCACCATCGGACTGAGCTTGTTGTCATTGCAGGCAATCTCAATGCCTTGCGGTACAGGGAAGACATCCTCCTCCCTCATGTGGTACCCTTTATGCATGCTCATCCGGACATGATCCTCCAGCAGGACAATGCCACCAGCCATACTGCTCGTTCTGTGCGTGAGTTTCTGCATGACAGCAATGTCAGTGTTCTGCCATGGCCAGCAAAGAGGCCGGATCTCAATCCCATTGAGCACGTCTGGGACCTGTTGGATCGCAGGGTGAGGGCTAGGGCCATTCCCCCCAGAAATGTCCAGGAACTTGCAAGTGCCTTGGTGGAAGAGTGGGGTAACATCTCACAGCAACAACTGACAAATCTGGTCCAGTCCATGAGGAGGAGATGCACTGCAGTACTTCAAGCAGCTGGTGGCCATACCAGATACTGACTGGTACTTTTGATTTTGAGCCTCCCTTCATTCAAGGACACATTTTTCTATTTCTGTTAGTCACATGTCTGTAAAACATTTTTAGTTTATGTCTTATGGTGTTGACTCTTTTAGTGTTCATACAAATATTTACACACATTAAGTTTACTGAAAGTAAAAACAGTTGAAAGTCAGAGGACGTTTCTTTTTTTGCTGAGTTTAATACCTTATATGAGAATCATGAGGTCGAAAGAACTGCCAAAGGAGCTCAGAGACAGAATTGTGGCAAGGCACAGATCTGGCAAAGGTTACAAATGAATCTCTGCAGCGCTCAAGGTTCCTAAGAGTTGCCTCCATAATCCTCAAATGGAAGAAGTTTGAGACGAGCAGAACTCTTCCTAGACCTGGCCGTCCAGCCAAACTGAGCAATCGTAGGAGAAGAGCCTTGGGGAGAAAGGTAAAGAAGAACCCAAAGATCACTGTGGCTGAGCTCCAGAGATGCAGTAGGGAGATGGGAGAAAGTTCCACAAAGTCAACTATCACTGTAGCCCTCTACCGTCTGGTAGTGGCCTGACGGAAGCCTCTCCTCAGTGCAAGACATATGAAAGCCTGCATAGAGTTTGCGAGAAAAAAAACCATGGACTCTCAGACTATGAGAAATAAGATTCTCTGTTCTGATGAGACCAAGATTGAACGTTTTGGCGTAAATTCTAAGAGGTATGTGTGGAGAAAACCAGGCACTGCTCATCACCTGCCCAAGACAATCCCTACAGTGAAACATGGTGGTGGGAGCATCATGTTGTTGGGGTGTTTTTCAGCTGCAAGGACAGAACAACTGGTTGCAATTGAAGAAAAGATGAATGCGGACAAGAACAGAGATACCCTGGAAGAAAACCTCTTCCAGAGTGCTCAGGGCCTCAGACTGGCCCAAAGGTTCACCTCTTAACAGGACAATAGGAATAGGAATAGGAAGTCTTAGGAATAGCAAGACCATTACATCTTCTTTTTTATTTTGTTAAAAAGTGCATTCAAAATTACTTGTGCTTTGGAATACAAGGAAAAATCGGATTATGATTTATTTAGGTTTTATTTTTTGATATTAAAAGCTCTAAAGTATTTAATGGAAAAGGAAAAATATATAGTTAATTTTGTCATTTAAAAAATAATTAGAAAGGTTTTTAGCATTCAGTTTAAGGCTCAACAAGAAAGTGGACCATACTTGACAAACTATAAATAGTTCAGAAGAATAATAAACTACTGAGACAACAAAACTAAGCCATATACGTATGAATAATACGAAAATTGTTGCTACTTTAGCCTTTTCTATGTGCTAAACATGGGGGCAATATATCACTGTGAAATGTTTGGTATAGCTCACAAAAAAAAAAATCCTTATCTTGTCCAAAGTCCAAGACTATAAACTGAGGTTTCGTTTTCGCTTTTTATCTTACAGATTCCTTATCTTTGAAGAAAGATCCAATTTAGGATTGGGTATTCTTTTAACTTCAAACTTTATCACAGTAAGAAAAGTAAACACCATAACAAGAAAATGCCTCTGGTGGGTTGACTGAGTAGTTTGACCTGCAGATATTGGAAGTTTGGAATAAAGAAATGATTAAAACTTCCAAGGTTTACGCTACAGCATGTTGGACTGACCCCATGGACGGCCAAGTGAAACATGATTAATCATCTGAGTGCTCGTATACATATAAATCATGAATTCAGTATTTCAGCAACCTTCAGTGGGGGTCCTGTGGTTCCCATGACACCTCACGTAAGCACATTCCTGGTGCTGCATCACAAATCACTCTCTCCTGATTCACTATCCAAAAATGTTTAGGAGACAAAATCTCTACAGTGTGCATGTAAGACAACAATGCCAAACTTTACCACTGCATAAAACATAGAAAATAAATAAAATAAGTAAAAAGGTAAGATGCACTTGCTCCTGCTTGCATCAGAATGTATGTTTGACAAATCTCTTGAATCCTGCAGGTTATACACTGCCTGCACATCTCTTGGAGCTCTAACAGGATCCGTCCTTGCTTATTTTTTTATTTTTGTGAAATAACCTTAAACCTTTGACAGTTTTTATGTGTCGTGGCATGATCTTCACCAGTCTTTAATATTGGTGTTCCTGAGGCAAAAATTCAAAGAACCCAGCTGTTCTTCTTCTCACATTCTAGATGTTATTCAGTAGGCTCATATCTGAGGATTGGGCATTCCCATTACAGGGTACAATGTTTTATTTACATGTTAATTGACCTATCTGTTTGTCATCAAGCATTGTCCTGCTGAGGGGGAAACACAATCTTCAGAATGAAGAAACATTATCAAGGCAGAAAGAAGCAGTTTTCTCCCCCCAATAATACTTTGTTGCGGCTTAATTCACTCATCCTTCAAAAAAAAAAAATAATCTGCCTGATTCCACACTTTCTGTTGCACCTCAAGATCATAATCATTCTCCCACCAAATTTCACAGCAGCTTTGAGACGCTGTGGCTAGCAGGTCTCTCTAGATCTAATTATCAAACAGTTAAGTGCTGAGCAAAGCTAAACATTAGACCCTTCAGAGAAGGTAACCTTGCTCTAGTCTCAGTCTATTTTCTTCTTTGCTTCTCAGTCATGAAGAGTCATGAGGACTTGATTTCATCCTGTATTTGCGTGAAATTCAAATAAGTTGAAAGTTAACAAGGTGAGCGGAGAGACATATTTATCCTTTGCTGGTTTGTAAATCTGTTGTCTCCAACGTCCTGCTTAGCTACAATGCCCTTAGCTACAATCCCAGTCACTGAGCATCCTCCATGTCCTGTTATCAACTTTTTACTTTCTTTAATGTAGAAAGTACTCTTACGTCATATCTAAAGTTTTTTCTGCGTTTCTGCTCTGTCTTCTCAAACCCCCAGACGGACGTGGCAGATGGCCACTTGTACTGAACCAGGTTCTGCTGGAAGTTTTTTCCTGTTAAAGGGGAGTTTTTCCTCTCCACTGTCGCTACACTGAAAACGAAGCTTTATGAAAACTCCGACTAAAGTGAAGATCTGCGTTTTCTCTGTTTTAAGCCTTTGCGTTGTGCGTTGTGGACAGAAACAACGAGAGTTTTCGGCTCCGCAACGTCACTTCCGTGACAAAAATGCCCCGACATTATTTGTGCGACCTGTGTTTACACTAAGAAACAGCATTTATCCCCTCAGAGCTGTGTTGGCATCATCGATTGTCCAAGCGCTTTTTGCTTGCTTGTTTTTACAAGCTCAATTACTGCTCTATGTAGAAGTTGAAACGTTTAATTGAGTGGATAAGATTTGGGGGAACTACTGCCCCCTAAAGGTTTGGCATGTCTATGAATGTGCTTAACAACGCACTTGTGCTGTTAGGTGTGGACGGAGAGTTTTTTTTAAAAAGAGGTGGTGACGATATTTGCTTTTAAAAAACCCGGCTACGTGTGTACATGGTCTTATACTCTTTTTGCATAGTTATCTGTTGATTTTGATTCCTATTCCTTTCAAGGTTATGCTAGAACTGTTTTGGGCATCAAGCTGGGCCTCCTGCAAAAATATAGTCATCAACACAGCTGTGCTTAAATACTGTTTTCAGTAAATAAGGTTTGCTTTAGATGATCACCCAGTTGTGTTAAAATTCAACATAAATTGGAATAAAACGACTGTAATACAAGTAGAGCATCTGAGTTATCTCCAGAGCTGCAGTTGCACCAGTAAGGATAAAAGAAGATAAATTAGTTTTTTTCTGATTCACAGATACTGACTAGCAAGACTTCAGTCAACTGTATCCTAACTGATTCTGTTTTCAACCTGAATAGGTTCCATCTTAATATGTATTATAAAACTCAGTGATTCATTATGATTTTTTTTTCAAAGCATGCTCTCACAATTAATTAATTACAATGAATAATTCACAAATAAACAGACAGTTAATTTTAAACATCCCCGTTGTTCCATTGTGCTCTGGTGACTGGAAAAGAAACCAATGAGCCTGATTTAACACTTTAATTTTCCTTTTCAGTCTGAAGCTCACACCAGCGAGAGGATGGAGCCAAACACATTTCAGGTGCATTTGGTCCGGTGGTCCTTACTGCATCGATGCGGGTTTGCATGGCCAAACAGGACCATTATTCATCTCCAAATACCACAGCCCACTTCCCATCCGAGACTGAAACCTCAATCAGACCATGCCAGATTATTCTCTTTATATATTCTGACACAAACACACAAAATGTTCCTGCTAGACCTTTTTACATCCAACCAAACTAGATACCTATACCCCACAGGCGGCCTCCCAAATTCTCCAAAATATGAACGTGTCTACGACCTCGACAAGATCTTGGCTTCCTTCAAATGTTAATGGCCTTTTTTTGGTTAATCCAGTAAACATTTTGAATAATCCATGATTAGTCATAAATGTAAATATTAGTGAAAGTGGTAAACTCTGAATGTGAGCTTGTGTTCTCATTGGGTAGAATGATTTCATGTTTAACACGGTCCAATGTGAAACTGTCTCCCTGTAATGAGACTGTATTTTAGCTACTGTTATAGCAAATCTGTAGTCTTTCTTTAGTTTAAAGAAAGTGTTCTCGACAATACTATTTTACAATACAATTTTTTTTTTTCGTCTGGCTGATGTGAAGTATCTCTTGCCTAATTCAAATTTGCTTCTGATTGGCTGATCACTCCCCTCTGACGTCTCCTTCTGCATATGAGCATTGTTCCGACTCAGAGGGTCGAGGTGTATTTTGACTGTAGGAACCTTGCAGGTCAGACCCTAGTGGGAATATTTGAAAAGGAGTGGACTCTCTCAGTGTTTTTCTCTCCATAGAAGCTACACCTGGTCTGGTATCCTGCTTTGCTACAATGCCCTGTTATCCCAGTAACTGTGCATCCCCTGTGTCCTGCTATCAACTTTGTACTTTCTTTAATATAGAAAGTACTCTTACATCATTTGTTTTGTTCTTTCTGTTTTTCTGGTCTGTCTTCTCAAACCCCCAGACGGTCGTGGCAGATGGCCGCTCCTACTGAGCCTGGTTCTGTTGGAGGTTTCTTCCTGTTAAAGGGGAGTTTTTCCTCTCCACTGTGGCCACATGCTTGCTCAGTATGAGGGATTGCTGTGGTTGGAGTCTGCATCAACTGGGCGCAACTGCCAGTCAAAGACTCGATGCAATGTGCTGGGATTCCTTAAAACTTTAAACTGATTGGGATGTTTGTTTTGAAATGACTTTTCGTGTAAAGTGCATTGAGATGACATCTGTTGTGAATCGGCGCTATATAAATAAACTGAACTGAACAACTGAATTTCTGCTTTCAGTGTGGAGATGAAGAGAGTAATAAGTATTTTATAAGAGGTTTTAACTGGTAGAGTTCAAATAGTTTCCAGTATTAATGTTCTGTGATACAGATTAAAGCATTAAAGCAATCACAGCTGTCCAGGATCGTTGATGATTCACTGACTTGAAGTTTGAATGGAGAAGACATGCAGACATGTTGCTGCAGCAGAAGTTGCTGCATGTGGTTACTCTTCTCGCAGACTTTAATTATTAAAGAGCTGTGTATTATTCCAATCTTGCTCACATTTAAAATTATCTTTAAATACTGTACACACAGTTTGGAGTGGGAGTCTATGGCTTATAAACCATAAATGCTATGAAACAATCCAAGATTACGGCAGTTTTGGTCTTATTTCACAGATTTTCTTTATTGCAATCTATATTCAGTTGTTTGCTCTGGAAGGAGATCTGTGTTCCCAGATTGTAGCAGCACTCCATTAGAAGGAGGAGTTGCTTAGCCAGGAGAGGTCTGGGGATGTAATCTACGTAAATGACATGGTTTGTAGACCCCACAATGGAAACACACAAAAAACAGCCTCGGTAGCTGAAAATGTATGAGGAAGCTAAGTTTTGTAGAATAAAAGTTCAGGAACACATACTGGAAATGTTCTTTAAGGCAGAACTGGCAGGATTTGATTGTGTTAAGTGTTTTTATTTGCCTCTAACGCTTCTATGTTCGTCAATTTGTGGTGTAAGCAAGGTTTTGTTTAATTTTTCTTCCACATGCTGGATGTGTGCTCATTGGCACCTCTTCACTTTTTTAAAGAGTGTTTTCTTTCATATTCAAGATGGTTCCTAATCCAAACTGAAGAGCTACCTCCAATGACCTGAGACAGAACTGACAGCTGCCAGTCTTACCTTACAGCCAAAAGTCCAAGTTACATCTGTAAATGAGACAGCAGCCTAATTTCAGACTTCTGATGGACTCAATTCCTTCTTTAGTGGCAGTTCAGGTATTGAAACACTTTGATTTTGTCTTTATAATCCCTTCTGGGATTATAGTAGACATTCTTAGTCAAAGAGACTGATAAACTCTTGATGAATGTTAGTTGTTTTAGTTTGATTATAATATTTGAGTAAGATTTTTGTGTATTATCTTTAGTTCTGCATGCTGCTAGTTAGATTAAGGATAAAATAAATGTTTACCTTCATTAAAGTATTTTTTATTGATTTTGCATAAATTTAATCCTGAGAAATGTACAGAAATCCCTAGATTCCCCTCTAAATGAAGGATACCGAATAGATTGGTAAGGATGTGTTCCTTCTAATTTCTGACAGATTGTAAGACTGGTTGATTTATAACATAAGAAATATTTTCTAGCCTACTTACACTACAGTTCCAACATTATTTTCTCTTAAAGTTGCTTCGGAAGACTGATTTTTACAAACTAGTAGGAAAGCTGCTGTAAGACCGTGATAGTGATTACACTTCAGAGTCTAAATATATATTTAGCGCATCCACCATTAATTATACACAAATCAAGTAAACAGCTTTAAACTCAAATCTTCTAGATGTTTGCAGAAAATGAATGTACTACAGTCCAGAAGATTCCCCACTGCTTCGGTTTGCTAATTAAAATTTTATGCTTTACCACATTGCTCAGTATTCCTTTCATTCGCACCACAAAACTCACAACAGCAACATAAAAGAGACCAAGGGGCATCTCTCACCGTTTCTACCAGTGCGAGTGTCCCAGGCGCTACGTGTAAAATAGGACAGCCGCTGAAAGCTCCTTTAAATTCCACTTGATGTGCAATGAGTCACCGAAAGGCTGTTTTCCTCAAACATATATTTTATTAAACCAAAACACGAGATACGAACATAATTCTCAGCCAATTAAGAAAGTTTTTCCCCATTGGGAAACAAAGACAATATAGAAACACCTTATTTAAGGGCGCCGCATGCTCCTGAGACATAAAGAAGCCATGCAGCTGCACATTCAAATCAGCACAGCCGGAGTTGTGTTTCATGATTATAACGCCTTGATACTTTGGCTTATATCATGAGGATACAGCAATTAAAACCCAGTGCGATGTAGCTGCGACACGACTCAAAGCATACCGATTCTAATCTGCTCAGTAAACAAATCATTACAATTGATCTCTGGAGATCCGTGGATGAGTCTCTGAGCTTGTACAATGAACACAAGTGTGGGTATCAACTAAAGGGCTCAGTTGTTTGTTCTTGCAAATTCTGAGGGAAACTACAGCTCTGAGTAGAAGTTTACAAACACATCATTTGCATTGATCTCATAATATTTTAAGGTTTTAATAATGTATTTGAACTGGGGGGGTTTTCAGAGTGGAACAATCATACAACAAACAAATCCAATGATTCATACATACAAAAATTCACCAAAATCTTTTAATGAGTCTACTGATGGTTCAGTAATGTCTTTTAACTTGACAAAACCAAGGTGTATTGACTTATTGTTAGTGATCATGATTGAGTGTAGCTGGTCGTTCCTGTTTTCTGAGAGGGTATCTCTACTGGAGATGTTTTCTGATCACATTGAATTAGTTGGCTATTATGACAAAAATAAATGTTTAGGGAGTCAAAGTGAGGCTTTCAAACCTAAAAACAATGTACCAGCTGTCAATCTGGTAACATTAATGGTACTCCGGGCCCTTCTTCTTTTGGTAACAACTGTGAAAATCCAAAACGAATTTAAAAGAATCTGTGATAAATGTCGAATCCAGGTCAGGTTTTGTTGCCCTTTATGTTGTCTTTGGTGCTTTTCTCAACCAAAGTTCCAGTCTATGCCAAAAAATTATTGCAAAGACTTTTTTCTGTGTTTTCACAAATAGGGAAGAAAAAGTCTTGTAAATCTTAAACTGTGTTTTAAATTATATCAGTGTTTTTTTTTTTTTTCAAAAACTCAGTTAAGGTTTGAGCAGTCCTTAGTATTTTAAAGTTTTAACGGTCTCATTCACTCGTTTAAAAAAATACATTTGCAGTGGTCTCTAGTGTGAATGAATGCCTTGTGAGTCGTTTTCTGCGGAAAAAATCCTCTTGCGCTTCTGTTTCAGGAGGTTGAAGTTTGTCGGAGGTGTGAGTGGCCGGAAAACGGCAGGATTACAAGCTTAGTCAATAATATTCTAATGCAAATGTCTCGCCTCTGATTAGCTAACAGCAACGCAACTCATACAAACGAGACCTTTAAATTAAGAGGATCAAATTTAATTCAGTTTACTTTAAAAAAAACAAACAAAAGTGCTTTAATATAAGGCCAAATTGGAAGGTGCAGTTCAGATACCAATTACAGTTTCATCAGCCAGCTGTGGTATTATCATATTTACTCGCAGTGCTTTCTCTGCACAAGTTTTAAGTCCTGGTCATGAACCATGGGTTTGCTTTTCATTTGTGTTTGTGTTTTGATCATTTCTGAGTTGTTTATTATTTTTAAGGGCTTTCAATATTCAGCTCTTTTCTCTGTGTTGCTCAATATTTCTGTTTACATATAATTAATTTCTTTGAGTTTAGTTTCTTTATTGTAGATTTTCTTTTACATACAAAATTATCTATACTGGGTCAAATATATACGTATAGTGCCAAAAATATCTGGTTAAATTACTTTTTTCAAGTTACACTGTGACCTCAAACTTTTTGTAGCCATGAGCAAACGTCTGGGATAATTTTCGCTGTCGTGTTTTGTGAGTTTGTACGGAAGTGTTTAACTGCCAAAGCTTCATAATAAATACAGGAGCAGTGTCTCATTATTAAAAAAAAAACTTCTAGTTTTAACAAGTTTTATGTCTCATTATAACAAGAAAGTTGTTTGTTTTAACAGATTTTAATCTGGTTATAGCAAGAAACTTTCTTCTTTTAAAGAAATAAATATCTTGTTACAAGAAAGTTTCTAATTTTAACAGGTTTTTTATCTCTGTGCAAGAAAATGTCTTGTTGTAATGCTTTTTAAAATCTTGTAATGAGAAACTTTCGCATTTTTTATTTTATTTAATAACCAGAAATGTCCTCATTTTAATGGGCTTTATATGTTGTAATGAGAAACATTGTTTTAATCATTTTAAAATTTCGTTATAAGAAGAAAGCTTCTTATTTTAATGGATTTAATTTCTCGTTATGAGAAAATGTTTCACTATCATAGGTTTTATTTCTTGTAATATCAATGTTATCATTTTAACAGATTTAATTTCTTGTTACATCATATACAATATATGAAACTGTATGCATAATTTTGACAATGTGTAGGTTTGCGACAATCCACAAGAAATTCAACAATGTACATTCATTTCTTGCTTTAAAAAGTAATTAAAGTTGGATATTGTGTAATTCTTATGTACTGTGTAGTATAATAAAGAAAGGTTCCATTTCTGTCATTTTTTGGATTTAAGAAAATCTTACATTTACAAAATTATACTGTTATAAATAATATGTAAACAAGGGTGTTTTGAAACCATTATTGAGCAGATCATTTATGTTTTTTTAGATCATCATATTTCTTCATAAATGACAACACAACCCGGGCCTTCTTTGTAAGTCACACTAGTACCCCCCCCCCCCCCCCCCCAAAAAAAATGAGATGAGGTTAACAGACAATACCATTTCAAAGAAAGTACATGGTGTCCAAAAGGGTAATTCAGCTCTGCCCCACATATTGTTGTGCTATCTGAGGCTAAGACAGACAGAGAAATAAGACTCCAAATAGAGTACAGCTGTGTCTGAATAGACAACTGAGTATCTGCTCAGGGCTGAAGCTGTTATCTTTACTACACAACTGAGTACAAAACTGCAGTATCAGTGTCTGCTTGAATCAAGGTGCTGCACTGTCAAAAGAATTGGCTTCACATTGAGTGGCCTTAAAAACACCAGAGATGGGAGGCATGTAATTATTTTAATCAGGCTGGCAGGAGATCCATCAGATTCACATTACAATCTCACTTTGTCCTTTAATTCTTAGCTCTCCATCCAGTTAGAGTATGATACCATTAGATATACCAGACACCACTGCATGCTTTGACTAGCCTCTGCTTAGCTCTGTGCGTTTGCTTACCAAATACAGGACATTTGGTCCTTTTGTTAGGTGTTAAATTTATAGAGCAAGGCAATTACCGGACCTGTTTGAATTTACTTTAATTTGATCTTGATCAAGGAATCTTTGGTTGACTATGAGTAGTTTACCACTGCTTTCCTTCGTACTATTTCTGAACACAAAGAATATGATCAATGACCATGCAGAAAATGTTGAACCTCTTACTACCTATGTTTGTTTACAATACATAATTAATTGGTATGTTCCACGCAATCTGGGCTTGCCATAAACTGCTTTTAAATCCTTCTGTAGGGTGCCGGTTTTTTTAGGTGTCCAAGCTACTGCTCTCAGACAACATATATACTGACTAAAGTAAATAATTTGCGTTTTGCTGTTAAGCAGTTGCTAAATTATATTTATTTCAATTTCAATACAGATATGTATGGCAAATTGACTGAACTTATTTAGCATGCTGACCACTCAAAGCGCTCTACACTGGAGCCACATTCACCCGTTCGCACTGAAAAACATGCACACATTCACACACCGATAAGCAGATTGGTAGGCAACTTGGGGTTAAGTGCCTTGCCCAGGGGCACCATGACATGTGACAGGCAGAAGCTGGATTACGAGACAACTACTCTACCTGGCAAGCCACAGTCACCCCAGAATAGGTGAACCATGAAGAGCAATGTTACAGATTCCGATGGAAGCGAGTCTGTTGAGAAGAATATTATGGGAAATGGAATTAAATGCTCCAGTGAGGTTCGAGAAGAATGAGGATGGTAAGAAGACAAGTTAATTTAATAGAGCTGACCTGCATTTCCAGTATTAAACTGTTTTAAAAAAATTTCTCATTCATTCATTTTTGTCAGTCACCAATAATAAACTGAACAGGTTCAACATATCTTTGTTAAAAAGGTATTTTTATTGTCCAAAACAACAATCCATTCTGTGATTACTGTAAGATTTCCAGATGGTGAGGTTCCAGACAAACACATAATCATTCAAATATGCCTGTACCTTTCTGTTCTGGAGGAAGGAACCGAAAAAGCTTTCATTTGCAGCAAAGTGCATTTGTAAGAAGAGGATTAGCCAAGGGTAAATCTTAACCTTCCTACTTTAGAAACCTTAGTTGGATATGATTATTAAAATAACTTTATACATTTTATTTTCTTAAGACATTATTTCAGAGCCACTGTATTTAAAGAATGAAAATAGCATATTATCTAAATTTAAACAGTCTTAAAGTAGACTACATTTACATCAATGGCTGCAGAGAAATATGTGATTGGGATTCATAGAAGAACCTTCGACTACAACTTCTGTGAATAAAATGAAGAGTCCATATTTTGTTAAACTTGGTTTGACATTCTAATTTTCCAATAATTTGGCTGACTGATTCCCACTGACTCAGTATCGCTGTGTTACGTTGTAGTGACCGTGTCTGTCTGTCACAGTCAATCAGCTTTCTTTCTTGTAGTTCGATTGTCTGGTTCTTGGTGGGAGCTTGAACTGAATGAATGTTTTTTTTGTACAGATGGATGGTCATGTCTGTCAGGATTCTTCCTCTACTTTATAAATCTGTCTATACCTGGAAAGAATATCCTTAGTTTGTCCTGTGTTTGCATTTAAGGAATATGACTAAAATAGCACTTTGCTCTTAAACAAAGTTTGAGATCAGCTTTTTAGAGTGAAAAGCCGGCCAATGCAAAGAGTGAAGGCCACAAGGATTAGCTTTAAATGGATTTGGGGACATATTTATGTATGAGCAGGGGTAAGATATGACCAAGCACGCTACTCATTTAACGGTGGGTAGATCCTAAAAAGGTTCATTCTGAAACCTTAGAAATCCTTAGCAAAAAAACCTAAATTCTTTCATTGATCATATTTGCACATTATATTCTCGTGTTAATGCTGAACGAAAACATCCTTGTAACATCACTAAGAGTTAGTGAAATGTTTAAATACAGTCACATTAAAGTCCTATTAATCAGGATGTTTTAATGTCGCATTTGAACCATTTTTATTTCAGTGAAACGATGACACAACAAACATCTTCAGATTTGAACATTTAAATCGGTTGCAAAGTTTTGAATTTGTTGTGGATTTTCTCTTATCCACATGGGGTCAAAGTTATACTTTCTTCACCTGAGTGTAGTGATGGCCAATTAAGCTTTTTAAAGCAATGAAGATTGAATCAAAAAACGGTTCATTACTCGAAGCTTTCTAACACAGTGCTCTTGGATGACATCTAGTGGCTTTTGGTATGAACACCAACACTTACTTGCCAATTGATGAATAAACTGTCCTTAAACTCATGCCTTGTTTGCTGTCACTTTTCTGTTGATTTCTTAATGTTTGTAAGCATACTGGACTAAAAAAAACCCAAGCAGTGACGTACCGAGCAGAGCTTCGGATGTTATTGATCAAGGGACTTTGCTCAGGCGAATCAAGCATCGACACAGTGCTTCTGAAGCACTGTTTTGGATTTTATGACACATGCGCTGGAGCTTCAGCTTCAAACGGACCATCACTACCTGAGTGTCTACCTACGTGGTACCTCTAGCCCTCTGAGTTCCTAGAGTTATTACCATGTGCTTTAAGCGGCTGCTAACCACCTTCCTTGTGCCCTTCCCTAATATTTCCTCTTTAGTCTTATCCTGTATCCCGCACTGAAGATTCTCAGAGCTAATACCTCCTGGCTTCCAGCGCTCTAGTAGCGCCACCTCACCACACAAGCCAACACCGCAGGACTAGCCCTCTCCTTCCTAACGTTCTACCTCCATCTACTTTGACCATTAGCTTACTGATTTGAGCAGATGTTGAAGCTGGAGATAGGATACTGTCTTCATTGTTCCATCCACTTTCCATCAGTACCAGTGATTTCTCAAAACTTTCAAGAAATAAATGATGAATATAAAAATTGTAATAGAAATCCAGTCATTACATTTTTTAGATACTGTAAGTTATTTCAAACATCAAATCAGGCAAAGAGAACCCTTTGACAATATGAAAACAAAAATAATTCAGCTTTACACGAACTGCTGTGAACTGAATTTAGCAAATAAGAAATCCATGACTATTGGGAAGAATGAGAGACAAATTAAAATTCAGAAAACGTCTCGTCTCTATGTAAGTTGCTCGGAACATTTTTAGAATAATCACCTCTTTAGGCTATTAACAGTATGGACCACTGCACATAGCTTTTTGTATTCCCTCTAACCAACAGCTGTGCAGGATGTGTATTTATTGTGCAGCTGCGGATAAAGAAGAGGTTAGGGCCAGAAACAGTGACTCTAACCACAGGTCTGTCCCTCAGGGAGAGAACTCGAGACTGAGATTTTGTGCTGGACTAAGCAGCCATTTTTCAGGGACTAAGGGTGTGAAAACCCTCTGAGGTACAATTTAGTGTTTTTCACAAAAAATGCACAATAGCTGGAAATATTGGCAGTTTTATATAAAAAAGGATTAATTGAATATTCATGTTGTAATAGTTATCTACTCCTTGGGTATAAAAGCATCATCACTGAATTTCAGCAATTTCACCCAAACATTTAAAGTAGGAAGCTTTCATTTTACTCATATCTATTACAATTTAAAAGTCCCGAATGGTATGCATCCATTAATGCATCATGGAGTGTAGTGTATATTCAATTGCAGGCCATTTATGGATGTTTTTGTCACAGCTGAGCCAGGTTTTCGCCTGTAGGCTTTCAAAGTTGTTCATCTCATTTATGCACAACTTTCTTAGGGTTCCATCTTTGTCATTCCTTGATTCTTTTCTTTCTCAGTAATTCTGTTACATATTAACAGGTGTTTGGATTCCGTTGTCTTGTTGGTGATTTAGTTTGGGGCCAGGCATTGGTATAAAAAGGAGTTCCTGGGTGAAGCAATTACTGCAATGTGTTCTGGTGCTGTGGATGAAAAAAAGTCACCTCAGTCCTCTTCCACCACGCATTACTGTTGGTAAAAGTTGCTGATATGCTCCATTTTGGTCTGATCTGTCCAAAGGACATTGTTTCAGAGATCTTTTGGTTCATGTCGATGCAACTTTGTTGTACTGCCATTACCATCTGAGTGAGAAAAGCCATTCTTCTGACAGTCCTTCCAAACAAGCAGTACCTGTTCAGTCTTATCACTTGAAAGTATTGTTTATTTTTGCCTGAAAAAGCCTTTCAAACCCTTGCTAGATTGGAGGACAGCAACAAATGCTTCTCTAAGGTCAGTGCTGATGCTTTCTTTCTTGGTATTGAGGCACACACACCTATGTGTTCCTGAGGAGCAAACTACCAAAACTACAGCTTTTTGCATTTGCTAAAGATTAAGTTATAAAGCAGAGTTGATAAGCCTCCTTAGCAGACAGATTCTGCTCTGAACACTCCTGTAAAGAGCATCTGTGTTGTGAATCCAGTCCAGTTTGTTGTAGACGTGAACAACCAGGAACATATGGTTTAAGAGTCCAGTATGATCAGTTCCCTGGATGACAGCTGAAGATAGGTGGTCCCGGCTTGAAAGATCTTACAAGAATTTCCATGAGTAAGTTAAGCAAAGTTGCTCAAAACAACTGAAGCACAAATTTGCTAATCTGACAACTACTTATTTTATTACTTTCTAGCTGCTTTGAATTACAGTTCCATTTGTAAATATTCCACTGCAAAACTGTAAAACTGAGCGATAACATTAGTATGAACAAGATTTTTCTAGGCAGAACGATATATGTGTGGCACAGAGTATATGAATGAAGAACTGTTGGTTGAAGAGGCAGAAAAGTTCCTGGCTGACTCAGATGATCAGCTGCGGGATAAACTGAGCGTTCACTGTAATCACAGTGACCTACAGCAACTTGAGTGTTCTTTGGTTGAGAAAATAATGAAAAAGGCATGTGGAGCTGTGTGATGGGGTGGAAAAAATGTGAACATACAACATGTAAGCATAAACTCAAAGCTGCCAAGCATGTGAAGGATGGAGGATGGTTTGGGCTTGTGTTGGTTTTAAAATAACATGATTTCTTTTTATTTACACCAAATATTTAATAATTTCAGAGCCAAGTAAAGGCCAGAGAACATTTTTCTACTTTATGTCCAGATGCTTAATATCTTACTATTGACAGAGGCTCATTTTCCAAGTTGTCTTTCTTTACTGTTTTAACTTGTTAAGCACTTTAAAATGTATAATTGTCTGACAAATGCATAGCATTGAGCTCAGTTGAGACTATTTTTTGTTGTTGTTGTTGTTGTTGTACCCATATGTAAACCTAAAAGCTATAGAAGCCATTTCTGGTATGAGTGCATGCGGTTCAGACATGACACCTAAAGGTTACAAGGTTACAATATCATCCATAGCAACTCTACAGAAAGGTGACTGGAGAGCTTCTTTACACATGAAGCTGAAACACTTGGATACCCTCAGGGTAATGAAAAGGAAGACATATTTGAATGCCGCTTAATAGTCATCTCCACGTTGTGATCGCTGCTGTCCTTCATGAAAACCTTGTGGGTGACAGCGGTCTGCTGTAAGCAACATACTTTCTGCCCCCAGATACCATAATTCATGTTTGGTGTTTCGCTTCCCTCTGCTGAAAACGAGAACAGCAGATGAAACCTCCCTTGTTTTTGTTTGTTTGTTTTTATTTTTGCATCCAATCTGAATCTAATCACCCCATCTCTTCCAGATGCTGTCATGGTTACTATTTATCATGCTTGGCTCTGGGAGCAGGATAAATGTTTTTTTTAATTTTTTAAAATTAGATTTTTTTCAAAAATACTGAGGACCAAAATCTTGTTTCTTGTTCCAAATTGAAAACCACTAAGCCCCGCCCTCCTTAGTTACTGTTGCTAAGCCAATGAGAGCAGTCAGTGCCGAAACAATTCCTCAAGAGGCTCTTGAAAACCTTCAGAGGCAACAAAGAGTTAGTATCTTCAAGGACCCTTCAGAAAAGTCGGCATTATGTTATGGAGGGCAATGTATAACATTTCAAACTGAAAATATATGAAACGAAACTGAAATTAGAGGCACAGATCTTCAGGTCTCAAAGCAAGAGGGAGAAACCTCATCTCTCATCAATCGTCTTTGACAGGAGAAACATCATTGAAGACCAGAATTGCTCATGTGTAGTAGGGTAATGTGTTAAATTCATTTACCAACAGTTAACTTAACAATAGCCTGCTAGCTGGCTAGCTTAAGAAAGCTCATTACTGTTAGGCTTTGTGTGATTGATATTAAGTTAAATGACCTGATTGCTAAGATTATACAAAACCACTGTCTTAGAACAAATGTAGACATTCTTGTTTATAGTTGTCACACTGAGTTCAATGTGCGGTCTGCCACAAAAAAATCTCAAAACACAAATGAAGCCCAGGAAACCACAAAGGTGTCACTGGCCCCAGTGATTCTCTATGGAGCGAGAATGTCCAAGTCTGTTTATTTTTTAGGAGACTGGAAGCTGAATGCTTTTGGTTTGTTTGTGTTCGGGAGGTGGGGCTGAGCGGGACTGAGCCACTGGTCAATTGCTGACACAGTCAATTTTCCTATTTCTGACATCAGTTAAAGCAAACTAACCTCCCAGGAATGGGAAGAACCAATGAAAATTAGCAAGAATCAGGTGTGGGCACATAAAGATAAATAACATAAATAAATATATTCTCAGATTTTGGGGTAAACCACGTTTACGTAAAGAATGTCTCCTAAATAAAAAAAAGCCTTCAGACTTGTTTGGAGCACCTAATCAGGATGCCTCATGGACGTCTCTGAACCTAAATATTTTCTGAATGAAAACCCAAGAGCAGATCTAGAACTTCCTGAAGGAAATATTTGTTTCTTCAGATTCAAACTTAGAAGGATGTAGGAACAAAAGCAGCATGAAAATCCCAAAAATCACAAAGGAGAATACAAATGGCATGAATGAAAAAGGCAGAAGGAAACTGGGATGAAGATTTGAGAAAGCAGGGTGATCTGACAGGGTATAGCTAAAACAGTGATGCTGAGGTTTTGGGGAGGGTGATTACAAGAATAGACAAATGTGGGTCTAATAACTGGATGGAACACAGCTGAGAGAACAAACCTCCATTAACAGGTGGAACAAGGGTCAAGTGAAAAGTAAACAAAACATGACACAAGGGAAAACAGATTACCAAAATAGGACCTACGAACTACAAAGAGAGAGACTGAAACACAAAATACTACAAAGACTTAATGTATAAAAGAAAATCAAAAACAGAGTCTACAGTATCTTGTCGACCACAGAATTTGTTAAATATATTTACTCCTAATCTGGAATACTCAAAGCATAATATTGGGGTTAAAACAACAGATTTTAATTGTTTTAATTATGCATTAAAAATCTAAATTTAAACGACAAACTACTGAGCAGGCCTGTTAACTTATCTGAACGAATTAATTCTCTAGTAACAAGTCGGTAACAAAACCCATTGGCATTAATGCTATTGTAAAGTATAATTTTACTATCCTAAAATTTCTCATTTCATTTCAAGAAGGTAAAGTCGTTACATAGCTCAAAATAGTCTGTGAAGAGCGATGAGCCTCATTCTAGTCTTTTCTGGGTCAGAATTTCTGACCTAAACTACCCAAATTCTGCCCCAAGAGCATCAACCCAGGATTTGGGTTAAGAAATAACCCCATCAGTTTGTGTGAGGAGTAGATCTGAAGATTTGTCAAAGACTCATCTGTTACCACACCATACAACTTTTATTTATGTAGCACTGTTAAAACAAAAAGGCACGTGACCATGGTGCTGCACATAAAAACAGATCACAAGAAATTCTTTACAATATAGAATAACTATTTAAAAGCAGTTATAACAAATATGAGGAATTATATTAATACGTATAAAACAGGTCCCTCATTATAGCCATGGAGTAGCAGTAGTTAAATCTGTGATTTTTCTACATTCATTGCAAATAAAACACCATCAAGTCTACTAGTAAACTGGGGAAGGAGCATGTTTGCTGTGTGAGAACCTAACTCGGGCTGTATACGTCTATATGCCGATGAATTTCCTTAATGACCGTGTTTGTTGCTTTTGATGAGGTTTGAGTGACGATTGTGGCATTTTATCAAGTTTAGGAGAGCAATATTACGTGATACCTGACTGTTCCTATCATTCCTGAAGTTTAAGAGGTAAATGCTCTAAACATTTCATTACAAATCAGAAACGTACAATAGTTCACTTTAAGCCTGACTGAAATCATCACAGTTGTTGGTACAAATGTCCTCTGTCTGGTCTCCAGGCACTTTTAGGTCCAATCTGACCAGCCTGTGAGGTCAGAAAGTCCTGACAAAATTGGGTGATTTTTAGCAGCATATTTTGTAGAGATGGTGTAACTTTGAGGTTATTTTTCATTTCACATGAAAAGTGAGAAACTTTTTCACACAAAACTTTGACATAAAAATAAGTTATCTTATTTTTTTTATCTGCAATGGGCAACAATTTAAAGGGATAATTCTGGATTTTTTTCTTTTAAGTGAGATACTCTTAAAAGGTACAAGCAATTAACTGAGCAGAGAATTGTCTTGGTATCTTCATGTTTGCATTAATTCAGTTTAGCCAGAACCCAGAGTCGGCCCAAGGCAGAATCAGAATAAGCAGCTGCTTAGGACCCCCCCCCCCCCCCCCCCAGACCTTCAGGGCCCCCATAAATGTTTCAATTTTAACACAGAGCATAGATCTAGGAATGAGAACATTAATACATTTAATTTAGCGGTTTCAGCATACAGCAATTAAAAGATTTTAAATAGTTTAGCAGTTGAACTTAAAATTTAAAAGAGTTGGCAAGTTTCCTTTGTAAAAGTGCAAGGTATAATCCAGGAATAATATTTGTTGTGTTACCATGTTTCAATCTAATGCTACATCTCAACGAATAAAAACCAATTTACAGTGACTGCTTTTAAGCTCAGCCATTCAAGTTAGTGGTGGTGATGAAGAAGGGCCCCTATATCATATTCTCCTTAAGACCTCATACAACCTTGGACACTTTGTACAGACTGCATATATCAGTTTAGTAGTGCAACTGTCAGATGTTGTGGAAGGGGAGATTTTCATTGACATGCAGCAAATCCCTGAGGATTGTTTCCAAGACTTTGTTGAATCTTTGCCACAAAGAATTAATGCAGTTGGGAAGACAGAAGAGGGTCTGACGAGGTGCTGGTAATGTGTACCTAATAAAGTGGCCAGCGAGTGTAGATTCTTTTAAACAGAATATTATTTATAAAAACAATTTGCTATCTCATTAGCTATCTTTTAAAGCAGTCCAAGCAAATTTTTAAGGTAATTTAAAGTTCAAATAAAGGCTCAGGCGCCATTTACACAGAGTCTACCTTCACAAACAATACATTTTAACATCAGTCTCCCTCGATCACTTCCTACAAGATTTTTTATGTGATTTATTTTTAGATTCAAATTCAGCACAGCAATCTATCTAACTCTAACCAGTGTTATCCGTAATTAAAAACGAGACAGTCTTCGCAATAAAGAAAGGAAGGAAAAAAACCGTATCTGTTCCTTTAAATCTTTACCACTTAAATTTTTTTGGGAGCGAGGGAGGGAAATACGGAGACATGGGAAAACCAAGCAATGTTAAAACACATTCATCCAGACAGTGGCGAGCCGACACTCCCCTTGAACATCAGCAGCAACACGCTAAACAGACTGACCAGCTCCAGTTCAGCCTGCAGAAGCAGAGCTCCTTCTGCGTGGATGCGTGGAAGACCCCCCTGGTTTGGGTGGAAGGGGGAGAAGTTTCCCCAAAGACGAGCCTGGATCCAGCTGAGTGACGATGCCTTCTTCCATTAGACGAGTCTCACAGGTTGCTCTGTGGATTTGCTGATTTTTATTAGATTTATTAATTTTCCAAGTTATTCAGTGGGGACAGGGAGAGAGCCAGAGGATGCTCTCACAAGTCATTCGGATTCTGTATGTCTTGTCTTTTTGCGTCTTCCAAGGAGGCTTCATCAGGTAAGAAGATTCAACATTTTTAAGGGGATGATGAGAGTTATCGCTCTCTTTTCTTTCATTTTTTTTTATTTGTATAGACTTGACATTAACTTTTTCGACATTGGACTTAATTCGATCTGCTCACAAGCCTCAATTTAATGAACATCAAGAGGGAACCAGAATAATTTTAATTTATCATAAACATCCCAAATAATATTGCTTAGAAATCATGTATAGATTCAATGAGATACCAAGAAAAAAAAAGAAATGTGTTTATTTTATTTTATTCTTTCTGATAGCACGGAGCCAGCTTGCGCGCCTTTCTATTTCCCATCCAGCTTTTTACGCACACACAAACCTTCATGCAACTCAGAAAATACACATTTCTTTAGTGATTTAAAGCAAGCGCAGCTGCTGAGGAAACAAAACTAAGAAATGTTTCTTAATAAAATTGATCAAAAAGCTCACTGGGTAAATAAGAACTCCATACGAGACCGCATATGTTTTGGTAGTTAGATTTTGAGTTTTTTGCGTTTTGTTTTAAAATGCAAATATTTAATTGAAATTCTAGGTCATTTTTGTGATAAAAAACGGATGACCACAAATGTAGTTTAATTCTTTTTAAAAAAAATCAAAGAATCGAAAACTCAATCCTCTATTGCAGAGTATACGTTTTATCGCGTGACGTCACTGCCCATATATGGCATATGTAGCAGGAAGTATTTATGACATTGGGCTAACACACCATGAATAAAAAAAAAACTTTTATCTAAACCCTTTAAAAAATGTATTTTTATTTTACTTTTACTTAATAGGTTCCTGTTCACGGCTGTACAGTGGTGTAGTTGTCTTGCAGCAAGAAAGTTGTGGGTTTGAAACCCAGCCTTTGGTTACAGTATGGCTAAAAAAAGGTGGACGAACCTCAGTGATGACTGCAGCATTAGGAGGATTGTGAAGTCTGGGGGAGATTTAGAAGGTGTGTACTACAGCTTGTGACAGCGCTTAAAAAATGTGTAAAGAGCAATACCTCCTTTTAGCTAAGCTGGCTGAAGCAACAAAGTGCTACGCTTTCTTGCAGAAAAACTAATATGAGTAGTAGTATTTGTTTTCACCATCTAAAGCAGAAAATCCTGCAGATAAGCAGTTGAACTTCAGCTATTTAAGGGGTTTTCTTTATGTCTGCGCAACTGGTGCACTTGTCAACCTGTTGTGTTTGAATTCATTTTTGAGAGCCCTTAGGAAAGAAATGGGCCCTACACAGATGCAATCCTTGCCTACAGCTTGTGGCCAGTGTGGCTTTGCTTCTCTAAGCAATAAGGGGGGAAAAATCAGCCAGGATGTGTTCAGTATTTCTGGTTCCAGAAGAACAGGAACGCATCTTTGGATTTTTATATCAATTATTAATTTTCACTTGTCTTAGCCTATTCTCCTTTCCTGCTTTCCAAACTTCCTTAGCTTTTTTCTTTCCCACACTCAGTGCCAAAAAACTTTTTTGTTCACACTTAGCACTTTCCTTATTTCATGCCTTGCCACCCTCAGGTGTGAACGGAATTAAGATCTGCATAATCCCAGAGCGGAACAGAGCCGTGACTCTGTGAACCCAGGGGCGAGGAGAGCAACTCTCAGCCTGGAGAGGCAGTCAACTGACAGCACCTCCTCTGAGAAATTATATGCTCTCCTGCTGGCCTTCCTGCTCACTACATGAGGGGGGAGGGAGCCACAGGGAAGCATGCAGAAAAAAAAAAAAAGATTAAGGAAGGAGGGCAGGTGTAAAAGACAGGCAGAATCAGACGGAGGTGGGGAACAGGAAAATGTTGAGAAAGAATCTCGTTGAGATGTATGCGAAGAAGAAGCTGAGAGTTTGGTAGGTTTAGCTGCAGGTAGCAGTTAAAACGGGGCTTTCAGATGGAGAAATAGGGCCCTGGATGGGAAAAGCGGAGGAAGTGTGCAACTGGAGGCATAAGAAGAGATCCAACATAAGACGCTCTCTGCCGTTTATGAATGAATAAGGCGAAGAGGGCGCAGACTGGAAGGACATAAAAGTGTTGGTTGGTTGTAGACAGGAGGAAACGGGGACAAAGGATGTAATGAAAATTACAGGTCGCATCAAAGTTAAAGTGTGCTGGCTAAGAGGGTTGCAAATACAGACCGCATGCAACAATCTGTGTGTGTGTGTGTGTGTGTGTGTGTGTGTACAAAGAGACGGTGTTTCACCTTGCTCTTCATGTTGGTTTCATTTGATTGCCAGCTGAAAACCTGAATCTGTCTTTCTCAGCCACTCGGATGATTTGTTTGAGGAGAATGTCAGCTTGAAAAATAAAAAGCTGAAATATTATAGCACTTAAAGAATACTGTATTAACATTGGTTTTTAACTATTTTAGAGCAGTAGACTGTTATTACATAATAAATTAACTGTATTTTTTGTTATAGTAACATTTTCCTTCCTCATCTTTTACCGTTTCTGTGGAAAAGATTTATTTATTTTTTTTAAATTCTCTAACCATTGGCATTCAAACAGGTTTGTGAACACTTTTGAGAGCCACTGTGTCGGTGCTGTATAAAAAGGCCGCCAGCACTTCAGTGGGCTACATTTGGTCACATTTGAAACTTTGTACCTCCACAGAAAACAAAATACCTCAAGCTGCGCATCTTGCTGCAGCGTGGGACGTTAAATAGAATATATCAGTCTAAAACTTTCAAGGGTACAGATTTCCAAAGAATATGAACTTCACAACAGCTGAAGGATAAATTGGGGAAATGTGTCCCCGCCTCCTGGTCATCAGATATGTATCTCTTCATTGGTGAATTGGGAGTGAAACCCTGAATTGCCTTGGAAAGAATAACAGATAATCTCACCAGGCAGGCTGTCCTTGCCTCTAGCCAGTGAGAGACTGCGATTCACATCTGAAATGGGTTTTATCATCTCATTGAGCTGGGAACTCCTGCTTCCATCATGGAAAAGTTGTCCTGGGGGAGGCTTTTCCTCTAAACTGTAAATGTTTTAAATGCTGAAGCTAACTTCTCCATGGATTATAAACTCAACGTCATCACATTCTCATGAAATATGGAATCGGAGGGGATTGCTTCAGTCATATTACTGACATCTTTAGAAATCATCAGTAACACAAAAGAGGTAACCAAGCAAAGTGCATATTCTTTTTTAGAGTTAAACTGCATTCCAGACACAACGTTTCTCATTTTTTTGTACTACAGAGAAGATGTTTTTCTGTGCTGTCTCCTAGCCTGCCTGAACATATGAATGCTTTTGGAAAGCTCCTTCAGGTTGACACAGTTGGGGCACTCTCTGCTATTTAATTAGAGAGAACTTGTATCATAGTGAGTAATTTGAGCAACAGTGGTTTTGTGCAGTATACAGCACTGAGATTCACAGACATTAGAGTTGTGAATAGGTTTATTCATAATAGATAAATAATGAAATATCAAATATGGAAATCACAGAAAAAACAGCTTTTAGACTGTTTGGATTTCTTCAAAACAAAAGCATAGTGAACTGATGATTACGGTGTAACTCACCCCCAAATCAAGTTTTTTTGTTGATAAACTGTATAAATGAAAGTCTAAGACCATGTACACATGTAGCAGGGGTTTAAAAAAAACTAATATTCTCACCACCTCGTTTAAGAAAAACTCTCTGTCCACACCTAACCGCATTAGTGCTTTGTTAAGCACATTCATAGACATTCTGAGTGTAAACACAGGTCGCACAAGTGATGTCATAGCATTTTTGTCGTGGAAAGTGACGTTGCGGAGCCGAAAATTCTGGTTATTTCTGTCCACACGCAAACGCTTAAAACGGAGAAAACGCAAATCTTCACTTTGGCCGGAATTTTTAAAAAGATTCATTTTCGGTTCCGTAAATCTGCTTTTTCTTTTGGATGACAGTCCAAACCGTAGAAAAATATATTCGTTTTGTGAGATACCCGGCTATGTCTGGACAAGACATAATAGTGCTGTCTACATGTCTGGTCATTATTTTTGGGATTTAGTGCATTTTTGTGAAAATATTCATTTTATATCAAAAACCATCAGTGTACTGCCGTCTTCGGTTTAAAACTTTACAATGTACTTGAATTTGAATCTGGCATTGCTATTGGCTCAGCCTTAATGGCTGACGTCAGCCATCCTGCCGCTGTGGAGTATTAAACAAGCCCCGTCTCGGCTACACCTCTGTAGCGAGTTAGAGTTGGAATAGCAAGGAAGAGTTGACGCCGCCCAGCCCTCTCCCCGCGTGAGTCCCTTGTTCTGCCAGGGAACGCCTCCTTTTGCCGCATTTTTCAAACTGGAAACGTAGATGGAGTAAGACTCTGGAAGGTCGGTGAGTTGCTCTTTAAAAAGTGATAAGGAAAAAACATATTGTTCTAAAACTGAGCTAAAATAAGTTTGATTTTATTAGAATTTACAATATTTATTTCAATAACAAATTAAACTGATTTAAATAGTTGTATCTTATCATTTAAGAAAATCCACTGCTGTGCAAATGTCCTAATCCAAACTCTCATTTCTTCATGTTTAACCTTTTTTGGATTCACCTTCTTCATCCAAAAACACGGCTTGTGTTGTTCCTTTTTCATTATTTCAGTAAAGGGAACTTTTTTTGTAACATGGTTCCAAATCTTTGACAGTGGAGTTTATATTGGTTCTTTGTGAAATTGTGTGTGAATGCAAACAGTCTTTGGTGTCTTGACTATGTTTAGTTGTCTTTATGCTCATTGGTTTGTGTCAAGTAAATTAATAAACAAAAAGTGAGAAAATGCAAAGAAAATCCAAAATTACATTCAGATAAATCCTGACTAAACTATAACTCAAAAAGCAGGAGCTGCTAAATTCCTGTCATATTTTAGCCCGCTTGGTTGTTTTTTAAATATGTCAAAAAACTGTTCTTTTATTTTTTTTTAACAAATTGCATGTCAAAAATTATGTTTACTCTTCTCAATAATAAATGAAACAATTGTTATTGATTTTACAACTATCAAACCCTTCTGCTGAGCAACTTTTTTCAGGTTTCCACTGGTATGTTGGGTTCTGAAGGCATCCTTGCTATCACTCGAATCTTAAGCTCCCGCTACATATTGTCTATCAGATTCAAGGGGGTACTTTGTCTTGACCACTCCTAAATATTATTACTTCCAGTCAATAGCTACCTTGGGGACATTTTGTACCCATTTTGAAAGCTGATGATTGGAAGTAATTTTCTGTAATCTTTTCATGGCATGCTATAAGGAAATCTGTTTAGGTAACTCCAATAAATATCATTTACTAGCAGGAGGCCCCTCATAGTTATTTTGGTTTGAGGACAGGTCCCTCATATTTCATTAGTCAACTCCTTCTTGATTCAGCACATCAAAATAAATGGTACTTTTAGCTTTGTAAAACAAAAACCCTATAAAAATGGAGTATGTGCCTGAAATGTTAAAGCTATACACAACATCGCCCATAGCTGTACATTCCCTTAAAGAGCCCGCTGAAACACCTGTTAAGCCGCAGAGGAAAAAAGCAGTTTCTCACAGAAAACACACTGGAAGGAAGTAAACACAATTCAGCCAAGTTATAAACCTCAAACTCCCAGTTACTGAGACAAGACAATCTTTCTGAAATGGGCTTAATTAAAATCTGATGATTGTCCCAGCTGGTAAAGTAGCATCTGCTTTCTAACGTGATATCTTGGAGGGAATTAAACACAAAAACAAGAACTAATTTGCAAAATATTCATTTTGAACGACTTGTACTATCAAGAGTTGTCAAAAAAACAAACATATCCACTGGCTTTTCACATCTCAAGAAACTATCATTTCAAAGTAAAAGCTTTTGGATATCTTAAACAACCACACTAACTAAAGCAATAAATAAAGTCTTTTTTGCCATAGAAAACATGAACATCACTCAATGATTTCACCTTGAGTTGCACTCAGACCTTTTTTGCAAAAATGCAGGAAACTCCCCACACACTCTGTTGATACGCAGCATGGAGTGCTGGCACAAAGAAAGAGTAGAAGAAGAGCAGATGGGATGTTTACGTGAGTTAATGACTAAAAAATGAGCCAAGTAGGAAGAGGGGAGTCGAACAGACGGTTTGCTCTCTGCAGCCAGCACAGCTAGGAGCAGTCCTGGTGTACTTATCAATGAACTATGACGATGAGAGACACAAAGAAGATTCATCAAAAGATAAAGAACGACTTGGTCTGTTTCGGCGTCTTAGCTTTAAAATCCACTGAGGATATGTGGAAGATCTAATTGTCTCTATGCCATTAAAAAGTGAACCTTGTTATGCCTTCTGCTCATTCCTTTAGGAATGTCTTTTTATACTTATCACAAGTGCTTTAATTTTGCATTGTCTGTCCTGCACAAAATAAGAGACATAGCATCTTTCACTTAAACCAACATCCCTTTTAGTTTTTCAACAAGTAGCATTTCGTATACAGGGAGCTGTGAGCACACATATTTGCTCTCTAAGCCTAGACCTAATCCCTGACAAGATCGAAGCACCTGACACAGATCAGCCCACTGCTTCACTGGACATTACATTTGTGATTGGATATATGGTGGAGGTGACAGCTTACTGATGGGCTTTGGTGTTAAGCTGACACCTCAGGCTATGAACTGTGAGTGATTGTTTTCTGCTCATTTCAGTCAACCCAAATTTGATTTTTTTTTCTGTTTTTGGTACATGAATAGATTCTTTTGTACACCTACAATTGATCTTAACACACAGCAACTGAGTTAGATCATTTTAGTGGAGGATAAAACAAGTCTAATCGCCAGATTAGATGTTTTTTTTTGTCAGTTTTTTTATTTTGTTGTATTTATAGATAGTTTAGAGCTAAAATTAACTATGTAAAAGGAAAGAGGCACAGATTCTAACGTTCAGCAAGTCCAAGAAAGTGTATCCAGAAAGCCCTAAAGATGTCCAAAAACATGAGAAACATTTGTTTTTTTAAACTTCCATAGTGCAGATCACCTTCAAGGTCAAAAAGATACATCCAGCTCATAAAATAAAACAGGAATGAGACACAATTTTAGAGAAAACTAAGAATCCCAATTTTTTTGTTTTCAGAAACAGACGAACAGTTTCATAACTCACAAACTGCATTTTAAATCATCTGTAACCAGTGTGGAATATTCTAGTAAAGGTTTGATTTCTCTAAATACTGCTGTTTCAAGTTGGGCCCCATCAAAGGGTGGAAGAAACCCCCAAAGAGAATTAAACGTGCAAATTCTAGTATTTTCAGATGGAATAAAAGAATTTGAAAAAAATAAAACTGTGATAGCCTATAATTTGGTATAAAAAGAATCCAGGTCATGCTGATCTTTTGAGGTATTTATGTTCCTTGAAAAAGGTTAAATAGCCCTTTAGCACGATAGCTAGATAAGTCACGCTGACACATCGAAAGATTCCTTTACATGAACACTGTAGGCTAGACACTCCATGCATACCGCATATGTGCACCATCGTTACAGGATCGCAATGCAACTCAAATATTGCAGCAAGGACCCAATAGAATAGAATATAATAATCCTTTATTGTCCCACAGAGGAATATTCTGCTGTAACAGCAGCAAAGCGACAGGTAATTGCAGTCACACAAGAAAATATAAAAAACAGAATTAAGAATAATATATGTACAGTAAGGACAAAATTACAAAACTAGTACTGTGCAGTTATTAAAAATAGAAATGGCATACTACGACATGAAGAATATGGAACTGAGCAGAATAATTTAAGAATATTTACAGAATGGGCATGTGCATTTGTGCGGTAAAACATTATTTACAAGAAGTGAAAAATATGAACTGTGCGAACAGATATGTGCAAATAACAGTAGCAGAAATTTTACTTGAAATTGTGCAAATTACAGCAAAGATGTAAATGTTTATTGAGATTGCTGGGAGCTGTTCTGGTAATAGAGTCTAACAGCTGCGTGGAGGAAGGACCTATGATAACTTTCCTTCATGCACCCTCAGTGAATGATTTTTGGACTACTTGAAGATCCTCGTTGAAATTCCATCTCTGTTAATGCGTAAATTTGAAAACAAAAATTAATTAGGTAAGATAAGTATGCCATCGGAGAAGTAATGTTGGCTACCCAATCCTGATGCAGCAAAAAGCTGTGAATTTCCCACCAAATCATAAAACACACACGCTACTCGGAATAGGAATGCATCAAAAGCATCACATTGAATGCATGTCAGGAGGTGATGTTTTACAAAATTCTCTTCCTTTTTTCACATAGCAGTTTTCTACGTACCAAGGTGCATTACAAGACAAGCAAAAGTGTGACAGCAGCTTTACAGTAGGCTACTTATTAAACTTTTTTGTTTTTCCTGTCATTTCTTGCTTCTACCAGGTAACCTAGAATGTTGCCAATAGATGACCAATAAAGTGTGGAGGACTTCTTCAAGGCTTATTTAGCCAAATAATGTTCTGCTGACAGCCACAGGATGACACTTTGCAAAACAGACTTCATATCAATGAGAAATATTGTCACATTATTGTCACACTGTATCATGGTCTATAGATTTTGTTTTAAAAATTATTTTGTTACTTTTTATTTCAGGTTGATGCACCTATTTAATTGATTGTCTTTCTTTCTTTCTTTCTTTCTTTCTTTCTTTCTTTCTTTCTTTCTTTCTTTCTTTCTTTCTTTCTTTCTTTCTTTCTTTCTTTCATTCTTTCTTTCTTTCTTTCTTTCTTTCTTTCTTTCTTTCTCCCCCTACAAAGCTCTTCCTAAGTTGTTATAATAAGTTATAATTACGGCACCTGCAACTTATCTGTCGTTACCCCCTTCTATATAAATACTTGCTGGTTTCTTTGTTTTTGTTTTCTCTGTTTCAGTTCATTCTGTGTTTCTAGGCAGTTTCTGATTCAGTTAACTGAAGGTTGTTGTTTGATTTTCTAAATGTTACTTTAGAATGGTTTTTGTTGCATACAGGAAAATCCTTGAAAATCCCTGACCCACTGAATAATAGTTGGATCATGAAGGTGTTCGCATGATGTGCATTTGTTTAGGAATTATCTTTACAAATATAAAACTAAGTAATGAGAAAAAATCTCTGAACATTACAGTGCAAAGTGACAAATACTCGAGTTAAAAGCATTAAAATATGACATTTAACATAGCGAATGTTGAAAAGAATTTCTTATTACCTAAATCTGCTTAAGAAGATCACTGAATTTTGTAGTTCTCCTTGGGAGGATTAAACCTCATTGTTTTGGTTTAATCTCAGATCTCAATTAGAGTTAAACACCTCTGATAAACCCCACATTAGATTTGCTACCTCCCCAGCACTAATGAGAAATTAGACAAAGATGGGTAGTATGACAAGAGAAGGATTAGGATCCGTTCTCTTATGATCAGATAAAGGGATAAAAAAGAAACAAGAAACTGCATATATTTAATTTCTATGTATCCAGCAGACAGAAACTGCCTTAAAACATTGAATTGGCCAGAGTCTCACTTTATTAAGCCTGTTTCACATTATTTTTGGTCATGGGTGTCGATATCTTTCTCTCATGAGTCTTACTTATTCCTAGTTCTGTGTAAGTCACAGAAAAAATCAAGCACCAAGAATAAAATTTGTTTGTCTGTAGACTCTTTGCTAGTAGGCTCTCATAGGCTGGTGAAAGACTCTGACAATAGTGTGTGTGTGTGTGTGTGTGTGTGTGTGCGTGTTTAGGTGGGTGTGTGTGTGTGTGTGTGTGTGTGTGTGTGTGTGTGTGTGTGTGTGTGTGTGTGTGTGTGTGTAGGTGTGTGTGTGTGTGTGTGTGTGTGTGTGTGTGTGTAGGTGTGTGGGTGTGTGTGTGTGGGTGTGTGTGTGTTCTAACACTTTCAGATCTTTTCGCAAAAATCTTTTTGTCCATTCTTTGTAAGGAAATTTAAAAGGGCATGCCAAGTACCAGCACAAGCAATATTAGCCAGAATCACATTTTGCTTCCATTATTAACAAAGTGTATAACAACCTGGGCCTTTGGTAGGTGATGAGATATAGAGATTTTGTCTTTAAAAAAAGAAAGAAGCTACTGCTGCTTATCTTTGTTATTAAAGATGTCAATGACAGCACTGAAAGAAAAAATAGATGAAGTCCACCTGTTGAACCACAGTATTAGGGGTAGCAGTGTGGCCTTTGTCCTAGTTGCAGAACAGGAGAACAGATTCTTTACCCGTATGGAATTGCTGAAGAGGTTCAGAAAGTTGTTGATGGTCAAAAGTTTGTTCCCGTTGCATTTTGTACTCCGCCAGCGATTCTCCTTTGCCCTGATCTTCCTTGTAGTGGCCATGGGCATGAAGTGGTAGTCTCACTGGAGTCAGTTCCTTATAGTCTGAGGCCTTGGTTCTTAACTGGGAGAGAGTAGACTTCTCCCTCTGACTTGGGAGTAGACCTCTATCCTCATGTGGGACATTTCTTGATATGTTGTTTACAAGTGATGGTATGATGGTGGGTGAGATTGGTTGACTGATTGGGTCTTTGTCTGCAGTGGGGGCATTGCTTTTGCCCATCACAGTGAAGAAAGAGCCGAGCTAAAAAGCAAGGCTCCTAATTTGCCACCCTTTCTATGTTCATACCCTAACCTATGAGATATACAGGCGAAACTCAAAAAATTAGATTATCATGTAAAAGTTCATTTATTTCAATAATTCAACTTAAAAGGTGAAACTAATATAATTTAGACTAATTACATGCAAAGCGAGATATTTCAAGCCTTTATTTGTTATAATTTTGATGATTATGGGTTACAGCTTACAGTATGAAAAGCCCAAATTTAAAATCACAGAAAATTAGAATATTGTGAAAAGGTTCAATATTTTAGGCTCAAAGTGTCACTTTAATCAGCTAATTAATCCAAAACACCTACAAAGGGTTCCTGAGCCTTTAAATAGTTTCTCACTCTGGTTCAGTAGGAATCACAATCATGGGACTGCTGACCTGACAGTTGTGCAGAAAACCATTATTGACACCATAAGGAGGGAAAGCCTCAATGGTAATTTCAAAAGAAGTTGGATGTCCCCAAGGTGGTGTAGCACATTAATAGAAAGTTAGTTGGAAGGGAAAAGTGTGGAAGAAAAAGGTGCACAAGCAGCAGGGATGACTGCAGCCTTTAGAGGATTTTCAGAAATGTTGGGGCCCTTCACAAGGAGTGGACTGAGGCTGGGGTTAGTGCATCAAGAGCCACCACACACAGACGGATCCAAGACATGTGCTTCAAATGTCGTAATCCTCTTGTCAAGCCGCTCCTGAGCAACAAACAACGTCAGAAGCGTCTTGCCCAGTGGCGCCTCCAGAAAATATTCAAAGGGGGGGCCAGATGGGACCGCAGGCCCGGCACCACAGGCAGGCCTTGCCCGCACATCCACGTATCGAGCCCACCCATGACAGATTACAATGCCTCATGCAAATGTATTAGCCCAAGACAACCAACAGAGGGTGCATTAGGTTACGAATACGGTGTTTTGGATGCGGTAAAAGCAGACACTTTGGTACAGTAGTTTGCTAAAATGGACATGAATCCCTTAAATTACATTCTGGTCCACACTTCTTACCAGTTGGAGGCAGTAACGCACCAATTCGTTGTTTGCCAACCATCAATAATTATCAAGAAGAAGAAGCGCACTATTAAGAGCATGCTAACTGTTAGTCATGATGTAAACATTCGTAGAAATACACAAAAGAAAGGAATTTACAAAGGTTTTTAGCGGCAGAGTTGGATTGAGGAAGACTTGCAGACTAAGTACTTTATTGGAGTACATTAAGTGGAAGTAAAATTATTGTTTTTGTTCGAGATGATGGCTCTGTGGATGTGCAGGCGCAGCTAAGAACAGTGAGTTGGACATTACATTATTTTTCTTTCTGAGTGTATCAGGACAGTTTCAGCAGTGAGTAGCGTTACTGATCAAAGCAGCAGAAAAATAAGATAATTGACATGGAAGAAGCAGGGCTTTGGTGCTGTGCTTTCTGTTAGCTGTTGTTATTAACTGGTTTGCAAGCAACTCTTCTAAGTTTACAAAGCCTGTTGTTTGGTGACGTCTGCTCATTTCCCTCTGAATCAGCGCGACTTAACCACAGCTCCCGCTGAGCGACAATGATCTTCTATAAAGGAAGATGGCTTACTCACGTACACAGTATGATCGTGACAGTATCTCAACAGCGGCTCCTTTTGGAGAACAAAAACAAACGTTCTGACCACCGATTTAGAACAGAGCAATCGATCGGAAAAACTCCAGAACCTACCTCAGCCAGTCCCTTTTTAAATTATGTATAGTATGAATATGTACATAGTGTCAAAAAGGGCCATTTTGACCTGGAAATATTTAACACACTGCCAACGGGAGGTAAAAAAGTTAGGGGGTTAAATAAAACCTGGGCCCTCAAAAAATAAGCTGCGGCCCCCCAGCTAAATTGCCCTGGCACCGGGTCTGTGGGACCAATGAAAATTTTAGGGTGGCACACCAAATTGGTCCTCCTTGTGTTAACTCAAGCATGTGACTCACCCTGTGGCTGTGCATTGGATGCCCCTTCTTTCTTTTTTATTAAAAACACAATATGGATCTAACACATTCACATCGAGAACAAACATTTCAGACATAATATATTTCAAGCTGTTGTTTCAGTTATTTTATTATTTGTTTTTAAAAAAAATTAACAGTTTAATTTGCCTGTTGCCATGTCTTCTAGCGAAACTGTTGATATTGATGATTCTTGCTTTTTTTTATTCAATTCTCAAAACACCCATGTTGCTGAGGCTTCTAGGTGAGCAAGCTACTGGCTGCCTGTCTCGGTCTGTTGAGGTAGAGAGAAGATTGTGGCATCAGAGAAGCTGGAGGAGAAATTAGAGTAAAAATGTGAGGGGCGAATGAGTTAAATTAATGAAAAGATTAAAGTTGATTAAATGTAGCTTTTTTTTAATTCAATAAAACTTAGTGCTGCAATGCTTCTTCTATGATGTCTTCTTCTGACTTTTTGGCATCAGAACTCGTGCCTTTTGGTACATTACCGCCTCGACAGGTGGAGGCTACAATCACTGTTTTTCTTTGAGACCGCCTCAGTCAATTAAAATTGGTGGGCAGCAGAGAAGTATATATATATATATATATATATATATATATATATATATATATATATATATATATATATATATATATATATATATATAAATTTTTAAATTACGATTTATTTAATTATTATATTTGTATTTAATATGGTATGGGTGGTAAAAGGCTACGTACCTCTGACTGAGGAGATACTTGCCCCCGGACCTCCATTGGGGGCACCATTGGTCTTGCCTGGGCTAAAGACAAAAAACCCCAGCATATTTTGCATCTCGTTTGGAAACCAAGGTCCCAGACTCTGGAGGAAGAATGGAGAGGCACAAATTCCAAGGTGCTTGAAGTCCAGTGTGAAGTTTCCACAGTCTGTGTTTGTAAATAACCCTTACTGCATGAGTGCCTTTATCTCCCCATGTTTTATTGAGTCATGCATTGTTTTCCTTTATTATCAGCTCTAAGTGATTCCCTATTGAAGATCGGGGGCTTTTATTTTGAATGGAACTTTTATTTCTTGTTAGGATTGTCGCCGCAAGCTAGTTCAGTGTTAATGGTACGGCATTGTGAACGGAAGGCAGAAACAGAACGCATTCATATCAGATGTTTGATTACTAGCAGCTCCCTTGAAAAAGGAACAAGGTATGTTTAAAATGTCAATAAGTACATGTTTTAGTTACAGTGGCTTGCAAAAGTATTCGGCCCCCTTGAACTTTTCCACATTTTGTAACATTACAGCCACAAACATGAATCAGTTTTATTGGAATTCCAGGTGAAAGACCAAAACAAAGTGGTGTACACGTGAGAAGTGGAACAAAAATCATACATGATTCCAAAATTTTTTTACAAATAAATAACTGAAAAGTGGGGTGTGCGCAATTATTCAGCCCCCTTTGGTCTGAGTGCAGTCAGTTGCCCATAGACATTGCCTGATGAGTGCTAATGACTAAATAGAGTCCACCTGTGTGTAATCTAATGTCAGTACAAATGGTTTGTGACGGCCTCAGAGGTTGTCTAAGAGAATGTTGGGAGTAAAAACACCATGAAGTCCAAAGAATACACCCGACAGGTCAGGGATAAAGTTATTGAGAACTTTAAAGCAGGCTTAGGCTACAAAAAGATTTCCCAAGCCTTGAACATCCCACGGAGCGCTGTTCAAGTGATCATTCAGAAATGGAAGGAGTATGGCACAACTGTAAACCTACCTAGACAAGGCCGTCCACCTAAACTCACAGGCCGAACAAGGAGAGCGCTGATCAGAAATGCAGCTAAGAGGCCCATGGTGACTCTGGACGAGCTGCAGAGATCTACAGCTCAGGTGGGGGAATCTGGGGCAACAATGGAATGGTTTAAAACAAAACATATCCATGTGTTAGAATGGCCCAGTCAAAGTCCAGATCTAAATCCAATCGAGAATCTGTGGCTGTAATGTGACAAAATGTGGAAAAGTTCAAGGGGGCCGAATACTTTTGCATGCCACTGTATTTGAATCATTCGGCTGACTGCAATTTAAACTTTATTGACCTTTGTAAGCTTTGTCTGTATTTGAGTTTACGCATGATTGCTTTCTGTCTGTACCCAGCTCTTACGGTGAAACTGAAGGTTTATTGCCATTAAACCCAAAAATTCATCAGTTCAAGTCTCTTCCTTGAGTCAAAAAGGGGGTATGCTACAGTAAGAGCTTACCTTTGGGAGAACAGACAACCTTCGGAGAGAGAGTTTGCCACCCACCGGAGAAAATTATCCCGCAACAAGCAAGGACGGCGAGTTGAGAACGAGTGCATCCACCCAACCCGCCTACAATATCAAAGGAACGGTGTGGAGCAGCTACCTGCAGCAACAAACGGTGACAAGTAGGCTATCCTCTCATTATGGCAAATATAGATGAACAGATAAATGAGAAAGAACAGCTATTGACCTTGCAATCTGAATCGGATGAAACAGTTAAAGAAACGCTGCCAAGGCGATCAGCACGGCCTAAAGTGCCAACAGAGAAAATGATCTCATATCAAAAGGATGAATAGATGAAAAGGGAAAAAAGGCTTTTAACCCTTTATGAACACTGGAAAGGCCAAGTCAGAGTATATAGAGAACAACTGAAAGAGAATATATCAGATTCACAATTAGCAGAAATGGCTGATGATATTGAAAAGACAATAACTGACATGACAAAGGCATATGATGAACTAAGAGAACATGAGGCACCCTCCCACGTCATCAGGCGCAAAATGGACTCTTGTGATGCTGTGACAAAAGACATCATGAAAATAATTAAAGAGCGTTTAGCAGCCATAGATGAATATGAGGTGGATAGAGAATGGCAGCGTCTCCATCAGCTCTTAACTTATCCACATGCCAAGTCCATATTTGGTTCTGCATCTCAATCTAGTTATCATTCTGAAACAAGTATTGCTGCCAAAAGAATTGATTCAGCTGCAGAATTAGCTGCAACGGAAGCTCAGTACAAAATCACTCAAGAGGAAATAAAACAAAAGGAAAAAATAAGAGAAATGGAAGAGAAACACAGGAGGGAATTGGATGCACAAAAGTCTGAACTAGAGCGGTTACACGCTGAGAAAGAGAGGGAAGCTGCGCATGCTAAGTTAGATTTACGACAAAGAATTGAAAATTGACATGGACAATCAAGTAATGTTACAGAACAGTGGGACGTCCCCTATCAACCAAACCTTTGCACAACCAACCATATCACTCACTTAAGCAACAATGTGAATCCATACCTGTTGACGATGAAAATAACAATAACGCAGCACAGCTGCCCTCTCAAGTGGCTACAACATTGCCTCCCACAGACATCGCCCAGCTAGCTAAAGCTATTCAGGACAGCATAGCTGTAAACAGAATCCCTGTACCAGTGCCCAACGTGTTCAGCGGAGATCCTATTACGTACATTGAATGGAAGGCTTCCTTCAGCTCACTGGTAGGCTGCAAAAATATATCTCCTGCTGACAAACTACATTTGTTAAAAAGGTATATCACTGGTCCAGGACTGAAATGTCTTGAGGGCACATTTTATCGCAGTGATAAGGAGGCATACGAGGATGCATTTAAAAGGCTTGATCAACGCTATGGCACACCTTTCGTGGTGCAAAGGGCATTCAGGGACAAATTGTCAAGGTGGCCGAAAATCAGCTCAAAGGATGCTGAAGGCTTAAGGACATTTTCGGATTTTCTCATGGCCTGTCTCCAAGCTACACCACACGTGGAGGGGTTGGGGATACTGAGTGACTGTGAAGAGAACCAAAAGTTGTTACAAAAGGTTCCAGAATGGTTTGCATCTCGTTGGAATCGACAGGTCACAGTTGCCCTCACGGAGGGTAAAGATGTCCCCTCTTTCGAGGATTTTGCTAAATTTGTGGCACTGGAGGCGGAGATTGCATGTAATCCAGTGACTTCTTCATATGCTCTCCAGTCATGCAGCTCATATGTGGAAAAGGGACATGCAAGGGAGTTGAAATCAAACAGGTCTGCACCACAAGTCCTCACGACACAACGGACACCCTATGCAGAAAATGCCAACTCAAATGACACAAAACTAAGGATAGCTTGCATATCCTGCAAAGATGAAAGGTATCAGTTGCCAAAATGCCCCAGCTTCTCAGAAAGGTCACTAGATGACAGACATTTGTAAGAGACAATAAACTGTGTTACGGATGCTTAAAGGTGGGCCACAATGCAAGGGACTGCCGTCATCGCCACTCATGTGACACTTGCAACGGACGACACCCTACGTGTTTGCACAATGAGAATTACAAAGCAAATGGAAAAACCCAGAGCTCAACAAGCGTCACTTCACTCACAGAGAATGATACCACAGCAGCTACAGCTCTGAACACAACAAAGGTGGGTCAATTGAGTAACACCTCTATGATTGTTCCCATGTGGGTGTCCTCGGCCCAGAGTCCATCCAACGAGCAACTGGCATATGCCTTGTTAGACACACCAAGTGACAACACATTTGTGAGCGAAGACATAATGAACCAGTTACAAGCAGACTCCCATCCGGTAAAGCTAAAGCTGACCACCATGCTTGGTGCTCACAAAACCATTGAAAGTCAAAAAGTGTCAGGGTTGCGTGTGAGAGGCTATGACTCAAACGTCTTCATTGACCTTCCGCCATCCTACACAAAGGACTACATCCCATTTAACTACAACAACACACCTACCAATGAAACTGCAAAGCAATGGCAGCATCTGTCAGAGATAATTGATCATATGCCTCCTCTCCTGAGCTGTGATGTCGGACTACTAATTGGATTTAACTGTCCCAGAACTCTAGCTCCAAAACAAGTTCTGCTTGGAAAAGACAATGAGCCATTTGCAATTCATACAGAGCTCGGATGGAGCATTGTGGGTGGCTCCACAGCGCAGTCAAACGAAACTGACACCAGTCTTTGCCACAGAGTTACAGTAAAGGAACTGCCTCATGTAACGCCAGTCGACATCATCAGTGTACTTGAGTCAGATTTCAAAGACACAAAGGCGAGTGACAAGACAGTCTCACAAGAAGACATACTTTTTTCTGGACACACTCAAAGAAGGAATAAAGAAAATCAAACAAGGACACTGTGAAATGCCGCTTCCATTCAGACAAAGGCCACACCTGCCTGACAACAAAAGACTTGCAGAAATCAGACTTGAACACTTAAAGAAGAAGCTCAACAAGAACGAGAAATACAAAACTGACTATGTTACATACATGAACGACATAATTGAAAGAGGAGATGTTGAAGAGGTACATGACAAAGGATTAAAGGGCGAGCAGTGGTACATACCCCACCATGGGATTAACCATCCCAAAAAACCCACAAAACTGCGAGTTGTATTCGACTGTTCAGCCAAACACAACAGAACAAACCTCAATGATCATCTTCTCCAAGGCCCAGACTTAATGAACAATCTGACTGGCATTCTCTTAAGGTTTAGGCAACATCGTATTGCTTTAATGTGCGATGTAGAGAAAATGTTTCATCCGTTTCACGTCGATGAAAGGGACAGGGACCATCTACATTATTTTTTGGTGGAAGGAGGGTGACACAAGCACGCTGCCTTAAACCTATAGAATGAAAGTGCATCTTTTTGGTGCAGCATCTTCGCCAGGCTGCGCGAATTATGGACTGAAGCACTTGGCCAAAGAGCACTGTGACTCACACCCTGCAGGCTCACAGTTCATAGAAAAATACTTTTATGTCGATGATGGAGTTACAAGCACAAACACGGTGGAGGCAGCAATACAGTTGGCAGAAGAGGCCAGAGAAATCTGCAGCAAAGGTAATCTCCGTCTTCACAAGTTCATCTCTAACAATCTCACTGTTCTCCAAAGCATTCCTGCATCAGAGTGTGCTGTTGATACAAATACAAAGAACTTAACGTTCAAGGACATGTCACAAGAAAGAGCATTAGGCATCCAATGGAACATTGAAAGGGACTGTTTCAGCTTTGACAACACTCTGAAAGTACAGCCGGCCACTCGCAGAGGCATTCTGTCCACTGTTGCATCAGTTTATGACCAGCTGGGATTCTTGGCGCCATACGTACTGAAGGGAAAGAGAATTTTGCAAAAAATGTGCCAACATGGTGTCGCATGGGATGAACCCCCTTCCAAACACACTCAAGCCAAGGTGGGAGAATTGGCAAAGTGCCTTTATAATTCTGGATAAGCTAGACAAACCTTGCTGCTATCTACCACTCAGTTTTGGTGAGCCCAAAGAAATAGAGTTGCACCATTTTTCAGACGCGAGCTCAAGTGGTTACGGACAGTGTAGCTACCTAAGAGCTAAAAACACCAAAGATGAGATTCATTGTTCACTAGTGATAGCAAAGGCTCGTGTTGCTCCAACCAAACTTACAACAATCCCTAGGCTTGAACTCACTGCTGCTGCAATTTTAGTCTCAGTCAGTAGCATGCTGCGGGAAGAGCTATGTTTTGATGGGAAGGAATATTTCTGGACTGACTCAAAGGTGGTACTCGGTTACGTAATTTCCACACTTTTGTAGCCAACCGAGTACAAAGAAT
This sequence comes from Valencia hispanica, assembly GCA_963556495.2. Taxonomy (NCBI): domain Eukaryota; kingdom Metazoa; phylum Chordata; class Actinopteri; order Cyprinodontiformes; family Valenciidae; genus Valencia; species Valencia hispanica. The sequence goes on along the minus strand of OY747702.1, from coordinate 43,751,780 downwards.
CAGACACAGTACAAGCCCTCAGCAGTGGTTCTATGTGCCATCAGAAGCGAATCCAGCCGACAGTGTTTCAAGGAGTGTAACTGTCGATAAGTTGATCAACTCTTGCTGGTTCACCGGCCTTGCCTTTTTGTGGCAAGATGAACTGCCCATGCCACAAACTGTACAACTGGACCTATCCATAGGAGATCCTGAGGTCAGAAAAGTACAGGCAATGGTAACTACAGTCAGTAGTACAGACACTGTGAGTCTTGAACGTCTAAGCAAGTTCTCATCATGGCCCAAAGCAGTCAAAGCTGTAACGCATCTGATAAGAAGAGCTAAACAGGTCAAGACAAACGCACCTGCTACAGTGGGTGAGCAACAAAATGCTGAAAGGGTCATCCTTCGTGATGTTCAAAGTCAGGCATACGGACAAGAAATTAAACTGCTAAATAAAGGAAAACAGCTACCCCATCACAACAAGCTGTTCAAATTGGACATTTTCATTGATACAGATGGTCTCCTCAAGGTGGGAGGAAGACTCAAACATGCAACAAGTGACACATTCAAACACCCAGTTGTGATCATTATGCAGCAGGGTTCCTAATATCCCACTACCACGACAAAATGAAACACCAGGGTAAAGGATTTACCATCAATTAAATAAGAGCTAATGGCTATTGGATTCCGGGAATGAACAAAACAGTCGCTGCCTTCATCCGTCAATGTGCGACCTGCCGTAAACTCCGCAAGGCTCCAGAGGGTCGGAGGATGAGTGACCTACCTCCACAGCGGGTGGAACCCTCTCCTCCATTCACACATTGCGGCATGGACTGCTTTGGTCCGTTTATGACAACAGAGGGAAGGAAACAGCACAAACGACATGGACTCTTACTTACCTGCTTTTGTTCTTGTGCTATTCACATCGAGATGTTGGAGGACCTGTCCACTGATGCATTTATTAATGCATTGAGATGTTTCATCTCACTCAGAGGCACTGTCAGACAGATCTATTGTGACAAGGGAACAAATTTTGCTCAAAATGAACTCAAAGCAGCCTTAAAGGAACTTGACACTCAGAGACTTTGCACCTACTTATCTGACAGATAATTTGACTTTGTGTTGAACGCACCCCACTCCAGTCATGCAAGGGGAGTATGGGAGCACCAGATCAGAACTGTCAGGAGTGTGCTGAACACCACTCTGTCACTTGCTCACAGCAGACTCAATGATGCTTCATTACGGACTCTGTTCTATGAAACCTAAGCTATAGTCAACAGCAGACCCCTGACTGTGGACAATCTGAACAGCCCTGACAGTTTAGAACCACTTACACCCAATCACCTGCTGCACATGAAAGCCAACGCACCACTGCCCCCACCTGGCACCTTTGCAAAAGAGGATCTTTATGGCAAAAAGAGATGGCATCATGTGCAGTTCCTCGCAGAGCAGTTCTGGAGTCACTGGAGACGGGAATATTTCACAACATCATTTCAAGGCAAAAGTGGCTTTCACCCAAAAGGAACCTTAAAGCAGGTGACATCGTGCTGGACATGGATGAACAAGTGCCTAGAGGTGAATGGAGACTTGCAAGAGTCTTAGAAACTGTCTGCGGAAAAGATGAACTTGTGCGAAGAGTGAATATCTCACTTGGAGAAAAGAAACTCAATAACAAAGGCCAAAGGTCTAGTAAGCTATCAATCGTAGAATGTCCTGTACAGAAACTTGTCTTGCTGTTAGAAGGTTCTTAAGAGATCTTATTCTCATTGGTTATTTTGTCTAAGAAAATAAATCATTGTTAATATGTAAACACAACTCATATTTTGGTGGGAGTGTAAATAGCCCTCACTGCATGAGCGCCTTTATCTCCCCATGTTTTATTGAGGCATGCATTGTTTTCCTTTATTATCAGCTCTAAGTGATTCCCTATTGAAGATCGGGGGCTTTTATTTTGAATGGAACTTTTATTTCCTGTTAGGATTGTCGCCGCAAGCTAGTTCAGTGTTAATGGTACAGCATTGCGAACGGAAGGCAGAAACAGAGCGCATTCATATCAGATGTTTGTTTACTAGCAGCCCCCTTGATAGAGGAACAAGGTATGTTTAAAATGTCAATAAGTACATGTTTTAGTTATTTTAATCATTAGGCTGACTTCAATTTAAACTTTGTAAGCTTTGTCTGTATTTGAGTTTAAGCATGATTCCTTTCTGTCTGTACTCAGCTCTTACGGTGAAACTGAAGGTTTATTGCCATTAAACCCAAAAATTCATCAGTTCAAGTGTCTTCCTTGTGTCAAAAAGGGGGTATGCTACAGTGTTGATTTGTAGAGCCATGTCATCTGCTGGTGTTGGTCCACTGAGCTTTATTAACTCCAGATTCAACACAGCCATCTACCAGGACATTTTGGAACACTTCATGCTTCTTTCAGCAGACGAGCTTTATGGATAGGCTGAGTTCATTTTCCAGCAGGACTTGACACATGCCCCCACTGCCAAAAGTACTAAAACCTGGTTCAATGACCATGGGATTACTGTGCTTGATTGGCCAGCAAACTCGCCTGACCTGAACCCCACAGAGAATCTATGAAGCATTGCCAAGAGAAAGATGAGACATGAGACCGAAAAATGCAGAAGGGCTGAAGGCCGCTATTGAAACATGGTCTTCCATAACACCTCAGCAGTGCCACAGGCTGATAGCATCCATGCCACGCCGCATTAAGGCAGTAACTGATGCAAAAGGGGCCCAAAATCAAGTACTGAGTACATATGCATGATTATACTTTTCAGAGGTCCAAAATTTTTCAATTTCATGTAATATTCCAATGTTTGTAGATTTTGAATTGGGGTTTTCATAAGCTGTAAGCCATAATCATCAAAATTATAACAAATAAAGGCATGAAATAGCTCACTTTGCACGTAATGAGTCTGAAAGGCTGTTACCCTTATGACCCAATCTCAGGGCTGGATGAATGTTGGAGATTCTCAATTATTCAGGTCATGATAATACTTTGAAGGTTGAAGTAAGTATAGACAGCACAAAGGAGGTCAAAGTCGGAGAGGGACACAATCGGCATACGGACACCCCAGGTTGAACTTTCAGGAGATATCCCAGGGATTGTAATAACCAGCACCTAAGGTCTACCACACTGTCATTCTGTTTGACCTCGGAGTGTCTGTCAAACTTTGAAAGGTTTTTGACAAACACAATATTTCTGTTTATTTCAGGCCCAATAACTCACAAAGATAAGAACTGATGCATCTTAAAGATTTTATGAGCATTGACCTCTACATCGGTGATACTAAATAACCTTACAACATACATATTCCTCAGCATAGAAGGGGCCACTGATTCTAGTCAATATCCAGCATATAAATACCTATTATAAATAAATGTGTTTCTGGACTGTGAAAAAAGTTTTTTTAAAGCCTCTTCACTTTCTGTCAATGTGAAGAGGTTTGTAAATTGCAGGGTGACTGACTCAGCGACAAAAGTAGTCAACAAGCTATCAGAAAGTTGTGGATTCGACTCTAGCCTCCTCCACTTGCCATGCGTTGATGCACACTTGTGCAAGGCACAGGACCCTAGTATCCTACCAATCTGTGGGCCCTCAAGTGTGAAAGAGCTTTGAGTGTTCAGTATGACTAAAGGGGTTCAGTTCATTTACCATTTACAGAGGGATACGTTTGACACATCATTTGCCTCCTATTTACAATGGAGGGTTGTCATGTTTTAAAGATTGAGAATTAAAGAACATGCCTGTTTTGGGTGTTGAGTGTCAGGGCAAGGACATTTCTGTTGGGCCCAAATGTTTCCACTGAGATATGAGTGAATGTTAGCCATGCTTGCTATAGCACTGGTAAAGTTACACCGTTCAAAGTAGTACACATTGATCTTTGGCTGCAAAAGCACAAATGTTGAAAACAAAATTGGTGTTACATGAAATACATCCTGAAATCCACACCTTCACCATCCAGTCTTACAGGTCTACTTGTTTGTCCTTTTGCTGGACTCGTAATAGTTCAGGATTTGGTTTCCCTTCATGAAGAAGTTGTTCTTTTACCTAAATTTGATACTTTGATATTATTGTAGCTTTTTTATTTGAATGAAGTCTTGTTATTGATAAGCTTTAATAAAACTTATTTCGTTCAATTAAGGAAGATGTGAGTTAGCTGTATTCATCTCTGGATGATTTAGTTGAAGAATCGAGGCAGGGCAGGTGCATGCTCATCTAAGGACCAGTTAGGTAGGCAGGAAAAGACAACGTATTGCTGGTCACACATAATACAAATGACATCAACAAGACCACAATTGTGGTTTTGTCCATAGCTTTCTTTCGGTTCTATACAGAAAGGTTTTCATCACCGATGGATTACGTACAATCCATAATGTGAGATAATTGGTTTGTGTCCCAATTAGATACCCCATTGACGCACCTCAGTTAAGATTATCTAAACATTGTTGTTGAACAATATGCACCAAGAGAACCATACTCCCTGTCTACATACCTGTGTGTGAGAGTAAGAACTGATAAGCTTGCCACGGTACCTTATCTACTGAATGCCCCGTACTGTCAGGTCTGAACCAGCTGGGTGTATTTATCTAAAACACATATTTTTGTCCCCTTAAACTGGCACTTTATATCTCTCTCACAGGTGTCCAGACCCCCCTCTGAATGACAGTTTTTCTACCTCGACATTAATATCTGGTAGAGTTCTACCTTGACTTTAGGAAGGCAATGAAACATAAAAGAAAGCTGGTTACGTCTTTGAATGTAAATGAACTTTTTACACTTCCTCAAAAAATAAACAATGTTACAACGGACAATGGAGAAACACAGCTATGCCTGACCTGAATGTTCACACAAAACACTTGGCTAAAAGAGTTTTATTTACAAGCACATTTTGTACGTTTTCAGAATTATTCTACTTTGTTGCACATTTCTTTGAATATGATTATGCCGTTTTTCACTGTATAGTATTTTTTTTCTTGTAAATCTGCTCTTACTATACAGTCTCTTTCTCTCACTTTTTGCTATTATATTTTAGCTTGTTTAAATCTGCACGCATCCATTTGCCTCTCTTTTTGCTAGTGGTACACCTGAATTTCCCCTCTGAGATACAATAAAAGATCTTTCCATTCTATGCATAGTATTTTCTTAAAGCTGTGGAGGCCACATGGCTCGTGAGCCATGATTTATTCTTTAGCAAGTTGTGCAAACCCCCCAAAAAAGGAAATTAATAGTAGTAAATGTTTTATGAAAAGCCAGGAGTAGGCAGTCCTTCTGATGACCTCATGTCTGTGGCAAAATGCTACAAGTACATATGGTATTCAAGCAGAACTGACAACAGAAGTGTGGCTTTGTGTTAAAAAACAAAACAATGTGTCACTTGGTAAGCCTCCTTGGTGTCTAGGAAACAAAGTATGTGACACAGTGGAACGGTAATGCAATTAAGTTGACCTCTTCCCTTGTGTTTTCTAGCGCTTGAAGATTAAAATGGCCACTTATTGACTAGAGCAGCACTTTGGCTCTGAGGTTCACAACCTACAATTAGAGACAAGAAGTAGGGAACCATTATGAAACTCTCCATAATGTCATTGGTTCTCCCCAAAGGGCCCATGTTACTGAAACTTCACTTTCAGCAGGCAGGAAAATGTGCTCTCTGAAATCCAACACTGACGATACACAGTAGGATAAGATGAAATATGTGAGGAGATCTGCTGTAACTAGATAAAAATTATCAACTGCTATAGACGATGAATTAATCTTCTGTAATCAGTAAATAATTTCATACTTCTAGTTCTTCTGCCATATATTGGAGGCCAGACCTGACAGTTTCTTTGTTAATTTTAAACCTATATGACAAACTATTACCAACTTTAAATTACTTTACTTCCCTTATCTTAAATAATCTGTTATTCAAAAACCAAGAAACTCCTTTTACTCCTATTTACTCCTATTAATAAGCCTAAGAAGATTGTTTTTATGGTTATTTATTAGAAAAAACACTGTAGTAAATTTGAATAGTTTACTGATAGTTAAAGATCAAGCTATCTGCTCTTAATGATGGCATTACATAATTTTAACTAGAATGATTAAGAAGAGGCAGCTGGAGAGGCTAGACTGGAACAAAGCTGCAGGTCCTAGTGGTGTCACACCCAGAGTCCCGAAGGCCTGTGCAGAGCAGCTCTGTTGGATTCTGCAGCACAGTCAACATTAGCCTAACCCAGAAGAAGGTTTCAGTGTTGTTGAAGATATCGAGCCTTGTTCTGGCTCCAAAGAAAACTCATCATTCCTCAGAGACTGTTTTCCAGACATCCCACATTCTGAAAGTCACAAAGAGGCTCCTGTTGGCCCACCTGAGTAAGCAAACAAGCACAAATCAGAGCAGAAACCACAGTCTGTCAGGGCAATCAGTTCTGACTGACTCAGTCGAGTCTAGTTTCTTTGACTAAAGCTTTCTGAAGACCTCATTTAGACTGGGGCTTACACTTCCTCCTGGACTACGTCAACAGAGAACGATCAACCAATATCATACTTTCCAGCCAATGAGCCAAAGGGAGTCTGAGATTAGTTGATCTGTGATTTCTGAACTTAACAAATGGGCAACTTTCACCAAAAGATTTTCCTTTGTGAACCAAACACTGTCTGGTAAGAGCCACATTGAAAGAGAAGAAGGTGATTGATGTCATGACCCCGTGCTGTCCTTTATAAGGGCTTACTTTATAGCTGGAGATCATTTTATATGAACAGAATGATACAACGGCAGCTTTGAATGTCAGGAAAACATAAATATTATAAGAGACTGGCTCAAGTTAGTGTTAGTTTGCTATAATGGTTTTGTTCTAAATTTAAATTATGTATTTGTAAAAACTTGGCTTTTTGTAAAATATTTTATTTTGTATGTGCTTTTGCTATACATATTAAATTATGACTGGAATAGCAGTCTAGCAATCTCAGTGAGAGCTAAAACAAAGCCTCTGTGGCTCATGTAAAAACCATGATTCGCTCAAACATGCCACTTTTCAACGTTCTGCTCGCTCATACAGAGGAAACAGAGGAAGAGCTCCTGTCAGAAAATAAAATGCAAAACAACAAATGGTTCCACATCTTCTATTTTACCTCAGCCGAAGTCACGCATGAGCGCTGAAGCAGAATCTGTCAGGTGGTAAAGGGGGCTGGTAGTGGTGTTGAGGGGGGATTATAGCTGTGTTTGTCTGATAACATGTTGGTCAAGAGATTCTCTCCTCCTTCAGGGGTATCAAAGGAAAGTGGTCAAATTGTGTAAATCCTCTTCACACAAAGTGCTGTCTTTAAATTCACCTCAAAATCGCACACTTCACAGAAGGTAGCAGTTCACACTCAAAGTACATTGAAACGGAGCAAAAAGCTTTTGTGACATTTCATGTCCATGAGCGGTCTGCGTATTTCTAGCTGGACATGCTGTAGGTGGGCATTATCTAAGACTCTGCTGTATAAGTGGTCTCTTTGCTGTAACTGGCGAACATTTGACTCTTTCTATAGAGTGCCAAGCTGCTTCAAGGGTAAAACACTGCAGATCATGTATTTCGGCTCTGACCTCTGCATCACTGGCACACTCTTTTCTTCCCACATTAGTGGGATGACTTGTTGTCCTTGACTGGTGAGGCAGAGTATCAAACTGTAATATGCTTAAGTTTAGAAAAAGTTTGCTGAAAGAGAACACACCAGTGTGAACTTTGAGAAGTGCTGTTGCTAATCCCTAAGGAGGCTCTAAGTTGAAGTGAAGGATTTTTTTCAAGATACACAGCTTTCACTGAGTCGAGTGTGGTTTCTTAAAATAATTCCTGCAGCAGTTATGTGGAGTAATTTTGGTGAAATGTTCAGACATTTGGTATTCTCTCTAATTCATGCACACCCCTCATCGCTTGAGCAAAATAGGTGGTTCTGCCCTCCAAAAACATCAGTCAGATGTAATATTGGTCAAATATTATTTGATACAGTATAACCCTCACACACACAGTGCCCTGTTAATTTATTCCTACCCTTTGAGCTTTGTTCATGTTTGATCATGTGGCAACCAGAAATTATACATGGCTTTCAAAAATGCTTATAAATAAAATTATGGGGCACCATATGTGAAAAAGACATGAAGAGGCTATAATCCCCAACGAATCTGTCCAGACTTCGATTCTCGATCCCAGGCCATTTAATGCATATCTTTCCTCTCTCTCTCTCTCTGCCCTTCTTCCAGTGCTCTAGCTTTGTTACCCTAATGTTGACAGACATCAGCACTTCCACTTCTCTAACTGTGTTACCAGCATACTCTCCTTTATAATAGGGAGCTATGCAGTGGTTGTGAAAGCCTTATTATGCTCAACATAATCAGTCATGTTGGTTTAGATACACTAAAGAAATATAGGTGTCTAAAAGTTACCCCAAGATCAAGCTACTGTCTTGCTTCTTAAACTCTTGAAGTCGGTGTACTGTTTTCCCACAAAATGTAATTTTGCCTAGAAATGGTTGCTTAAATCTAATGGTACACGTTGTGGATGAAAGGAAGTTAAGATACTCAGACGGCAACTCCAGTCAAGTGTTCTCACGTTCATTTAGCTCAGACACGGAGGGAAAAGGGTTGTTGGTGTAGCCAATTATCTTTGGTTAAAAACCAGGAAGATTAGCAGACAAAAGTTTATATTTTATTTAATAAGGTGAGCCAGAGGTATCAATTTATATTTTGCGCTGATATTTTTTTTTTAACTATAGAAAAAAAGAATCCTTTTTTTTATTCACCAAAATGACTTTCAGACGGTGGTGTTAAAATGCTATGCTATCAATCATGTATAATGCGTGTACAGTTTTGGGGATGAGTCAAAAGGCTCTTTTGTATTAGAAAAGTTCTCTTTAAAAAACTCTCTCCCCTAGTGATTTATCATCTTGAGACCAGTTGTGCCCCATTTTGGACATCTACAATGTCAAATAACAAAGAAAACTTCATTAGCACAATACGCCTTAGTGGTCACAAACAAAATCACCTTGAGACAGCAGTTAAATTTAATTATTGGGTTTGCTCATCGTGATTTCAAGGTCAACAAGCCAATAATTTGAAGCTTTCATGACATCACATTGAGGGGGCATTTTTATATTACCATGTTTTGGTAATATATGACTTCTTTCAAGGTTGGCTTGGTGTTGAAATCATGACTTTATACCTCCTAATGCACACTTTGTTAGTGATACATGACCATCTCTTAACCTCTTGTTCTCATGTTCTCCCAGGTAACATCCTCATCTCAGAGATCCTGATAACTCCCAATGATGTCTGGAAACGCCTTTTTATTGTGTTAAGCTGTTAGTTTGTGAGTACAGGCAATGATTCATGAAATATCTTTTTGACTAAGACATATTTCCTATTCAGTAAATGGGAGGTAAGCTCACTAAAGGTGCCAAATGAACAATACTGAACCATTAACAAGATGGCACCCAGCTGTTTTTTGTAAATGTAATGCTTTTTATTTTGTTTATCAGTTCAGAGTGTGCATGATTTAGAAAATAAATAATATTTGGGGGTATTTGCTCTTCATACAGAAAAAAATCCACCTGATAGGAAGAATGAAAAAAAGACAAGAGTGCATGTCAAACAGGATTAGTTTTTAGTCCGTCTGTATTTGTTTTTTCCCTTAACAGGCTAAAGAATTACCATAGCCGTCTGCCTTTGTTCTTTGGATAAACTGCAAGACATGCAATGCGTGTCCAGCACCTCAAGAGGCTCTTGTGAATAAGACATCACCCTGGAAAAAAGTGAGGAAAGCAAATAGAGTGCTGCCTGAGTTGTCCCCTGGGCTCAGGTCTCATAGGAAATCTCAGCGAGCCAGTGTCTGTCTTGCCTGCAGGTTTTTCACATCTCTGAGGATGAAAACATCAGGCCATTTTTTACCTGCCATCAGCTTTGTACTGTCACAGACTTGTTTACTGGGACATAATCTTTGATTTGGGATTGACACTATCCAAACTGCTGTCAGCCCAGGATACACTGAAAGATGTCAGCAGTGTATGAGCCTCACTTTAAGCAAACTTAGGCAGTCTTTTGACTTGTGGTGTTCACTGACACACATTAAAAGTTTATGTTTAAAAATATATATTCTCAGGCCGTTTTTATTGATTTTTAACTAGCCAGTACGAAGGCAAAGTGAAAGTTTATATTACATGAAATTCTTGGATTCACAAAGTAATGAACCTTGAGATTACTTTCTTGACTCCTGTTTTTTTTTACCATAAAAAGTTAACTTTAAATGTCCCTGCAGTCTGCCACTTTCAAGACTTTTTAATTGTTCTCCTTTCTTACATTTGCAGCCTTTTGTGGTTTGCTGCTATAACAATTTAAAGAAACTTATTTTAAATGAATTAAAAAAATATTCTTTAAACCCTGAATTAAGTTTAAATTGGCTTATTATTTTCAGGGCTCAGTTTTCTTGCTGCTTTTAAAGGGGAATGATATGACACATAAAGCTTTTTTAATTATTTTAATGAAAGTCAACTGATTGAGGTGATTATAATTTTGGATATCCCAATCAAACCTGCACAGATTTCTCTAATAGGACTCTGGCAGTGATATGAATCTTATTGCTGAGGGTTATGTTTACCATGGATAACAGTGTACTCCACACTTATTAAAATGTGGAAGAAGCCTAAAAAATAACGATTTTGTCACAGGTGGAGTAATCTCATTCAATTTTCTTTAGAAAGAACCAACCTTTATTGTGAATTACATACTGATACAGAAGTAGGCTATGCTTATTGGAGTAAAAAAACAGCAAAAATAAAGATCACAACTTTGTTGCCTTTTTGTCAAAACAAAAACTAAATTTAGTAGAATAAGTGTCAAAGACCTTCTCAAAGCACTGGTAGGGTGCATGTTTAATGGGTCTGACTCCAACTCCATAGAAGAACCAACTCCATGGTGGCTCTGTAATAATGCTGCTGGTTGGAGCCAGCAGCTTGATCGAGCAAAACAGGCCAGTGGTTAAGCCTGCAACCCCTTTCCTCTTTGTTGCACGTCCAAAATATAGGTCATGTAGAGTGCAGTTACTCAATGTGAGTGGTATTGGTGTTTGAGCAATGGTTTGATAAATCCAGACCTGTGCAATCACAATCAACCGTTGTTAACATTTTGTCCAAGATAACGTCTAATGATTGCACTCTACACCAGCCCAAGGAACATATAAAATAAATACATTAACATAAATAAATTACATGAATGGCATAGTTTTTGTGTTTTTTTCTTAATTTCTCATTTTCCAAGAAAAACAATATTTCATTAGCTCATAGGAATAAAAGCCAAAATTGTATTTTTATATTACAGTTAATATAAACTTAAGTTGGGCAACATTATGTCAGATCATGAAGGATTTGAATACATGCACAAACTGCTAAAGCAGTGAGATTGTTGGATTGTCCATAGTGTACATTCTATGCTCTTGCTTTGATACATCTGCTTAATTTTCTTCCTTTTTCTCCAGTTTCATTAATCATTTTATGTTGCAGGGACAAAATGACTACTGGTCTTAATGATTACTTTGGTAAAATGTATCATTAAGATATTGTCTCAAAGTGTAAAAGTTAAATTAACATGAAAACCCTATTCAGTTGCTGTCTTGTTAAAAGTCTAATTGCCCTTCGAATGCATAATCTTATATGGTCTCCTCAGACACAAGCAGAAGGCAGTGAAATTATAGCAGAGATATTACAAAAGGCAAAGAACATAAAATGTTAAATGTAGCAGTGCTTTGGAGATAACTGTGCAACGAATGCCTGTTTGAAGATTTTTGTCCTCTTCACATGCAGAAGGTAACATGTGGTTAATGCTAAGTAAGTAAACACTGAACTGAATGTTTCCTCTCGTCAGAACTGTTCAGGTCTGAGTTACCAGGTGACTTTGAACCCATTCATTCCCTAAGTAAATGCATCGAGCAAATCAATGGATGGATGTGCCATAACTTTCTCCAGCTGAACAGAAACAAAACAGAAGTAATTACTTTTGAACCTAAAGAGGAGCGATCAATAGTCAGCACATAGCTTCAATTAATACAGCTAGAAAATACCGATCAGGCCCGAAATCTAGGTGTAGCAATGGATTCAGACCTGAACCTCCAGGATCACATATCACCTGAAGAACATTTCTAGGATTAAAGGACTGATGTTGCAACTGGACCTAGAAAAACTCATCCATGCGTTTATTTTTTGTCGTATTGATTACTGTAATTGTGTCCTCACAGGTCCGGCTAAAAAGTCAATAAGACAGCTGCAGCTGATCCAGAATGCTGCTGCTTGTGTCCTCACTAGAACCAGGAAAGTAGAGCACATCACCCCAGTTCTAAAGTCCTTACACTGGCTCCCTGTAGCTCAGAGAATAGACTTCAAAATACTTTTACTGGTTTATAAATCATTGAATGGCTTAGCACCAAAGTATGCTGAAGATCTACTGTCACTATACCAAACTCCAGACCATTCAGGTCCTCTAATTGCAGTCTACTCAATATCCCTAGAATCGGAACCAAACACGGAGAAGCAGCTTTCAGTTTCTATGCTCCTCTATCCTGGAACAGACTTCCAGACAACTGCAAGGCTGCTAAAACACAGTTCTTTTAAATCACAACTAAAAACGTATCTGTTTAGAGCTGCCTTTGAGTAATGGTTTGATGTATCATATGTTTTGTGTATGCTTCATGCTTTATTGCCGTTTTTACTTTAAATGCTTTGTCTGTGTTTTACTGCTATTTTTATTTTATCCCCTAACCATTCAACCACCTTGAATTACCTTGTTGTTGAAAGTGTGCTATACAAATACAATTGCGTGGCCTTGCTTATCCATCCTACCATTTTCTGTACCCGTCCATCCTAATGCAGGGTTGCGGAGGGGCTGGTGCATATCTCCAGCGGTCAAGGTGCGAGAAGCGGGGTACACCCTGGACAGGTCGCCAGTCCATCGCAGGGCAACACAGAGACATACAGGACAAACAACCATACACGCACACACTCATACCTAAGGGCAATTTATAGAGACCTATTCACCTAACAGTCATGTTTTTTGGACTCTGGGAGGAAGCTGGAGTACCCAGAGAGAACCCACGCATGCACAGGGAGAACATGTAAACTCCATGCAGAAAGACCCCAGGCTGGGATTTGAACCCATTGTTGCTGCAAGGCAACAGTGCTACCAACTGCGCCACTGTGCAGCCCTTGCCTTGTCTAATAAAGCTAATTTAAGTAGTTTGACGATGGGTAGCTGAACCTTCTCACAGGTGATCAATTTGAGATTTGGTTTAATATGAGAGCATTTGACTTTAGTTTTTTGTTTTCTGCTGCTTATAAGGACTTGAATACTCTCAGGGAGGCCAGGGAACTTCTGGGAGACAATGGGAGAGTAGTTACTGTCCGGTTCCCTTCTATATCAGATGTCTGTTATTACCAGTTGGGGCATGGGCGGAATACATTCGGTGTTAGTCCAAGAGGCCTGATGTAGTCCATGTTTCGGTGTTAGTTGTGTCCCAATTCTAATTTGTGCTTTTTGTCTATCTGAGAAATGTTTAAACAGAGAATCTTTAGGCATGGATGATGAGTCGGATGACATCAGAATACTTGAAGGATGCTGTGGTGAGCGCTGTACGTCTGCTGGTGCGGTAGGAAGTGTTTGTTCTCTGTCAATCTCTGCAGTCAGGTTACCTTACGTACTCAGCCGAGAGCCTCGCCCGTGCAGAGCTCCCCCCCAAATTTATTAAGCATGATGGTATGTTAAATATTTATTTATTTCAATTATAAATAGTTAAATAATCCCCTAACGTCAGTTCTCTCTGGAGGAATGGGCCAAAATTCAAGGCAACTATTGCTAGAACCTTGTGGAAGGAAAACATGTTGCCCATGTCACACTGTTTTAAAAATGAATTCTCCACTTTGGATAAAATATTGTTATGTATTTTTCTTTAAGAAACCTAATGAAGGCTTATTTTTGCCAAAATAGTTTTTATAGTTTAATTCATAAAAAAAGTGCTATTTTTGCCATACCAATCACCCCTAATCTTTACAAAAACTGAAATCCCTCATGTCTCCCAAAACTATAGCACCGATGGCAAAATAAGAGTGACTTCTTAACTTCTACATGGTGGAAATAAAAAATTTTGAGCCAGAATGTCATTTATTTTACTCACTATGAACTGTGAAGGTTTAAAGTGAACTTAGAGTTCTCAGCATTTTTTACATTGTAAAACAAAAATAGATTACACAAATAATTCTCAGAAACCACCCAATCAGAATTGTAAAACACAAGCACAGCTGCCAAGGCTCTGAGCCAGGGATGAATAAGTCGGGTTCAAGTAGAACTTCCCACATTTCTGAGGAGGCACTTCATGAGGGCATTGAGGTTTTAGTACAATTATTTCAAACTTCACTCTTGAAGGCATGAAAAGGAGAGCATGTGCAATGGAAAAGATAAGCAGTAGGATCAACATTGTAAAATTGTGTAGAAAAGGGTCCATTGTAGCTTTTGATACATAGCCTTATACATGTGAGGAAATATGATCAATTACAAAACAAACAGCTGGACTGTGTCTCACTTTCTAGTATTATAACCCTGGACATTCTTGTTAAGGATTTTTTTTGTGAGCTGAATACATGGTTTCAACAGTTGGTGCAAGTTGTCCAGATCCTAAGACAGCGAAAAAGCCCCAGACCACCACACTGCCACCACTGTGTTAGTATGACATTTTATTTTCTAAATGTTGATTTTACAGTACACCAGATGTATTAACTGGTGGCTGATGTTATCTAAGGGTGCTTGTGTCTGTGCAGTGTAACCCCTTTGTCCAAGGCATATTTATCCCAAAGGAGACAGAGACTTTTAGTGTGTATACATGCATATTTAAATTGACCCTTCATTTAAGTGTACATTGTTAGTAAAAAATTGAATCATTGAATAAAGTGGCATTCTTGTTGGACTATAGTGTCACACAAATAGTAAACAATTGCTGGCGGCATTGAAACAGACAGTGCAAAAGCAGAATATACACAATGAGTGGAGAATTGGACGTTTCATACAGACTGTACTGTTTTTATTGTGTAACACATGCTGTTTCTGCTGTGCTGTTGGCGTACTGGTTGTTATTCCAGCTCCAGGTCTTATCACTCAAGGGAAATCCCAGGCTAGTAATAGCTTGATTTAGCCTGAATGTCGTTTACATACAGAGAGATTTGGGGGTTTTCAATTATCGGTCTTAGCTTGATAGGAGTAGGCGAGTTCGCATGCATTTCTAAAGTCTGAATTTAGTCAGACTAAGGCAACATTTCCGTTTTCTCTTATTGCATGTAAACCCCCTGACTGACTTTAAATGGACTAAACAACATCAGGTCTGAAAACACCCTTAGAGATCTTTTTTACCTACTAAAATGACTTTTTATATTTAATTAGGTTGTCAATCTGTAAGGGGGCAACAGCTTTTTAACGGAACGGTACATCCGATTAATTGATTTATACGGTGAGTAAATAGAGCAAACTTGTATCCATTCCCTGTAAGTGCTTGTAGCAAATTGAAAACATAAATCATCATCTCTCCTAAGCTTCTAATTACATTTTCAGAGTACAGTGTTGGACAGTAGTCCACGTCGGTAAGAAGCCAGCTGTAGAGATTTCCCTGTGGCCTTTGTATCTAGAGAAGGATCGAAGGGGTGTGAGGCAATGTTAAGAAAATCATGTGGTGGCACACTGAGCTCACAAAACACTTGTCTAAGACATGAGAAATGTTTGGACACCTCTTGATGCTTTACCAACACAACCTTCATGGACCTGAAAAGCTTCTGTATATTACCCTGAATGTGTTCTTGTCCCAACTACGGCTGTCTTGTAAACAAGATGTACAATGATAACACGAACTCCATCCAGTAAATATGTATGTACTTCTGCTATATTTGTAGAAGTTTTTAGTTGCTTTTGTTTGAGGATGAAGCTGCAGTCCAGTTCAAGCAGCGACATTAAAGCAATCTTTCGCTGTCAGTAACTTCTCCTTCCCCATTGGAAAGCCTGCTGGATCTGTTTCACAGAAACTGACAGGAGGCAGTCAGCGCTGATACCAGATCTTAGAAGTGAAAACGATGGCCTGAATACAGAGTGACTTCAAGTGAAGTCTGTGAGGATGGGTAGGTCTGAAGAGACTCTGTTAGATTCATCTCCCTTGGGGGGTTAAAGGTCAGTCCCTCAGGGTTATCACACAGACTACCTGTGCAACTTCCTCTGTCAGAAAGCTTCAGTTAGCAATCTATTGCTTCGGAGAGAATCACTAGAAAACAAATTTTACTTCCAAATAAATGTATATATCATTCAAATTTCAATGCTAATAATCAGTTAAACAGAGCAACGTTGCTAAAAATCTTTGAGTTGCAGCTGAAGAAAACGACAATAAACAATTGAAATTACTACAATACAAAGTTATACGGCTTGATAAAAAGCCTTTTATTTTCCTCCACTGTAAAATACTAATGGAGAAATCATTGAGGACATCATGCATTTTAGGGTCTCATACTAGATAAATCTATTTTCTTATCACCTTTATTTGTTGTGTTTAACATATTTTCAGGCATGCGTGATTAAATTTACAGATCATTTTCTCTTGAAAATGAACAAACAAATCTTTTGTCACAGCTTTTAATGGTGCCAAAAAACACCTCATGAAATATGAAATATATTATGCTGCCTCTTGAAAGTGTAATTATACTCAATCATAATTTATTTGTGGAGAAAGTTTCAGGTTGTTTGTTTTTCCCTAAGAATAATGTCCTTTATTTAACTAAATAAAAACAAATGGCTATACAAAAATATTGAGTCAACATTTTTACTGGCAGTGATAATGTTTCTTCAGAAGTTTACCACTTAGAAAGCTCTGTCTGCTGGGGTCCAGCTGTAGCTTTTTAACAGACAGGAGGGCACACTGTGTGCGTCGTCAAGACCAATTGTCATACTTAAAAAACGTTGCAATATTAGCCAAACTATTGCCAATCCAATAATATCAGTCAAGCTCCATCAAACGTGCTGCACTGATAACCATCTGGCAACTTTGGCATGCTCACTTTGATTTCTACATTAAACAGAAATGGGCAGAACTCTTGAATTTATTTACACTGGACTCCTCTGTATTTGCAGATTCTTTCGCAGAGCATATCTAAAATGTTTAACATAAAATGCAGCTTGGGAAGCTGAAATAATTATATTATGCATAATGTTGATTGATCCACTATTGGCTTGGGGTTACAATGCAGCCAATCCAGGAGTGTTATTCATTTTCTTTGGCACTGATTGGATGTACTCCAAAGAGCAGAAATAAGGAAGACTGTAGATCATAGCTTCTGCGTTAGTTCAAATATGGTTGTCGCTGTGTGTATTAATGCATATTAAGGAGAGGTTGCGCTACAAATTGTTGTTGTCTGTCATGTTGACTGACGGGTTCCAGAAAATCTGGTCATAATGTATTTTTACCCATCAAAAATGAAAAATGGTATCAAAGACATATTTAGTAGTATTTATTATTTTATTTCAATATTCAATCCGAACAAACTGAACAGAGAATCCACATCGTGCCATCACATATCGAGCAGTTTAATAGGCTACATGTATTAATTATGAACATTTCACCTGCTGTAGGCTGAACGCTGCGCATGGAGCTGAATCTACGCTCTTTTGCCACACTGGAGACTGGAATTCTGATCGCCAATTCAGCCATAGTTTTCAAATCAGGGAACATCTCTCCAGTGGCGGGCCCTCATGGCCTGCAAGGCCTTCTGTCCTGGCCTAAAAAAATATATCTGAATCACAGATTAAATTATATTTTTTCCATCAATACTTATTAAATAATTCCAAATGATCTGTCTGCTTCCTTTCATGGCTTTTCCGATGGTTGTGCTGCTTCCAGACATGTATTTTCATATTAAAGCATTTAAGCAATCACATTTCGGTCATTATTTGTTGCCAGGCAGGGTCAAAGTCAAAGAAGTCTGCCTGGAGGCCTACACAGTCCGTTCTGCAGGCCCTCTAACACAAAATAAGTGTTGATTTAACTTTTGCTTCAACTGATCAGATTTTGAGTTGGTGTCACCAGAGCCCTCTAGCAGGCGTACAACGACATCACCATATTCAGACCCGTTGATTGGACAATCAGAGAGCATACTAGCCAAAGCTGGGAGGCTGAATCTAGTTGTGTTGGTGTTATTAGCTATAAGCTATTAGCCCACAATGGCTGAGGGAGGAGAATAAATAGATTTGGTGGCAGATCTACTGTCAAGGCCATTTGCAAGATGAACTTTTCAAGAAAAGCTGAACATTGTTAGGAAAGGTCGGACAAATCCAAAGCTAGTCAGCCTTTCACAACCAGGACCTAGATTTGTCAGCCATTTTCACTTTTCACCTTCTTTGGTGAGTAAAATGTTGCTGTTATCCTAAACAATATTGCAAGTTTGTGAGGTTATTATTGATGTTTTTTATGCCTGTCGCGGCTGTAGCTGCAGCAGAAGTAGACTTGTTCACTCCTGGTTTGTTTATTCAGTAAAGGCATTTATTGTGAAGTTATCTATCTGCGATGCAAAAGCTCTTTAAACTGTATTACTGCATAATAAGATGTTTTTTAAATAAAATAGTTATTATGGGTGGATTGATTCAGACAGAGCACTACTGAAGGCCTTGGTGTGAACGGCACGGTCCACCACTGCATCTCTCCAATTGAAGTGATCAAAATTCGGCAGGACTTTCTGAACGAAGGCTTTTCTGATCGCTTCAGCAGGAGGAAATGCCACAGCATGTGCTCCCTCTGCATCAGTGACCAAGCTACAGCATTCTGTCACAGATTGAATTCAATTCAGTTTATTTATATAGCGCCGATTCACAACCGATGTCATCTCAAGGCATTAACTAAAAGATCTGCCTCCCATTCTACTTTTAGAAATCCTAGGAACCACCACAGAAGCGCTACATGCCTCCATAACTCTTTTTCGTGCAGTCAGCTTGCAGATAGCAAGATCTATTGAGTACGGTGTCCAGGTCTGGGATGTTGCTCAAATGCTCTCTCATGTGAATCTTTTTTTGATTGAGTGAGTTACCTGTACTCTGTGCGTAAAGTTAAAAATATCTGCACATTTGCACCAAGTGTTCAGGGGTGTAAATTGCAATCTGTCAAAAATGACCAATGACCTTCAGATTTTTTTCCTTTGCCGTTTAAAAATGATGGTCAAATATGGACAATATTTGGTATACCCAACCCCTGATATTTAGTTATATTTGGTGTTTGAACTATTAAAATAGGCAGTTATACGCGTTTTTGGAGGAGGTCTTAAGTATTTGTGGATTTTAGCTATTTGCGGATGGTTGTAGTCCCTACCCTTCATGAAAACTGGGTGTTCACTGTACAAAATTGCTAAAAGAGTGAACTAAGCTTCACTCATTAACCAGATTTATGTGATCTCTTCTGTGACATTCTCCTTATGGGTTAAATTGTACAAACATGTATCAGTCGACCTCTAGCCTGGCAATTACCTTCCTCAGCCTAATTTCTTTCTGTGTGCATTTTTGAGGGGCATAAGAGGCAGAGTCCTTGCTTCATGTGCTCTTAAGCTAGTTATAGAACAGAAGAAAACTTATGGTTGAGTGTCATGAAGAGGTTTTATCCTATAATTGGGCCATTTGAACTTGACTGTTTGACATTTATACTCTTCCATCGAGAAACTGAGATTCAGTTTTTCGCAAATCAAAAGCAATAACTTTTTCCTGAGATGAACTCAAAGCAGGAAACTTTGTAAAGTGTGTGGGTGGAAGATTTTATTCTGTTGTGACATTGTGACAGCAAGGAGGGGTTGGAGAAAGTGCTGATCCACTTTCTTCAGATTTAACACAGCGGGATTCAAGCAGATAAACGAATTAAATCATAAACAGAAGGATATTATATTACACTCAAATATGGATTTCAGCTCACTAGACCAGAATTAATGCGAGGGCTAAAGATTAGTTAAGGCTGCATTGGAACAGCCTGGGGTGATGGTTGGAGTTCAGAGTCGTAGATACATGAACATAATTCTGTCATGTCACAGCTCACTGTACCCCGGTTATTATTGTGGCACAAGCCTGGAAACATCAGTTTGCTAAGTTCTCTGCAGATGTCAAAGCTCAGTCACAAGATTAAAGATTGCAATGCAAATTAGTTCACATGAGCGATGGCACAGAGTTGTTATTTACACTGGATTAATAAAAATCATGAAACGCAAGAGTGTTAAAAATAGAGCGTTTTGAAAAGAGTGTTAGAAGGTCAGAAAGTTCATGGGTGGAGTTATTATTTCATGCAAATAATATCAAACATAATGAGAACAAGGGGAATAGTTATGCAGCTAAGCTTGGTGGCTTTAGTAGTGGACACAGATCAGCATGACGCCTTTCAGTCAGAACCAGCATGAATTCTGTGTTATTCTTTAGAAACAGCATCAACTATGAGCATATGAGCATCAGAACTACACTGCAGAGCAATTTAAAAAAGATGGTACGGTCAAATGAATCATGTATTCTTTTACATCACATGGAGGGCTGGAAGAGGCATTATATGTTGGGCAATGTTCTGCTGAGAAGTATAATGTCCTACCCTTCATGTGGCCTCCTTTGGCCTCTTATGGCTGGAAAAAGGGAGGCAAAAATTGTTCAGGAATAGTGAAGAACTGGTTTCAGGTATTTATTTAGCCTCCAGATAAAGCATCAATATATCTGTAGGATGGACTGGACAAACGAGTCTGATGCATGAAGGACCCACCCAGCAGCTTGCAGGACTTTAAGGATCTACTCCCAACATCTTGGTGGCAGCTACAATAGACACACTCTGTATGAAAGATTAGTTCTCACAGTTTTGCATTTAACCTTTATTTGATTGAATTCTGGCTTTTAAAGCCATGAAAG
Organism: Valencia hispanica; assembly: GCA_963556495.2. Classification (NCBI taxonomy): domain Eukaryota; kingdom Metazoa; phylum Chordata; class Actinopteri; order Cyprinodontiformes; family Valenciidae; genus Valencia; species Valencia hispanica. Next base: position 43,730,859 of record OY747702.1, on the reverse strand, counting down.
ACTACATCAGCTCTTGTTTTATCCCTAAGCTGATTCTAAATCGGTTTCAGAGATGCTTCTGTTATTAAAATCTCTTCCTTCCTCAATGTATCCTCGTGTGCTTTACATACTAAAACCTGGATTAAGTGAGAAGCTTGTCTACAATTGGTTTTGCCTGCATACACTGCAGGAGTGGCATTGGTCATGTCATCAAAGATGAATGTTTAAAGATCTCATGACACGAAGCTGGCTTCATGTAAATGTGTTATGACATAATGCATCTTGTCAAAGTATGTGGTTGTGTAAATTTATGAGCCGAACAGACTTGATTTTATGCGATAATTAGAGTTTCAAAAATGTTAGCTTAACCGCGGCTTCAAAGCTACGTCTCCATGTGACGTCAGCGACAGAACCGCTCAGGCTGGACAGTCCGAAAACTCCGCTGTCAGGCCTGATGGAGGCGCTCATATTTGAAGGCTCTGAAGATTCTTCCTCCAGTTTTAGCCTTGAGATGGTTTTAGAGGTGGAAAATGCAGCCGGTTCTGGTGCTTCTAGAGGTGGTGGGGGCATCGAACCATACAAGTAAGAGCCGTACACAACGACTGAGATGGGAGAAGAAAGCGGGTCAGAGAAGCTAGCGGGAGAAGTGACGTCAGTGAAACACAGGTTGGTAAGGATTAGAAATAACTTAATCGTGGCTTCTTTTCTTTTCAAATAATTAACAAAATTATATAAATGAGCATAATAATATTAACGTGTAGTGATTTTAGTAGTGACCTGAAAAATAAACATTAGCCTACATAATGTAAATATGGTAAATCGGTTTTCAAACTAAAAATAATAAACTAATCCAGACGTACTTATTTATAAGGTCTGAGACTGATATCGGCAAAATAAAATCATATTGTAGGCAAAGATTCAAGGCAAACGACAAGGCGAGTAGCCGAAGACTTACTTCATTAGAATTCTTATTTATGACTATCGTACCAATTTATTACTTTCAGGTGAAACACGTTTATTTAATTTCTTTGTCAGACTCACTAAATAGAGTTTGAATTATTCATAATTATAGCAAAACTGCTCCCGTCTCTCCTGGACAAGGGCGTCAGTTTGTTTTTAAAACTTCTGGGGACAATTATTGATAATTCATATAGCCTATAATTATTCAGCAGTTGGCGACATAGGCTATATTCTTCATTGATTTTAGTTAATATTCAGCCCGAACAATCTGAACAAAGAATCTCCATCGAGCCATCACACATGGAGCAGATGAAAACATGTACTAAATATGAACATTTTACCTGCAGTCTCACTACTTTCTCATGGTCTATAGACGTGAATTGTGCACCTTGTGCGTTAAGGAGTCTGAATGCGCTCCGCTCGCACTTTGCAGACTGGAATAACAAGAGCCACTTCTTTCTCAACTTTCCTCAGCAGGAGGAAAGAGCGTTGCATTGAGTATCCAGGTCGGATGATGATGCTCAGATGCTCTCATAAGAATCGTTTTTGATTGATTCAGTTTCCTAAACTCTGTGCGTAAAGTTGAAAATGATTGTGCGTCTGCATCAAGTGGTCAGTGGCGTAAATTGTAAACTTTCACAATGAAGGACGTCTGTTAGTTCGGGTCCACAGCTGTTTCTGATTATTGTACTGATGAATAGAGGTTGCGTCATAATAAAGTGACAGCAAAAGCTCATCACACGAACACTCTTCAGACGGTATTCCTATTCCTTTTTGTGAATGCACTCTCTACCTGATGGAGTAGTGGGGTAGTTGAGCCGCCCGTCAGAAAGTGAACTTTTGTGTGATGTCCTGCTTCATTTTCTCACTCGATTTTCCTGCCGCACTTTAACAACGGCCTTTACATTTTTCCATTAAGCTACAGTTTTAAAAAAACGATCAAAGACAGAAAATAACACAATCCCCAAGTGAATGTAAATTATATTACAATGAATCATGTTCCTTTTATTTCTTTGAAACATTGTGGGCTACATCTGAAATAAATTTAATGCAGAGATCTCTGTCCAGAAACCAAATATTTTCCACAGTCCCTGGCTTTATCTGCGCTCTCCGTTCCTGAGTCACAAATTCAGTCGCAGAAAAGTCTCTCTCTGGCACCGCAGGATAGCGGGAACATTCGGCTGTCAGCGCAAAGCTGGGGGAATATTCTGCCATGTTCTCTCCACAAACACAATATATCAACACCATTCTCTTTGGGAGTCGTAAACAAACAAAAGTATTAAATGAATTTTTTTTTACATGCAGTAAAGAAACTTCAGCCAAAGCCATAAAATTTGATTTATGTATTTTTCCATCTTGAAACGGGTATAGGCTACCAGCGGCACTGCGGGACTCTGCTCTGAACGTGTTTGCATACGGACTAAAACCTTGACTATCCACTGTAAAGAAAGCTGCAGCATCTGCGCAGAAAGAAACCATGACTTTATAAGAAAGTGCAATGGAGTCATTTAAATAATAGTCCGTTCAGATACTGATTATGTAGAAATTGTGCTGGGAGCACAAGTGGATGTTAGATCTGCGCTGGTAAGAAATTCCGCATCAGGTTTAGAAAATTGGTGGTGACATGTCCCAGAGGTCCACGGCTAAAATGAGCCTATGTTTCTGGAAACACGAGATCTAACTGGGGTATCAGTGGAAGTCGACCTTGTAGGAGTAGCGATGCTGAAGCTGTCAGTGTCAGTGTCGCATCACAGTTCACAAGCACCACCACGGTACCGCCGCCACACGCTGTCACACTCCTGCGGAACACTGTAGGTAGGCCTACAGCTGTCAGCAGCAACACACGCTTGTGTTGAACTAAACAACCCAGTGATTCCTTTATCATAGTAATCAAAACCATTCTGCTCAAAATGTTCCGAACAGAGGAGAGAGGAGAAGGAGGGAGCCCACTACTCACGGTGCGTCTAACCTGTTTCACCCAGTTAGACAGTAACTCTGGGTCTTTGAGAAACTTAAATAAACTGACACCGTCCTTGTGTGTATTTGAGCAAAATCCCCCAACACAACGCGAAGGCATTGCGATCACTTTTCTTTGTCAAAAATAGAAAATAGCGGTCCCAGTCACAGCTGAAAAGCCACTGTCAAATGTGTCAACAAACAGAATGCGTTCTCTCGCTAACGTCACTTCCGGCTTTCTGCTCGTTCAGTGCGCAGTGATACAGTTGTAAAATGCTAGTCACCGCGGCGGTTTTTTGCTCTCAGTAGGATTATGCAAGGCGTGTTTATGACATTGACATAGTCCATTGGGTTCAAATTTCTTTATTTTATGTTATGTTTAAAAATGTCAACTTCGTGTCATGAGGTCTTTAAGGTTAACTTGCAGTGTGCACCAAATCTCATTCACTCACCAGCCCATTGACCAAAAGACAATAGCAGTCATAGAGCATCGTATAGAGAAGTGTGAAGACAAGAATTAAACAGACCATTTAGGACAAAATCGATATTTCATTTTAAAACCATAAATCACACCTTAGCGAGTTATATTTTGAAAAGAGTCTGTCAGTGTCAAAACTCAATCTGATTGTCTGCTTGATCTGGTTGTCTTGAATGAAAAATATTAGTTCACATTGTGTGCCTCGGTAGGCGTTTTCAAAAAATACACCATGGCAACATAATAGGGTAATGTTGCCGGCATGTCTTATGAATGCACCGTGGCGGCATGGCGAGGTGCGAATGTTGCTGCATTCGTGCCGGCTAGCTTGATAGTAATATTGCCGCAACGCTGGAGTTATGAATGAAGATTACGCCTTGCCGCAGCAGAGGGTGATGTCATGATGATCTGTGGAATGTACGCTCGGCCCTGGCCGGCAACAGTATTTAAAATGCAAGTTCATTTAGCATTTCTAAACTGTATCAGCTGAAATTGCAAACTGGAGTAATGCAGAGGTCCAGGGGCTTCTGGCCTTTAGAGCTGAAGACCAGATCGCCAGACAGTTCACGGGGACTGTGAAGGACAGCCACCAGACAGCCACCAGACTGTACTGAAAACCCATTAGCAGTTAACTTTGTAACTTTATAGTTAAAACACATTGGGAATTTTCACAAGTGTACTTGGTATCAGACTACCTTGGGCATAAGGTTTATGATTAGTTTTGAGATCATTTCATCAGTCCCTTGATGTTGTTTTGTGGGCTGAAGATGGTGTCATACCTGTCCACTGATTATAATCTGCTAGTGAGTTGAGTCTGGTGGCGTGGATGATCACGTTTAGATCTTGGGTGGCCAAAAGGAACGCAGCCTTTGGTTGCCGAGGGAAAATCTTATGTCTTGGTGGAAATATGTAGAGGTTATGAGGACAAACGTTTAGTTTGCCTCAAAGAAGTTCTGGAAAACCAGTCTACTCAGAAAGGGAAGAAAAAAAAAAGAAAAAAAAAGAAAGGGAAGAAAAGCACCATCCCTGACAATGTATGTTTTTGGGGGGGGTTTTAAGGGTTGCTTCCGACCCAGACCGAGGATACTGTCGCGGTAAAAAAGATCACTTTATGGGTTTCGTGGTATTCATGGACAGGATCTTGGGGAATAGCCTTGAACAGGAGGTTGTCTTGACTTGGAACTTCAAGGTCACATCTTTGCATTTTGCAGGTAATCTGCCATGACCTTCAGTGTACACTTAAGCAGTTAACAGCCAAGGTGTAACAGGCCTGGTTGAGAGTCAGCTCCATGAAGTCTGAGTCATCTGTTCTCAACCAGAATAATAATAACTTAATTTCAGTTTATTTACATGGTGCATATTCACAAAATGTCATCTCAAAGCAATTTACAAGAAAACATTTCAATTTAATCATGCATTCCAATTAATCATTCAGTTCATTTTTCCAACCATTTAAAAAGTTTTCAATCCAAGGAAACCCAGCAGATTGCATTGAATAATCGACTTGCAGCATTCACTGTTCCCGAACGAACATGTAACGACAGTAGACAGTCGCCTGGGTTGTGCTATCTCTTAAGACAGGGGTCGTCTCTGCCTTAAAGGAACATGGGGCAGGATTTGTAAATAAAGTAAACATCCATGTCCAGTTTTTTTAATGCAGTTGGGTGATGAAGAGTTATAAACCAAAAAGAATGAGCCCACCCACGTATCGCTCCATTTTCTTAAACTGGCTGTGTGCTGCAAAATGTGCCTCAGTTCGGGGCCCGAATTTCCCGTGCTGTCCTACGGATGTCAATTGACACTGCTTGCGCGTTCTCGACATCTTTAAAAGAGGAAGAAAAATGGTCGCAGACCTCCATTGATTCAATTGTGAGAATGGATTCTTCTGCAACTGGGAAACGACCAAGGACAACTCACAGCCCACTAAAAAGTGGCACTAAGAAAAAGAAGTATGTCACTGTGAAGAGGTATGTTTTTTTTGTGAAGTGTTTGTGCGTGCTCCCGTGCGGGTGGCTGCAGTTACTTGAAGCACCGGCCGAATCGCTCGTGAGCTTCGTTTCTTCATTCTGCCCCATGCTCCTTTAAGTGGAAGAATATAAGTATCTTAGTGTCTAGTTCACAAGTGATGGAAATGGAGATCCCAGAGCCCACCTAGAATTTGCTGTGGGGACCATAATATCTCTTAAAATAAGCTGGAGAGTCTCACTACAGAGAAGTGAGAATAGAGAGAATATATTCTTACTATTTAACCAACATTTAGGCAGTCCTATTAGAAATGTAAGATGGTTTTTAAGATGGTAAAGCAGTTCTACTGAGAAAGCAAAAAAAAAAAAAGCTGAGGGTGAGAAGTTCAGCTGTTGAAATCACTAGGAAAAGTTTAGTACCATTACTGCCTGAATAGCTTTGCAAAAATAGTCTTTATTGCTTCTTAAAGGTAGAAATGATTCACTCTAATCTTGCCTATGTCCAGCACCCACTGGGTGAGAGGTGTGACACACCCTGGACAATTCAGTGGTCCATCACATGGCAACATCGAGACACAGGACAAACAACCAGGCACATACACATTCATACCAAAGAGCAGTTGTAGTAAGATCCCTTAACATGACAGTTGTGTTTTTGGACAGTGGGAGGAAGCTGGAAAGAGCCCATAAATGCATGCATGGGGAAAACTTCATGCAAAAAGAGATAGGCCAGGTAATGTAGCCAGACCTTCTTGTGCCAACCATGACCACCAGATTGGGATTTTTACAAAGCCATTGTGACATCCAAGGTCGCCAATTTCTGTATTATATTTTCAACACATTTTCTCTCTTATTTGACAGTCATATTTAAAGCTGATGTTCACACAGAGCTGCTTTTATGAGCACTGTAATTCACACATTTCTTGCTTGTTAATACAGGCTGGCAGTCTCTCCATTAACAAAAGATCAGAGGGGTACTTTTAGGGAAGTGGAGAGCCAACACAATGTGTTAATATTCAATATTCTTCAGTCCAGGAGAGTATATTATAAATGGCATACTGCCTCTGACATCACTCCATCGCCGTGTGCGCCTTTGTTTGTAGAAGAGCATGTGAGAGAAAAAAGCATATATAAAGGACCTGCGTTCAGTATTTCAAGTGCCACTACAAAGTGGGGACCTAGCAGATTTGATAGTTGGATTTTTCCAGTGTTTAATTTTTTAAAGATGTAATTAAATAGAAACTTCAAATTACACATACAATTATAGCCAAACAGAAAATACAGATTTCAGTTCAAGGTTTTGTGCATCAGAACAATGGGCATTGCAACCGTGGGGGATGTGGGTGTTTCCTAGTGAGATGGTTAAACACCCTCATTTTCCAACAGTTTTCCTTAAAAACTGTATGGTGTTATATTTGTCCCCCTTGCGTGGGCATGCAGTTAGACTAATGAAAGCACATATTTTAAACAATATCGTGTGGTTTGACGCTATATGTTCGTTAAAATCTCACACATGATCGTTTAATAGATGTTATTGCAACTCTCACAAAGTCTTCCTCCCAATGCTTGGTGCGCGAGCTCAGCTCTCCATTCTTGAGTCTCCTTAGACCTGGCTGCAGAAATAAATAATGGGGGAGCATGTTTTCTTAACCTACATTACCTATATATAACCTATATATATATATATATATATATATATATATATATATATATATATATATATATATATATATATATATATATATATATATATATATATATATATATATATATATATATATATATATATATATATATATATATATATATATATATATATATATAAGGGGTGTCAAATTATCATGTTAATTGCGATCAATTAATTACAGCCATATTTAGCGTGCTATGTTTTTTAATCACGTTAATCTAATTTTTTATCTTTAATTTTACAGTTTCTGCATGCGAGTTCCCTTTAAATAAAACCTGTTTTATGCACTGGGCTTCTTGTGCTTGAGTTGTTCGCGGTTAACCACACCCTAAAGTGGACATCGGTTGGCTGTAAACTTGAACGCTTAACTACCATTTAATTGAATGACCTGTTGTGTCTCTTTGCATTTCCATGGATTTACTCAGGAAAATAAAACTTTCATTATGTTTCCATTCTATATTTATCATATACTCAAAAACTTACATGAAGGCATAAAATCCCATTATCGAGATAGGAGAAATTTAATACATTTCAACCTTTGAGTAGCATGGATTATATTTCATAATTAAAATGATATAGTTTGGCCAATTTCCCCACAAAAATTAAATTTGAATGCTAATCATGTAGCAAAAGTAATTTCCATTTTATGATAACCTTTTGATAACATCTGCTATGTATAATGATGTTATATTCGGTTTAGAGATGATTTAGACAGGACAGAGAATGAGGAGAAGACCAGTCTTACTTAATATTAATACTGATTTAAAAGATCTTATTTACATTGTCACATTTAAGTTTAAAAATAAATACATTTTGAAGTACATATCGCTGTATTTGGCTTTAAAAAATGTGCCACAATGCATAAGAAAACTTTAATAAAAAGCCTTGCGTAGGTTCCCCCAGATTCCTCTACGAGGCTGTGTGCTCAGCCTCCAATGTTCCCGGGTACAGGAAACACCCCTGCCACCAGCCAATCACAGCCAGATCTTTTTCAGTCAATCAGAATATTCCTTAAGGTTGGTTCTCACTGCAAGGTTTTAAAATGGTCTTGTGATTTTCAAACCGATAAAAAATCATGGATCTAACAGTTTTGGTCCTACAGTGCGTGTTATGCAGCCACACGGCAATGACGAGACACAACACTAACAGATTTTACTCACGAACATGCCCATCTCAGACACGAAATTTTGCAAAACCTCATGAGATAAAATATGAGTTTGGAGTAAATAAACATGGCAGCCAAAGAGAAGGCATTGGTGATAGTTTGTGGATTAGTTTTAACAAAAAACAAAAAAAACACAAAAAGAAAAGGCATTGGATAAAGGACGCTCGAAAACTTTCTTACACACTTTGCTCTTATTGACCTCAGTTTCTATGCGTTTGTGGACTGCAGTGAAGTGGGCCGATATAAAAATCAACTTCACAACTCTATGCTATTCTGACAGGGTATACCACATCGACAGAACACCGACTCCAAACAAACCCGTTTTAAATCTTTCTTTTAGGACTGGTTTTAACCAATTTTAACATCACTAACTTTACATTCATCGGTTGCTTTTATCGGGGGTGGGGCTTTTTTTGGGTTTGGGGGGAGTGCGTGGAATACCTTTTCCCCCACCATGCTTCCACTCTCCTGCAGCCCTGGGTGTGATGGCTGCATCAAGCTAAGCAAGAAGATTGTGGAGCTGGAGCGGAGGATCTCAACCAATCAACAGGAGCACGAGCGTAACGTGGACATCATCTTTGGCCGGACTCTCGCTGCCGCCGACCACAGCGCTCATCTGGCGAACACCATTCCCTATCAGCCCGGTGAAGCTGCGGAGAGGGGATTCACATGCGGGTCTCCAACCGGACTCAGGGTGCCAAATACCCGTGTAACATCTGCTGCAGAAGAGGACCGCTGGTTCCTGCAGGGGCTAAGCCAAAAGCCCTCATCAGTTCCACTCCGGTCCTAGGTACCTGGTCCACCGTTGGGCCCGGCCGCGGTGGGGGTGCCAGAGCAGCCGCCACTGCTCTCCTCCAACCTGCCTGCCACTGTCAAACCGTTTCGGTGCCTTGGACCTGGAGTTCCCTCCTCTGACAGCTCCTGGCCCTCATAGCTCCACAGGTTTACAGCCTAATCCGTCCCAGTAGTCGGTGCACGAGTCGGACTCCCGCAGCCCTCCACGTCGCGCCAAACCCAGGATCGCACTCTGGCAATGAGTTTGGCTTTGCATTGGCTCCCCGTAAGTTTTATGATCGAATTTAAGGTTCTTTTAATGGTTTTTAAGTGTCTTAATGGTCTTGGGCCTTCTTATCTTTCAGAACTCCTTTTACCATATGAACCTTTACAGTCTCTCTCCTCCTCCGGCAGCCGTCTCCTTGTTATCCCTAAAGTCAGGACACACACTCATGGCGAGGCGTCTTTCTATTATTATGGCCCTCACCTCTGGAACAGGCTGCCAGAGGACCTCAGGGCCGCAGAGAACGTTCATGTTTTTAAGAGCAGGCTCAAGACTCACCTTTTTAGTCTTGCTTTTAACTGATTATTATTTATTATATTATGTTTTACTTCATAAATTTTATCAGTGTTTTTACTACTTAATCTTAGAATACTTATTTTCGGTTTATTTTATACTTTAATTTGTTGTTTTAATCTTACTTCCAGTGTTGTGGAGGTGGGGGTCTCGGCTTTGCCTCCTCTGGGTGCCCTGGGTCAGTGCCTTGGCGGCTGCTGTTAATCTGTTGCTGCCGGTCCAGATGCCTCCTTTGATGGCGTTTCCTTACCTGGCTCATCTGTACTCAGTCCATTGTCCTTTTTACTGTTACTTTTAAGTGTGTGCTTGCATGAGGGTTGGGTTGGGGGGAGGGGGGTATAACTGTGATCATGCTTTTAAATCTGTGGGGGAGGGATGGGAATGTGGTTTTTGTGGGGTCATTTTAATTCTGTAAAGCACTTTGAACTGCAATTTGTGCATAAAAAGTGCATTATAAATAAAGCTTGATTTGATTTGATATTTGTAAATATTAATAGACGTTTCCAAGGCATATCGCTGCCCGTCACCTCGCTTTCTGATTGGCTACATGTCATATTCAACAGGCTGTGTGCTCGTTTGCCCTGCAACCCATAACACGCTGCAATATCGGGCCAAGACAATCCAAAATGTTAAATATCCACAATTTGTGATCGGGGTGGTCCCGACCTCCTTCTGAGCAGACCAGAGCGCTCTGAACACACCACAAATGGCAGGAATATTTGTTAAGAATATCCTAAGATCCATTCTGATAATCGGGGCGTCCTTGCGATTGCCGGAATGGGAGAATTGCGCACTAAATCAGCTTAAAAACTGCGTTCAGAATCAGAAGCAGCTTTATTCGCCAACTTTGTGCACACACAGAAGAAATTTGACTTCAGTTCTGCTTTGCTCTCAATAAAGACATTTAAATATAAGGGTACACCCTGGACAGGTCGCCAGTCTATCGCAGCCAGTCACAACCAGCTAGTCAAAACACCTCACCAAGTGGCAGAAATTACATAACAAAATGGTATTAAACAGGTTTCTTGGATTTCCTTCTTTCACCTCCGGAATATTGCTTAAATTAGAAACATCCTGTCCAGGAGTGATGCTGAGAAACTAGTCCAGGTGTCCCCAACTGGCGGACCGGGGTCCAGGTCTGGACCCCAAGACCTTTTTATCTGGACCTCTAAACATTTTTTGTTAAAAAGTTCTGGAATAAAATAAAAAAAATACTGAAAGTTTTTACCGAAAGTTATTTTTGAACAGGCATGCGCCTGGGCAGCTATATCTGTGTCAGGTCCTTTGCAAGAGCCGGCGTCGGAAAGATTCAAACTTCAGCTGGTACACACATTACTGTGAGATTCGTGAATGGATTATTATGGCTTTGTCAAAAATTAGAAAAGTGGATTTGGAAAACCGTATCTTTCGAGATGAGTGGACTGAAATGTACGCGTTTGTTTTGCCTTCATCGTGCTCGACGAGGCCCGTGTGTCTTATTTGTTCGGAGTCTGTTGCTGTTGTTAAAAGTGGAAACATCAAGCAGCATTATGAGACGAGACACAAAGCTTTTAATGAAAATTACCCGCCAGGATCACCCACGAGGACGAGGAAAATTGGTGAACTGAAAGGACAGTATGAGCGTGCAACACGGGTGATAACACAGTCCCTTACAGCACAGCAACGCGCATATGAATGCTCGCTTCGAGTACAGTGGATTCTGGGCAAACATAAAAAGCCTTTTACTGACTCCGGAATGGTAAAAGAATGTATGGAGGCGTTGGCAGACAAACTGTTTGAGGGAAAAGAAGGACAGAAGCTAAAACAAAAGGTTCGTCAGATTCCTTTATCATCCACAACAACAACAAGAAGAGCTGAACTACTGTCAGAAGACGTGCAGTCCCAGCTTGACAGCGCGATCCAAAGTGCCCCATGTGTTGCGTTAGCTGCTGACGAATCAACTGACGTGAGTGACAACGCTCAGCTCTTGGTGTATGTCCGATTCTACCATGAACAGACTAAAACATTTGTAGAGGACATTTTAGGCATCACAGCTTTAAAAACGCATACTAGGGGAGAGGACATATATGTGGCCATTAAAGAAATGCTGACACAGAGGAGAATAGATGTAAAAATGTTGTCTCCATCACTACTGATGGGGCACCGTCTATGATGGGAAGAGAAAAGGGTGCAGTCAGTCGACTAAAAGAGGACAACCCAGAGCTCCTGTCATATCACTGCATTATCCACATGTCTGTTCTCTGCTCAACACTTTCAGAGCACCATGGAGAAGTCATGAACACCATCACCAAACTAGTGAACTTTATCAGGGCTTCATCAGCTCACCAGCACCGTCTGCTCAGGGAGTTCTTAGAAGAAATGGATGCTGCTGCTGATGACCTGCTCTTGCACTCCAATGTCAGATGGTTGAGTAAAGGAAAAGTGCTGGCACGCTTTTGGAAAATACGGAATGAAATTAAAGATTTCCTTGCACAACAAAAGACTCACAAGGCTCAGGAGTTTTGGAACTTTTTAGAAGAAAAAAGTAACATGGACAAGCTGGCCTTTCTGGTTGACATCGCAGGGCACTTAAATGACCTTAATCTGAAGCTTCAGGGGAAAGACAATAATGTGTGTGACTTAGTAGCTGCAGTCCAGTCTTTTCAGAGGAAACTGGACATTCTGAAAATGGATCTTGAGCAGGACTGTACACATTTTCCTTCAATGAAGGAGATACAGGAGAGCAATGTCACAGCTCATTCTGGCTTTATCCAAAAATTGATAGAAAACTTTAAGGCTCGCTTTGATGGCTTTACATTGGGAGATCAGCTGATACTCTTTGTTAGGAGTCCATTTTTGGTTAAGAATGTTATTTCATTCTCAAAGGAGGCAGTTAATGTGTACAAATGGGCTAATGCACAGGCTGTTCAACTGGAGCTATTAGATTTCCAGGCTGATGTAGTGTTAAGAGAACAATGTGAATCATCTGAACCTGTCCAATTTTGGGTGCAGACTGTGCCAAAGGCAAAGTTTCCTGTACTTTACAGAGTTGCAGTGTACACATTAACAATGTTTGGCTCTACCTATAGCTGCGAGTCAGCCTTCTCTACGCTAAACATCATTAAGAATAAGTGCCGCTCAAAACTGACCAATGACCACGTGCATGCATGTCTGAGAATGGCTTTGACTCCATTCCTACCCAGATTTAAGAGTTTGGCTGCAAGTGCCAATGCAAATTTTTCACACTGAGCTAAGTTTACAAACTTGCTTGTTGACAAAAAAATATATATTTTTTTGTTGCACCAATAGAAGTATAGTTTAAAAAAATTTTATATGATGCATTATGAGGTGCATTATTTGTTCCCTTTTTGCACTTTTGAAATCGAGTTTCTGCAAGTTTATGTGCAATATCAGCTGTTCACAATAACTATTTTTCTTTGAGTGGTTTGCACTAAGATTGTGACTTTCAGCATTTATTTTTATGCTTCCTGTTACTGTTATTGATGTTGAAAAGTTTGACATGTGAATATTTGCTCTAAAATGAAATAACATACTTGAATGACTTTCAAGAAAATCAGAACACATTTAAAGATAAAGATTGTCAATATATTATAGATATTGTCAATTTGTTGACATGGTTACAATTTAATCAAAAGAAAGAAAACAAAATTATTGCCGGGTGTTTTTGCATGTCCGGACCCTCATCTACTGGGCTGATCTGGTTAGTGGACCTCTTGCCAATTTAGTTGGGGACCCCTGAACTAGTCCATGGATTTTTTTACCTCAAGGCTGGACTACTGTAATGCTTTACTATCAGGTAGTCCACAAAATGCTATTAAAAGCCTTCAGTTGATCCAAAATACGGCAGCAAGAGTTCTGATGAATATTAAAAAGAGAGATCACATTTCTCCTGTTTTAGCTTCCCTTCATTGGCTCCCTGTTAAATCCAGATTAGAATTTAAGATCCTCCTTCTTACATACAAAGCCCTTAATAATCAAGCTCCATCATACATCAGACATCTGATTGTTCCTTATGTTCCTAACAGAGCACTTCGGTCTCAGACTGCAGGTTTACTTGTAGTTCCTAGGATTTGGGAGACAGATCTTTTAGTTATTAGGCTCCTCCCCTGTGAAACCAGCTCCCAGTTTTAGTCCGTGAGGCAGACACTCTGTCTAGTTTTAAGGCCAGGCTTAAAACTTTCTTTTTTGATAAAGCTTATAGTTAGAGTGGCTAAGGTCATCCTGAGCTATCTCTGTAGTTATGCTGCTATAGGCTCAGACTGCTGGAGAAGAGACTGACCACTTTTCTTCACTGTGCTTCTTTCTTTTTCTACTACTCAGAAGTTGCATTATATCCTGTTATTTCGACTGTTAACTTTGTTTTCTCTTAGTGTTTTTCTCTCCATAGAAGATATACCTGGTCTGGTATCCTGCTTAGCTACAATGCCCTGTTAGACGGGGGGCATCGACTGGGATGATGGTCTCAGTGGCTGAACATCCCCGGTGTCCTGTTATCAACTTTTTACTTTCTGTAACATAGAAAGTTCTCTTATATCAGATCTTCTGTTCCTTCTGTGTTTCTGCTCTGTCTTCTCAAACCCCCAAACGGTCGTGGCAGATGGCCGCTTGTACTGAGCCTGGTTCTGTTGGAGGTTTATTCCTGTTAAAGGGGAGTTTTTCCTCTACACTGTCGCTACATCCTTGCTCAGTATGAGGGATTGCTGAGGTAGGAAGTCCGCATCAACGGGACACAACCTCAAGTCAATGACTCGATGCAATCTGTGGGGATTCCTTTAATAGGAAACTAAGTAAAACTTTAAACTAATTGGAATGTTTGTATGATTGTATTGAAATTACTTTTCTTGTAAAGTGCCTTGAGATGACATCTGTTGTGAATCGGCGCTATATATAAAAACTGAAATGAATTGAATGAACAGTTAAATAAACTTCAGATCGGCTTTCATAAGTACAAAAATTAGTTTAAAATCTCTGAAAATAAATTAATAATAGAAATAATAGCCCTTTAGAATTACCAAATTTACCAGTAACACTTTTTAAATCATGCTGGACAAAAATTAAACACAAATCAGAAATAATATTCTGAGAAAACAAGTATTATTTTCTTTTCAATGTAATAATAAAAGTAAAAAGCAGCAGTCTCAAAAAGACAATAAAAAAGTGCCTATTCCAGTTTGTAGGTTTAGTCTTCATCCTCCTCAGTCAATTTATAGAGGAACTCTCACTTTGCACAGCATTATTATAGTTTTTGTGTCCATGTGGACCTCACAGAAACACATACATCATTTATGCCAGCTCTGTTTGTCTGTAACACTACACTTGCTTGATATCTTGTAAACAGCCGCAACGCAAAGCCACACGCGCAGCACAGCCCTCTGTCTGTTCCGTCTACGAACGGATCAGAACCATTTACTAGGCATCCGCTCGGGGAGGACGTCAGATGAGAGAAAAGGTGTGGTATTGCATCCATCACACCAGTCATTTTAAGTATGCTTATTGGTCCCCTTAAAAACAATGAAAACCCAGACATTTTCATCAATCTATGAAATCCCCCTGATGCCCCGGACAGCACGTAAAGATTTAAACATTTCCCGGGAAAAGAGGACAGTTGGTCACCCTAGTAGAAAATAAGAGATTGACCCAGTCAAGGTAGCTCAATCAAGCCCCCCACCCCCTTGCACTCACATCCCCCACACTTTTGAATAGCTTGCTACGCCACTGATCAGGACATAATAAAAAAGTAGCAGGCAGCTCCTGCCAATAAATTGAATTATATGATAAACTGATTATCAATTTAGAAAGGCTTAATATGTCATTTCCAAATTATTAGATGTTCATCATTCTGCAGTGAATGAAGGGGCCAGAACATTTTATTATTGTTCTTAAAACCCTCAAATTGAAAGATTTCATATTCTTTACCATGAGTCAAATAAAATTTGGTTTTAGGAGTTTTCTGTGAATTAAACTGAATCAATTATCTTCAAAGATGCTGAATTTTACTTCCCCCACTTGGTATGCATGATAAATTCTTTCATTAAAGACTGGTGAGAAGAGACTGGAAATGTGTTTTGTAACTAACTGGAACTTATAACCAATACTGAATAAAGAATAGGTAATGGAAAAACAAATGACTCTGGTCAATAGAAAACTTTATTTACAAAAGGTAGGTACTACAGGTCCTTCTCAAAAAATTAGCATATTATGATAAAGTTCATTCTTTTCCATAATGTAATGATAAAAATTAAACTTACATATATTTTAGATTCATTGCACACCAACTGAAATATTTCAAGGCAAGGCAAGGCAAGGCAATTTTATTTGTATAGCACACTTTCAACAGCAGGGCAATTCAAGGTGCTTTACATGATTTGGTGATTTAAAAGAAACACATAAAAGAAACACACATTATACATGATACACAATAAAGCAAGAGAAAAATAAAAAAAAGCAAGAGAGCATGAACACATTTCATACATATAACATCAAGCATTTACTCAAAGGCAATTCTAAACAGATGGGTTTTTAGTCTCGATTTAAAGCAGTTCAGAGTTTCAGCAGCTCTACACTCGTCAGGAAGTCTGTTCCAGATAAGGGGAGCATAGAAACTCAAAGCTGCTTCTCCATGTTTAGTTCTGAGTCTAGGGATGTTTAGTAGGCTAGAGTTGGAGGACCTGAGTGGTCTTGGTGGTTGGTACCATGACAACAGGTCTTCAACATATTTTGGTGCTCAGCCAGGTAATGATTTATAAACTAGTAAAAGTATTTTAAAGTCTATTCTCTGAGCTACAGGGAGCCAGTGTAAGGACTTTAGAACTGGGGTGATGTGCTCTACTTTCCTGGTTCTAGTGAGGACGCGAGCGGCAGCGTTTTGGATCAGCTGCAGCTGTCTGATTGACTTTTTAGGCAGACCTGTCAAGATGCTGTTGCAGTAATCAATCCGACTAAAGATAAACGCATGGATGAGTTTTTCTAGGTCGTGTTGCAAAATCAGGTCTTTTATTGTTTTAAAACTGATGATTTTGGCATACAGCTCATGAAAACCCAAAAATCCTATCTCAAAAAATTAGCATATTTCATCCAACCAATAAAAGAAAAGTGTTTTTAATATAAAAAAAAGTCAACCTTCAAATAATTATGTTCAGTTATGCACTCAATACTTGGTCGGGAATCCTTTTGCAGAAATGACTGCTTCAACGCGGCGTGGCATGGAGGCAATCAGCCTGTGGCACTGCTGAGGTGTTATGGAGGCCCAGGATGCTTCGATATTGCATTGCATCTCTCAACTTCCTCTTCACAATATCCCACAGATTCTCTATGGGGTTCAGGTCAGGAGAGTTGGCAGGCCAATTAAGCACAGTAATACCATGGTCAGTAAACCATTTACCAGTGGTTTTGGCACTGTGAGCAGGTGCCAGGTCGTGCTGAAAAATGAAATCTTCATCTCCATAAAGCTTTTCAGCAGATGGAAGCATGAAGTGCTCCAAAATCTCCTGATAGCTAGCTGCATTGACCCTGCCCTTGATAAAACACAGTGGACCAACACCAGCAGCTGACATGGCACCCCAGACCATCACTGACTGTGGGTACTTGACACTGGACTTCAGGCATTTTGGCATTTCCTTCTCTCCAGTCTTCTTACAGACTCTGGCACCTTGATTTCCGAATGACATGCAAAGTTTGCTTTCATCCAAAAAAAATACTTTGGACCACTGAACAACAGTCCAGTGCTGCTTCTCTGTAGCCCAGGTCAGGCGCTTCTGCCGCTGTTTCTGGTTTAAAAGTGACTTGACCTGGGGAATGCGGCACCTGTAGCCTATTTCCTGCACACACCTGGCTCTGGATGTTTCTACTCCAGACTCAGTCCACTGCTTCCACAGGTCCCCCAAGGTGTGGAATCGGTCCTTCTCCACAATCTTCCTCAGGGTCCGGTCACCTCTTCTCGTTGTCCAGCGTTTTCTGCCACACTTTTTCCTTCCCACAGACTTCCCACTGAGGTACCTTGATACAGCACTCTGGGAACAGCCTATTCGTTCAGAAATTTCTTTCTTTGTCTTACCCTTTTGCTTGAGGGTGTCAATGATGGCCTTATGGGCAGCAGTCAGGTCGGCAGTCTTACCCATGATTGCGGTTTTGAGTAATGAACCAGGCTGGGAGTTTTTAAAAGCCTCAGGAATCTTTTGCAGGTGTTTAGAGTTAATTAGTTGATTAAGATGATTAGGTTAATAGCTCGTTTAGAGAACCTTTTCATGATATGCTAATTTTTTGAGATAGGAATTTTGGGTTTTCATGAGCTGTATGCCAAAATCATCCGTTTTAAAACAATAAAAGACCTGAAATATTTCAGTTGGTGTGCAATGAATCTAAAATATATGAAAGTTAAATTTTTATCATTACATTATGGAAAAGAATGAACTTTATCACAATATGCTAATTTTTTGAGAAGGACCTGTACAATCAAAACTCAATGGATCTCTGCAGTCATAATGGTATTTCAGATATAGAGTGATCTATTCTGTTCACGTCTCAACTTGCAAAATGCTATCTGGTCCTCTGTCGAAGATGATAAAGTGTATCCAGACTTCAAGCTGAGTGTGTGCTTGAATGGCCTTTGTGCAAATCTGATATGTCCTCTTTGGAAAATGTTGGCTGCACTGAGAAGAGCACCAGATGATAGCTGAATGTCTGAAATCTTGTAGCTGCACGATAAAAATTTGGCCTAAACATGTAGAGTAATATTAACTTTCATCACATTGCAAATATATTAAAAACTTTTAAACAATTTCACATTTCGTGAAAATGGATGACAACTTTAGTGAATTTTATTTTCGTTTTATGTGACAGTGACAGACCAGGACAAAGTAATATATGATTATAAAATATAAGAAAAATGATGAACAGCATTTAAAAATTTAAAATAAAATGTTAAAGTGTGATATAGTTTGCTAAGTTTTGTCATATAACAATTTTCCATGCTTTAAACATCTCACAAAGCCCTGTTCAGTCCATAGTTTGAAAATGGAAAGGGTATAACACAAATGCAATAGCTCTCCAGCTAAACTGACAGCCAGGGCAGGGAAAGCATTAATCAAAGTAGCGAATAAGAGGCCCATGGTAACTCTGGAGGAGCTGCAGAGATCAACAGTTGAAGTGGGAGAAGCTGTTGACAGGACAACTGTTAGTTTTGTACTCAAAAGAGCTACAAAAAGAAATCCATAAGAAGTCCTGATTGCAGTTTGCAACAAACAATGTTGAGAAAGCAACAAACATGGAAGTAGCTGATCTGGTCAGATGAGACCAAGACGTAACTTTTTGATCTACAAGCAAAACACTATGGGTGGCAAACCCTAAACACACCATCCTTAATGTGAAACATGGCGCTGGCAGCATCATACTCTGAAACTTGAACCTTGCTTTTTACAGACCCTTTGCATTCATTTGCAAAAACTAAGCAAACATTCAGCCTATAGATGTGCAACGCTGGTAAAGATCATAACATACCTAAAAGTAGCTGCAGCTCTACTTGCAGCCACACTTTTCAGTAAAGTATGTTAAAAAGAAATAATTTTCCTTTCATCTTATGATTAAACAGTACTTTTCTGTTGTACATTTGTGGTTACAATGTAGGAAAATGTGAGGGTTTCACAGATATGAACACTTTTGCAAGGCCTTATAGTTGGTTTGTTTAAAAAAATAGTCCTGTCTAAAAGTAATGAAAAAATATTGAATGATGCTTTTATTTCAGTGTCTCTGAAAACATCTCTAGTGTTCTCGAAATTAAGCTTGTGAAATTATCCCAATTTAAAGAAATTAGGGAGGTAATCAATTGTTTTGCTGTCTGCAATGTCTAAGACTTGTTCTTTGACTCTGTTAATTGCAATGTTTTTATTGCAAAACTTTTTGCTTTGTTATTTTTCAAGTTAAAATACCGACAGCTCCCCTTGCAAAATCCTTGAATTGTATTATAGTGACAGGAAATCCTCACAAATTATGTATGAGGTGACATAAACAAGCATATTAGAAATGATGAGGTAATGAGACATGACTGAGTATAAATTTCTATTCACAGTCAAACCTGTTACAAAGCACAAATATGTCATAGGGTCAATCCAGCTTCCTCCACAAAGACCTCCGACCTGTGGTCCCTGACTGTGCAGTTTATGTGACCGTAGATAGAGCTAAGAGGTCCTAAGATTGATGGATCAGCTCCACACACACGCACACACAGGAACACAGTACACCAGCAAAGCTGCTATGGGATTGAACCTGCCATCTGTACTACAGAGCTTTAGATCATGACAGATTGTGGACTATTTACAGTTGTATCAAAATCATGAGGTGCAACATGCTGTGCCTTCGCAGGAGCCAAACTGAAATCTAATCCATTATGATCCAGGATTTCATTCTTTATCTTTCCCCTTTAACATTTTTTCCTCCTTCTTCTCCTCATTTTGACTCCTTCAGCTGCCTGTTGGTAATTCCTGTCAGTGGTTGTCTAAGCCTCTCTGGAGGTCCAATCAACTCGCTCCTCTCCCCCGTGTGACGTTCATTGCATTACAATTGAGCCATAATTCTGTCAGACTTACCCCCACCAAGGCAGCAGCAGTGGGAATCACAGGAAAGGGACACGTTTACCTCAGCTTCTGTTTTCCCTCTCTGTACTCAGAGTCTAACAAGTACAATAAGACACAGACATCATGCGACAGAGTTAAATTGTTAGTTGCCAAGATATTTGGTTCTAATTTATCATCCTTATTTCCTCACACCTGGATTATTTCTGTTGACAACAGATTTGCTGATCGTCATTCTGTTGGATTCTCATTTTTTCCCATCACACTTATTACCTCTCAAACATATACAGAGTTTTGCAAAAGCGTTTGTACCATTTGAACTTTTTTCCATGTTACAAGCACAGACTTCAATGTATTTCACTTGGATTTATATTAATTGACCAATAAATATCTGTAAAGTCTGACATGCATATGTATTGAGCCTCTTTTAATCTGATACCCTGAAATTAAATCTAATCTGATTTTTATTCAATTTTTTCCATATTTGGGAACCGATTCCCTTCAGAAGTTACCTAATGAGTGGGGCGTCGCATGGCGCAGTGGGTTAAGACAGGCGCCCCATGTTTAGAGGCCTTAGTTCTTGATGCGGTTGTCCCGGGTTTGATTCCAGCCTAGGGACATTTGCCAAATTTCTCTCCCCTTTCTCTAAGCCTGTCCACTTTCAATTAAGGCCACTGTGGCCACAAAAGCTTTAAAAAAAGAAGTTACCTAATGAGTAAATTGTATACAGTGGCTTGCAAAATTGTTCGGCCCCCTTGAATTTTTTCCACATTTTGTCACATTACAGCCACAAACATGAATCAATTTTATTGGAATTCCACGTGAAAGACCAATACAAAGTGGCGTACACGTGAGAAGTGGAACGAAAATCATACATGATTCCGAACATTTTTTACAAATAAATAAGTCAAAAGTGGGGTGTGCGTAATTATTCAGCCCCCTGAGTCAATACTTTGTAGAACCACCTTTTGCTGCAATTACAGCTTCCAGTCTTTTAGGGTATGTCTCTACCAGCTTTGCACATCTAGAGACTGAAATTCTTGCCCATTCTTCTTTGCAAAACAGCTCCAGCTCAGTCAGATTAGATGGACAGCGTTTGTGAACAGCAGTTTTCAGATCTTGCCACAGATTCTCGATTGGATTTAGATCTGGACTTTGACTGGGCCATTCTAACACATGGATATGTTTTGTTTTAAACCATTCCATTGTTGCCCTGGCTTTATGTTTAGGGTCGTTGTCCTGCTGGAAGGTGAACCTCCGCCCCAGTCTCAAGTCTTTTGCAGACTCCAAGAGGTTTTCTTCCAAGATTTCCCTGTATTTGGCTCCATCCATCTTCCCATCAACTCTGACCAGCTTCCCTGTCCCTGCTGAAGAGAAGCACCCCCAGAGCATGATGCTGCCACCACCATATTTGACAGTGGGGATGGTGTGTTCAGAGTGATGTGCAGTGTTAGTTTTCCGCCACACATAGCGTTTTCCATTTTGTTCTCATCTGACCAGAGCACCTTCTTCCACATGTTTGCTGTTTCCCCCACATGGCTTGTGGCAAACTGCAAACGGGACTTCTTATGGTTTTCGTTTAACAATGGCTTTCTTCTTGCCACTCTTCCATAAAGGCCAACTTTGTGCAGTGCACGACTAATAGTTATCCTATGGACAGATTCCCCCACCTGAGCTGTAGATCTCTGCAGCTCGTCCAGAGTCACCATGGGCCTCTTGGCTGCATTATGATCAGCGCTCTCCTTGTTCGGCCTGTGAGTTTAGGTGGACGGCCTTGTCTTGGTAGGTTTACAGTTGTGCCATACTCCTTCCATTTCTGAATGATCGCTTGAACAGTGCTCCGTGGGATGTTCAAGGCTTGGGAAATCTTTTTGTAGCCTAAGCCTGCTTTAAATTTCTCACTAACTTTATCCCTGACCTGTCTGGTGTGTTCTTTGGACTTCATGGTGTTGTTGCTCCCAACATTCTCTTAGACAACCTCTGAGGCCGTCACAGGGCAGCTGTATTTGTACTGACATTAGATTACACACAGGTGCACTCTATTTAGTCATTAGCACTCATCAGGCAATGTCTATGGGCAACTGACTGCACTCAGACCAAAGGGGGCTGAATAATTGCGGACCCCCCACTTTTCAGTTATTTATTTGTAAAAAATGTTTGGAATCGAGTGTTTTCCTTCCACTTCTCACGTGTACACCACTTTTTATTGGTCTTTCACGTGGAAATCCAATAAAATTGATTCATGTTTGTGGCTGTAATGTGACAAAATGTGGAAAAGTTCAAGGGGGCCGAATACTTTTGCAAGCCACTGTATGTCACAACTTCAAAACCTATTAAAACTGTGGAGGAACTGCAGCTCACGGGAGAATCTGTCAGCAGGACATTTATTAGTCGATTACTCCACAAATCTGACCAGTGGCGAGAATAAAGCGACAACACATCACCCTCCCATAGTAAATCATGGTGGTGGTAGCATCATGCTGTGGGGCTGCTTTTTTCAATAGGGACAGGGAATGCTGACTTGAGCCTGGAGAGAGGGAAAACATCATTAAATATACTACCAGAGTTACAAAGGAAGGTTTTAGGTAAGGGGTTCCAAATTCCAGTGAGAACTCCAGGGCTGATGTCTTCCAGCTTTGTCTCTGATTAATCACACCTAAATTAAATGACTGAATTGCCTCCTCAGGATTCAGTAAAGTTCTCCAGAGTCCTCCTAATGACATAATCTGAGGTGTGTTGAAGCAGAGACACATCTGAAAGTTCCAGGACACCACCCCTGGAGGACTGGAGTTTGACACCCTTGATTTAGCTAAAAGCATGTCGCCGCTGTCAGACAGAAATTTTTAATTTTACAAAATGTAATTTTTCAATAAATGAAAAAAAGTATTTCATTCTAATGTAAATTCATACTGTTTTGGTCAAGATCAAGATTGAAAAACAGACAAAAATGACTGAAGATATTTTTTTGCTTTAAAGCAACCATATCAAGTGTTAAAAGGTAAAAGGGCCTAGTCAAAGTTCTGAAGTTTGGAAAAGCATGGAAAAGCTCAAAGAGTGTAAATACATTTGCAAGGCATTGTAAATACTTATCCTGTATGATTTTCAAATCACACACCCTTTGTTTTTTTCCCTTGTCGATGCATCTTTCAGATTGAGCTCCTGTAAGGAGGAGATAAAGTCCCCCAGCCGGGCCGGACCACAGCTTTCACCTTCCGACTTCCTGGACAAGCTCATGGGGAAAACGTCAGGATACGATGCACGCATCAGACCCAACTTCAAAGGTGCGGTATATAAGGCAGACTATCACAGCAGCCAAGAAAATCCAAAAGAAGACAGACACACAAAAACAAGATAAACACCTGTCGACCTCTGCAGTGAAAGTTTTGGTGGATCTTTTGTTCACAAGGTTTTCCATCAACAGTAATCACACATATCTGGTCCATGATGATGCAGTTTTGGAGCAACTTTATTTTTGAGCAATGCTCAGGTCTATCTCTATACTACTCTTCATGAGTGTCGCATGTAGGTGTTTTAACACCCCCATTTTTTTTTCTGAAATGGTTAAATACGCTCACTTTTTCTGCTGTTTTGCTCAAAAATGAATGCCGTTACATTTGTGCACCAACCTCAGCGTGCAGTGAGACTGATTTGAGCACATATATGTATGTGAACAAACAATCATTTGTGGGGTGTGCCTTTAAATCTCACACAAGCTCGCTCAAAAAGTGTTCCGGCATGCGATCCACTCTTGACTCTTCTGACTCTTCTGCTCCTCATGCTCTGTGCTCACGCTCATCACCACCAGTCAATCAAAGACAGATCTTTTTCATGCAATCAGAGTATTCCTGGCAAACACTGCATTCACTTGGATAAAAAAGAACCAGACAAAACCAGCAAATCAAAATACTTTACCAAGTGCAGAAGTTACAAAATGGTAGGATTTAAGATAAAAGAAAAAAAAACTAGCGCAATGACTCATGGAACCGTTCATAATGTCAATATGTTAAGCTGCAGGGTTTATAGGTAATGCAGGTACTGTTATGTGAATCCAAGGTTTTCCAGTCTGTTTGACTGGCTGTTATGTAATGGGTGTGGCCAATGCTGCAGCACCATGAGTGAGACTGCTGTTGCAGTTCGTGGCATCTGTTCAATGTTCTTAAAGCACAGAAACTGTCTTGATCCTTCAATGTTTGAGATTCGGTTTTCATTTGCGTTTGCATTTTGACCATTCCCTTGTTGTTAATTTATACCCGTTAGGTCTCACCATATTCTATTCTCTGTTTTCATTATTGTTCAAGTGGTGTTGCCATATCGGGTTCATTTTGTTGTGTTTAGCTTATTAGTTTATTCTTGTGTTTTATTCCTTGTACATTTGTTTTTATTTATCTAAGGTTATTGTCAGGCCTTTTCCCTTTTAGTTTGTAGCTTCTTTGAGTCTTAGTTCAGCTCCCTCAGTTTCCCTGCTTTCTTTCAGCAACAGTTGTAAATTTCTTTGCTCTGATTTGTTTATTTGGTTCATTTTCCATCCCTGCCTCAGCTTATAAACTGTTCCCCTTGTTACTGCTTTGTACGTTTTTGATTTTTTTTCTTCTTTGAGCTCCTCATTTCACATCCCAGCATCTGATCTGTCTTCATTTGGGTCCAAACGAAAACCAAACATGACAGAAACAGGCCCATAGCACCACAGATTGTCCACCAAACTTAATGGCTTATTTAAGAGGGTTTTTCCCACATTCTTTATTTTACACCAGACCCACATGCTTTGGGCTGTCTGCCGATGGCCTGTCAGAGCTAAAGTTGAGCAAGTTTAGTCACCGATTGGTGAGTGTATCAATTGTTTTAACATCCCCAACATTTGAATATATGTATTTCTAATTCAACATTCTACGTATTATTCCACTCAAAGATAGTCGACGGAAATAAAGTTCTAGTTTCGTCCACATCAAAGCTGTAGCAGCAATGACTTGATTTCCCGTAACTTTCTCAGCCACAATCAATGCACAAAGATGAAAAGTAATGAAGAAACTACTGACATTTTTCCATTCATTTCAGAAGCCTCAGGAGATGTACAGTATAATGGTTAGTTTTAACGCAGGCATTGGTTTAATCTCATAAATCCTGACTAAAGGGAGCAATGTGTACATACAGTCTGTTGTTTCTTTCCCCAGGCCCTGCTGTGAATGTCACCTGCAATATTTTCATCAACAGCTTTGGGTCGATTACAGAAACTACCATGGTAAGTTGGCAATTTATACTTTTTAAGCATAAAACTTTTTAAAGACTACATTCCTATAAATTAGTTGTTGTAAAACATCACTATAAACTATCTCTCTATCATCTCCCTGGTTAATACAAACAACCCTCAACCAGTTCTTTCCTCCTTCTCGATCATCTTCATTATTAATCTCCTTACTGCTGAAGCCTCTCATTTCTGTTTCCTGGAGCACAGCAGCACAACCTTCGGAGACCAATGGGTCACTGACACGCTGATAATGAACTGTCCACTCAGCAATTAAAATGAAAAATTGAAAAACTGAGATGAAAGAGAGAGGGGAGTGAAGAGGTCTGCATTGATAGTGTCATTGCTGCTGGGTCAGCGCAATGCAGCCGTGAACTGTTTAAGGGGATCTGAGGGAGTTCCAGAGGAGCGATCCTCCAGCCCGATTACAACCAGGACAACAGCATTCGTGTGCTGCTGAACGAAAGGCAGCCAGAAAGCTTAAAGAAATAATAATCAAGACCGGCTTGAAATATTATAATAAAGCATAAATATAAAACAAAGGATTAATCAAAACTTTTGCACAGTTCTTTATGGTTTAATGTTCTAAAGTCTTAGAGGTTGTCTGGTGGCAGGCTCGTTCAGTGTTACATATATCTGTCCGTCCGTCCATCCGTCCACAGATTCTCTATCAGATGCAAGTCAGTGCTCTGGCCAGGCCGCTCCAAAACCTTAATATTACTGCAAGTGTGGGTAAAATGAAAAGATCAAATCAAATCAAACTTTATTTATAAAGCGCTTTTCAAACCACAACAAAGCTTCTCAAAGTGCTTTACAGATTAAAAATGACCCTTTCCCAAACCCCAAAAATAAAAACAATAAAAAAACATCACCACAGCTATTAAAATATTAAAATTAAACAAGATAGTCCTGAACCTAAATCTGCCAGAGGTATGAACGCTTTTGGGCTTAACTGTACAGCAACTTTGAATTTTGGATTAAAAGGGGGATTATTTTGTAAATTGTATTTTTGGTATTTATTTTCGTCATGCAGCTCCGCCACATTTTCATATGACACCTGTTCCATTTGTGATGTTCCTGAACTGTGGCTTTATATTAAAAGTGCATGGCCCTTTGTAGTTAGACAAACAAAACAAGAAACTATACATTGCAGAGGCAAAAAGAGGAGAAGTAATGAAAAGCTACAGTCTAGACTAGAATTAATGATGTTTCAGTTAATATTAATCAAAGGCAGCTCTAAGCAGGTGGGATTTTAGTCTTGATTTAAAGAAACTGTCTCAGCAGTTTTGCAATGTTCTGAAAGTTTGTTCCACGTTAGAGGAGCATAAAAACTGAATTCTGCTTCTCCTTGTTTGGTTCTGATTCTAGGGATGCTGAGTAGGCTTGAACCAGAAGACCTGAGTGGTCTGGATGTCACGATTATGCATGAGAAAGAACCCAAATGCAGCAAGATAATTAAATTATATTTTAATTAAACAAGAAATAGGGACTTACATATGACAGTAGGGGGACCAGAAACCAGAAAGATCGGGAAATGGTAAATATAGACGAGGAACCAGCAAGTAGTGACTGAATAAGAGTTGTTTTAGTACTGAGGAGGGAGTGAGGAAATGGCAGACAAACTTTAGGACTAATTAGTGGGAAGCAGTTGCAGGTGAGAGGGAGAGAACAGGTGGAGGCAATCAGCAGCTGGGCCAGAGAGGAAGAATGGCAAGGAGCAAACATAAGAAATGACTAGACAAATTAACCTAAGAAGGCCTAAGGAAAGACTAAACACAATTTCAACATTTTCTTCAGGTGACCAACATTATGATTGGCTTTATATGTTTCTGAAGGTCCATTACTACACCTAGATTTCGGGCCTAATCATTAGTTTCTAACTGTATTAACTAAGGCTGTGTGCTGACTCTTGATCATTCTATTATAGGTCCAGAAATAATTAATTCAGTTTTGTTTACAAAAGAGTATTTGTTTTATCATCCTTACATTGTTCAGATCTGCAGAAAAATGTATCTCCTTCTTACCATCAACCTCTGCTTGTTGTGTATTTTCCATAAACTACCATGAGTTCTCTCGCAGGACTACAGGCTCAACGTGTTTCTACGGCAAATGTGGAATGACCCTCGGCTGGCGTATAGCGAATACCCAGACGACTCCCTGGATCTGGATCCTTCCATGCTGGACTCGATCTGGAAACCTGATCTGTTCTTCGCAAATGAGAAGGGAGCCAATTTTCACGAAGTCACGACAGACAATAAACTGCTGCGGATTTTTCAAGATGGCAGCGTTCTTTACAGCATCAGGTGAGTTAAGTTGAAACTTGCACAGCAAAACGGCTGACTGTGAATGGCTGATTGCCAGTTATGTCTACAAATCCACTGTGTGTAATTTTTGAGTCTTTTTTGATTTTGCATTCATGTTGGACTACCTAAGTGGCATCCTTTCTCTCACAAAAATCTACCAAGTGAACAAAATCTGCTCTGAGTTGATTGCAATCCCACTCAGTGTCATGTGAAAAACAGCTCAAATCAAAAATGCCACTCGCTGGGGTCCAAAGCAGGCAGACAGCAAACAAATCCCATCATGCAGAACATCTCGACTTCTGTGGATTGCCAGATTTCCAAAGACAAGCACCCTCTGCATCTGTCCACTCATCAAAAGGGATGGAGGGAGCATGGTGAAAAAGATTTAATGAAAATGCCAAACAGAAAGTATGTGACAGGCTTTGATGGAGGTTTTTAAATGACACTCTTCACCGAGGAGAGGAAATCTTGCCGATTTAAGCGTAGCACCAGAGAAGAGGATCTTATTTCTAGTCATGACATGGGTGTCACAGTTAAATCTTTTTATCTATTTTCTGTACCCATTTTGTTCTGTTTAATGTTGAGGGGCAGATGGATATTGTCCAAGTTCTTACTGGGCAAAAAGACATTAGATCTTGGACCAGTTTTAGACATTTGGTTTGAAAGTAAAGTTTGATAACCCCTGTTCTACTTAAATATAACCTAGTTATCATTTAAGTAAGAAAATGGTTGTACCGTCATGGATCATGATCAGAAAGAAAAGGAGGATAGAGGTAAACATATGTGTCAGACTGATAAAGTGATGCTGTACTTGAGGGGAAATTTTAATGACATTTATGGCAAGATCTATAAATAGTGTGGAAAATAGGTAAATGATACACCGCTTATTGTTTTCAAGTTTCCCACTCACAAATAAGGGCGTCGGCTTGTTTTTTAAATTGCTACCCGAGTGTGGTTTGAAGATTGCTGGGGACAATTAGCTATTATTTAATATTGAAATATAAGTATTCAATGTTTCACATTTCATTAAAATATGCACTGTGTATTGACAGGTGTTGAAAATCGGATCTTTATTCAGTCAATAAAAGTTGAAAGCCAGACGTGTTATCTTTTTTTTTCAAATGGCTCTGAAAACCACTTTTAGGCTGTTGGCTTGGAAGGATCATTGTGTTGTATTAAGGGTCATTCCATATCGTAGCACAAAGAACAATGGTGACTATATTAATAATATACCTGCCCGAGGAAAAGAGCATACAACAAAAATAAACGCGTTTCCTTGGCAAACCATGGCATTCTGTGCAGAGAAACTTCAACTTTAACTTCACTACAGTTAACAGCATAGTTTTATTGAAGTTGTGTTGTTTTTAAAATATTTGAGAGAGATGAAATAACCCTAAATTAACTATGCAAGAAGAAATACTTGGAGATACAGTATTTATTTTTATGCCGCTTTGAAGTCGACTGAAGTTCATAAACATAATAAATTTCTGTATTTTCTACTGACATGTTTACCCTCGTGAAGCAACATTCAATTATAATTACACTTTTTATGGCTTCCTGTACTTAATTACAGTAAGCCAGGTAACTACTTTGTTGAGTCATTTCAGAAAGTAACTTGAGTGTGAGAGGTTCGAGTAAATTTGGTTTTTGCAGTGGACTGCGAGTCTTTATTAAAACTTGTAACATCACCCTCTGCTTAGAATACTGCAGCATCCGCGCAGTTAAAAAAAAAGGAAAAAAATGACTGTACAAAATAGTGGAAAGGAGTTATTTAAATACCAGTTAGTTCAGATACTAATTACCATGAATTTGTGCTGGGAGCACAACTGCATGTTAGATCTGCGCTGGTAAGAAATGACGCATCAGGTTTTTAAAAGTGGTGGAGACAAAACTGATCCTAAATATTGCCAGGAACATGTCCCCAGTGTCTCCGGCTAAAATGGCGCCTATGTTTACAAAGAATAAAGAGTATAAATAATTAATTTGCATGAAATAAGTATTTTCTATACATACAATACAGAAATCCATCCATCCATTGCAGGGTTGCAGGAGGCTGGTGTCTATCTCCAGCAGTCATTGGGCGAGAGACGAGGCAATAGAAAAATAGAACTTAATATCTGTTATTGAAACATTTATTTACAGTTGCAGAGATCAGATGGTTCCTGTAGTCCTTGACATGGACTTCAAACACTGCAGCAGGGATTTTGGTCCACTCCTCTCTATAGATCTTCTCCAGATCTTCTAGGTTTCTGGGCTGTTGCTGGCCAACATGGAGTTTCAGCTCCCTCCAAAGATTTTCTATTGGGTTCAGTTCTGGTGTTTTAGGGATTGTACTCATTGTTCTTCTTTCTCCAAAAACCGTAAGTGGCATTTATACCCCAAAGTTCTAATTTGGTCTCATCTGACCACATGACTTTCTCCCAATCCTCCTCTGGATCATCCAGGTGATTTCTGCCTAACTTTAGACGGGTCTGGACATGTGCTGGCTTAAGAAGGGGGACCTTAGCAGTGAGCAGGATTTTAAAGCCATGATGGCGTAGTGTGCTACTAATGTTAACCTTTCAGACTGTGGTCCTAGTTTTTTTCAGGTCATTAACTAGGTCATCCCATGTAGTTGTGAGCTCTTCCCTCACCTTTCTCATAATCATTGATATTCCACGAGGCGAGATCTTGCATGGAGCCCCAGTCTGAGGGAGATTGACAGGCATCTTGAGTTACTTTCATTTTCTAATAATTGTTGTTTAATAGTTGTTATTGTTGCTTATTGTCCTGTAGAACATCCCAGCCTTGTGCATGTCTACAATTTTGTTCCTGATGTCTTTTATATAGTTAACAAGTTCAAAGAGGACCAATTAATACAGGTGCTGAGTGGAGGATAGAAGGGCTTCTTAAAAACGTTTCAACAGGCCTGTGAGAGCCAGAGTTCTTGCTGCTTGGTAGGTGTGAAAATACTTCATGCAACAAAATGCATATTAATTATTTAAAAATCACATTTGAGGTGTACCTACAATGATGATTACAAACCTCCCTTCTTTGTAAGGGCGGGAACCTGAAAATCGGCTGTGTATCAAATAATTATTTTCCCCACTGTATATAGATCTTGCACTAAATGTCTTTCAGTTTCCAGCTGCTGGTTATTCCTGAATAAAACGGCAATGATTTTCACCAAAATGAGCCGTTCTCAGTTGGAGTATCCCAGATTAAAACATAATCTAGGTTTAGAAATAATTACACTCATGATTGGACCTGTTTGAACACTGAAGAGAGACAAAACATTAGTTGTCAGCCTCACTTAGATCAACAATATTTCCAATCCACTGAGCGACGGATCAGTCACGTATCTGATTTGCTTCCTAGCTGCGTTTGGTAATTATGAATCAAATCAACCTGAAATACATGACACTATTTATGCAGTGCGAGAGAATTCATTTGTATTTGTAGTTTGTTCTTCTTCTGTAGGAAATGATATTGTATCATCATAACACATTATCAGATGGATGCAGATGTGTTTATTGCTGGAGGCGCTTGTCTCGCCTCTGGGCAATGCATTACAGCGGGTAATTACACAGCTTTCCTTCAGACAGACTCCTAAATAGCTTTCTCTGTTTTTCCTCTTTGGGAATCCCGTAAGCCATAAAGTTTCAACTACACAACAAATGAAGTCAGGATGCCTACGACTATTCATTCTCATTTACTGTGATGCAATGACTGATCAAATGGTAGCTCGTGATGTTTTTCAATATTCTGTTCTAAAGGGACGGTTACCTTTTGTCCCCTTTATTTATTAAGACTTTATTACAGAAAAAACACGTTTTCACATGGGCAAAATTAAAATGTGGTCACATCTGAAAAATCTCTGACCTATGTGAAATTCACATGTGAAAACATGTTAAAAACATGTTAGATGTGTTAAAACATGTGTGTTTTGCACACATTTCCTATGTGCATTTGGATCATTTTCATGGTAATAAACTGTGAAACCCATGGACATTTACTTGTGAAGCCCATGGGATAACATGTCAACTACATGTGAAACATGTTATTTTCCACATAAAAACTACATGTGAAAAAAAAAAAAAAGTGAAACCCATGAGGAATTACATCTGAAGCCCATGTGAAGCCTATGTGTGCTACACATGTTTTTTTTCTCTAGGGAGAAATCTGCATTTTGTAAAGTGGTACACAAAGTACATTTGTGCTTACAGAATTGACTGTTACTTCAATTCATAACCCTACCATATCTCCTCATATCTGGAATCATTTTCCTGAGCTCTTTAAGGTCCTCTGACTTTCCCTACAGCTCCTATTCTTTTTTTCCAATCTGCTTCTGTCTCAGGTTGACTCTAACCCTGTCCTGCCCTATGGACTTGAAGAATTTCCCAATGGACATTCAAACCTGCACCATGCAACTTGAGAGCTGTGAGTTTTCATTTCTTCCTCTTCCATTATTCTCTTACATCTCTTTTTTTTATCTCTTGGGTGTTCCAACCTTTGCCTGGCTTACAAAGTGTCTAACATGGCTTTATTCCAAGGAATACTAACTCTGTCTAAACTAAGTTTGTTGCAGTGTAGCTTGTTTTCAATAACAATATTATAGATTTGATTTTTATAATAAAAGCTCAGAGGCAGTATAACTCAAGTGTTTTAATGTTTCTAAAAGATTGACACACACAAACCTATAAATCTGTCCGAAGGAAGTTTTTAACTAAATGGTTCTGCTTCAGCCCGGAAAACTCTGGAATTTGAATTACGTTTTTTTCAGCTCTGGATAGGCATCAGGAAAAAAAAGCGCATGGAAAAAAAAATTACCAGATTGTAATACCAGTCCCATTGTCTAAATGTTCACTCCTCACTTCTTCCACTATATAATTCTTTTTTTCTTACCCACCTTCCATTCTTTGTTTCTTTTTCCTCCATAGCTTCCTTGTGTTCTTGTGTTCTTCCATTCCTCCTTACTTCCTTCCTCATGTCCTTCTGATCTTGTCTCATTTTCTGTCTACTTTGGATTTTTTTTCCATCTTTTCTGTTTTCCTTCCTTCCTTCCTTTTACTGAATTTTAGTATTTTAGACTTTAATAAGTGGATAATCACCCAGTTTATGTGATACCAGTGATCATTTTTAAAAGGACAACATGAAAAAGGAGAAGGCATGAACAGACATATCTGCAGTTTGGAGAGTGGATGGTGAGTTTGATACTTATTAACATAGAATTAGATTTTTTTCCCCCTGCATACTACTGTCTAAGTTATGCAATTACAAATCTCCTATGATTTCGTGATCTCCCAGGAGCAGCTGGGTGTAACGCTTTCACGAGTGATACGCGTCTTAAACTCACCCGGAGAAGGGACACGCTGCTGAATTTGCGAGTAAAATGTGTCTTATTACGTTAGGCGCCGCTTACAAGTACGGGGCCTCCTGAAGGGCCAGGTGAAAGTCCGTGCTCAGAGAAGGGTCCAGGATGTGGGGAGCCGTTAACCAGGAGCGTTCCTCTGGTCCATACGCCTGCCAGTCCACAAGGTACTGGTATATATGGGGGAGGATGGGGTATGGACCGATGAAGCGGGGTGTCAGCTTCCAACAGTCGGTGAGTACCTTGAGGTGCCGTGTGGACAGCCAAACCAGTTTTCCTGGCTGAAAGGTGGGGCGGGGTCGGTGACGACAATGGTGTTGGACCCTGTATTTGGCATTGGCACACCTGATGGAGGCCTTGGCTCGGATCCATGCTGCTTTGGCACGACAAATCAGTTGTTCCGGCGCACTTGTTCCCTTCTCTCACCCGCTGGTGAGAGAAGATGGGCGGTTGGTAGCCATTGCAGATCTCTAAGGGCGAAAGGCCCGTGGCAGATAAAACCTGGAGATTGATGGATAGTTCGGCCCAGAGCAAAGCTCGCGGCCTGGTGGAGGGCTGTGTGGAAACTTAACACCGGAGGTATTTCTCTACTTGTTGGTTAGCCCTCTCTGTCTGCCTGTTGGTCTCCAGGTGGAAGCCGGAGGAGAGGCTGGCGGTCGCTCCTGTGAGGCGGCAGAAGGCTTTCCAGAACCTGGCGGAGACTATGTCGAGATGGAACCTGTGGAGGTACACAATGTGCTCTAGGACGAGCTTGGTGGTCCTCTTGGCCATGGGAAGGCCGGGCAGGTCGATGAAGGTGGCGATGGTATTAATGTCGTCCGTGGTAGGCAGTCTAGCTCTGGTGCAGACGTGACAGGCGCTGATGAAACTGCTGACATCTCGTGCAATGGAGGGCCACCACAGAGCATGGCAGATGAATCGGAGAGTCCTGGGCGTGCCCACATGGCCTGCTACTGGTGAGGAAAGACCCCAGAGCAGAACCTCTTGACAGCAACGGGCTGGGATGTAAAGGAGGTTCGGTGGTGTCTCAGGTGGTGCCAGTTCTTCATTCAGGGCTGATCAAATGGACTCCTCCAACGGCCACTGAAGGGATGCCAAGATGTGGTGAGGGGGAATGACGTCTTCAGGCTGGAGTGACGCGGCGGTCTGGGAGTGCTGATGGGAAAGGACGTCAGCCTTGCCATTCTCGAATCCTGATTGGTAGGAAATGTGGAAGTTATAGTGCTCAAAGAAAAGCGCCCAGCGAGCCTGTCAAGGGTTGAGCTGCTTTAAGTTCCCGACTGCCACTACAATAACTCCCGGTCTCTGACCCCGTTACGCTGCTAAAAAAGTATGGATCAGGAGCTCTAGGCATGGACGGGTCGATGATTAAGCGATGTAAGGTGAGTGAGTGAGTCTTTTAACTTGTGAAACATCCCTGCTTCTTCCATGTCAATCTCTTGTTATTCCTTGCTGCTGCAGGCACTTTTTGGTACTGATCAGTGACATGAGACACTATCAAAATGGTCGTGATTCCTAGCTGATTCCTCAAAGGGCCAATTTTGTATGGAGACACGACAGCTGAGAGGAGCGGGCCAACAAATTTACCTCGATAGATGAAAGTCCGGTAAAATTACCCTGAAGTTCCGATAGTGGAAACGCTCCTCTAGAGGTAAATTATATTTAAAGAAATGTCCTTCATGTAAATGTAACTAGTTACTACAATGTAATCAGGTATTGTCTTTGAGAATAGGTGCTAGAAGTGGAAGGCTATAGGTAATTAACAAAAAGATTTTATGGGATGCATCTGGGCTTCACCCTTAAAATTACAAAAAACGTAGAAGCTAAAAGAGCATACACAGTGCTCTGTGCAATAACTAACAGGCGGATTTAAAAAAAAGGGTTTTTTAATCAGGCATGATGTCTTTTACTGCAATCGCCACACTTCCAGTTCTGGCACTCTTAACAGGTCTTATAAAATGAATAAAAGTAAAGCTGAGTTCTGGGCTCAAACAAACATTACTTTTTGCCATTCTTCAAAACGGGAAACATCAGAAAACACACTATTCAAATAAGGCAAATACATGTTGGTAACAGGAAATGGCTACGATCTGCTTTTTTAAATGTGTCCACATCTTTATTAATTAAGGGTTTAAAACAACTGGAACTGCTACAAACATGGTTAGACAAGAAGCAAAGGAATGATTAATGATGTTTTCATAATTTTTTATATACCACAACTAGAATGCTCAAATGTGGGATAATATATACATTTGAAACCTTTTAAAAGGTTACTGCCCTGAATAAAACTGAATAAATTATATCCGCTCCTTTCAGTCGCTCCTTACCTTTAGCAGAGATAAGACCTGCCCTTATGAAACCAATTTCCAGGATATAAATAATAAAACTTTATTTCAGTGTACCTTTTATTACATGTGACTCATCACAATGCCTAGAGGTGATCTAGTTCTTTATCACAGGGAATTTAAGCTTAGCAAAGGGTGAAACGGACAAAGAACCAGTGTCATAAAGTAATCTCTGCAGAAGGATGTTCCACCAGTATAGAAAGCTGCTGTTGTTTCTTATATCTTTATCTGATCCAATAACAATTTGTGTGGGTGTTTGTGGAGCTGACCTTCACAGTTTCCCATAAGCAACATGATTTATTTCTGCAAATTAACACAACCTTTTGGAAACATCTTGAGTCACAAAACCCTCATCGGATGTGAACTTAAACCTATATAACTTTCATTTTGAATACCAACGTAAACAACCTCGTGGAGCAGCTGACTCAGTCAAAACAAATTCTTATCCAAGACCCTGATTTGTCAAAACATGAAGTATACATGACCTTCCTACAATGTTGGTGTGGAAGCCGTTTATCTGAATATTTGGCTCAACATATGAACATTGTGAATGTGAATCTGTAAAGTGATTACATGCTTAGTGATTATAAGAGGATGATTAAATGTGGAAACATGAAACATAAAAGGTAATATGGCTGAAGATATATACGGTATATAATTGCTTTGTATTTTTATATTTGTGGAGCTTTAAAAAGTCTCTCAGATGCCTGAAAGAAACATCCTTAAATATATTTAGAGAAGATTCAAAGCGCCAGTAAGTTTCCCCTGTTTGGACAAGAAACTTAGTAGGTTTTTTTATGGGGGCCATTCTTCATATTAGTAATCCACTTCTGTCATGATCTAAAGTTGGGATCATCCATCTATCCCAAAACCTGTGTAAAAGATCTGTGCAGAGATTCACCAGCCGCCGAGCTGGGAGATGGATGTCCATCCAAAAAGCCATGCCAGTTCTGTAAAATTAAAGCTGAAATGAATCGGATCTCAAGTAAAGCGCTCTCTTCTTCTCCCTAAGCTTCCAATTCTGGTAAAAGAACGAGGAATAGAATATAAATTCCCTTTACTATCCCACTCTGGGGAAATTCAGGCATAACAGCAGCAAAGTGACAGAATCACTCGAAGATAAAAAATTCCACCGAAAGCACAGAATTAAGAACACAATATGTACAGTAAGGGCAAAATTAGTACACTCTTACAGCTGCTGGGAAGAAGGATCTGCAGTAATGCTCCTTTATACACATAGGATGCAGCAGTCTGGCAAAGTTGACAGGTCATATAGGTGGTCCCTACTTTTTTGGTCTGAATCCCTTTACTTCTCTTTCTTACCTCCTCTTTGTAATGATTGCCAGTTGTTTTTGTGCAGTCGGGTAGGGAGGACTCGCTCTGGAAAACAGATGTTTTAGTGGCGCTCTTAAAAATCAAGAGGTAGGAGCTGTTCAAGTTTTAATTTGAACTATTTTACACACAAACATAAAAAAGGTTCAGAAAAATGAAAAAAACTGTCATGTCTGATTTATCTATTCTTATGTATTACCATAGTAATAAATGTACTAACTGCTGAACATTTTCATACTATAGTATCCTTTAATTATATAAAGGTTTGTTTAATAAAGTCAGCTATTTTAGCACAAAATATATTTTTGTTAGTGCATTGGCAATACATGATTAAAAATAAAAAAGCATTTTTTTAAAGTAGATATGTTTGTTTGTCTATAGCTGCCTTTCTGTTATATTTGGTTCTTTAAAAAGCATAAAAAGGATTTCACTTTTTCCATTTTTATTTTCTCTGAACTCTTTTTTCATCCTTAACATATTTATTAACCAAAAAGTGTATAATTATGTAGTGAATGAAAATAAGTTAAGAAATCAGTAGCCAAGGACACCCACATTTACTGTTATTCACAAATGTTTTCACAAGGAATTTTGCACAAGTAACATTCTGCATAACAAAATTCCTCTGCACCTGGGTCCTCCTTAAAACCTCATCATGACAAGATATTGACTGATATTAGAATCTGTATAATGACTTCAAACTCTTGTTCAATTTTTACGGTAGTTGAAGCTGATTTTAAATAAAATCTGAATACTGCTGAATATATCGATCTCCTTGTGCTTTTTTTACCCTTCAAACTGATTTTAATAGATTAATGAACATTAAAAGGCTTTCATGTAGGCTAACATTACTACAATCTGATAAAAATAAAAAATATGTATTGTTGTGCCCTCCAAGTGTTAAAATTAAGCGGAGTGTTGTGGACCTTTAAAGGTTCGCAAGTGTGTTTGAGTTACTGTATAACTTTCCACTGCCATTAGAGGAGAGGTAATCATTTCTGATTAAAGGCCCAGTGAGGATACTTGGCCTTGTGTTGACAAGTGCTAGTATACCACGCAAGGGTGCAATCACCTTGGCTGGAGCCTAATGTTGAGAGGACATTATAGGTTTTACTGTCACTACTAAAAATGTGTCTACACCATCTGTTAGAGGGGGAAAAAACAGGCGTAATCATCGAGGTTTCAGTAAGCCAAGGCCAGTCTTCAGCCCGGCCTTTCATGCCACTGGCTTATAAAGATGTATTAAAAAGCTCAAAGCATGGTATTTTTTCCCTTTTCTGACACATCAAAGCTCCATAAATGCATTTTATTGGACATTTTCCTGCCTTGAGTGGTTAGCGTGCAGTAACCTCAAATCTGCTTTCTAACTTTAGCGACTGATGAACGAATGGAAGAGAGAGAGACTGAGATGGTGGATGTGAAGTGTTTCACCTGACTGATGGCTTTTAAACATAAGAAATTAGATGGCATGCGATGAAGGATCATTACCCGACCTCGCTTCACTATTCCATACATTCTGACTTAGGAATTTCTTTTCATCTGCTACGTGAGTTGGTCATGTTTAGATAACCTTATGGTTATAATTGACAGAAGCAAACCAGACCGTTGCATTGTTTTAGGAAGGCATTGATATTCTCCTCAGTTGTTATGGGAGGATGTGTGAATGACAGTTCTTCTCAAGAACAAAATAAATATGTTTTTGTGGAAGCGTTTCTCAGACGTGAGGTACAGCGTTGGGTGTAGCGTCTTGAATAATTGATGTCATTGCAGCTCAGGCCCTGAAGGTTCCCAGCAGACGTCAGCATTGTTCAGATCCTCAGAAAAGTCTGCACTGTTTCATGCTGTATGTATGTTTGCTACAACAAATATTACAGTTATGAAAAGATGTACAACCTTAAATAAAATTTGTATCATCATGTACTGTATATTTATGTGTTTTGCATCTTGTAAACAAAATACATAATAACTTTAAAAAAAAAATTATTGAGCCAGTATTCTTTGTAAGAACGTTCGTGAGGTAAAAGTTCTGGTAAAAATTGTTGCAAAACAATATAATTTGAAACTTTTACATTTGTTTATTGCATTTTTATACATTTAAGAATGAAATGCTTTAAATATTAAACATTTTAACTAAATCTTTATTTATAAATCTATTGATTGATTAAAAATTTCTTGCAAATGTATAACTTTTTGAGTCTGATATTAAAGTGTTAATTTGTATATAATAGTAAATACATTATTATTCTTTTTTGGCTGTTTGAACAGTTTAAATTCTAAGGTTTAGCCCAAATTTTTTCATACATCTGGCCAAATTAGGTTTGAATTAATAGTTTCATTTATCAACATGTTTCTTCTTATTGAAAGTGACATTAAAGGTCTAATTCACTCGTTTGTTTGTTTTTAATAAATTTGCTGTGGTCTCTTGTATGAATGAATGCCTTGTGAGTTGTTTTCTGTGGAAAAAATGCTCTCGTGCTCCAGTTTCAACTACTCCAGGAATAGGTGACAGTAAACGACAGGAAATAAAAGTCTTACTCATTAATATTCATATGTAAACATCTCGCCTTTGATTGGCTAACAGCAATGCAACTCTTTAGCTGCCCTCGGACTATTAACTAACCAGCCTTATATTTCTTTGGTGGTGCTCCAAAGACAAATTCCAACAATTTCTCTCTCAGCTTTTTTTTCTTGGGTAAAAAATGCAACACTAATGTGTTATCTCCACAAATAACACAAGCCTGAATGTATTCTGCCTTGTGGAGTTGCTAATGATTAGCTTCCACCAGCAGAGACACTCTCTGCTCTCTACTGGCCGCAAAATCAACACAGGCTTCCTCTGGGCGGTCGCAAGCCAAGGTAGACAAGGCCATGAATATTAATTTTCTCTGTGACATAGAAGAGTCTGGCTTTTTCTGACTCGCTCATTTTCCTGTCTATTTTCTTCACCAATTGTAATACAAATAGAACAAGTATTACACAAATTCGCGCCGCTACTCCATTCCCGCGTTACACCTAATAGTTAGTCTTTCGTGCCGTTACTCGCACAGCCTTTTGTCCATCAACAACAAAATCCTACACATTGTTCTTGGTTGAATATGTGAGATTTCCACCAAGAGCAAAGAGATCTCATGTTGCTTTGTTTTTGTTATTTTTTATGTTCACAAGCACATTCCCTCTCACATTCTCCCAGTTCACAGAATAGCCGGTTTTTACCCTCTCTACTATTCTAAAAAAAGATGGTTTAATTATTTTAGCATAACTCCGGTTTGACTTGGCCTATTAACACAATTTAAAAGCTGGGGTGAAGTTTATAATCCGCACTTTTAATATAAGTTGAAACAGAGACTCAGAGAGGCGAAGTCTTGCTGCTACGTCATCCCATATCAGACATGGTAAAAAGACGCATATAGGCGTCCATGGACCCCAGAGGGTTAAGCCCGTAAAACAGCTTCTCTCTGGAGGATATTTTCTAGGAAAAAACAGAATTGTAAGGCTAGTTGATTGGTGCTGCATCAGTAGTATTTAAACTCTTAAGACTCTCTCGCTGAGTCTTATCATACATTTCTTCTGCAGGAATCTTTTTCAGAAACCAGGGTTGTGTTTTTGAGGCCATTATCACCCATCTACGTGTACACTTCATTTTCCAGGGTAGAACCAAATTAAAAGGGCAGAAATATGGCAATTTTATGATTATCATAACAGGGATAGAGTACCCGAGTCCTGGACCCGGACTCAAGTCCTGACTTATGTCAATTTTTCAGGGACTTGTGACTTGACTTGAGCAGCACGCAGATGACTTGCACTTTGATTTGGACTTGCAACATCAGGACTTGAATTTGGACTTGGACTCAGACATGATAAATTGCTATTGTTGGAATTAGCATCTAACCGATGCTAATGTTAGCTTATGTTAGGTCAGATTACTGGACAAATTTAATAACTTCCCAAAACCTTTGTAAGTGTACGGGTCACATATTTATTGTTTTCAAATTTATTTTAAGCATATTTTATTGTTTTGCACATGCTACTGTGTTAGCTTGGTGCTAGCACGGGAGCACTGAGTACAATAATTTTTTTAATAAAGTAAACCATGTAAGGCTGCCAAAAAAAAATCTTAAAATCTACATCCTGCTCTCTCATTTCTGACTTGCACCCAGGTGATAATGACTTGACTTGGACTGCAAGAATCCTTTTGGGACTTGGCCAGTTGGACCTAACAACTCGACTTGGACTAATTCTATGGGACTTGGACTCGAACACAAACACTTGAGTGTGACTTGGACTCGAGGGATGGTGACTTACTACAACACTGCATCGTAACATAGTAACAGCTAAATTTATTGGCAGCAAAGACAATATTCCACAGGAAGCACTTTTATATAAGATCTACTTGTTCTTTAAGAGGTACGTTTCTCAGTAAATCAGTGCACTTTTCCTCTAGGAGCCCATTTTACCTATGATGTAATGCTTAGAACGTGGTGTCCAACGTCAGTCCTC
This sequence comes from Valencia hispanica, assembly GCA_963556495.2. NCBI lineage: Eukaryota > Metazoa > Chordata > Actinopteri > Cyprinodontiformes > Valenciidae > Valencia > Valencia hispanica. The sequence continues at coordinate 43,689,694 of OY747702.1, read as the reverse complement.
GAGGGGCAGTATCCTGTATGTTTTAGTTCTTTCCCTGGTTCAACACACCTGACTCAAATGATGTTTCATTAGCAGGCCTCTGCAACCATGTAGCCCATGTAACAACAGAGTCATTAACAGAGGCTGCAACTTCTTTAGCTGTTTAAAGGAGCTATCTCTTCCTTCAGTACGACCAGCGTCTGTATCAGACTTAAAGGTCAAAGCTGGTGAGAAACCTTTGATTTTCAAAGTCAGAATTCTAGTATCGGGGGTTACCTGTTGTTTTTTCAGACCTTGTAAAATCCAATGATTAGGGGAAATCATGGTGCATCACAGTTTGCAAGACAGCATCCCTTCTCTTGTCTGTCTTCATCTGCTGAGTGTATCTGGCTAGGATAATCAGAATGTAAGATTCCAACAAATTAATTAGAATAGCACTGCCAGATGAAGGGTAAACAAAGGTCTGCTGTGTTGTTTCAGTAGGCGTATTTTCTTTTTAAAAAAATTAGACAGAAAGATGTATTTAATTCCTCATAAAGAGTAAAACACTTCACTTTGGACTGAATATCGTCTCTTTCTGATTTATGTCCTTTGTTCTCCTTTCACAGTCGGTTACACCATGAATGACCTGATCTTTGAGTGGCTTTCTGACAACCCTGTTCAAGTGGCTGATGATCTCACACTCCCACAGTTTGTGCTGAAAGAAGAAAAGGACTTGGGTTACTGCACTAAGCACTACAACACAGGTGCATGAATGAATACCACTTAAAGTACTGAAAAAAACCAATGACCCAATCAAAGCCAGTACATAGTGTGCACCTCATTTAATAGTTTCTGCACAGATATGGTTTCATTAAGTTTAAGACATTTTTATGTTTACCAAAATGTAAATCTCTCTTTTAGCTTATTAAATTATGCCATTATTGGGAGAATTATTCACGCTCCTTAAACATTTTTACCTTTTATTGATGTTACACCTAAAAACTTTAAAGTATTTTCTTGGTATTTTATGTGAAAACAAACAAAGTAGTGCAATGCTGTAAAATTACAGGAAATTGATACTTGGTTTCCAAAGTTTTTTCTTACAAACAAAAGTCTGAAAAGTGCAAATCTATTCAAACCCTTCACCCTGATACCATTAAATAAAAACCAGTGGAACCATTTTCCTTTAGAACTCACCTATTTTTTTTACCAGTGACAGTTTAGTACCTGTATGGATGTACCTGTTCTGTGAAGGCCTCAAACGTGTGTTGGAGAACATACGTGAACAACCAACATCTGGAAGACCAAGGAACTCTGGAGGAGCTGCAGAGATGCACCGCTCAAGTGGAAGAGGAATTATCAGTCATACACTCCACAAATCAGGCTTTTAGGAAAGAGTGGCAAGAAAAGAAAATATTGTAGAGGTCCCGTTTAAAGTTTGAAGAATGTGGCCTACAGGCAAAGATGGTTTGTACAAAATCATTGTGAAACACAGTGGTGGCATTATCGTAATGAGGAGTTGAGAAAAAAGATGAGTGGAGCTAAATACAGGGAGAATCCTAGAAGGCTCCTCTTACAACCCTTCCATGGATTAAATGGAATGGATTGTTTTTATGTTATAACAGTCTAGTCAAAGTCCAGGCTTTGGTCAATTGAGAATCTCTGACAAGCATTAAAAAGTGATGTTCAAAACCACTATCTAATCTGAATGATCTTGATCTATTTTTCAAAATAGGATTAGCAGACGTTTTTGTCTAAATGTGCCAAACTAATCCACAAATGCAGACCACACTAGAGGAAAACCATGTATAATTTTCTCCCCACCCCTCAATTATGCACTGCCTTGTGCTGGTCATAAAACCGCTATAAAATACTTTGAATATTTGGTTGTAACACCATATTTTAAGGATTATGGATTCTTTTTCCAGCTTTGAGTTATTTCGTGAACTGTTCCTCCAGGTAAATTCACCTGCATTGAGGTGAAGTTCCACCTGGAACGGCAGATGGGTTACTACTTGATCCAGATGTACATCCCTTCGCTCCTTATTGTCATCCTGTCCTGGGTGTCCTTCTGGATAAACATGGACGCTGCACCGGCCAGAGTTGGTCTGGGGATCACCACTGTGCTGACGATGACCACACAGAGCTCTGGTTCCAGAGCTTCTTTGCCGAAGGTAAATCTGCAGACTGGCACTGATTTATATTGGTTTATGGTTAAAATACATGCAAAGTAATCAGAGATATCAAAACAAACTATGTTGAAATCCCAGTAATGTATACAAAAGCAGCCCAAATCTGTTGCAGTAGTTTAAAATTTTCGGTAAAACGTTTTGGAGCCAAGCATATGCAAGGGGAAACAGTGGTGCATGATGCCTGACAGTAAAAAGGTCAGTGAATATATTAAAGATGCTTAGTAAGCTAGAGTTTTGACTGAGTTTCTGACATTTTGATGTGACTTTTGGAATAGCATTACTATTTGGTCCTGTTATTTCCACCAGAAACAGCTTAGAGGGATGGGTGCAGGTTTTTAATCTCAGCTACCTACATGTAAAAGAGAATACTAGTTTGGGGTAACTTACTTGGAAGTATTTTGTCATAATACTGCAGGATTTAGATCCAGCTATGATGATGGAAGACCATAATAGATGCAGAATTTCCTTTTTCTCTGTTCCCGTGCTTGCATCTTTAAAAGCCAGCAAATTGCTACCTAATGAAATGTAGCCTGTATGCAGTGATCGAGTATTACTGATGTGCTGTGGCATGTCTTCTTTTATGAATGACACAGCTGGGGCACTCCACGAGACTTGGCCGTGACCTGTCCGATCGCTGTGTTTCAGCTGCCCACAACTCACTGACTCATTTCAATTCTAGGTCATCCTAGACATGAGAGTCAGTGCAACCCAGAGCTGAAAAAAGGGTGGACAAGTTTCAGCCATATTGATTGGCTTTTGTTTGCTTAATGGTGTTTTCTGCTCTCAGGTTTCCTACGTGAAGGCCATTGACATATGGATGGCAGTGTGTCTTCTGTTTGTGTTCGCCGCCTTGCTGGAGTATGCAGCAGTCAACTTTGTCTCGAGGCAACACAAGGAGTTCATCAGGCTGAGGAAAAAGCAACGGCAGCAGAGAATAGTAAGTGTAAATTGTGCAGAAAACTCTCCAGGAAGTAAAACATTCAAGCTATCACAAGTTGCACCTGATTCCTAAAAAGTAGACACAAGGTATAGCATACACAGACACACACACAATGGCACAGCTCCTTGTCAGCTCCTATAATGTTGACTTATGCCTCTTGTTATTGTGGCATGCTGTATATTCCGGACCTGACAACATCCACACGCTACAGCTGGCTGTCATATTACATGAGGAAGATCTGCTCATCTCAGAGCAGCTCATTTGTATGGTGGGCACTGACCTGTGAGGATATTAGAGAACACTTTTTTTTCTGTCACGCCATTTGATACAGGGAAGCAACCTTTCCATGATTCTAGAAACTGGGATTCGGTAGCCCCCGCCACACAGCTTTATACATTTAAAATATCTTCTCAAATGGATAAAGTTAATTGCTTGAAACCTCATGTTGATGTTTTAGACGAGATGCACCGATGTGAATTCTGTTTTATGTAAAGCTTTGACCTGCCGATATCAATTTTGGCAATTTATGCTTCTCTTTACAACCTATAACATTAAGACATTATTTATATTAGGAGCAGGTTTTGGTATTATTGTAATAAAAAGATAAGACGGTTACAGAGCTGTCTTTCCTATCTTATGGTTAGGATGGCTAACAAGTAAACATTTTCATATCCACCTTGTTCCATGACAGCTAAAAGATCAAAAGGACGAATCAGAGCAACTTTACTGTTCTTCATTCAGCCTTCCTGTTATCTGCTGAAAGTCTTGCTGTGTATTGCAGCTGGAATAAACCATAATAATGCTTGGAAATCTCGCAAAAAATGTAGTTTCCTTTTAGATATCTTCTTACTAGGGATGTTCAATATCAGCTTTATCACCGATATCCGACATACCGATATAGTCGAAATCTTAACTTCCGATACCGGTATAAACCAATATGGTCGACGTCTACCTAAACGTCCACGGTTGGCTCAGAAATCCAGAAACCACAGGAAATATTGGGAGTTTCGCCAAACAAACCAAATATCTCAAAGCTATACCTCGGATCTGTCACATATTGACATTTTGAGTGAGAGGAGAAGCAGCTGAAGTGTTTGATGTATATGTGCATGGTATGAAAGTAAGATATAAAGTTGTGTGATGCCTTTTGGTTAAAAATATCAAGTTCATGATGTTTTGGGTTTTAAAAGTGGATCAGTGAGACTTTTCTTTTACAAACAATCTTTGTAATATTGGAGGTGCAGAAGCATGTCCGAGAGAGCTCTCTCACTGCAGTCAACTACTTTTTGACGTCTTTTTTATAGTTGTGTACAAGTGTTTAGGCAAAATAAACACTTGGCTCACGGCTGAACGTGCTTTACATGGTTGTGCCTTGGAGAACATTCATCTTTGTAAGTACTGATGTGTTTAGGAACAGTTTGAACATGTGTTAGACTTATTTAGTTGATCAAATGTAAGGCAATATACACCTGTTAAGCTTGGCTAATTTAGTGTGACGCTAAGATGTGTGTATTAGTTAGTGGTGTATTTTTTTTTTTTTGTATATTTCAGTTTCGGAGAGATAAAACATTTATAAAGATCTTCCGGTACGAAAAGTGAACCTTGGATTGATGTTTTTTTGTTTGTTGTTTGCCAGATACACATAGCTATGTGTTGTGAGAAAAGCCCAAGTTGTGTCGTTGAAAAAGTAAAAACCGATAGATCATATTTCATATTACATTTATTGTCAATATCGACCGATAATAATGGAAGGACGATAATATTGAACATCCCTACTTCTTACATATCAAGTTTCGGTGTGTTGCTGGGCAAATGGCAACCCTTCAGTCAGCAGCAGCAGCTCAGTGAGCAATGATTGTCAACTGGCAAGTAGCTCCAACATTATCATCCAGACAAGGTCAATCTCACTGCTTTTGCCCATGAGTCACCCGAAATGTTCCTGATACGAGACTTTCTGACCGCTTCACCCAGCTCACATCATGATGCTCAGTAGGGCACAGATGTTTTCAAACCTACAAAATTCTGACCCATGGCACAACATATTGGTAATTGTCTTCTCTGATTTTTAAATAATAGTGTCTCTAATTACAATACAAATCAATCCGATTTAATTTTCTTTTAAGCACACTTTTTTCATCTTTTAGGTATTTTTTTCCTAGTCACTGAGCCTTTAAGGAAAAGCGGGTACAGACAATGAATGGATGGATTTGTGGAATTTGAGTATTTTTGGTCATCTTTCTGCTGTTGTTTTACTTTCAAGATGTATTGTAAAAAAAAAATATTGGAATAGTTTCTGAACAAATCAACAACATAACAAATTATTATGTAAGCCTTGTATTAATAGCCTGCAAAACAACCTAAAATGACTCATAATTCTCTTAATTAATGCTTTAAATATTGGTGAAACATCAAGTAATGTTTGCAGTTGTAGATGTTGAGTGTATTGTTATGACCTTTTAATTAAAAGTATGGTTATTTTGTATTTTGACATAATTTGTCACAATAATACGCTTACCAAAGTGGATCCAGCTTAAAGAAAGTTGAGTAACAAACACTTTTTTTCCAAAGACAAGGCATCTTGACAATCACACCAAATGCCTCAGAGAGTGGGCATGACATGTTCTCTGTAAATATAGAAGCGTTTACTGGGACACCAATAACACAGGGGAGAGAAAGTGATGGTCTTTCAGGGTAAAGGATGTCCGATGTCCACATCAGTAGCACAATTACTCCCCCAGAGATGTTTGAGGTCACAAACTATCCATCTGAGAGGTATCGACACATGACCTGATTAGTTACACTGGAGGGAAGTTGGGCATTAAGTAGAGAACACAAATCCCAGACAAACAGGGTTAATTAATGCTTTTGTCTTGCCTTGTTCTTTAGAAATAAATCAAATATTTAGTTTTCTACTTCCATTTATAGTCTTTCTTGGAGCAGTTCACATTTACTGCATAAAGAATATATTTTTCTCCTTACAGCTTTTCTCTTAGCTCAGATATTACACTGAATCATTGCCTCTGTTAGATCTGCTGTTTTGATTTAAAAATTTGCAAATATTCTCCCAAACCAAAAGCCACCTTAAGTGAATGATCAAACAAAGGTCTAATCAAAGCAGTGACTCTTTTACCCCCTCCTATGTTTCTGTTTTCTTTTTCGATGAAGGCGATTGGCAGTCGGGCTGCAAGTGTTGAGTCTTTGCGGAAAGCCAATGACATTCCTGGTAACAACTACAGAAATCTGAGTCAGCATTGCAGCGCCTGCTGTGCAAGGGTAAAAAAAGAAAAACGAATGAAGCCCGTGTCAACCCTGACCTTCCAACCCAATTTCTGTCTGTGCCTCCAGCCACCCAAATTGATTGTGTTGTGAAAGTTTCACCTCAAACGTGAATTTATCCTGCCATCTTTCCCACAGCCAAACCCACGTCCGATTTTATAAACCCTTTGCTTCTCACCTTCTGCTCTTGCATGCCAGTATTACGCTAACCTCAAATCCCTGGCCTTTATTCTCCCTCATTCTCCTGTTAAAATTGGTTGGATTTGTTCTTCTTCTCTTTCTTCTTCTATTAAAGCCTTCAAAAATTTTGGTTGTTTCTCTTGTTTATAAGCTCTTTTTGTCTTACCCCTACACTGAAAATATAGAAAGTTTAAATTAGTATTGTATTAATAAAGGTATGTGGAAACAAATTATGACACTACAAGATTTAACACAGTTAAAATGAGATACATGCTTTTAATATGGGAAAAAATACATTAGCCAGGATATTGGGTTGATAGTTGTGGACGTCTGGAAATATTTTTTAGACTGAGCTGAAAAGGTGTGTTTTTAAGCAAGGCAGCCCAAAAATTACTTATTCTTAGTTACCCTTCTGTGTCAGTCTTACCTTATTCATTTAAGATTATTTTCTGTCTAGTCTTCTCTTTCGTTTATGCTTACACCTCTGTTTCCCCCTGCCATTCTATGTCCATTCCCATCTGCAAGTCATCTCCAATCTTCCCATGCTCTCTCTCTCTTTCTCACCTGCATCTGTTTGTCACTAATTGGTTCTCAGTTTTTCTGTGTCACTCCTCATTCCTCCTCAGTATATTTAAGCTCTCTGGTTTTCTTTGTTCCTAGCTGGTTTCTCGTCAATTCTCCTTGTATTCTGATCCCTGTACTTATTCATGTTCCCTATTTAAATGTTGTAAGTTTCCTTTTTTAATATTTTATCAAATACGCTTTCATCAACACTGCATTTGGGTCCTCCTTCTTACAATCACGACACATTCACCATAAAGCAGCTTTTTTAGAGGGGTTCCAGAATTCAAAACCGCATTGACCTTGTTATTGAATATAGGCAGCTTGGGGTGGTAAATGGGCCATACCAAAAAGTCTGTGCCATGTCCGACCTGCTTTCCTATGCAAATTTGTTATTTGGTAATGGCCGCAGAGAAACGGGCCAGTTTAGGCAAAGCTCTGATAACACGTCATAGGAGCTGTAGACACACCCTTAAATTTACATGTCCCAACCCACTCCGATGTCGGCAATATATAGCTGTTGATGGAGGTAATGCACCAAATCATTGTGTGTTAACAGGAGAAAAACACTAGCCCGAGCTTAGGCTAATATCCTTGTTGAACAAGAGGAAAACAACAAATAATTATTTCAGAGCACACGTGTAACTTACCACTCCGATGGGGTGTCACACCGGTCAGCGCGTCTACTCGTCAAATTGCTCAAACGGACAAATGTTGATGCTTTAAAATAAAACCCAGCTGTTTGCACACTTTGTAGTCCACGTCGTCACGTCAGCATGTCTGTGCTCGGGCGGGGATTTCTCTGTTGCTAGATGTTTACAACAAGGCGGATCATGTCAAGAGAGTGGCTTGGCTTTATTTAATTAATCAAGCCAGACAGGGCGCATTTGCGACGTGTGTCATACGATTCACGATAAAATTACAGAGGGCAACGATTAGTTGATCTTCCATTTTGAATGAATGACTTGCCGATCCACTCATGGAAGGTGTAATGACGTTAGTACGAAGAGTCCCTACGATTGGCTGGTCCCTACATTTGCTGCCCCAAAAGTTCAGTTTTCCCAACTTCACGCAACAGCTGCTCGAATGGTTCGTCATCACGTCTGAGCAGTTACTGGGTGGACGCGCTGATGCCAGTCACGGAGCAGCTTGATGCCCACTTGATGCGTACATACCATAGACTTTGCATGTAATCTAGCTGCCCTGCTGCCTGGACGTGTGTTTGAACGCCCCTTGACACATTTGGTTCCAATCGCTGGCGAACTCGTTGTTCCTCAACATCGGAACTTTCTTCTGTTTCCGGTTCAAACATGTATGTCTGAATGCCAGATAGATCCATAGCTTGCCTATTCTGTATATTCTGTACATGGAGTTTATAGTTTCAAGAGTGGCCAATCAGCATACAGCTCATTTAAAGCCGCTATACTGAATCTGCAAAACAAGCTATCTTAAAACATTTTTTTCATGCCTCTTAACAATGTACTAACATGGTATAGCTATAAATATTTTGTGGAGATTAAAAAAAAAGTAATTAATTTGTTCTGTCTCATTTGTCTAAAAACCTCGGGCAATAACATTGCTCGGTCCGAAACCAACGATTGGACCATCCAGTTGTCCGTCTCAATGGACAAGCGCACCCCCTTATTTACATGGCTCCTCCATTCATTACATGCTCCCGCATTCTGCAACAGAACACCACTTGTGGGAGAAGTTCTCCGCTCAATAATGTCAGAGAAAAAGAAACAGCCGGCTGCAACCACTTCAACTTTAGGAAAAACTACCAGAGTCCCAAAAAGAAAAACGTAATTTGAAGTTGCGGAAAACAAAAGAGGGGTGAACAAACTGTGACTGGTGTTTTGCGCTCTCTTGTTTACTGTGGCAATACGCGTTCCCGGATCAGCAGGGGGGCGTGGCCTAGGGATGATAGCCGACGGGAGGGGTGAGAGTTCTTTGACTGTTTATGTTGAAAAGCTAGTTTGTTCTGCAGATTCAGTATAGCAGCATTAATAGTCATGTCCTGGCCAGTGTTGGGAACATTACTTTAAAAAGTAGTTAGTAATTGTTACTCACTGACTTAACTGGGTTAGTAACTGAGTTACTCTATAATAAAAGTAAGTATTTACCAGGGGAAGTAACTGTTTGCATTACTGTAAAAAACAGAAATTGGATTTTTCGGACCACCTTTCAAAAGATTCCCATGAGAGCATGAGCATTGTCTCAGACCTGGACAACGTACCTAAAGTATCTCGTTATCTGCAAGCTGACAGCGCACTAAAGAGGCATGGAGGGCATCTGTGACTGCATCAACTGGAGAAATGTTCCCTGATTTCAAAACTATCGCAGAAACTGTTCAATACTAAAATGATTTATCCTCCACAGATCATAACTTAATAATGGGTGTAGGTTTAGTTGATTGTATTCTACACAGAGAAAGTTGTTGCTGCAAGAACAGAGCTGAGACTACAAGCAATATTTATCTTTGGAGAGTCGTACTCTTAGATCCTAGCACATGACATACTGTATCATTTAAGAAAGAGTAGGAGGAATAATTAAGTAGAGCTAGAGGAGCAACAACTCCTTATGCCTTGGCTGTGTGGTGCAATTTGTCATTTGGACAGCACATAGTAACCATGAAGAAATTCATAACCAGGCAGTTATGATAGAAGGAACTTTAAAGGAAGGTAAATTAGCAGATTTGTCTAAACTCTGATGGTCCACATGAAGATAGCAGTGGTCAGTTACAGGGGAATTGTCTTAAAGAAAAAATTACCGCTATAAATATTGTGGAGACAGTTATCATACACATTAATAGCATAATATCTGACGGGAGCTTTCAGTGTCTCTTTTCTAAGTACTTCCAGAATTTGGCAGCTGTCAGTGTTGGTGAGCGAGAAATGAAGAAAGGAGGTGAAACCGTTGGATCGGAGGTTTCAGAGGTCTTCACGCTGACTGCTAATCATCCAATTTAGATCACACATCTTCACTTCCCCCCATGTTAAAGTGAATCTCTCCAAGTGTCAGAGAGGCTGTCAGAGTTAAGCTGCTTCTCTATAAATAATCACATCAAAGGGCAGATACAATGTCTCTTCACTGTAAAATTAAAACTGAAAACCCAAAGAGCCCTATAATAAAAGTCCTCAAGGTCGGATTCCTCCAGCTTATGAGGATCCTCCACTATAATGAGGGAAGAACTGACTTCAAGGCTGGGACCAGTATCCCGAGGAGCCAGCTGAGGATCAAAAAGATGGCAGCTTAAGTGGCGTCTGAGGTGGGAGGACGTTGGATGAGAACCAGGTAATGGAGTGATATGGTCTCGAGGTGAAGGAAGCTGGGAAGCTGATCCTGCTGTGGTCGGTGATGCATAAGTTGTTGAAACCAAGAGACTTCAAGGACAAGAGTGAATGTCTTTATACTGCAACTGGAAGATGGACCATGGTGTGCAGAATTCGAAGTTGAAAGAAACAGGAGTGATACTGAATGGTAGTGAAACTAATGCTGTGCTTCAGAGTTGTAGTTGGGGTCTAGACAGAGGCAGCTTCCCAAGCAACTGTGCAAAGCCCACCCGTTGATTCCATTCCGCCTTCTCCAACCATCCAGTCAAACCCAGCTCTGAGAGTTGAGCTGGCTGTTGACGGAGTAAGTTCAAAAGTTGTCCTGCAGCGCTCACCCGACATCATGGTGGACTGAGAGTGGCATTTAATTCTAACTGTTCTCTAAGGGCTTTCTTCAGATCACCCAAAGCAAGAGCTGCTGGTAAAGTTGAATGATTTAATAACAACAAAACAAGGAACAGGGACTTACAGACTCCAGAGGATGAAAGGCAGCAACGGGGAAAAACAGGACCAGGCAGGAAAGATTGACGACAGACCAGCAAGTAGTGACTAAAGGAAAGCTGTATTTATACTGAGGAGGGAATGTGGAAGACCAAGGACTAATTAGTGAAAAGCAGATGCAGGTGAGGGCAATTAGTGAAACTGGGTCAAGAGCAGAGTGGTAGGGAGACAACAAGAAAGGGAAGAATGGCAAAGGAGACAGAAAACTCTTAAATGAGAAACTAACTAAAGATAATATGTCTAAGGAGGAATCTAAGAGGAACTTAAGGAAACAATGGAGAACAGAAAGAAGAAATAATTATATTAATAATAAATATATATTAATAATAAACTAAAGAAATAATCTAAGGAAACATAAATAAGAAGGAGGACACAAACAAAAGGTGAAAACATCTAAGACCATGAAGGGAAAAGGAAAACAAGGAAGTGCCATAAATAAATACCAAAGAATACATTAAAGCGATAATTAAACCGAATAAGGAAAATAACCAACTTTAAACACAAAACCTAAGAACTATGAAAAAAACAGAAATAGAGAATAAATGGTCTGAAAATTAGAAGACAACAGAGTAGAACAGCTGATGTGACTCAAAATGAACTCAAAATAAAATTTGCCGTTAAAAAAAAAGAGAGTTTTCGGGTGCATTCATACCAGCCCTGTGTAGTCTGCTTTACTCAAATTCTAATTTGTTTGTCCAGAAAGTCCAGGTTCATATAAGGAGGTGTGAATGTGCAATCAATAAAACTTGGCGCAGTTGGTTGCCCTGTTGCCTTGCAGCAAGAAGTTCGAATCCTGGCCTGGGGTCTTTCTGCATGGAGTTTGCATGTTCTCCCTGTGCATGCGTGGCTTCCTTCCAGGTACTCCAGCTTCCTCCCAAAGTCCAAAAACATGACTGTTAGGTTAATTGGTTTCTCTAAATTGCCCTTAGGTATGAGTGTGTGCGTGGATTGTTGTTTGTCCTGTGTGTCTGTGTTGCTCTGCAATGGACTGGCGACCTGTCCAGGGTGTACCTTGCCTTTCACCTGTGACTGCTGGAGATAGCCTGCAGAGGATGTGCGGGTATAGATGATGGATGGAGGGAGGGAGGGATGGAAGGAATTGTTTTGTGAGCCTTTTTCTTGATAGTCTGATATTAATTTGATGTATGGTTAAACACTTATCATCTTTTTTGTATATTCTAAAAAAATACAATAAGACATTTTTCCATCGAAAGAGAAAATCCGTCAAAATACAGTTAATAACCTGCTAAATTCTTTCCAAAGCCCATGTGTGAAATAGCAGTACCAGAAAAGATGTCACTTTTTTATGTATCTTTTAAATTCCAACATATAGTGCTTGGCAGGGCTAAAAATGGGGGCGCAATGTAGTTTGTCAAAGTGGCGTTGCTTTTAGTGTGATGTTATGGGCAAGCACAGGCCCCCGAGCAGAACGATACCTACACCGGAATTCCCATCACTAATTTACAACGTGTGACCCTGCATGCAACACTTTAGCGAATCTCACACAGTAGAGCGGCATATACATAAAAACTTAAAAGGTCAACTTGGATGTGTTGAACTTTTTTATTATTATTATTTCAATGCATTGTGGAAAAATTGGATCGGGACTCGGTATCGGCAGATATGAAATGACTCTGACTCGACTCAGGGGCAAAAGAATGTGATTGGGACTTCCCTAGTATGGAGTGTGGACCAGAATGTCACTCAAGGTTGTACTTGCCTCTCTCAATTCATGGTCAATATAAAATGAATTGCTGTAGACCTATCTTTTATTTCAAGTAGAGACCAATAATAACCTTTTTGTTTAATTAATTTAGTGTGGAAATTAATAAAACATGTAAATCAATGCACTGTGAAGTTAAAATTTTCACTCCATTTCCGTAGACTTATATTCTACTGTTGCAGTAAATTTAAATCCTGGTCTCTTTTACTCTTCTTTAATTTATTCACCACATAATGCACAATGCTTGGATTGGCTGACATTTGGGAGAATGGAAACTGTTTTCTGACAAAATCCTTCTGTAAACACTAGGGGCATTCATAGAGTATGTAAGGCATGTTCAATTTTCAGCCCGAGATGGTCAAGTTATCATTAAGTAAGTAACGAGTGACTTAGTTCTTACACAGTAGAACACAAAATTTTTCACCTTATATTCTAAAACACATGCAGTATATGTGTCAGTGGAGCATCATAGGCAAAATATGCTTCATAAATGGGACAGGACTTAAACTTTCACTAAATGTGGTTAATTTCTTCATATTTGGAGCGATTATATAGTATATGTGGTGAGATTAGCAACAATGTGACAAGGTTAGAATATGTTGACAAGACAGACACGTTATTTTAACCGTGTCCAATAATTGGAATAGTTTTCTGTCACTGAGGGTAAAATGTCCATTTAAAACAAACCCTATTGGCCTTATTTGTCTGCTTTAATGTTTAAAATCCATCTATTCATGGATGTTTTTTTTGGGGCGGGGGGCGAGTTAAAACATATAGAGAAAAGTCCTTTAGAGAACAATGCTGTTTTTCCCCCTGTGTGTTCCCCACAGGAGGAGGAACTCATGCGGGAGAGCCGTGGATTTTACTTCCGTGGTTATGGACTCGGTCACTGCCTGCAAGCCAAAGACGGGACTGCTGTGGAAGGGCCCACGGTGTTCTCCCCTCTACCCCCAGTCACTATGTACGACGGCGAAGTTCTTCACAAGCGTTTTGTTGACCGGGCCAAACGGATCGACACCATATCCAGAGCAGTCTTTCCCTTGAGCTTTCTCATATTCAACATCTTCTACTGGATCACCTATAAAGTGCTGCGACATGAGGACATCCATGCAAACTTGTAAAACGCTTTCTGCTGACTAGTGTTTTTCTCAGAACCAAAACTGCCTGTTTGACCCATTACAGTGTGTAAAAAAAGCAGTATGAAGAAGCATCACCGCTTCTCAAAGCCAGAGCTAGAAATGACAAAAACGTTGTGCTCAGGTGCATCTTCAGGATCTCAAACTTGAAGGGGAAGTTTAAGCTGAGTGGCTTCTCGCTGGTGTTACTGGTCACCTTCTCATACGTGTGTTTGAGTCACTTGGATCACGACGAATCAAAATGGCCCTGACAGCTGCGGGTTTAGTTTCAGATGGTGGATTAAAGAATTTAGAAAAGTTGATCCTGGCTGAATGAGACATACTGACTTGAATTTTGACACTACGCAGCTTTAAATGAATGTTTTTGACAAAAGTTAAAGGAACATTTTTATAACTTTAGATTATCACATTGGTATGATGGGGACTTTGATATTTATGAATATTCAGTAAGTGATAATTAAATTTTAAGTATGTGATCAGTAGGTTACGTATGTATGTTTGTATGTATGTATGTACAACAGTGTATTAAAATGTATATAAACAAAGCTGTTCAGCTGCACAAAGCACAAATATGTATTTCCTTTTGTCAAAATTTAAATAAATTGTTATTCTGCCAGGAAACAAGATAAGATTTCGTTTCTCTTTAATAAAAATAGTCAGGTGATTTCTTAAGAGTGCATTAGAAACTCAGTCACATCCTGACTGTGTGACACACAATTACTTTCCTATTTCAGCCCTCTAATAGCTCCCATCAGCTCAAAAATCCCAAGAGGGAACATAGCTGAAAGTAAAATTAGAAACTAAATCCTAAAATGCAAATGTTACAGACACAAACTGGTAAGCAGTTCAAATATTCACTATTTTGTGGACAGTTTATATGTAACCGAGCCCTTGTTAAATGGGATGGATGGGAGCTGCCCCTTTATTTCCAAAAGTCGGGGGAGGCTTTGACGGAGTGGGAATGCAGGGGTGAGGTGGAGAGAGCAGGGAGGGAGGACCAATGGGTTTTTTAATGGGAAATCAGAGGGTTGTTTTATCAACTAATGAGTTTGAAGAGGGGGCTGGTGTACCACTGCTAATGACAGTGCATTGAGAGAAGCAGCTGGAGCCGACTGTCCTTTTCTCTGCAGTCCTAATCAACTCTGTATTGTTTGGGACCCCATTCAATGAGTGTCACACATACACACCCACACACAAACATATATATATATATATATATATATATATATATATATATATATACATACATGTGTATTATTTGCAGTTATGTTGCAGTTTTGGTTTGCAATGTTAGCTTGTATGGAGGCTCATCTGATATGAGTGATCGCTGCAGATCGTTGCATTTTTAATCATATGCTTGTTCCATTTGCTTCTTTTGATAGCTTGCAACCAAAGACGTCTTTTATTTGCACATTTTGTAGAACTTTGCATGTTTTGTTTTAGTCAAAGGGATTTCTACAACCAACAGCACAAAAAAGACATGATTGCATCTCTTTCTGCAGACGACATGCGCAGTAGAGCAGGGAGTGACGTAGACCGATAATCCCTCCATATTGCCTGCGACTGAGAAGAAATGTTCACATGGAATCGTGTTGTTAGATAAACAGGACAGCTCATTCTGTGCATGCGACACTGAGTTTAAAAACAAATTTATCGATAATTAATTAATATTAAAAAATTCGACCTGCCTTAACTCTTTAATTTAGACGACCCTTATATATATATATATATATATATATATATATATATATATATATATATATATATATATATATATATATATATATACTACTCTCCAGCAGCATTATTTTGCTGTTATTTCAAATGTTAACTTTGTTAAAAAAATAAGAATCAGTGAGTTTATCAGAATTCTTTTTCACTTGTCACAGAGGACATCAAAATGAAACACAATAATAAGTGATTTATAAACTGGTCCCAGCAGAAGGATTTGGCAAAAATGAGAATATGAAATGTTCATTGTTCCAACCAGCTTTAGATGCCTCCAGTGCTGTTTTGTGTGTAGCTGCTTGTTTGAAGACTTTCTCTAAGGGATGCACAACAATGATGATGCCTCAGATGTATATTTATATATATTTAAGCCAAGCAATTGTGTAAAAATATTCATTCAAAGACAGTGAGAGAGCTTTCACTTAACAACTAACCATCATCTCCCAAGACACTTCCTTCCTGTCTGACTCAGGAATAACCGTCATGCTTTCCAGCTTCTGTTAAACCCCAGTGGTTTGATCTTTGTTTGCTTTGCAAGGAATTATTCTATGAAATGATAGTAACAAATGCATGTCACTACTGTAGGTTTAAGTTTAACTTGACGGGTACAGAAATATAAGGATTGTACCAGGACCTCATGAGTCAGAAAACTGTCCTGCAACTGTAAATTCAAAACTGCTAGACAAACGTTATGTGTAGAGGGGGGACAACTCTGGAAGAAAATATCGGCTCTTTCTGACAGTGATTTATTGGGGAACAATGCAGCACATGTCACCTTTAAATGTAAGTGTAAACAAAGGAAATTACTTGCCCCAAGTGGCTTTATGTACCTTGTGAATGTCACCCAGAACATGAGCATAGCAGTGAACAGGATAAGCTCCTTTTACCCAGTGGTTTCTCAAGATGTTTCATCTGTGTGGGTGGTGAAACGGTTTACTAAAACATCCTGTTCTTCCAGAGGTATTTTCTAACCCAGTTGTGTTAAATTAAAACCAAAAGAAATTCCTTACTAAGTTTGCCACACGAGAGGTAGGGACAGAGCAAACAGATCTGATCAGTTAAGATCAAAATTACACTTTTAAAGTGCCACAAAAAACTAACACATCCTGAGCACATCATCACCATGATAAAACAAGGGAGTGATAGCTTCATGCTATGGGGAAACTCCTTTCAGTGGGGAGAGGCAGAATTGATTAGAAGATGGATGAACATGAATACAAAACACCTGAAACTGGAGCAGGACAACCAACCAGAGCTACAATGGAATTGGTTCGATAAAAAAACCTTCATGTATTAGAACGGCCTAGTCAAAATCCAGCCGCAAATCAAATTGAGAAGATGTAGCAAGAGTTTGACATTGGTGCGCACCAAACTATCCTTTATATCTAAATGAACTGGAGCAATTTTCCACGAAGAATGGACAAAAATGTCTATTCTTCCATCTCCAAGTTTGTAAAGCTCATGGACACATCCAGTAGAACAGTAGCGGTTTGCTGAAAAAATGTGGTTTATTTGCTTGAGGAGCGAAATAGAAACAACTTCTCAGTTAGCAATGAGGATCTGGATGTTGTGAGGGTGTGTTGGACAACGTGGCTCTGCAATATTGCATTGACATGGGGGGGCAGTTCCCTTGGATTGGCAGACCAGGATGGTGGTCCCCCTATTTCAAAAGGGGGCCACAGAGTGTGTTTTAAGTATAGTGAATCAGACTTCTGAGCCTGCCTGATAAGGTCTATTCGGGTGTTCTGGAAAGGAGTGTCCGCCGGACAGTCAAACCTTTGGATCCACGAGGAACAATGTGGTTTTCGTCCTAGCTGTGGAACACTAGACTAGCTCGACACCCCCGGCAGGGTCCTGGAGGGTGCGAGTTCGCCCAACCGGTCTATATGTGTTTTGTGGACTTGGAGAAGGCACTTGACCGCGTCCCTCGGGGAGTCCTATGGGGGGTAATCCGGGAGTATGGGGTGCCAGGCCCCTTGATAGGGGATGTTAGGTCCCTGTACAACCGGTGTCAGAGCTTGGTTCGCATTGCCAGCAGTAATAGAAGCTCATTTCCAGTGAGAGTTGGACTCCGCCAAGACTACCCTTCGTCACTAATTTTGTAATAATTTTTATGGACAGAATTTCTAGGTGAAACCAAGGTGTTTAAGTGATCTGTTTTGGTTGCCTAAGGATTGGGTCTTCTTTTTGCAGATGATGGGGTCCTGTTCGTTTCATCAGACAGTGATCTACAGCTTTCACTGGAGCAGTTCGCAGCCGAGTGTGAAGCAGCTGAGATGAGAATCAGCACCTCCAAATTCGAGACCATGTTCTTGAACTGGAAAAGCATAGAGTGCCTTCTCCGGGTCCGGGATGAGGTCCAGATCCAAGTGGAGGAATTTAAGTATCTGGGGGTCTTGTTTATGACTGAGGAGAAAAAATAATGGGAGATTCCTATAGGCAGATTGGTCCATCGTCTGCAGTTATGCAGGCTCTGTACCAATCTGTGTTGGTGAAGAGGGACCTGAGCCAAAAGGGGAAGCTCTCGATTTACCGGTTGATCTACGTTCCTGCCCTCATCTATGATCACGAGCTTTGGGTAGGGACTGAAAGAATGAAATCATGGATACAAGCGGCTGAAATGAGTTTCCTCCGCAGGGTGTCTGGGCTCTCCTTTAGAGATAGGGTGAGAAGCTCAGTCATAAGGGAGGGGCTCAGAGTAGAGCTGCTTTCCTTCCACATCGAGAGGAGCCAGTTGAGGTGGCTCAGACATATGCTTAGGATGAGTCCCTGGTGAGGTGTTCTAGGCACGTCCCACCGGGAGGAGACCCAGGGGAAGATATAGGATCCTGGAGGGAATGGCTCAAGTGGCTGGTGAGAGGAAAGACTGGGTCTCTTTGCTTAAAGCCCTTAAAAATCAAGCTCCATCATATATCAGAGAACTGATTTAGTCAATCATTCAATCAAACTTTATTCAAAAAGCGCTTTTCATAGAAGAATAACAACTCAAAGTGCTTTACAGATTAAAATGACCCCACATAAACCATATTCCCATCCCTCACCCACAGATTTAAAAGCATGATCACAGTTATACCCCCCTCCCCCCAACCCAACTCCCACTCACACAAACACTTAAGAACAACAGTAAAAAAGGACATTGGGCCAAGTGCAGATGAGTCAGGTAAGGAAATGCCATCAAGGGAGGGATCTGCGCCGGCAGCAGCGGATCAACAGCAGCAGCTGAGGCACACAGGGCGCTCAGCGGAGGCAAGGCTGAGACTCCCAACTCCACCCAAGCGCTTCCGGGGCAGAGGGCTCTCACAGAGAAATGGCAGGAATATTAAAATAACAGATTAAAGTATAGAAATAACAGGGGATATATATGATAAGACTATTCAGTAAAACACTGAAAATATAATCAACCAATAATCAGTTAAAAGCTAGGCTAAAAAGAGTCTTGAGCCTGCTCTTAAAAACATGAACGTTCTCTGCGGCCCTGAGGTCCTCAGGCAGCCTGTTCCAGAGGTGAGGGCCATTATAATAGAAAGATGCCTCATCATGAGTGTGTGTCTTGACTTTAGGGATGACAAGGAGACGGCTGCCAGAGGAGCGCAGAGACCGCTAAGGTTCATATGGTAAGCCAAGGCAATTTTATTTGTATAGCACACTTTCAACAGGAGGGTTATTCAAGGTGCTTTACATGATTTGGTGATTTAAAAAACAAAACAAAAAGACATGGAATATAACATTGGAAATTAAAAGTAAAAGAAACACATTACACATGATACACAATGTGTACACAATATGGTAAAAGCAGTTCCGAAAGTTCACAGCAGAAATAAACATGTTTACAGCCTGGTAAAAAAAAAAAACATTTTAGGTTTAATAGGTCAGGTTTATCGTCATGACAACTCTGAGGGAGGTGAATTTTTTTCTAACTCATCCGTTTAGACATAATTTAATCTTGAAATTATGAATAATTAGGGGCGTGTCCTTTTGATTGACATGTCTCTGATGACCCGTCAACGCTAAGGTTGGTGGCTAACAGTGGCTAGCAGCTTGCCGCCATAGACTGCTTTACCCCCCCTGCTTGCTCCGGAGAAGGCCTTCAGCCTGGGACTCACGTTAAGACTTTGGCCATTTACTTTCTCTGAACTTGAACATCAGTTGTATCCGCAAACTTTATTAGTGTTTAGATATAAATCGTGCACTTATTGGACAAAGATGGCTTGCTGTGGTACTGATTGCACTAACAGACCGTCTAAGCAGTCTCTGCTACATTTTTTTCGGTAAGTAAAATAATGTTTCTGTAAGTTAATTTGTGGTTGAAGCTTCTGCAGCTGAGCTCGTTAATTAGCAAAGTAGGTAGTTAATCACGCTGGGAAACTACAAACTGAACAGGTTAAGATGTTGTGCATTTACTTTACATGTTGATTTTTATTCAAACTTCACATAGTTTTAGTAAAAGCTATGCGCAAACAGGGCTTTATGATTTTATTTGACAAAATTGAGTTGTGCTCATTTCACCGTCAAAATAAGTATTGATCGCTTCGCGGTGAAGACACACACACACACATATATATATATAATGTGTGTGTACCAGCACGTTTTTTTTTTACGGTTTTAACATGTAAAGTAGATAAGAAATGTGATCATTTCAACCCGTTGTCGACCAAGCAGCCTTATCTTAGAGGCACATCTGTTAAAAAAAATAAATCCTTTTTTTCCCAACTAACTCCAGATATATTTCATATTTTTTTGTCAGAGATTTTTTACTTTTTAAAAGTAAATAAGAGTTGTCAGTTTAGGCATTAATCATTTCTGATATGCTGTCATGTGATTCACCTTCATTGTTTTACTTTTATACATACACCCATACGTGTTGTGTCTGTGTGCTCATTTGTTTAGTTTGTCTTGTTGTGGTGAGTTGGTTTCCAACTAAGATGGGCAATGTTGAAATTTTAAGTTGTTTTTAATATACATTGTTTTTTTCCTTACAGATTAAATCAATCGCCCAAAACTACAGGAAGATCATAAAGAGAAGTACTTAACAATATATGTGCATCATCTTTAATGCCACTTCTTTCATATCGTTAGGTGCTGTCCGTTTTTTGTTTTTGATTAAATAAATAACAAATGAATTAAGTTTGTTTTTCTTTCACACAGATATTGTTTCCATTTCAGAAAAAAAAATCATCGTTTTGTAGCCGCATAAGTATGATTTGTTTTTTTAATATTGCAGACGCTAAGGTTTATTTTAATATTGAGATGTTGAAGGAATTTATCAAATTCAAAAATGCAGTTGGCTGATTAATTACTCGTTTGACTTATTTCTTCCCTTGTTATATACTGTTGAAAGAATTTTCAGTCATTATAGAGAATAAAACATTTGTTTTTTTAAACACAAGATTCTATAAAAGAAAAGGACACAGATAAAAAACAAAGGGGGCCAGAAAGCAAAAGAGACTTATGTACAGTAAAATGGGGTTGGGGAGAGGAACAGAGTTGTCAACAGTGTTATGGCAAGAGATACAATTGTTGAAATACAAAAACTACATCAACAACACATTAGACATAACAATCAAGGCTATATTTATACTTTTTGCTTTAACATCAATTGTTCATAAGGACTGTCATGTCTAATGTGAGGATGTGTAAAGATGGCACCATTTAAACTAGGAATAAAAGAAGCCATAACACTGTTGACAAACTTCCTGGCCTTTTCTATTTTTGCTGGGTTTACACCTGCCCTCTATCGACACTTTTGGGTGATGGAGGAGAAGATGATGGACATCTGAGGGTGGAGAAGGTTAAGCTGGTGCAGGTCCTCCATCATCTTCACCAACTGGACACACTGCCCCCATGTCATCTCCACCACAGCTGATGATGAGGACATCTAGAGCTGCTCTCCCTCACAGGGAGTTGGAAAAAAATGGGAGAAGGCCTTTCCACCTCAGCCAAACCAGGAGATACGTCTTGGAGGCCGAGGTTTCCTCTGATGGTTTCTTCACCTCTCTCAGAACTATGTCAGACATAGCTGTGTCCAATGATCCAAATGGCTATGGAGGAAAAAAAAACTAACATAATAATTTGCAGTTGCACAGGTGTGGCTTATCGGTTGAAAGTATAATACTATTAAAATTCTACATGAAGTGATGGAGACAGGTACTTACATTTCTGCTTTGTTTGGCTGTTGTGGAGGACAGGCATGCAGCCATTGTGACCTGGTAAACAAAATCTATAAAAAGAAACACAAGTGTCTTACTAAAAGTGCAACTTATCCCTTCTCAGACCTCAATAAATGATTAGTAAAATCCATACATTGCAGAATTGACTAGGATCGAAATTATTCATATTAGCTGTTAAATCTACAATAGCTGTGGGAACAGCTTTTATTAACAGGAAGATCCTACATGGTAGTACAATCACTAACAATTAAGGTAAATACAAACAAGTATTAATATAGATATGTGAACTATCCTAACTAAGCTTGATCATGTATCTCATGCATAGACTAAATTGATCTCATACTAATAACTAAGTTAAAAATATTATTGAAAACTTGCATTAAGTTAATGATCATTTCATTTGAATAAATTATTTCAGTTTAAATGTTAACTCACCGATTAAATATTGTATTTACAGCCTGGATGGAAGAGGGTAGCAGAGTTGCTCTACAGTGGCTTTCAGGCTAAAGGCGCCCGCTAACCTCCGTTAGTTTCAGTTAGCCTCAGTTAGCTCCAGGACTAGCTCCTGGCTACATCGGCTCAGAGTGTCAACCATCCGCCCCGCCCTCACAGCGCCACTCTCAGCTCCGCCTCTTTGCCCATTTTTGTATTTTCTGGGCGTGACGAAACGCGTGACGCAGGGAAGATGGCGGCGGTGGGAACCGCCCATTTGGCTTCATTTTTGCTCTTCAAAAACCAATGGGTGACGTCACCGAGGCTTCGTCCAGTTATATACAGTCTATGGTTGTGACATGTGTTGTGAATTGGCACTACATGTAAATAAACTGAATTGAAACGACAGATGGACTCAGTGTTCCCTCGCCTGGACGCGGGTCACCGGGGCCCCCCTCTGGAGCCAGGCCTGGAGGTGGGGCACGTTGGCGAGCGCCTGGTGGCCCGGCCTTTACCCATGGGGCCCGGTCGGGCTTAGCCATAAGAGGTAACATGGGCCCCCCTGCCCATGAGCTCACCACCTGTGGGAGGGGCCATAGGGGTCGGGTGCTGTGCAGGATGGGCGGCGGCCAAAGGCGGGGACCTTGGCGGTCCGATCCTCGGCTGCAGAAGCTGGCTCTCGGGACGTGGAACGTCACCTCTCTGGTGGGGAAGGAGCCGGAGCTGGTGTGCGAGGTTGAGAGGTTCCGACTGGACATCGTCGGACTCACCTCGGCGCACGGCTCTGGCTCTGGAACCCGTCTCCTCGAGAGGGGTTGGACTCTCTTCCACTCTGGGGTTGCCCCCGCTGAGAGGCGCCAAGCTGGGGTGGGCATACTTGTTGCCCCCCATCTCGGCGCCTGTACATTGGGGTTTACCCCGGTGAACGAGAGGGTAGCCTCCCTCCGCCTTCGGGTGGGGGGACGGGTCCTGACTGTTGTTTGTGCTTACGCGCCAAACAGCAGATTAGATTACCCACCCTTCTTGGAGTCTTTGGAGGGGGTGCTGGAGAGTGCTCCTCCTGGGGACTCCCTTGTTCTGCTGGGGGACTTCAACGCTCACGTGGGCAATGACAGTGAGACCTGGAGGGGTGTGGTTGGGCGGAATGGCCCCCCCGATCTAAACCCGAGTGGTGTCTTGTTATTGGACTTCTGTGCTCGTCATGGATTGTCCATAACAAACACCATGTTCAAGCATAAAGGTGTCCATATGTGCACTTGGCACCAGGACACCTTAGGCCGCAGCTCAATGATCGACTTGGTTGTCGTCTCATCTGATCTGCGGCCGCATGTTTTGGACACTCGGGTGAAGAGAGGGGCAGAGCTGTCCACTGACCACTACCTGGTGGTGAGTCGGCTCCGATGGTGGGGGAGGACGCCGGACAGACCTGGAAGGCCCAAACGTGTTGTGAGGGTCTGCTGGGAATGTCTGGCAGAGTCTCCTGTCAGAAGGAGCTTTAACTCACACCTCCGGCAGAACTTTGAACACGTCCCGGGGGAGGTGGGGGACATCGAGTCCGAGTGGACCATGTTCCGCGCCTCCATTGCCGAGGCGGCTGACCGAAGCTGTGGCCGCAAGGTGGTCGGTGCCTGTCGCGGCGGCAACCCCCGAACCCGCTGGTGGACACCGGCGGCAAGGGATGCTGTCAGGCTGAAGAAGGAGTCCTACCGGGTCTTTTTGGCTTGTGGGACCCCTGAAGCAGCTGATAGGTACCGACAGGCCAAGCGGGATGCGGCTCGGATGGTTGCTGAGGCAAAAACTCGGGCGTGGGAGGAGTTTGGAGAGACCATGGAAAACGACTTCCGTACGGCTTCGAAGCGATTCTGGTCCACCATCCGGCGTCTCAGGGGGGGAAACCGGTCTGCCACCAACACTGTTTACAGTGGGGATGGTGTGCTGCTGACCTCGACGCGGGACGTTTTGGGTCGGTGGATGGAATACTTCGAAGACCTCCTCAATCCCACCAGCACGCCTTCCAATCTGGAAGCAGGGTTTGGGGACTTGGGGTCAGGCTCTCCAATCTCTGGTGCTGAGGTCACCGAGGTCGTTAAAAAGCTCCTCGGTGGCAAGGCTCCGGGGGTGGATGAGATTCGACCGGAGTTCCTCAAGGCTCTGGATGTTGTGGGGCTGTGTTGGTTAACGCGGCTCTGCAATATTGCGTGGACATCGGGGGCAGTTCCCTTGGATTGGCAGACCGGGGTGGTGGTCCCCCTGTTTAAAAAGGGGGACCACAGGGTGTGTTCCAACTACAGGGGGATCACACTTCTGAGCCTCCCTGGTAAGGTCTATTCAGGGGTTCTGGAGAGGAGGGTCCGACGGATAGTCGAACCTCGGATCCAGGAGGAACAATGCGGTTTTCGTCCTGGCCGTGGAACACTGGACCAGCTCTACACCCTCAGCAGGGTCCTGGAGGGTGCGTGGGAGTTCGCCCAACCGGTCTACATGTGTTTTGTGGACTTGGAGAAGGCGTTCGACCGTGTCCCTCGGGGGGCCCTGTGGGGGGTGCTCCGGGAGTATGGGGTACCGGGCCCCTTGATACGGGCTGTTAGGTCCCTGTACGACCGGTGCCAAAGTTTGGTTCGCATTGCCGGCAGTAAGTCGGGCTTGTTTCCAGTGAGAGTTGGACTCCGCCAAGGTTGCCCTTTGTCACCGATCCTGTTCCTAACTTTTATGGACAGGATCTCTAGGCGCAGCCAAGGCATTGAGGGGATCCGTTTTGGTGGCCTCAGGATCGGGTCTCTGCTTTTTGCAGATGATGTGGTCCTGTTGGCTTCATCGGAGCGTGATCTACAGCTTTCGCTGGAGCTGTTCGCAGCCGAGTGTGAAGCAGCTGGGATGAGAATCAGCACCTCCAAATCCGAGGCCATGGTCTTGAGCCGGAAAAGGGGTGCCTCCTCCGGGTCGGGGATGGGGTCCTTCCCCAAGTGGAGGAGTTTAAGTATCTGGGGGTCTTGTTCACGAATGAGGGAAAAATGGAGCGGGAGATTGATAGACGGATTGGTGGGGCATCTGCAGTTATGCGGGCGCTCTACCGGTCTGTCGTGGTGAAGAGAGAGCTGAGCCAAAAGGCGAAGCTCTCGATTTACCGGTCGATCTACGTTCCTACCCTCATCTATGGTCACGAACTCTGGGTGGTGACCGAAAGAACGAGATCACGGATACAAGCGTCTGAAATGAGTTTCCTCCGCAGAGTGTCTGGGCTCTCCCTTAGAGATAGGGTGAGAAGCTCAGTCATCCGGAGGGGGCTCAGAGTAGAGCCGCTGCTTCTCCACATCGAGAGGAGTCAGTTGAGGTGGCTCGGGCATCTGGTCAGGATGCCTCCTGGACGCCTCCCTGGTGAGGTGTTTCAGGCACGTCTCACCGGGAGGAGGCCCAGGGGAAGGCCCAGGACACGCTGGAGGGACTATGTTTCTCGGCTGGCCTGGGAGCGCCTTGGGGTTCCTCCCGAGGAGCTGGAACAAGTGGCTGGGGAGAGGGAAGTCTGGGTCTCTTTGCTTAGGCTGCTGCCCCCGCGACCCGACCCCGGATAAGCGGAAGAAAATGGATGGATGGATGGATGGATGAACTGAAATTGCTTAGAGCTGCTGTATTGAATCTGCAGAACAAGCTAGCTTTTCAACATCAACAGCCACAGAACTCTCACCCCTCCCGTTGGCCATCGTCCCTAAGCCACGCCCCCCTGATTTGGGAACGCGCATTGCCACAGTAAAGAGAGAGTGCAAAACACCAGTCGCACTTTGGTCACCAGTCTTTTGTTTTCCCACAACTTCAAGTGGTATTTTTCTATTTGGGACTCTGGTAGTTTGTCCTAAAGTTGAAGTGGTAGGAGCCGACCAGTGGCGTTCTGTTGCAAAATGCGGGAGCTTGTAATGAGTGGAGGAGCCACGTAAATGCGGACGTGCGCTTGTCAAGTGTGAGACAGACAACCGGATGGTCCAATCGTTGGTTTTAGACCAAGCCATGATATTGGCTGAGGTTTTTAGACAAATGCGACAGAACCACTTAATTATTCTTTAATTATTTATTTTTTTTTATCTCCACAAAATATTTATAGCTATACTATGTAAGAACGTTAAGTGGCATGAAAAAATGTTTTAAGCTAGCTTTTTTTTGCAGATTTGGTTTAACAACTTAAAGCTGCTACTGTACTGCCTCGACCTGACTCCTGATCAGTGGAAGACAATGGATGGATAGATATCAATGAGGGCACAGAAACCAAAATACCTTCATATGTAAACCAGCTGTTCACATTGCAACAAAGTTAATATAAGTGTTTGAAAATGTTATAGTTTTCCACTAAAGAGAATAAATTAAAGCGTAAACTTCCAATAAACAGGTTGAAGTGTCCAATGTACCGAATACCAATGTGATGCCAAAGCAATAGGTGGTCGTTTGTGGATGCAAACCACAGCTAATGGGGAAGATTCTGTAAAACGCAGAACAAAGTTGTACTTTCTAATAAACTCAAAAAATAAATAAATTTCATATTAGAGACACAATTTCTCACGATTAAACATTAAAATTGTAAAATCAGGCTGCACACCATGCTTGTAAGTTAAATAAGTATTTTTGTGCATCCACTTCACTCCATCTAATTTGCCACTTTGGCTCAGGTAAAGTGTAATAAAAACTCTCATTCAGTCACCTCCCACCTGATCGCTGACATATAAATAGGAGACAGAGTGTCGCTGCCTCCACTTTTCCTCTCTTTCTGCAGTTTCAGTTAACTGAGGATTTTCTCTGCCTTTTTCAGGCGGACATCATCCATCAGACACAGATGTTATTATCACTATTACCTCAGAAACATGTCTTAACTTTATTTTTCTGAGAATCTGGGGTTGTTTTAGTGCTGCAGGTTGAACACAAGAAGATATATTTTTCAGCCACACAATGCCTGCATGTCCATACGCACGGGAGTTTGCTCATGTGTACAAAGACAGGTAAATTACTTTACTTGTGTAAACTCTCTGCTAACAGAAGTAGTTCTTTTATACTTGGATTCTGTTTGGTAATGTTTCTAATTCATTATTTTTGTGTAAAGCAGAACTATAGTATATTTTTTGCAGAAATGCTATGCAGACATCAGTTTTCTGTTAGTTTTTTAATTTGCCTTTAAAATGTGCTGAGATTTCTTTGAAATAACTTCACAAAAATTAGCATATAATTTTACCTTGAGGCCTCTCATGTTAGTGTACTAAATTAACTCAAAGAAACAGGTGAAGTACAGTTCAATGCATACTTCACTCAGATCATACCGCATCAGAGCTTTTAACAGCAGAAGCAAAATTCTGAAAACATGAAAACGATGCAGCCAAACAGACAATGACTTTAAAGGTTAGCTTAAAATGCTTCAGATTTGTCTTCTCACAAGCCTGTGTCAGCTTACAGTACTTTCATACCTTACATCATGTTCCAACCCCAGATTTAAGAGAATTTGGGAATTTTGTGTTGCAGGCCAACACAAAGTAGTACATTGTGAAGTGGAAGGAAACATACCCATGCCTTATATAATTATAAGTCTAAATCTGAAAAGTGTGCCATTCCTATGTTTTCAGCCCCCCTGATTTAATAGTTTGTAGAATCATGTCTCCTTACAAATACAGCTGCAAGTCTTTGGGGGAAGATCTCAATTAGCTTTGCCATTCAGATAAGATCCATGACAACTTCTCGCTCAGATTTAGATTAGACTTTGATTGGGTCGTTCTGCAAAATGAATATGCTTTGATCTAAACCATTTTACTTTAGCATTGGCTATATATTTAGGTTTAGTTTGTTGAAAGATGAACCTCCACCCCTGTCTCAAATCTTTGGCAGCCTCCAACACAGTGGTGTCCAAACTTTTTTCCACATGCTAAAATCATAGAGTTGGGATATTTGCCTACAGTGTCCTACAGGTTAGAGGCCATTCAAGATATAAACATAACATCTTGAATGGCTTCCAACATGTTGCAATAATAAGTAGGAAGACTAAATTTGATACATCAAGCCAGACACTAATTGCTTTTGATTTTCTATTTTTGCCTTTCAGGTCTTTGGTCTGTCCTCTCTACTCAAGATATACAGTGGCTTGCAAAAGTATTCGGCCCCCTTGAACTTTTCCACATTTTGTCACATTACAGCCACAAACGTGAATCACTTTTATTGGAATTCCACGTGAAAGACCAATACAAAGTGGTGTACACGTGAGAAGTGGAACGAAAATCATACATGATTCCGAACATTTTTTACAAATAAATAACTGAAAAGTGGGGTGTGCGTAATTATTCAGCCCCCTGAGTCAATACTTTGCAGAACCACCGTCTGCTGCAATTACAGCTGCCAGTCTTTTAGGGTATGTCTCTACCAGCTTTGCACATCTAGAGACTTGCCCATTCTTCTTTGCAAAACAGTTCCAGCTCAGTCAGATTAGATGGATAGTGTTTGTGAACAGTAGTTTTCAGATCTTGCCACAGATTCTCGATTGGATTTAGATCTGGACTTTGACTGGGCCATTCTAACACATGGATATGTTTTGTTTTAAACCATTCCATTGTTGCCCTGGCTTTATGTTTAGGGTCGTAGTCCTGCTGGAAGGTGAACCTCCGCCCAAGTCTCAAGTCTTTTGTAGACTCCAAGAGGTTTTCTTCCAAGATTGCCCTGTATTTGGCTCCATCCATCGTTCCATCAACTCTGACCAGCTTCCCTGTCCCTGCTGAAGAGAAGCACCCCCAGAGCATGATGCTGCCACCACCATATTTGACAGTGGGGATGGTGTGTTCAGAGTGAGGTGCAGTGTTAGTTTTCCGCTACACGTAGCGTTTTGCATTTTGGCCAAAAAGTTCCATTTTGGTCTCATCTGACCAGAGCACCTTCTTCCACATGTTTGCTGTGTCCCCCACATGGCTTGTGGTAAACTGCAAACCGGACTTCTTATGGTTTTCTTTTAACAATGACTTTCTTCTTGCCACTTTTCCATAAAGGCCAACTTTGTGCAGTGCACGACTAATAGTTGTCCTATGGACAGATTCCCCCACCTGAGCTGTAGATCTCTGCAGCTCATCCAGAGTCACCATGGGCCTCTTGGCTGCATTTCTGATCAGCACTCTCCTTGTTCGACCTGTGAGTTTAGGTGGACGGCCTTGTCTTGGTAGGTTTACAGTTGTGCCATACTCCTTCCATTTCTGAATGATCGCTTGAACAGTGCTCCATCGGATGTTCAAGGCTTGGGAAATCTTTTTGTAGCCTAAGCCTGCTTTAAATTTCTCAATAACTTTATCCCTGACCTGTCTGGTGTGTTCTTTGGACTTCATGGTGTGGTGGAATCATATATGATTTTTTTTCCACTTCTCATGTGTTCAAGGGGGCCGAATACTTTTGCAAGCCACTGTATGTTCCCATCCTTAAAAAAACCTCAAAATCTTTTGAAAGGTAAGTGGACAGCTGATCATTCTCCGCAGAAGCAGTGAGGAGTTTAGTTTCTCCCATATAAAGATCTGAGCTCTCCTGACTGCACTGAACTATATGAACCACTCTGTTCAACATGTCTTTGGGGCTTTCATCCTGGCATTGAAAGAGTTTTCTGTTTTTGGATTTGAAGTGCAGCAGGATGTAGTGTTTGGAGAACGTCCTTTTAAGTTTCTGATCCACTACAACCCACATCACCCAACAATAGGTCTGCTCTTGTTCTTCTTTTCCTCTCAGAATGAAGCTTTAATATTTCCTTTTCTTTTTCAAGATCTACTGTCAGGCCAAAACTTTTTACAAACCCTTCTTCAATGTCTATAAATTACCATGCAATGTGGAGGAAAGCATTTTTATCAGTTTACTACACAAACTTTGCCCATTGCTCCATGGTCCAGTTCTGATACATTTTAGGCTTTTTTAATAAGAGAATGACTTTAAACACAACTGCTTGAAAAAGAGAAAATCTCCAGCGATCTGCAGTCATGTTGAAGAAAAGCCTGATGTTGATGAAGGAGGTAACAGGGAAAAAAACAGAGTTGTCTGAGATCACATAAATGCAGCAGTAGCTCCAACAACTAGTCAGTACAACCAAAGTGTGAATGGAGAACAAATCGAACATTGAAGCAGATGTACTAGCAGCACAAAACCTATACTGTTAACTGAGAACAGGAAACTAAACTGAGAGGACAATTCACACAGGCTAACCAAAACTGGGCAATCACAGATTGTAAGAATGCTATCTTGCCTGATTAATCTCAATTTTAGCTCCAACATGCAATTGCAGACAGAATGAGTAAGGTAACGATTTTTATTTTCTACAGGGTAAATGGTTGGGATGACATGGGTCTTGATCCACCGTGGGGGAAAACGTAAGTGGGTCAAACTGGGTTTGCAGAATGACTGGTTTGGCATGAATTGAGGAGGAGGATGAACGGATATTACTGTTGGAGATGAAGAGGAAATTCCTGAGAGTAGTAGGTCTGTTCACTGAAGTTGAGATTGCCTGAGAGCAAATGAGCACTTCTATCGCTGATTGTTTGCTTGTTTATTTCCAGCAGATGGGCAGGGTGGACAGGCAGGGCAGTGGATGGATCAGAATCGCAAGCAATGAGCCCAGCAGGGCTGTTAAAGGAGCGGCAAGGACAGACTGAGGTAGGTGTTGAGGTTGCAGGGGATACGGAAGGTTGATCCAGCAATCCAGGAAGAGGTCGTCTGGGGAAGGTCAGACTGAGGAATGGAGAAGAGCATGAGGTCAGTACACAAAGATTAAAGATCTTCAAGAAAGAGCTATGCTGGTTACAACTTGAGGTGCGAGAACCATCTGGGGTCTGTCACAGGGAACCAACTTCTCTAAATTCTCCTCCTGATTGGGAATAGCTGAAGGCCATACCTACCTGTCTCACCGTGCAGAAGGTAGGTAGGAAGAAATGCGTGCGTGCACGTACACACACACACACACACACACACACACTAGTGGATATGACACACCAGAGCTCAGTCGGATAGAGCTCCTATAGGATGTTCATTTGGATCATGGTCAATATGGACAAAACCTTGTTGAATTTATGCTACAAAGAATTAAATAAGTTCTAAAGGAAAAGGGGCTACCAATTACATTTAGAGCAACTCACCCCCCTACCGGAGTCTAACTCAGCCCACATTTCCTGTTTGAAAAATTTGCCAAAAATGCCTGCCGGACCAAAGGCCGGCGGGGGGAGAGGGATGGGCGACCTCAACAGTTCCTTGCTATTCCAACTCTAACTCGCTACGGAGGCATGGCCAACACTCGGCTTCTTTTATATCCCACAGTGGCAGGATGGCTGACGTCAGCCATCACGGCAGAGCGAACAGCAATGCTTGATTCAAATTCAAGTGCAGTGTAGAGTTTTAATCTGAAGAGGGCGCCACACTGACGGTTTTTGGTAAGCAATATTTTTACGAAAATGTACTAAAATACCAAAAATAATGACCAGACATGTAGACAGCACTTTTAGACACTCATTTATAGAGTTTATCAGTAAAAAAAGTTGATTTGGGGGTGATTTGCTCTTTAAGCTAACAAGGTGTAAAATGGCTGGTAAGTGTGTGTCAGTATAGACAGTTTGTGTTGTAATAACTCTTCAATGAGTTTGGAACAAATTTAAGATCTTTTCACCTTTTCGCCCGTACATTCCTTACCCGCAGTGTCACTCTATCCCAAGCTCCTAATGATCAGTTTATTTATTTCTTTGATATCTCAATATTTTTGATTAGCATTTTTATCTTCAAAGTGCTTAAATCTCATGTGTAACAGTTTATTAAACATACATTTTTTAGATGATTTTATAATATAACCTGTTTTCACTGACTGTAGTTATGATCCCCGTTTAGGCCAGTGGAGTCTCTTTTAATATCCAATGATCAACCAAAACAACTCTGCTGGATATGGTGTATTAGAGTCTCTTAACCGTATTCCGTGATATTTGACTTTGATTAGTTCATGGAAGATTCATGTTGTAGATCAGGTGCTAAACATCCCCAAGGCATGTGTGAATTGATGCATAGCTGGTATGAAACAGGTAGACGGTTCCTGAAAGAATAAAGGTAAAAGACAACCAAACCTGCAAAAAAGTGCAAAATGGTAAAGGGGCAAAATGACCCTCAGCTGTGTGAAATAACTCACAGTTTTGTCCTCTTTTTAGAATACATTTTTCCTCTCTTTAAATCTATCAAATATTATCTTGTATGTTATAGAAATAGTCAAAAACCTGAAAAGTTTGATTTGATATTTAGTACTTATAAACAAGGAGAAATGTGCTCATAAATGTCTTACTGAGACTACCCTGCTGTGAATTTTTGTTTTGTTTCCATCTTCGTGTTCCTGATGATCCTACCTCTTTTTGCCCTGTTTTCTTTAGCCAAGTTTCTGCATTAGGGGCTGTTGTGAGAAAGAGCTAAAGCCTCCTGAGCTTCTCTTGTGTTGATCCGGTTTCAGCACTAACCTTCACCAAACCTCTCAACAGCCATTGTAATGAGATGATCTGTGATTCCCAACTTAATCTGTCTGTGATGTCAATGTTTTGGCTGTGTAGGGTGTGATCATCCAGAATATAAATGCCTAGGCATTTAATGTTTAAGCACTCTGGATATTTAATATTGATCATGTGTCAGTACCAAAGAATATTTTTAAATTTTAAAGTAGACAGCTTATTTTTAATGCAGAGTCTTACTAGGCTTTGTGTTTGATGACTTTATAAAGAAAGCACAGACCAGCAGCAAGGGATTTTATGACTAAGGTTGCTTTTAATAAACTCCTATTTGCATCTTGTAGCCATATTATTTAAATACGTGTTGTCTATTTCTGTGGTCTAAGTACTACCTGTCTATTTAGCTGAGTCTCTTGTATTCTTGTCCTCACAATTCAGATTCTTCAGAAAATGCTCATTATAAACGAGAAAAGGAAGGTTGTTGTTTTTTTGTTGTTGTTTTTTTTTTTTTATCCTGGAGGTAATTTGCATGTTTTGGTAGGAAATCAAATTATCCTCCACTCATTTCTAATAGTCTCTGGTATTCTTGTAAACTTAGTTATAGATGTCTCGTTGATGCAGATGTCATTTACATCCCTTAGCAGTCCACTTAACATTAGATACAATAATTTCTATTTTGGGCAGAACTTTCAATTCTGTTCCAGATTATCTTTCAATTTTGCTGAGCTATCCTTTTTATACCCATGGAGTTTAGGATAATGATCTACAGTAGCAGACAGCAGATCACCAGTGCAAAGGTTACATGGTTATATCTTTGGTCTTGGTTCCAAATAGATGCTACCATAATTGTGCTGCGAAAGAGATTCTCAGATAGGGTTTTTAGCATGAGGGCTGCTAAAACCTTTATCTACATAGTATAGTATTCTCTCTCTGCAAATTAAAATCTATGATTCAGAACGTATTATGGAGTTTATATATCATTGTGAATGTAATTACAGACACGTAACAGTAGGGACTTGAAAAAAATCTTGTTTTGCTTTAGCATGCATAGCAAAAAAACTAATATTTTAGCTATGATATGTTTAATTTACCTCATAGGTCAGATATGCGAATGAAAACCTCTAGCAGGCTAAATGTTAATTGTAATGCAGCTAACTGCTACTAGCAACACTAGCTTCACAATGCTCCCTGTTTCTTTACTAATAAAGGCTCATGAATAAATTTTAAAAATAAGGGTGTATGCATGTGTGACTTATTCAGGGGGATTGAAACCATCCAAAGGGGGGGGGGGGGGGGGGTGTTTTCAACAGTGTGACAGCAAATGCTCATAATTATGAGCACCTTTTTTATACAATTGTGAATAGGTTCAGGGAGTAAAGGCTAATGATATATTTAGGTAAAGCCATATAAAAATAAGTTTATGGCTGTTGGTTCCCAAATAATTAGCATATTAGGAGTCGCACTGAATTCTGTTACACTTTTTGGCTTGAAATTATTCAACAGTTTGTTTATTTAACAGTTGCTGTAATATCACAGTCTGGAGACTACTTTGAAAACAAGAAGTCCACCTGCTGGTTGTGAGAATATTTTATGATCCCGTCTGTCTCTGTTATTTTTTTATAATAGAAATATTTTTTTATATTGTTTAATATTGATTAAAACATATGTTTTTTCTAAAGTAGTAAAATTGATGTCATGTTTGACTGTTTTAAGGAGGACCCAAACACAGAGAACTATGCTTAAAGAATAAGAATTTAATTAACAAAGGTTAACAACTTACAGGACAGACAGGCACAGGGGAATCCGGGTGAAAATATGAAAGGAGCCAGAGTAGAACAAGATGAACCAGAGAACTTAAATATATTGAGGAGGAGCAGAAGTGGCAGAGAGACACCAGAGGACTAATTAGTGGAAACCAGATGCAGGTGACAAGAAAATAAGAATAAAGGAGCCAAAGAGAAACTTAGGAACTAACTCTAACTAACTAACTCTAAGTTAGTTCCTTAGAGAAACTTGGGAACTAACTCCAAGAAAACTAAGGATGAAAGAGATGTAAGAAAATAAGAATAAAGGAGCTTTTAGAAAAACATAAAGTAAAAGTAGTAATGAACAGGGAAGAGAGAAGAGAAACTGAACAGGAAGGAAACACTATAAAGAGATTCAAATCAGAAGACAATCCTAAGGAGAGAAATGAAGTAAAACCGAACTAACACAGAGGAAAATGATGAAAGAAGCAGAAAACAAACTGTGGAAGGAAGCCGGAGTACCCGGAGGGAACCCACGCATGCACAGGGAGAACATGCAGACTCCATGCAGAAAGACCCCAGACCAGGATTCTAACCCAAGACCTTCTTGCTGCAAGGCAACAGTGCTACTAGGTGTGCCACTGTCCGGATCAATAAAAGATCAAATCAACCCAAAAACATAGTAACAAAAGTATAAATATGTAAGGGGAGACAAGAGGTGAGAATATGGAAGGAAGATAAAACCTGGAATCACTAAACTATAATCCTAAAGTAAAACATACCAGAAACTAACACAGAGAAATAAACTAAAATGATAAGGAAGTATAAAGAAATTAAATCACTGAAACTCAAAACACCTAACATTCCTGACAATTGAAACAAAATATGATTCTTAGAACCAAAGCTAAAGCCCAAATCAAACAGATATAGGTATAAATGCACACAGAATATCCTAAAATAAATCTGCCCCAATCTCTTCTGAAAGGTGACCTGGCCCTGACAATTTGGAAAGGTTTTTCCCCCCGTTTTTTCCCCGCTAGGCCTATTAAAGGCTGGCAAATAAAAGTCCCTTTGTTAAATATCACCAGGGAATGCCATGTAGAATGATAATGAATGTTTGTGATGTTCCTTCAGGTTGCCCTTTCCATTTTTACCATACTTGCTTTCAGACCCAGGTCCAACAAGTGCTGAGCCTTCGGGATGTTGTCAGTCTGTAGACTCTTGTAAACACATTAGATTCCAAATCATAAGGGAGATGTATTTGTTATTTGAATTATTCCTCAGAATAATGCAACAGTAGATCTAAGCCACTATTGTTTTGGCCTACATTTTCCAGATACACTTGATCTGAAAAACTCTGGAACTCCTCCAAACCTAAAAGCCACAAAAAAATAAACTCTCTCCCCACATTAGACGCTGTTATCCAAGCTGAAAACAACCCTCTGGCAATGCTTTTATTCCATCTGTGGCTGATCCGCACTAAGGTGACAGAAACACTTGAAGCATTTTAGAAGTCTGAATCCCTGCAGTCATGAGATTACTGATTGTAAGTCCCTCAAGGGTTGGCCTGATGCTCTGATGTCTATTTCTTCACTGTTACCGTGTCTCCTTAGTGCTGAGGCGGGGATTCAGATGTTGATAGAAAAAAACAAAGATCAGCACCATCCTTCTTTGTCTGCCAAAGCAGAATCATGTATGGACCCCTGACTTTTGCTCTGTATGCTTAAGGGGGTTAGTACCTGAAAAGTGTTCTAGGCAATAGACTCAATGGCATTAAAAAACAACAACAACAAAAACAGCTTTATATCCATGTGCTCTGAAAATACAGGACCCTGTGGTGCCTTTCTTTGCAGAAAACAATTTTTAAAAAAAGCCCTTCAGCTACTACTCACTTTCTCAAACTCCACTTGGACACAGTGTTAATGAAAACTGCTGCATCCAGGCTAAAATAGGCCTTCCACTATACTGGAACTTATCTTTTGTTCATTTGAAATAAAAGTGCGTAAGCAGCATGTACTAAAGTTACTGTGGGTGCACCTGGATTCAACTCATCATGTGGTGTATTTACTCAGACATCAGAAGCAGTTTAGAGCTGAGCAGAATGATTACAGTTTTGGCTCTGTCTAGCTTACTGAGCTGCAGACTGAGCCAAACGCTTCAAAAAAAATTGTCTGCAGGACCCTAGACTTTCAGGAAGGAAAAAAAACAGGACACACCAATTCTCACCAAATGTGTTATATTTGACTTATTTTAACTGGCTTTGGACATGATATGGACATAATGCTTTTGTATAGGAAATATAGAAAATGTGTAGCTCTCAGCGAATCCATATGATCAAATCTGAATCCTCCAGCAAGGGGAAGCAATGTTTTGTCCCTCTTAAGGCTAGTTTATACTTCTCCGTATGTGGAGGTGCAGAGACATCCAGCGGCATCATGCGTTGCCCCAAGCGCTCTATAACAGGCCTCCAGAGGTTGACGGAGACATGCTAAATTTGGTAAAAGTCTGTCAAAAGCAACAGATAACGCAAGCCTGTGATTGTTCATCATGCCAGTTCCTTTAAATTAGTCAACAGCACCGCCTAAATAAATAAATGAGTGCTGAAGATCTCTAGCAGCAAACATGGAGCAGATCAAAAAAACGCCTTGCGGAAAGTAGTCTGAAGATATGAACATTTTTTCAACCCTTCACTGAAGGAGTACAATGATCAGGACAACGATGCGCAGCAGACATTTTATTCTTGGAAGAAAATTGCGGGAAAAGTGGGCTTGGAGGTGGATGCCCCTGTTGTCCTGGCGGGAACTGCTTTTCAAGATTACCATGGCAACAGAGAAGTCTGAAAGGAAAGTGTTTCTGTCGATACACGTGCGTGCCTGTGCAAACTTGCTGACAGAGAAGTATAAACTAGGCTTTAGGGGAAAATTAAATTAACTTAATTATACAGCACTCAGCTGTTTAATTGAACAACAAACGGGATAATTTAAAAATGTAAGATTAACTAATCACCTGTCCAATAGAGACCAAATCAAAGTAGTGCATAACTTTGAAGGGGATACATAGTTTTTGTATATAAATAAAAATGTGTTTTACTCGTGAGCTCAGCAGCACGTCCCTTCCCACTGGTAGCATTTCAGACGCGTATCGGCTGCATATGCGTTCCACCCGGCTGGTACCAAAATCACAGAAGAATTGCGATTGCATAACTAAAAGGGTAGTATGGAGGAGGAAAACGCCATTCTATGTTAAGTATCATAAACTCACCATCCACTCCCAAAATGGTAGATATTTCTGCCCATACCATCTTCTTTTTCATGTTGTTATTGTAAAAATCATCACTGGTATATAAATTGCGTGATTCTCCACTTCAAGGATTAATGTCTTATCCATAATGAAAACCAACAAACTAGACCCACAGACCAACTGACTTCAACCCTGGTGTCACAGGTAATAATGTTTTGATTTGTTTTCTCGCAGTCAAGCAAATGGAAATCTGTACCTATCTTTTATTCTGAAATTTGCCGGATGCTTTACACTGCTACCATGTCTGATTTCCTGTCTGGTTCAATCTAAACTGCTGAGTTTTACGCGTTTTAGAAGAATAGCGTGTAAAAAAATATATCCGGCGCTTAAAGTTAGGAGATGATCTTGACACAATGCTTCTAGGAAGAATCCGATTCGCGTCGCTTCACGCTTGATGGAAACGGACCCATTGACTGTAATAGTGGCTATCAGCTTTGTATTACTCTTTTCAGATGTTTTGCGCCACTTATGTATCCACTGTGAAGCAGGCTTATTACTGAAAACTAAAATCTTGCATAACCATTTTTCTTCAGAATTCAGCCCATCTTTATATGGGTAATTTACACTGAAAATAAGCCTGTTTTGTGAAGACCTCAAAGGTTTTTTTTAGAGAATATAGGGAAGAGTGAATTTTAATGCCAGGTTAGGTTATAAACAATATCACAAAGGCAAGCAGAAGAAATCCATGGTAACTCTGGAAGAGCTGCAAAGATCCTCAGTTCGGCTGGGAGAATATCTATTAGTTATCTACACCAGAAATCTGGCCTGGAGCAGAAAGCCATGGTTTCCCAAAGCTATGATCAGATGTGACATAAATTAAACTTTCCGACTTTGTAGGAGAAAACCAATACTGCAGATCTTTGTAAACACCATATAGTGAAACATGGTGATGGTACCTTCATGCTGTGGGGATCCTATTTTTAGCAGGTACAGAGAACACTGGTCAGAGAGCAAGTTGGATGAAGCTAAATACAAGGTAGTACTGAATGAAACTTTCTTAGAGGCTGCAAAAGACTTGAGACTGGGGTGAGGGTTTACTTTCTAGCAGGTCAACAACACTAAATATACAGCAAAATCCAGAACTAATTCCAATGGAAAATTAATAGCACAACTTGAAAATTATATTTCACAGATGCTTTCCATTTAATCTGGCTGAGCTTGAGCTATTCTGCACAAAGACCAATGGGCAAAAATGTCAGTGTGTAGAAGTGCAAAGTTGATAGACACTTTCACTTTAAGACTTACAGCTGAAAAAAAGGTGGTTCCACAAAGAATCCACACCACGCTTTTCAGATTTTTTATAGTAAAAACTTAAAGACAACAGAAAATGTTCTCGCACTTTGCAATTACACACTACTTTGTGTTAGTCTTCCATATACAGTATATCCATTACCCACACTCATATCACATAAAAGGTCTGTTGTTGTAATGTGACAATGTGAAGTCTAACCCTTATTTTCAAGGCACAGTATTGTCTGTACTGAAAGTTCATGTTCTCTATGGGATTCAGCTAAGATGAGAAATATGGGAGATCGTTTTCAGTTACCTTTTGGCTGGAAAAGCAGAGAAGCACTGTCCTGCATAAAGGTCATGGCATTTGTTATCACTGTGGACTTCTTCTTCTTCCTGTCCTCAAAGAATGTGTTGTTATAAAAACTGACACCACATTTTTGTGAGATTTACTTTTGAGTTAATACATGGATGGTGACAGCAAGCAAAACCAGAATGAGATAAAACTGAATCACTTAACGTTGCATATTTTTAGTAATATGCATTATTTAACTGTTGTTAACAGGCCGAAACGCATGAAAATTACACTCTCAAATAAACACTTCACATCCTCTCAGTCCTGATCCTGCAAATTCAGGGAATCTGTTTACAGCATTACAAAAGACAAATAAGAGAAACCTGGCTTTCGACTCATGCATGTTATGTTAAAAAAAATACATCTAAAGTGAGTGGATCAGAAGGTTATTCTTATTTATACAGTTTTAGGTCGTGCCATGTGCACAAAAGTAAAGAACAAAACAGCCTTCCAGGTGGCAGTAAACACCTTTAAGACTGTGGCATGTTTGGTAGATGTTTTTGTCCTCAGGGTTGAATCCACACCTTGGGCTGCCTCATCTGTCACTGATGCTGTAACACCTGTAGTCAGGGAGAAGTAGAGAGGATGTGTTGGTGAGAATCTGCCACTCACAACAAGCTGCCACCTGAAATACACATGAGGAATGCAAAGACCAGCATCATGGCTTAAGGAGAGGTGGACCAGCCTCATTTGACGCATTGGCTGAAAGAGACATGGAAAGTAAAGCTCTGAAAGTCCCCCCACTCACACACACACACACATACTGGACAGCTGAGGAACAATCTTGCGACAGAAATCCTGGCAGAGTGAGCAATGTTTCACAGGAAAGACTCAAGCTGAGTCCACCATTGTGAGGTTCTCAGGTTCTCAGAAAATGAAGGAATGGTGTATAATTTTTTTACCCCCGCTGTGTCTTCTCATTTAGTTGAGTCACATTAATCAAGGTCCATCTAAGGCCTTTTTATGGAGAAGAGACGCTGTGGTCCCAGTACTCATTACTGTCAATGTGAACGAAAGCATAGCAGCAAATAATGTGCATGGGGAGGCCTTTTTACCCGTAACAGTGCTGTGTTAAGCATGATCAATACATGGTATTGACTATGTGAAGCAATAAAGCAGATTTTATCCTTAATACTGGGAGATTATGCACTTTGCTTGGCCACCCACTCAGAAAATAACTAGAATATGTTAGTAGTTAAAAGCTAAAGCTTTTCTTTTTAGTAAAATAGACCACAATGTTAAATTTCAGGTTGGTAAAGTAAGTATTTGTCTTGAGAGAACCAGACTGAGAAGGAATGCTTTAAAAGACTGAGTCTAGCCTACTTTAAAAACAATATTAATAAAGGCAATGCTAAGGATAAATGCCTCAAAAAGTGAAATAAAGACTATAAATATGGCAGTTTTAAACAAGAGCTGATTTAAATTTGTTTTGTCAGTTCACAGACAGAAAGTCTGATATGTACTACCTTTAAAATTGTTTCCTGACAAGCTACCTCTAAATAATTTAGGTTTATTTAGTTTCCCTTTGATTAATCAAGGGCAGCTTGGCCCTCTGTGAACAAAACAATGCAAATCCCTGATATACAGAAAACGATCAAATACATTTTAAAAAAAAGGTGACCGAAAGAAAGTGGGACCTTGGGTAATCTAGAACTCAGCTGTAACTTGCCAAAGAGTCTTTATAAGATAAAGATTTATAAATGACTCAAACTCAGTCAGATCACATGGAGAACATCTGTAAACAACCGTTTTTAAGTCTGACCAAAGCTAATTAGTTGAATTTAGATATGGACTTTGACTGGGCAATTCCAACACATGAATATGCTTTGATCTAAACCACTTCATTGTATAAATGACATAGGTTCATTCTTCTGCTGGAAGGTGGACCTCTGCCTCAAGTATTTTGCTGATAGGTTTTCTTCCAGTACCCCCCATTATTCATCCATCTTCCCGTCAACTCTGACAAGCTTACTCTTCCCTGCTAAAGAAAAGCATCCCCACGTCATGATGCTGCCAACACCAAGTTTGACAGTGGGGTTAAATGCTAGTTTTTTACCACTCAATGTTAGGTCAAAGGGTCATATTTTGGTCTCACCTCACCAGAACATCTTCTTCCACTGGGTTGCTGTGTCATTTGCATGGCTTGTGGCAAACTTTAAACACTGCTTTTTAAGACTTTCCTTCAACAACTGAGTTCAATTTGTGGAGCACACAACTAATATTGTTTGTGTCAACAACTTCTTCCAGCTGAGCTGTGAATCTCTGCTGCTCCTCCAGAGTTGATGTTAAAATTTGGGGATATTTCTTTATTTTCTAACCCTGCTCTAAACCTCTAAGACTTCCTCCCTACATTGTCTGCTGTGTTCCTTTATGTTTATGATGCTGGTTGTTCTCTGGCAAATCCTTGAGGGCTTTCTAGAAAAGTTGCATTTATTCTGAGATTAAATTACACACAAATTGACTCCCTTTGCCATTTAAGTGACTGCTAAGGATAATTGGTTCCTCAGGATTTCTTTAATGGGTATCAGAGTGGAGGGGGTTGTAAACCTATACACAGCACAATTTTCTGATTTTATTTGCAATGAATTTTGTAAATTATGTTATATTTTCCTGCCACGTAACCATTAAGTGCCGCTTTGTGTTTGTCTATCACAGAAAATCCAGATAAAATACATTAAATTTGGGGACTGTAACCAAATAATGTTATCTATATATATATATAGGTTTTATTTTTGAGGGGTGTTACATAAAGTCATACTACATCAAACAGAATAAAATTGCTAGGGCTTGGTATGAGGTTCCTTTGTGAAACCAAGTCTGAGATTGTGGTTTTTAAACACTAATTGAAAATTTCAGAATCCCTAGATAAATATTCCAAACTAATGACCTTTGTGCCATCAGAATATGAATTCAAATGACTTCTGTTTCAATTTGCATCTCTCAGATTAAATCTGAGATGCTCGACTTAAATGCTTTTAAAAACTGAATTTGAATTAGTCCAATTTAAAATCCAGATTTTAGTTTAGAAATGACTGTCACTAAATTGAAATATAATTAATTTGCTTTAAAACTGTAATTCATCCTATTGCAAATTCAGCCCTCAAAACTTTCAGTTTCCCCTTTCAGTTTCAGTTCTACAATTCAATTTCAGTTCTTAGATTCCGTTTGTCATTGTATCAGTGGTGCTCTCTGGTGGATCCAATGGTCTTATGGATACGTTGTAGTGGTGTGGCAGCCATTGATTGACCCAGCCCTGCAAAGCCAATTGATGGACGATGTAGTGAACAGTATGAGGAAGTTACCCAAAGCACTCTGTAGACCACCCAGTATGATGTTCCACTCAACCAGAAAAGACCAGCAACGGGTCTCAGTTACAGCATTCCATCCACATCTCTGATCTTTCTTTTGTCATTTGGGTAAATGCTGCATTAAAAACTATACAATATTTTTTCTTCTGTAAATATTTTTGGTGTCTTACATGTATACTTGTTTCACTGTTATTTTTTCTTTTTTTATTCATTCATCCTTTTTAATTGTTCCAAGTTAGCTTTATGTTCCTATGTTAAAAAACAACTGTATATAATAAAACAGTTGATAAAATGTGTTAATGAGGAATACTAGTTTATTTCATCAGTTTATTTATAACAAATATCATGCAACTAAAAAAGAAATGTGTCGAGAACCAATAAATTTACAAACAGAAAACAGTTTATTCATCATGTCCCTATTCTCCTGGTCTCTCCTCAGCCTCCCTTTGCTGCATCATTTTCTAAACAGGGGAAATCATAAAGAAATTTATCTTTAACTTCAACAGTTAAAAATTATATATCCAGTACACATGCAGTCATTTTTTAATAATCTCATTTGGTTTTGGCCTGCAAGAGGGTGATGTTCCCCTGCAAGGCCATCTTCCCCAGAATTGTACACAAAACAGAGAGAAAACAAGTGAATAGGGGAAACAGTGTGAATCTGTGAATGCAAAACTTTGTTTTTACAGCAGAACACACAGGAAACTACACTCTACTGAGAACACAGGCTATGTAGTGCTTGAGGGTTAATAAAACTACTGTAAGCATAAGGTGTGGAAAATTTGCTTTATAAAAGCAATAATACATGAAGAACTATGGGACTGCCATTTCAACAAAAATATTTAACAATATGTCTGTTCAAATGGCAGCCCATCAACACAACCACTTTGAGCTTTTAGTTTTTGTACTGTTCAATTTTAGCCTCATGTAAACAAACGCCCAGTGCACATTATGCTAACTTACCGCTTTTAGTGAACAGCTATAGTTAGGATAGCAGTTACTGTTAGGCTATCATTGTTTACATGATGCCTCTTATTATACATTTAACACATTTTTTACCAACCTGCGAATATGGCCACTGCTCATTAGACATGAAAAGTGACATCTGACAACTTCATGTGCCCCGCTCCAGCTCAGGATGCCGTAGGTTGGCTGAAGTACAATGTAGTTCTATTACTCTGCGCTCAATTACTTCTCGAGGACCCTGATGTCTGACACAAATAACTGAATTTAAGAATACCATACTTCACAGTTGACGTCACAATTTAGCCGTGCAAGTGCTGCTGGGTGCTAATGCTAGACAAACAATCCGCTTTTACCAATTGAAAAAACACAGCACTTGGACGTAGATGTGAAGGCAGAAATTATGTGAAATTTAAATGCATCTCACAGATGAACAAATATAAAATGGAGGTTGTTTTGATGGAGAAAGACATACCAGGGGCTTTTCTTGATGGCGACCCAGCTAATTATGGATTGCCAGAACTGAAGCGCTGGCTCGAATGTCATGGTCAAAGTAAAAATGTGTCACTACCAGAGGCTATTAAAAAGGTGCGGAGACGTATTGCAATAAAAATACAGGTTTATCCTGGAGTGGATGGTGGTAAATGGTATCAAATGAAAAATAA
Source organism: Valencia hispanica (assembly GCA_963556495.2). Taxonomy (NCBI): domain Eukaryota; kingdom Metazoa; phylum Chordata; class Actinopteri; order Cyprinodontiformes; family Valenciidae; genus Valencia; species Valencia hispanica. The sequence continues at coordinate 43,645,551 of OY747702.1, read as the reverse complement.
AGGACTCGCTAGCCAAACATCTGTTAAAGCCGTTAATGTGACAATGCCTGACAGGCTGGAGGTGGGTGTTTGATATTTACTAATCCTTCTGTTTCTTTCAGACGAGGAGTTTGGAGGGTGATCCGGAGTGATGGCAGAAGGTGGTAAGTTTCTCTTTGTATATTGGGTGGTGGTGTCTTCTGGGCAGACAGGCAAGCAGCTAGGTGGAATACGGTGATGGAGGAGAGTATGGAAAAAACGTTACCAGCGGGGAAGCGGTGCAGAGGCTGACCAGGACAGGACTCAGGCTGAAGGAGAATCTTCTGCTTGGAGGGTTCCAGGGAATAGTCGTAGAAACTTCTGGAGGGAACAACAAAGAAGGCAAAAGGGTAAACACTGGAATACACTAGATCATGAAAAGATTTTTAAAGGATTTCTCGAGAGTGAGTTTGGCCATATATCACACTAGAAGCGAGAACCAACTGGAGCCAGCCTCCAGGATCCGCTCCCCTTTTAAGCTGGAGAATGATGAGTGGTTAATTGGAACCAGCTGGCTGCCTGACACACCCTGCAGAGAAGGTAGGATGAGAAACAAAAAAACACCACTCTCCAGCACACAGTCACAGACACCTAACAATTTGTAACTTTAATCAGAAACTAGCTGAGTATGTTTTGTAATGTTTTGTTCTAGAGGTGATGTGATGGATATATTTTTAAATTTCTTTGTTACTTTTATCCATATTATTCCATTTTGGTTAACCCCTTTCTCTTTATATTTGTTATCTTTGTGCTAACATTTGTATGTGATTTCATATTGAGCTTCCATGGATTACTGTGATTGTGTTTGTTTGTGTGTGTGTGTGTGTGTGCGCGCGTCTGGGTGTGTGTGTGTGTGTGTGTTTTTCATGTAAATAAAATAATTGTAATAAAAATGGAAGAGATCCCAGGTAGAATAGCATCTGCATTGATTCAGGAGATAATGGGGTTCTCAATAAAATAAACAAACAAATAAACAAACAGACGTTCTCCTACCAATGTCTCCAAGCAACTTCAAGAATTCACTTTATCAGCTAGATATTATTAAGCTTCAACCAGCCTTTCTGACTTCAGATCCTGATTACTGTATACATAAGATCACATTTGATATTTCATCATTCTTCATTACCTCATAGCATTACCACATGCACATCACCTTAAACATTCCATCATATTACACATTAGCACTGGGTATCTGACAGTGGCCATATTGTGTTGTTTACACTTTGTAGATTTTCACAGTCAGCACGACTGCTAATCTGATGCAATATATGGAGACCAGCACATTTGTCTCAACAGTGAATGAAACCCAATAAGGCTTAACTACCACCTAAAAATAACTGTTGTTTATATCAGAGAGCTGACATGAGTAACCTGGGGGGTGTTGGATGGCATAGTGGTTAGTGTGTGCGCCTCACATACGGAGGCCTCAGTCCTTAACATGATCGTCCATGTCTTCCCCCACTTCTCTCCCCCCTTCTATATGCTATCCACTGTCAAATAAAGGCCACTATGGCAAAAATATCTATATATAAAAAAACAGGAGTAACCTGTGTTCAGCTACAGCTTTAATGTGTTTTATTTGGCCTGGATCCGTTGTTACCTCCGCCAGGAGTTAATGTTTTCATGCCAGTCTGTCTGTCTATCTGTCTGTCTGTCTGTCTGTCTGTCTGTCTGTCTGTCTGTCTGTCTGTCTGTCTGTCTGTCTGTCTGTCTGTCTGTCTGTCTGTCTGTCTGTTAGCAACAAAACATAACTCAAAACATTATGGATGGATTTCGATTACATTTTCAGGAAATGTCCGGAATGGGACCAGGAAAAACTGATTAAATTTGGGGGTTGATCCGACATGAAGTGCATATCCACCCACCGACCAGCGGTGCTAACCTCCACTCCTCTCCCATGTCAGAGAGCTCACAAGCAGCTCCTCTCTCGCAGCAGCCCCGTTACGGTTGGAGAATATGCACAGCAAAAGATTCAAGCTTGCATGAATATCCCCTCTCTGACGGAAGATCACAGGGTCAGCATGAACACAGCCATGTGTCTCATTAACAGTCAGTTTATCTGAAAAGTACCGAAAGTTAGAATTAGATTTACATTGGGATGGGGGAGGGAGGAATTGGCCGTGGCGGAGGTCTGCGCTCCCTCAGTGCTTTTCTACTTCAAAGCTGTTTCTGTTCAAAACTGTTTCTGTCAGTTGCGTATGTATATCTGTAGACAAATAAACTTAATTTTAATCATATTTATGCGGCCTACACATTTTTTGTTAGGCCCACCTAAAAAGCAATTTCTGGCTACGCTACTGATAGTAACGTGGCAAAATGTGGGATAACTCGCTGTATGAGACAGTACGATGAAGACGAGCATTAATGTTAATGTCTTTCTCCCATGATCACGTAGAAGGGAGTTTTCTGATCTATGGTCTGATTCTGTTTTTCACCCTGAAGTTTCATTTCCTGCTAATATGATTGCTGCAGGCACTCACTGTTTGAGTGTCCAAAATAAACCCAGCCACCATTCGGTATCCCCCCCACCACCGTGTGAATCTTTGCATCACATTACATCTGACTCCAAAATGATTCTCTGTGATACTCAGGGGATAACATTCAGCAGGTTTTTCAACATCCCTTTTATTTACTGTCCTATTTCTGTTGAGTAATGGTCTGTCCCAGCCAGTTACCTCCTACAACACCTCATCCAGTTTTTCACTGGATAACCTTAAAAAATGCTATATCTATTCCTTTTTTTTCTTTAATGCTTTGGTTTTTCAACATGTAACTCGACTGTTTTAGTTCGCCTTAAGTGTTTTCAGCTGTAGCAGATGAGGATGGTTTTTTTTATTTTGAAGAAGAGTCGAAGTGTTTTGCCCGTAAGACCCAAAGCAGAGCTAAAAACAGTAATACAGTTATGATCACCAGGTGGCCGTGAATACAACCGTATGTGTATTAATAATGTCAAGCAAGAAAACTCATGCAAACACATATAGGCACTATTAAAAGAAATGTAATTTTAAACAAGCAAAAGCAGCAACAACCTTCATACTCACTGTCAGATCATTAAAGAGCTATAAAGAGGCTTTGCTGAACCCCTCCAATTTTACATTTACTACACATTTACCCCAACTATCAGCTTCAGATCTGGATCCTCAAGAACAGTTTAGGGAGGCTTTAATAATAAAGATAAAATGAATAGTAAAATTGTCTCTTCAATATTTTGTACCATTTTAAAAGCCTTTATGTTCAGTCTTCCTCTGGGTCTCCTCCCGCTGGGACGTGCCCAGAACACCTCACCGGGGAGGTGCCCTAACCAGATGTCTGAGCTACTTCAACTGGCGTCTCTCGATGTGAAGGAGCAGTGGCTGTATTCTGAACCCTTCCAGGATGACAGAGCTTCTCTCTCTATCTCTAAAGCCCGCCGCACACGAGAGCTATCTGCTGAGCAAAAAGTCATTCGAGGCCGTTTGCTCAGCAGATAGCTCGCCGTGTGCCGTTAATTTTCGGTGAGTTTTCTGCCTCATTAGGCGTTGAGGGGAAAATGAAACAGGTTTGATATTTTTCGCCTCGCGAGGCGAAAAACTCACCGTGTGCGCTCTACATGAGCAAAAATTCAACCGACCAATCAAAACGCATCCTCCGCTCACATGATTCCAAGATGGCAGCCCACAGAGAAGATTATATTTTAGAAGATAAACTCGTGGGTACTCGGCCGTAAGCCATATTTTCCTAACCCTCATAAACAAAATGAGAAGCAGCATTTCCTCCAAATCCATCTCAGTTTCATTCATTGTTTTCACTGAAAACAGGGGGCTGCCATCTTGGAATCATGTGAGCGGAGAATGCGTTTTGATTGGTCGCTTGAATATTTGCCCTCAGCACTCAACTCAAGGAGAGCGCACACGGTGAGATTTTTGCCTTGCGAGGCTAAAAATATCAAACCTGTTTGATTTTCACCTCAACGCCTCATGAGGCAGAAAACTCACCGAAAATTAACCGCACACAGCGAGCTATCTGCTGAGCAAACAGCCTCGAATGACTTTTTGCTCAGCAGATAGCTCTCGTGTGCGGCGGGCTTAAGGGAGAGCTTAGACACCCTGCGGAGGAAACTAATTTCATCCGCTTGTATCCTTGATCTCGTTCTTTCAAGCACTACCCAAAGCTCGTGACCATAGATGAGCGTAGTAACATAGATCAACAGTAAACCGAGAGCTTTGCCTTTCTGCTTAGCTCTCTCTTCACTATGACAGACGTATACAGCACCCGCATCACTCTAGATGCCACACCAATCCACCTATCAATCTCCTGCTCCATTTTTACCTCATTTGAGACCAGTCCTTCAACCTAGAAATGTTCTTCAGGTGATAGAAGGCTGACCTTGTTATTGCCTTTATGTGACCTTGGAGATTCAGGTCTGTGTCCATAACTACACCTTTGCCTCTTTTCCACTAGGGTTGGTTCGGTCGGGAATGGGTAGACTCAGCCCCGATTTAGACCCTTTCCATTACCTTTGTCGGGGTACCTTTGTCAGGGTACCTCTGCCTTGCTCCGAAGCAGGCAGAAGCGATCCAACACGCCCACCTATGGACTGACTGGTCCGGTAAAGTGATATCAGTCACACGCCTACCTACGTAGTGGTAGCCACTGATTGGCCAGGGGATGTCTTCTCGCATGTCGTGTACAGAGTTTCTTCTTCAGAAAGAGCCACAGTTACAGTACGAAGTAGAAAAATACCTCGACATCCTCCATTCTTGTTTCATAGCCCGCTCTTAATACGCACGTCCACATTTGTTTACTACGCTTTTGTGCGATTACGAAGGATATCAAGGACGTTTCTTACCACTTTAACCTGAGCCCGCCCATGCCCTCGCCTGCGTTCGCATTCGTGAGATGATATTGAAAACACAACCAGCCTGTTCTGGGCCCTGCTGGCCCGACCCGTTCGGGGCTGACCCGAACCTAGTGGAAAAGGGGCACTAGATTTCGGCCCTAATCAGTAGTTTCAGCTGTGTGCTGAATCTTGATTGTTCCTCTTCGGGTCCAGAAATAATTACTTTACTTTTTTTTCTATTCAGCTGGAGCAAATTATGGTACATCCATGCATTGATTTGCTCAATGCATTGCTTAAGTTTGGATGGGTTCAATGTCACCTGGTGACATAATAATGTAGAGTTGCGTATCATATGCATATTTAGGAATGCATAATAACCAATCTTATTCTTATTCTTGTTGTTATAATCTGGGCTAGTGGGAACGTGTAGATATCAAATAGAAGGGGGACAAGAACGAAGCCCTGGGGCACCACAGATATGATTTCTGTTTGTTTCTATAAAACGTCAGAACAGACTTTTCATTGCAGACGTCGCACCAATCCGCCTATCAATCTTCCGCTCCATTCTTCCTTCATTCATGAACAAGACCTTGAGATACTTGAACTATTCAACTTGGAGCCGGAACTTGTGGCTGATCCGGAGTAGCACTCTACCCTTTTCTGGCTCAATACTTATCCTGATATAAATGTTTATCATCCTCACATTTGAGCTGGAGACTTTCCCATCAATACTTTTTACTATGTTGATCCAAAAACCGTCTCCCAACTTGAATATGAGTTCAAGCTAAAGCTGCTCTGCAGAGTTTGCCACCAGGTGGCGGTTAGAGAAACTGCAGTCAGCAAAATCCGCACTCCCGTGACGTTCAAGCGCATGCTCATTAGTGCGTGAATTGGCTCCAGCAGCGAAACGGTTCATTATTTGCTTATCTTCTAATGTTATGGACAACATGTCTACAGACGAGGTAAGCTTAGCTAGCTTAGCTTAACTAATGGCTAACTGATGGAGAACGCCGCCTCCTCGTGAACGCCTATACGTGGGTAGGTTTAGATTAGATTAGACTAAACTTTATTGTCCCCAGTAAAATTTGTCTTGGGCTTGTAGTGCCAAGGGTACAACATTAAAATACTGTACATATAGTTATACAAAAACAACTGTGATCTTATACAACAATAAATCAGAGACTTTAAAAAGAAAACTTAAAAGCCTGATAGAGAAGGCTGATTCTGTTTTGGGGATGAACGTAGACCATCTGAATGCAAAGAAGGATTCTTTATAAAATCAAGAACATTATGGACAACCCTGAGAATCCTCTACTCGAGACTTTCATGCAGTAACAGAGTGTCTTCAGTCGGAGGGTTCTTCAGTTTCGCTCCAACACAGTCCATTGCAGACCGCTCCAAGAGAACTCACTGCCATGAGCGTTTACAACAAATAGTATGAGCTAAATAACACTTAATTTCCTTCAGGGATCAATAAAGTATTTTTGAATTGAATTGAAGACATCAGCTTTGTTGTCATTTTAATTCCTTTTCTTTAACTTGATTACTATCTGAATGACAAAAGCTGAATAAAGCCAATTTTCTGCTCTTCTTTTGATACAGAATGAGATGCGTGACAATATTTATTTTTCTTTCCGAAGCAAAGAGAATAAAAAATGTGCTCCGGGGCTCCAAACTAACCCAGAGAAATCAATTTGCAGGTTCATGGTAACCTTAGACATTTTGTTCTCCAGCAGGGACAGAATAATTTTTTCAGGTAATACAAAGGCAGAGTCTCCCATGTTTCAACAACAAATGAAATATTTAGGAGAAATTTCAGCTCAAAGAAACTGAATCCACATTTTCAGAATCTGTGAAGAGTGTTTGGCTATGAAACGGAGCACATTAAATACAACTTTAGCTTAGGTGTTTACTTTAATGCCATTATATTCTGGCTTTTCTCAAGCAAAGGAGGCTACTCTGGCTTTACTTTATATGATAGGATAATACCAGTACTTCATGCATCACACAGATGCTACATGTAATCACCAAAAATGTGTTTGAACTGGTAGAAAATGTTGTTTCATTCTCATTTCATCCACTAATAGGCCTTTGTGTTTACAGACTGCTGCTGTTTTGCTCCCAGTTTCAATCATTAATAACCTTCAGATGTTTTTTTTTTCTTTCATAAACGAGAAACACCCAAACAAAAGGTCACTTTGTCTGAATCTCACTCGGTAAAAAAAACACACAACACAACAAATGGCACAAAAAACATCTATCGGCTATTAATGCTGCTGCGCAGGAAATGATTTATCTACTAACTCCTTTTGAGGTCTTCCAGTAAACCTTGAATCTAAAAAAGCATGTAACACATCGCTCTGGTGCTGCACGAAAAATGTAAACAATTGAGTCATTCGATGAATACCAAAAAAATAAAGTAACTAAACTTATAAGAAATGTGCAATATATTTGTCTGACAGTCAGATGTATCATCCAAGAAGAGCTTATAAAGCACCAGAAAGAACATTCGAAATGGAAACGTCTTCTCTTGGCAACTCAGATGAAACAAGTGTATTTCTGTTCCCGTCCAGTTCTACTTCAAATAAATACATGAAGACATCGACACTAGAAACTAATCATGAAATGAATGTCAAAGCAATACAGTGTCAGAGGAGATGAAAAGCTAATCTAATACACATTATTAGATGTTAGATGATTTCTGTCTGAGTTTTTTATTGATCTAACTGAATGGATTTAGCTGAAAGGAACATGACCACATAAATTAGTCTATCATCCTATCATACTCAGCATCCTTGAAGCATTAAACGAGAAGGAGTGGCAACCATTTTAATAAATTATCTATTAAGAATTGATGTGACATTCTGGATGTTTTGTTCTGTTTATCCATTTTTTTATTTGTTTGCTCAGCTCCTCAGGGGGAATCCTAAGTTGCCCCAGGCAGCTGAGAAACGTCCCTCCAGCGTGTCCTGATTCTTCCTCTGGGTCTCCTCCAGGTGAAACGTGCCAAAAACACCTAATCTAATGCCCAAGCCACCTCAACTGGCTCCTGTTGATGTGGAAGAGCAGTGGCTCAACTCCAATTGACTTAACCTTGGGAGTTCCATCCATCCATCCATTGCGGGGGGGGCTGGTGCCTATCTCCAGCGGTCAAGGGGCGAGAGGCGGGGTACACCCTGGACAGGTCGCCAGTCCATCGCAGACCTTGGGAGTTGTCATTGAAAATCATAAACATAAAAATCATAAACATCGGAAGCCTATATTTATTTGTTGGTTCTCAGAGACAGTTAAAAAACCAATACTTTCAGTCAATATAATGAAAAAAAGCTACTCAACAATAGAACGAATGTATTATTACCTATTTTATATTTCACAGATAAATTAAATTAGTAACCTAATCCCAACAGTTGGGAAACCTTTTAATGAGTGTTCCAGGAGTCCTTCATAGACAAACATAATGAATGTCACAGATCTGCACAAGGCCAAGTTGAACAAATCTGATTTTGACAAAAATGCACCTAGTCTCTTTGCAGGCTATGGATTTTGCGGCTAACTGTGTTCTCCAGCCACATAACATGAAAGACACCTCTATCTAATTATTGTAAAGAATGTGCATCATCTGGTCCCCTTAAAGCTCGGATTAGTCCTGGCAGGTCCTCCATGCTTCGGCCAAACCAGCCATCTTAAAGGTCAGTGGTTGTGTACTCTTGGGGTTTTTAAGGACTTCAGACCGAATCATTTATTGATTTTGGTATTAAAATTGATTTTTTTCTAAATGTACTGTAGCAGCCTCCACTCCTCTGCTGAGTCGGCTGGTGTGCCTGCCTCTAACATCACTGTAAATAACATTTAAGATATAATCACAATTAGATTATTGTTATGCACTTTTTTGCATGCATTTGTAACAGAAACGTTAGTTAACTCCTAGTTATTGTATGGCATTGATAGAAGACATTTGAGGTGTTCTGAAAAAACAAAAACACCATAGAAAGAAAGATCTCAATATATTTGAACAGTAAAAAAGGAGCACAGTGCTTCTTCTGATAAAACCCTTCAGCTATGAGGTAGTAAATAATGCATTTGGTGAATAATTTATTACGAAGGTTTAATGATAAGAAAAACTTGCCCCAAAAAATGTCTGCAGGGGAACTGTAGGAAATATAGAAAAATAATGATCACTCTACCCATTTAAAATACAATAATGATTAAAAATAATTGAATAAAATTCTACATTTTATTATAGTATTTAAAGATATTAAAAACCTAAATAATCAACTACAGATTATTAATAAGGTGAAAAAAGTGAACGCTTGTTTAAGAATTCATGTCATCCATTGAATTTGCATAAATTAATCCTACACGGAACATGCAGCTACATGATTCACTTCCAGAATTCTTTTTTTTCTTTTTTTTTACGTGTCCTGTTTGGCAGTGTGGAGCTCAGAATGGGTGTCTGAGTATCAAGTAGAAGCCCAACAGATTGACTTTCACAAGCGGAGCAGTACAGCTTTTGCTATAGTACTCTGCTTGTTATTTATGTGTGAAAAATCTTTATTATGAATTGCTGTGGGTTTCATTTACTGGTGTTATGGACACAGAGATTGAAAATTAAGGTGAAGAAAGAGAGAAGATGAAGAAGAGAGGTAGAAAAAAAAAAGTCAAGAGAAAGGGAGGGGAACAAAGAAAACACAGGAAAACATTGAAGTCTGCCTCCATACCCACAGGACGGCAGACAGAGGGGAAAAAAAAAAAAAAAAAAAAAAAAGGAACATCGACAAAACAAAACAAACATTGTGAACTAAGAACTACACAATCACATCACACAAAAATTGATATAAAAATACAACAACAATGCCACAGAAAAACTCATGTTACCGATTAATCAAGATCTAGTAATGATAACCTCAGCCCAAGAATATATCTGTAAACACCAGAGCCCCAGGCGGACCCAGGCGGGGCCGACCGCATCCCCCAAGTGAGGAGCAGAGGAGAACCCCAGGGGAACATCCAGCGGCCACGATGCAGGGGCCCGGGGGGCAGCAGTGATGAGCCCATGGGCCAGAGCGGGCGGTCCATGGACCAGGAGAGCTGGGGCCCAGGGGCACCCCACCCCCCAGCAGGGACCCGACAAGGAACCGGCCGATGAGGGGCCACCGGCCGCCACCGCCGCCCTAGGCGAATTCTCACCGCCAACATCCCAGCGCCCCACCCCTGCCCCACGTCGGGGTGCCCCACTGATAGCCGCAGCGGACGGATTGCATCCCCAGGCCAAGCTCAGCCAGCACCTGGACACCAAGTTGTACCAGCTCCTGAATCCTGATCCCGCGCAACGCAGAGCGCTGAGATCAGGCATCCAACAAAGGCCAGGGCCAGTCCAACCCGCCAATGAACCGACCATGCACGATGCGCACAGAACAGGTGATAGAACGAGCAGAGACGCTGGATCCGTATCCCGCCAAGCCACCGAACAGGCACCACCCAACAATCCCAAACCTGGCACCCCCAAAAGAGGTGCCACAACCAACCAAAGGAAGACATTGGCCCAGCGCATCGGCCGACCGACACACAGGCCCCCCCAGGCTCAGCCAGGCACGCACCAGGTCCGAACCGGATTGACCACCGATGCACCAGTGGGTAGGGGGATCCGTCACTGGGAGGGAGTGACGAAGGGGAAATAGGCCCAAGGCGAAAGGGCAGCCCAAGACCCAACCTGACAGGTAGACAAAGACATACAGACACAGTCATATGTTCCCTCCCTCTTAAACACGTACACTCTCACTGACTCACCAAGACACCCAAGAAATCACGCTGTTCCCTCACTCACACACCCCATACATACTTTATGCTCCCAGGTCCAGGTACCGATGCCTCACTTCCAGAATTCACCAGTTGAATGAATATCATAAGCAAAAAGATTAGATCTACACACATGGATGAAACCATCCATCATTTTTTCTGTGCACGGTTATAACTTATAGGGCATGTGTCTTTCTAACAGTTGCCAATGGACAAAAGTTGAGCTCAGACTGCCTAATTCATCACAATGGCAGTTGACTCACTAAAAATCCACCTATTAGCAGTTTCTTTTTTGGTGAAGTCTATCAAAAATATTCAAAAGCAAATGCAGCTTGGGATGCTATTGGCTGCCAATCCAGGAGCAACATTCATTTTCCTACCCGCTGATTGGCTGTACCCCAAAGAATGGAGATATGGAAGACTGAAAATGTTGGCTTTTGTGGTAGTGCTAAGACAGTTTCCGCTTTGTGTATTAATCAATATTAAAGTAGTTTTGGTGCTTGAACTAATAAATTAGGCAGTTATAAGCATTTTTAGGGGCAGGGTCAAGTGTTCACTGATTTTAGCAATTAGATTTTATACAGGTGAAACTTGACAAATTAGACAACCGTGCAAAAGTTCATTTACTTCAGTAATTAAACTTAAAAGGTGAAACTAATATATGAGATAGACTCATTACATCCAAAGCGAGATATTTCAATCCTTTATTTGTCACAATTTTGATGAATATGGCTTACAGCTTATGAAAACCCAAAATTCAAAATTTCAGAAAATTTGAATATTGTTAAAAAAGGTTCAATATTTTTGGCTCAAAGTGCCATACTCTAATCAGCTAAATATTCCAAAACACCAGCAAATGGTTCCTGAGTCTCTAAATGGTATTTCCATCTGGTTCAGTAGGAATCACAATCATGGGGAAGACTGCTGACCTGACAGTTGTCCAGAGAACCATCATTGACACCCTCCATGAGGAGGGAAAGCTTTACAGTATAATTGCAAAAGAAGTTGGATGTTCCCAAAGTGCTGTATTAAGACACACTAATAGAAAGTTATGTGGAAGGGAAAAGTGTGAAAGGAAAAGGTGCATAAGCAGCAGGGATGACTGCAGAGTGCAGCCTGAAGAGGATTGCCAGGAAAAGGCCATTTGAAAGTGCTGAGGACCTTCACAAGGAGTGGACTGAGGCTTGAGTTAGTACATCAAGACCCACCACACACAGACGGATCCTGGACATGGGCTTCAAATGTCATATTCCTCTTGTCAAGCCGCTCCTGAACAACAAACAACATCAGAAGGGTCTTACCTGGGCTAAAGAAAACCAGAGTTGCAAATCTTGCATCTCATTTGGATTCCAAGGTCCCAGAGTCTGGAAGACGAATGGAGAGGCACACAATCCAAGATGCTTGAAGTTTAGTGTGAAGGTTCCACAGTCTGTGTCAATTTGGGGAATTGTGTCATCTGCTGGTGTTGGTCCATGAGTTTTATTAAGTCCAGAGTCAATCCAGCCGTCTACCAGGAAATTTTGGAGCACTTCATGCTTTCTTTCGCAGATGAGCTTGGTTTGAAGAGTGCTGGGGACAATTATTATTAACTATACATATATAAGTAGCACAAAGAACATGCTGGCTATATAAATAGTAGTATTCTCACACTGTACGACCCAATGCTCAGATCCAACCAAACTGCTCACAGTGTGCATGTAACACATTCTAGTCTTAAATTTGGAACTATGCAGAAGGAAGACTCTGAAGTGAGGAGACGCATGCCTCAGAAGAAGAATGCGCAACAAAAACAAACGTGTTCCCTTGGCAACCCTGGTCATTATGTGCGGGGAAACTCCAGCTTTAATACAGTTAATGGCATGTTTACTTTTACTGCAATTGTTTTATATTTAGAACATATGTGAGAGACATGAATTAACCTTAAATTAAATATGCAAGGAGAAAATATTTTTGGAATATTTATTTTTATGCAGCTTTGAAGGCATCTGAAGTTCATAAGCTCCAGTCTTCAAAATTCTGTCTTTTTATTGACAAGTCTATTTTCAAGCAAGCAACATTTAATTATAATACTAATATCAATATATTCTATTGCTTGAAGGATGCACTCAAGGGCCTGAGCAATTTGGGCATACATGCATGGAGCAGGTGATGCTGCATATTTAGAACACCTTGGATTGAAGAGATGCAAGTTAATCAGTCACCTGTTGATTCTGTACTCGCTTTTGAATATAAGCACAAGGCTTGAATCATGTCCTGAAGGTTTTTGCAGTGGACTGCGAGTCTTTATTAAAACTTGTTACATCACCCTCTGCGAAGAATGCTGCAGCATCAGCACAGGAAAAAACATGACTGTATAAGATAATTGAGTGGAGGGATCTAACTACCAATTACTTCAGATAGGCTACTGATTATAATTGGGCTGGGAGCACAAGGGGATGTTAGATCTGCACTGTTAAGAAACTCCTGTTTAGGTTTTTAAAAGTGGTGGGGACAAAACTGTCATTTAGAAATATTGCCAAAACACTGTCCCTGGCATCCCCGGCTAAAATGATGCCTATGGCTGTGGTCGCTAACCCCCACAAACACCCGGGTACTCTGTATACAGTCAGACTACAGCTGCAGTTAAATACTCTCTCCTTAAAGCTGCAGTAGGTAACTCAGAGAGGAGAGCAGACTTTGCTTGAAAATCTAAACCCAAACAAGCTTCACATCACTGCCCCTCCCTCTCCGATACACTCAAGCCCCGCCTCCAATGCCCTCCTCCCTCCTTCAGCTGCGCTACTAGCGTAACAACTGCCAAAGATAATCAGCTGACGCAATTTAGAAAACAAACTTTCGTGAATATTTCCTAAAAGTAAACCACATATGACTACATTAAGTGTGAGTGCACGGATGATCGCACGTGCAGCGGAGGTTTACTGTAATACCTCCACCAAAAAAACAAAACAAATATTAATCAATCAAGGGTAATTACCTGTCAAGCAGAAACATTGCCAACTCTGAATCAGTTTTAAACGCTTTCAGGTCCCGTAGCTCCCTCCACCTCTCAAAGGCTACGCTAATATTTACCCTCGTTTTATCTCGGGCTCGGTCAACTTCTTTCTTCTTAGCTTTTTTGTCCTCCTCGGTCATCTTCTTTTTTGTTATCTTAGCCGTATATGCTGTTGTTGGCAGCGGCGGTACGGGCCGGTTGCGTAGCGGAGCAAGGAGCGGGTCGCGGTGTGTGTGGGAGGAGTGATAGACAGATGTCAGACACTCCTTCAGACGCTGCTCTGGCTCTGATTGGGTGTTTTCTACCGGGCGCGGTGGATTCTTCCAAATCGCAGTAGGGGCTGATTTTTTTAACAAATTACAAATCTCATTTACTAATTTCAGGACATATGGACAGTTTTAGGAAATATCACAAAAAGTTACTTTTATTCGAGTTACCTACTGCAGCTTTAATTTTGCTCAGACACAGATAACTGCGAAAGCTAATTATCATGCATAGTCATTTTGGAGTATTGTGTGAAGAGATTAGTTATTGATTTACACAATCTGACAGATGCTTATAAAGCACTAGTAACATTTAGTAAAGAATTACTTAATAATGAACAAAACGGTTACAGAGATGGTTCTGCAGACAGAGGTGAGTCCACCTTGACCCCCTCTGTGACCTCTGGCTTTAAGGCCACAGGGAGGCACTGATTGGCCGGCGCTGGACCCACATGAAGGCGGCGTGGAGCTGCCACAGGAAGGTGGCGTTGAGCTGCCACAGGAAGGTGGCGTGGAGCAGGCACTGGGACCCAAATGCTCAGGCGAGGAGCTGGCACAGGAAACAGAGGTGGGCCATCCTCGATCCCCTCCGGGTGTCAGGTGTATGTAGCAGCGGCATGGACCCAAACGCAGACGGTGGTAAGTGCAGGGTTATTTCTTAAATGATGACGATGATGAAGACTGTACAGGACACCAGACCGATGGGAACGAGTAAGAGAGAGAGAAAAGCAGGATAACACCCTGCCAGAGCAGCTGCTTCTGCAGAACATCATACGTGGAAAAAAAGCCAAGTTTTGAGGAGAGATTATTATTTGGGCTTGTTCTGCAGCCACAGGAGCTGGACACCATGTAGTCAGAGAGTAGACTATGAGCTCTGATGTACACCAAACCCTTAAATGTTAAGGCCCAGTGGCGGTTCTAGACCAAATTTACCGGTGGGGCCAGAGTTTGTTCATGGGTGCACAAAACAAAAGAATGAAACAATATTTCAATATGTCATCGTTTAATACATTAAAGGAGTCATAACCTAGTATTATCTTGGATACCCACACTCTATTATAGTCTTTCAGGCCCTTCTAAAAAAGAAAAGTGGAAAAAAGTGAAAAAATTAAACACAGAGCTCCTCTGACTTTTATTTCTGAAGGCATTATTGTCTCGCGAGATCTGATGCGATACTTTGGCTGTCGTGGACGGGCATTGTAATAATGCAAATGAGGGACGCGTTGATTGGTGGCAGGAAGGAGGGGGGTGGACACCGCAGGTAACGCTTCAGCATATCTAACCCATATCTACTACTCCCGCTAGCATTCAATAGCCACATTAGCAGTTAGCTGCTGTTTGTTACACACAGCAGAGCAATAAAAACACAGCCTTGCCGTTTCAATTGCAGGCAAGTCTCTGATTGTTGGAATGGCCCCTTTTTCCAAACGGAGCTTCGATGCCAACTTTGCCTGATATTGTCCCAAATTCGTAAAGGATTCCGGCGTAAAAAGAAATAGAAAAAATATTTCCATGTTGATTCTGGCAGTCAACAACAGAGCAACTCACGTGTGCACTGCGTTTCTGGCAGAAATGGTTTTAGCTGATTAAAATAAAAGGCTGACACAAATATGTCTTCTTCATGCATCATTGCGTGAAGAAACTTTCTGCATCTTTCACGGGTGAGTTCGTACTTCGAATCGGTGATGTGTCGGTCGTGAACGAACCGGCTCTAAGAGCTAACCCTTTGAAGTGAACGATGGGAGCTGGCTCGTCATTGGGAGCCGTTTTTTGAATTTTTTCATCACCCCCCCCCCCCTTCCCCCCCGCTTGTTTTGGAACATTTGGTAGACATCGTTTTGCATCGTTTTGTGGAGCATTAAGAGCCAGCTCTTTATGGTGAGTCAAGCCAAAAGAACTGGCTCTAATTCCCATCACTAGAATTCAGTAATGGCGGCGCTCGACTGAATATGAGGGGGAGAGGAGCGAGGGGGAGGGCGGGCTTCCTGCAGCATAGGTAGGTCTGCAATGTCTATATATGGTATATCCTGCACCGACTTGACGTCAAGTCGGCCAGAAATTAAAACCACGTATTTGAGTGCGCGTGCACGTGGGCTGGTTGACAAACCCAGGGGTAAACAAACACTTCACTTTTAAATATCGGCTTCCCGGGCAGTGTATAATCGTTAGGCAATCATAACATACCTTTTTTCTCATGGAAAAGTGAAAATTACAGGTCATGACTCCTTTAAATGAGCCAAAGGGACTCTTGTGGCTCCGGATCCAGCAGATGAAACTCAATATGGCTGAAGCTAAAAGTTTAATACATTAATTTTTAACTCATTGTTAAAATAAAACTTTATGGGTAAGAAATGAAATCGGTCCAAGAGATAATTTAGCTATGGTTTCTGTCCTAAATCATCTTAAAAAACTGATTTAGTATTATTTCAGCAATACAGAGGCCAGGATCAGCTCTACGGGGCACTGGCCCCCATTGGCCCCTGTCTAGAACCGCCTATGTTGAGGCCATCTGTCCGACTGAAGCTGAGGCCAGGGCAAAACTGGGCCATTGAGACAATGATCAAAAACACAACAATAAATCTATTGTTAAATGGCTAAAGAGCAAAAGAACCAGCATGATGCATTGGACCATTCAAAGTCCAGACGCCAACCCAACTCGGCAGTTGGAAATTCTGTGGCAGGGCATTCACAAGTTTGTACCAGAACAAACATCAATAAAGTACCCTAAACCCTTAAAAGTTAAGAATATATATATATATATATATATATATATATATATATATATATATAATTAATAGATATATATCTATCTATATATATAGATATACATATCTATCTATCTATATATATAGATATACATATCTATCTATCTATATATATAGATATACATATCTATCTATCTATCTATCTATCTATATATGTGTGTGTGTGTGTGTATATATCTATTAATTATATTGTATTAATCATGTATTGAAAGAGAATATTCTGCTTTTCTATCATAAATTATTGTGTGTTTTGTATACACCTCATAATTATATCAGAATCTTCTATTACTCTCAAGCCAACTATAAATATTAAATCATGCCAACTCATGTGTCCTTTATCATAACTACATACATAACGGTTGCAGAAACAAAAACCGCACTAAAATCAGTTTAGGATTTGGTGAGTTATGATTGATTAAACGCTTCATTGCGTCTGCCAAACAGATTACACTCTGGAGCTGGGGAGACCAATCCAAGATGGCTGCCCCACGGCTCATCAGTGCCAATAGGCAGTAGCAAGTAGTAAATAGTAGTAAATAGTAGTAGTAAATATGGACTCATCAGACCAGATGAGTTTCTTTTATTGCTACAGAGTCCAATCTTTGTGCTACTTTGCAAATTAAAGCCGTTTTCTCCAGTTAGCCTCACTGATTAGTGGTTTTCTTATGGCTACACAGGTGCTTAGTCCTTGGAGTGGAGATGCTCTTTCCTTCACTATTGAACACAGAGTTCTGTAGTTTTTATTATTTGATTTCACAAAATGTTTAACTGATAAGTCCCCAAATAACCTTACATTTCAGCATTGGACCGTTTTTAACCCAGTTTTGGTGTTTTCACCTTATGTTTTATTTGCCAGATTCATGCCAATAATTTCACTCTTCTGTAACAGATTAACACTTCCCTCACAACGAAGCTACTCGCTGCATCAGTTCAGGGTATGTTTTATTTTTTACTTTCTTAACTGCTAGGGGGTTTGGGTAGACTTTATTGATGTTTGTTCTGGTACAAACTTATGAAGGCCCTGTCACAGAATTTCAGTTGGGTTGGCGTCTGGACTTTGACTGGTCCAATGCAGCATGCTGGTTCTTTTGCTCTTCAGCCATTCAACGATAGATTTACTGTTGTGTTTTGGATTTTGTCTCAATGACCCAGTTTTGGCCTGGCCTCAGCTTCAATCGGACAGATGGCATCACATTTAAGGGTTTGGTGTACAGCAGAGCTCATCGTCTACTCTCTAACTACATGGTGTCCAGCTCCTGTGGCTGCAGAACAAGCCCAAATAATCATCTCTCCTCGAAACTTGGCTTTTTTTCCACGTATGATGTTCTGCATTTTGGCCAGATATCACCACTTTTGGTCCCATTTTGTCAAAGCACATTATTCCAGAGGTATTATTGCTTGTTCGGATGCAATTTGTCAAGTAGAATCTGTTTGAAACTCTTATAAACAATTCACAGCGGCTTAATCTCTTTTTATTATTGTCCTTGAACCACAGCTGTAGATTGTGTTTTACTTTTATCAAACATGGAGACAGAGAAAGAGATGCAAACCAAGCAATCTTTAAAGAGGATTATCCCAACTTGAAGACTGGTCTCTTCAAGTTCTTCACATGTACCCTTCCAGGAAGAAAAACTGTGCGTTTAGAGTTTCCACACTGAATGTAAGGTTTATAGCTACTCCTGAATTAATATAGATTAATTTCAAATGCTTACTAAGTTTAAAAGTAGCAGAATAGGATCAATATGTTACAAGATGTTATGTAACTCTCATGCATTTAAATAAACAGTTCCATGGTCATAAGAATTAAGTGTTTTGACAATTCCAGGAACACGATCTGCAGAATAAAGAATTGTTTTGGCTCAATTTCCTGTAAAAGCCTTTTGAATAGGCAAAAGGGTCGTAAGAGTAAACCGTATGTGAAAGGACAAATTCCTAAGGAGCTGTGATGAAGACCATATAGCCTTTTATTAACAATAAAACCTAAGGGTTAATGGAGTGAGTGAGTGTGTGCTTGATTTTTACTGTAAATGTGTTTTAAGATGTTACATCTACTATATGAGGTTTTATTTACACTTCGTCCTATGAATAAAACACAGTGTTTCACCATGCTAATTAAAAGATCCACTGCTTAGTTTGGACACTCATATAAAGTACTGAATCTTTCCTTCTAACCACAGTATAATTAGGGGATATCTTTCATTAAAAAAGCCACTCAATCTTGAACAAAAACTGTAACTTTTTGTTTTGTGTAATATTGAACTCTTTTCAAGTATTTTTTAAAAAAGGTCCAAAAATGTGAATTATAATAATATAGTATACATCTTTACTGTTTTGGATTATTGATTTATAATGGCGTGAACTTCAAGGGGAGGAATTGTTTTGTACATGCCTTTATTCTGACAACCAAGAATTTAGAGTTTTCTTCAATAATCTATTCATAAGCATACTGTAAATTTAATGGTTCAATGTAAACCCTGTAGATCGGTAGAGGTTGCTAATTGTGACTTCCTTAGGGGTCATCATTTTATATGTCAAAACAATAAATTTGCCTAAATGGGTAAAAAATATGGTGTGATTAAAAATCTGAACTGTTCTGTATACAATGGGGCACCAATTGTGCAAGTTGTCCCACTTAAAAAGATGCGAGAGGTCTGTAATTTTCATCATAGGTACACTTGAACCGTGAGAGACAGAATGTCATAAAAATCCAGGAAATCACATTGTATAATTTTTTTAAGAATTTATTTGTATAATGATGCAGAAAATAAGTATTAGCACCTACAAACAAGCAAGAATTTGGCCCTCACAGACCTGTTACTACTTCTTGAAGAAGCTCTTCTATCCTCCACATATTACCTGTATTAATTGAACCTGTTTGAACTGGTATCTATATAAAAGACACCTGTCCACACCTTCAAACGGTCAGACTCCAACCTCCACCATGTCCAAGACCAGAGAGCTTTCCAAGGACACCAGGGACAAGTTTGTACACCGGCATAAGACTGGGATGAGCCAATCTACAACAGGCAAGCAGCTTGGTGAGAAGAGATCAACTGTTGGATTAATTGTTAGAGAATGGAAAAAATACAAGATCAACAAGATCTAAACATAAGATCGCCATGGGGCTACATGCAAGATCTCACCTCGTGGGGTACACAGGATCTTGAGAACGGTGAGGAAACAGCCCAGAACTACATGGGGAAACTGGTCAATGACCTGAAGAGATGAAGCGACATTCATTTCAAAAGCATCAGCGTTTTGTGTCAAATACATTAATTTAATTTATGTATTTTGGAAGATCGACTGCTGATTCCTTCAATTATTCCAGTACCACTTTCCCAGAATACAATGCAGTGTGAAGTCTGAGACTAATATTCATTAATACATTTCCAGTCGTTATAAAATTGTCATTATTATTATTATTAGTCCAAATTTTGTATTTTTACAGAGACCCTACTCAGGCATGCCAAGATGGTTGATGTCCAGCAGAGGACAGGGTGTGGAGTGGAAGATGTGTTTTAATTTGTGGAAAGGTAAGACTTCAACCTATTTATAAGGGAGTAAATGTGTTTCCACTTAATCCATGTTTACAAGTTTATTTTGTCTTCTTTTGCAGATTTCCTGAACTTTTTCTATTTCATGGACTCAAAGAGAATGACCATCTTAGTGAGGAGTTCCTGGAGGACCAACTCATGGACATCTCCTTGCTTCAGGACCCAACCACTTTGACATGGAAGCTTTCTGGGGAAACCTTTCATCAATAAAGAAACGTAGCCCTGCTGTTTAAAGGGCCCATTTGGTTCCACCATATGTGTATTTTTGTTTGACTCTTTAAAATAAAATAAAAAATATTTTTTCTAAATCTGACATTTATTTATTTATTTATTTAACCAGTTATCATCATTTCTATTAGTGATTTGTAACACAAAGGATGTAAAATTTGACATTTTTCTCAATACCAAAAACAGTTGGGAGAACAAACTGAGGTTCAGGGGCCGATGCGACCAAAATGTAGATATCTGAGCTATCTCTGTAGTTATGCTGCTATAGGCTTAGACTGCTAAAGCACAGACTTACCAATTTTCTTCACTCTGCTACTTCCTTTTCTCCTACGACTCTCCAGTTGTATTACAGTACATTCTGTTATTTCGACTGTTAACTTTGTTTTCTCTCAGTGTTTTTCTCTCCATAGAAGATATACCTGGTCTGGGATCCTGCTTGGCTGCAATGCCCTGTTTGACGGGGGGCATCGACTGGGATGATCCTCCCAGTAACTGATCCTCCACTGTGTCCTGTTATCAACTTTTTACTTTCTGTAACATAGAAAGTTCTCTTATATCACATCTTCTGTTCCTTCTGTGTTTCTGCTCTGTCTTCTCAAACCCCCAGACGGTCGTGGCAGATGGCCGCTCCTACTGAGCCTGGTTCTGTTGGAGGTTTATTCCTGTTAAAGGGGAGTTTTTCCTCTCCACAGTTGCTACATGCTTGCTCAGTATGAGGGATTGCTGAAGGATTGCTGTGGTTGGAAAGTCTTCCCAACCTCACTCCAATGACTGACGCAATTTGCTGGGATTCCTTAAATAGGAAACTTTTTAACTGATTGGAATGTTTGTATAAATGTATTGAAATGACTTCTTGTTAAGTGCCTTGAGATGACATCTGTTGTGAATTGGCGCTATATAAATAAACTGAATTGAATTGAATTGATAGATAATCTGTTGTTCCTTCATCCCCAGCGATCTCACTCTGAAATTTTAATGAAACTTGAGAGCTCTTGCCCACACTAACAGCAAAATAAATCCACACCAATATTTAAAACTAGAAAGCACACTCCACAACAAGAATAGGCAAAAACAGTTTTTTTTTATAGCAAAAACAAAAAAACCTGCCGCTTTTCTAACCCTCTGTTGCAGCTACCTGAGCTAACCTCATAAAGGTAGTAGTAATATGAAAAAAGGAAAGGCAAATAAACTGACGTGTAATCTCTATCTCTTTTATTTTTGTCCTGGGGGGATGGGGATTGTAAAGTTACTGTTGGGTTAGCGATTGCTATATTCTTTAATGAACATCTTTCCCACACTGAGTCTGGAGATGTCCAAAATATGCAGGCTCCAATCTGAATTAAGCAGTTTGTAAGTGAAATGGGGAAAATAAAAATAAAAAATTTGCTATTAAACCAATATATTCTATATTCAAATATTACAGAGTACAACAATACTGTGAGTAATGAGGACTCAACTTGAATTATCTCTAAAGATTTCCCAGCCCAACAGTGGCCTAATTAAAGTGGCAGCATCAGTAAATGTAGGTTCCCTCCCCTGAGAACCTCAAATAAACAATTTAGGCTGCTAATTATATGACAATAAATGATTTTCCCACTGAGGTTACATGAGACATGAAGTGTGGATAAAATGTATGGAGGCACAACTTTTTGATGACATTTACTCGCAGTTCTACCTGTCTCTAGATCAATACAATAATAAAACTTCTTGGCAAGAAAAGCAGACAACAACAAAGCTCTCCCTCTTACTTCACCCCAACACACTTCATAACAGAGTTGCCTACATAAGTCAGCCATGACAGTCTCTTCAATTATGTGACAGTGGGGAAGAAAGAAGCATGATGGATTGGTGTCAAATCCCCAGGGAGCCGTATAAGCAAGACAGCGCGCAGGGCCTGCCCATCTGTCAACAATCTCAATTAACTGCTGTAAAGATACAGGCACCTCGCTCTTTTATATAACAAGAACAAGGGTGTCTATCTCAACAACGGGCAGCATCCTATTTTTACAAGAAGAAAACCGTGTATTTAGATGAGCCAGAATGGCCCATCCATCAGCGAGGGGGGCAGAGTCAAATTGAAATCTGACATTTAGCATTCAAAGGCTTTTCTCACCGGCTCTGATATGAACTGCAGCATGTGACAATTTGTTTGTATCAGGCGGGTCCCCGGGTGAAGACTCTGATAATGTTTAGAGATTAAATGGGCACCCTTGATATTTCACTGAAAGGTCATGTTTTGTTCATTACTGGCCTCTTTAACATAAAACCACCTGTGGGGATTGAGAAGTACTGTCACGATCTGGGTTTGCATCAATTTAATAAACAAATTGATAAAAATTCCTATTGAAGGAAACAATAAATCCTCCAATAGTAAGGATGTAAATTTCAATTATGTTTTGTTGTTTATTTGCTTATTTAATCAATTAGCATTTATTATTATGGAGAACATTTGCTTATTGCTTTATTGGTCATTGCTTCAACCTAGACATTTTTTGTTACTTTGGCTTCATGTTTAATGTTTTCTTTGTGAAAAAATGACAAATAACTAAAACCAATATCAAATCACATGACATCTTTAATTCATGTCAAGTCATGCCACCAAGTCATGCTTATCAAGGATCGATTTAAACATTAGTTTCAGCTAGTTTGTTAGCAAGTTAAAACCTCCAAAAAGCTGATCTGCAAATAATATATCTGCATCATTTGTCTTAATTCTCACAACAAAAAAACTAAGTACAGCGTTAACTACAAAACTAATCATTCTCTCTGCATGAGAAGATCTGTGACAACTTCACAAATGGAAACATCCTGGATTTATTTAATTCAGCAGTAGGGTGTCCATTTTACGGCTGAATTTATATTTATATCTATAATTCTTTTAACATCAGAGCAGGATAAATTATTGCCTCACATAGCAAGCTATTAAACAGTCAGAAGCAGCTTCAATATGTATGTTATTACAAACAGTGTGTGTGGCAGTTTTATTAGCCAGGCTCCCAGGGGACCAGCGGGATAAATTGGACCATTTTCCGTCAGTCCTCCTGCCTGCTGCAAGACAAATACAAATAAACACCCAGGGTGTCAGCCAAGATTCTTCTTTTTCACTTGTGGATTGCAGGAAAAAGTAGTGTTGTTTGGATCCAATGTGATGCATCACTGCTTACATGAAGAATGTTGTAAATGCAAGCTAAAAAAACAAAAACAATGCTGGATTAGCAGGCTGATCTCAGACAGCCAAATTTATCTGAAATTTGGCCTTTGAGGAAGAAAGGGAAAAGTAAAAAGCCTTGAACCCTGAAAGCACCACATCCACATTGAAACATGGTGGTGGCAGCATCATGCTGTGGGGATGTTTTTTCTAGCATGGACAAGGACACTGGTAAGAGTTAATGTTAAAAACTACAAAAGACTTGAGACTGGGCCGGAGGTTCACTTTCCAGCAGGAAAATAATCCTGAAGGATCAAAGCAGATTCGTTTGTCAGAACGTTCTATTCAAAGTCCAGATCTGAATTCAGTTTGATAATATGTGGCAAGAATTGCTGTTCACAGATGCTCTTTATCTAGTCTGACAGTGTTTGAGCTATTTAGCAAAAAAATGGGTGAATATGCAAGACATGTGTAACTCTACTTTCAGCTGCAAATGGGGGATTTGGTTTTAACATGATAGATACATCTGCAAAGGACCAATGGTGTAACTGTGGAAGTCGCTGTTTTTTTTTCAATTCGTAGAAAACACAGAGCGCTCAGCCCATTATATTATTTCCAATAAACCAGGTTTTTTAAAGACTTTCTGAGAAATTGCGCTGAAGACTTTCTGAAGGTCTTTTAGAGTTTGTCTTTGAACAATGGCTGCTTCTCCTCTGATTACAGTCCATTTTTTACATCTGACAATTCCTGGCAATCGTTTTCAGTTTGCCAGATTTCTGAGAATCGTCTATCCATCTGTCTTCCCTTCAGACCTGCTTTGTTAATGATCACGGCTGCAAATCCTCTAATGTGTACAACTTTGGTTTGACCATAACCAGATTTTTTTTCTTTAGCTTTTAAACTATTGTACATAAAACTTTCTCTCAGAGTTATTGGAATACTATTCCACTCATTAAACTACTGATATCGTTCGTTGAGCCTTAGGTCTAAAGCTGCTAAAAGAGGCTGGGGTAGGAAAGTGAATGACGAAGAAAAACTATGACAGTCAGCAATCCTGAATCTTCTCTTGTGTATCTGAATCCTGGCTCTACCCGTGGTGTCCTAAGTCAGTCCTCGAGGGCAGGCATCCCGCGTGTTTTAGTTCTTTCCCTGGTTTAAGACACCTGAATCAAACAATGGTTCATCAGCGTGCTGAGGAGGTAGTCGGACCATTTGAATCAGCCGTGGTGGAGCGGAGACGCATCTAAAAGCTAGCAGGACATCGGCCTTGAGGACTGGAGCTGGACACCCATGTGTCTAAAGCTCTTTATGCTTTGATGTAAAAACACAAAGCAGAGGATGAAGAACTTCCCTGAGGGATGAACTGCTGCTTCTCCATGAAGCTAGCCGTGTTAAAGTAGTCAACCCAACCATATATTTATTTTAGAATAGGTTAATTAACTTTACCCAAATTATCACTGTTTATTTGTAATCATGGTGTGTATAAAACTTGCTCCTACAAACGACTTACTGCGATTAAAACAGATTCTATCATTTCTGTTGTTTTTATTGTTTAAAGCAATCATAAGACCTGTCACCTGACCTCTCACTTGCCTTACCTGACTTGAACAGTCATCTCTTCCTTGTTAACCGATGACAGAATTTGGCGAAGAGCCATTGGCCAGCTGCAGGCGCATTTTGATCCTATTGGTTCACCTGTCTGTCGATCGGGATGAGGGGGCGGGACAACTGTGCCCCGTACGAGGAAATAGGTGTGCGAAATGACAGAAGCAGCTTCCAGTCAACAGTATCGCTGCTAAACGGGTGTCTGTGGGTGAAAATGAGTCAAATGGTGTTGCTCCTCTTTTTGTTTAGTTTAACGAGTCCCGCTGTTGAAGCGCTGGACAACGGGCTGGCTCTGAAACCCACCATGGGCTGGTTGCACTGGGAGAGGTTCATGTGTAAAACCGACTGTGACACAGACCCCGACAACTGCATCAGGTAAGAGAAAGGAGACACCAGACTGTCCCTTTAATGCTGCAGATGAAGTCTGCGATTACAGACGAATCGGAAGAGAATCAAAGCTATATTTCCTCATACTGGTGTGATTGGAAAACGAGAAGGTTAACATTCAAATAGTAAATATTTAGAGCAGGGTAAAAGTTTCAGAAAACATGGCAGATTTTCTCAAAACAAAAAACACACACACAAACATGTGCACACAAAAAAACCAGTTATTCAGCATTTTTATTGTAATTTGTCTCCATTCAACTGTTTAATAATGGGATTACAATAGTTGTTGAGGGGTGCCCCTGCCAGTAACAGAGAAGTTAATTACTTGTTTCACTTCTGTGAAGCAGAACAAAACAAGAAGTATTAAGAAGCGAGGAGAGGGAGAAGTTAACATGCCTTGCATCAAAATATTATGAGAGGAAAATACAATGTAGTGTTTTAAATAATGTATAGGGTATTTTAAAAATATATATCTTAATATTCTGGTTTGCAAAACGTTTGTAGATGCATTACTATTTGGCCAAGTGTTTAGTCTGGTTTTGATAGAAAAGTTTTACCCCATTCCTGCTTAATGAAACGAATTTGGCGACTCCTTTTTGAAACTCTTTTCTGAAATGGTTTTGCTTTCTAAAGTATCAAATTAAGCAACAGATCGAGACTGCAGGTTGACTCCTATATAATAGTACCATTTAAAGGTGTTCAATCCATCTTGAACATTTGGAAAAAAAATTAATGTTTCAACCACAAATTTAAGTGTTTTTTGGGGGGGAATCTTATGTGACACACCAACACAAGGTACAGCATAATTGTTAAGTGGGAAGAACATTACATGTTAGTCTGAGATAAATTTGCATTAAATGCTTCTGAGTCAATATTTTGTAGAAACACCTGCTGTTGCATTATAGCTGCAAGACTTTTGGGATACATCTCTACTAGCTTTGCCTGA
This sequence comes from Valencia hispanica, assembly GCA_963556495.2. Lineage (NCBI taxonomy): Eukaryota > Metazoa > Chordata > Actinopteri > Cyprinodontiformes > Valenciidae > Valencia > Valencia hispanica. The sequence continues at coordinate 43,619,030 of OY747702.1, read as the reverse complement.
AAGGAGACTGAACTTTTGCTTATTTGGTTTTGCATAACAGCTCAGTTGGATTGGATGGAGAGCATCTTTAAACAGCAATTTTCACGAGTTTCTGAGTCAGATTATCAATTGGATTTAGGTCTGGCCTTTGACTTGGCCATTCTAACACATGAATTTACTTTGAGCCATTCATTTGTAGCTCTGCTTGTATGTTTAGGGTCGTTCTGCTGGAAAGTGAACCTCTGCCCCACTTTCAAGTCTTTTGGAGCCTCTAACTATTTCTTTAGGTATTGTAATGTTTTTAGCACCATCCATCTTCCCTGTCCCTGGTGAAGTAAAGCATCCCCACAGCATGATGCTGTCACCACTAGAGCTGCAACCACTGATCAAGTCAAGGTTTTTCCTGGCTCAGCTTTTGATCAATTATGTTGTTTTTTTCAAAGACTGTAACATGCAGAAGAGAAGAAAATGTGCTGCAGATTGGTGTGCTGGTGTGGATTCTCAGGCATTTCTTTTCCTGGATGACTAAGTGCTTAAGTAAAAGCACCTGGACTTCTCTTGTTCTTAAAGATGTTTTCCATCCAAAAGGCTTCCCAGTTCTGAAGATGGTTGAAGGTAACTGCCTTAAAACCTGGAGTCGGAACAATCACACTAATAGAGCTATTAAAGTCACTAATGGGCCAATTAGGATATGTGAGTCACAAGTTCTACTCTTTATTTAGCTTGATGTTTCTTTGATAAAGGTAGCCAATTTGAATCCAACAAAAAAATTAAGAAATTACAAGATTCACCCGTTTTATGCATCAAAACATGTCTCCCAATTTGTATCTGATCTACTCCTCCCAAGTCAAAATACAGGATCTCAGTTGGTGGGTTTATTGATGCCAGTTCTTAGTAGTTCTTGGTTTTAATACATTTAGGGAGACATTTGTAACTTTTTTATAACTACTTCTCATCGGTCAGTGCTGATCAAGGACAAACGGTCTGATTCCGATCTGTGGCAAGTGGACTTGTGTATCACTACCATCACAATGTTTCAAAGTGGGGATGGTTTAATTGGAGGGATGTGGAGTGCTAGTCCTCCCCCACAGATTTGTCGATAGATTTTCTCACCTGCGCTGGGGATCTCTGCAGCTCCTCCAGAGTTACCATGGACCTCTCCTTGCCCGGCTTATCAGTTTTAGGATCTGCAACCTTTAAAATCCAAACTGGCGTTTTGGCCCTCAGTCCAGATAAATAAATGTTACTGCTAATGTTACATATAATCTTTTAGAAAATATCTGCTACAGAAACATAGGATGGGCGGGTATAAAAAAATGGATGGATGCTACAGGAAACATGTTTTCATTTGCTTTATTGCTTTTGTGTTCAGTAAACCACCTGGTTAACGAGCTGCAATAAATTCTCAAACTGAAGGAATCTGTTCTCATCCTTTTAATAAATAATTTCCATGACACACGCTTTTTTTAAAGCTGTAATGTTTGGGCTTTTCCGGTGATGCCACAGCCACCCTCGATTTCCACTACCGTGCGCAAGTCCCCTGGTTTAGGTGGAGAGCCATATCTTGGTAGGTTTGCAGTTATGTCACACTCTTTCCATGTTTGGATGGTGGATTGAAGAGATTTCTGTCAGGTGTAAAATCCTAATAAAAGCCTTTGAATTTTGCGGCTTTATTGTATCAAAATATGAAAATGTTAAAGGAATATCAACATTTATTGCAAGGCACACTAAAACAAGATTTCTGATTGTGCGGAATATGTTTTGACGTTATCTATAAAATGCATTTTTTAAATGTTTTTATTTGCTTTTTGAATTCATAGAGCATTTACCGATGTGAGGAATCACTGCTGAGTGCTGTGATGGACCAAAACAGTTGCAGAATACATTGTGCCATTATTTTATTTTTTTTATTTTGTAAAACTAACTGTACTTACCGCTTAAAATTAGAGTATATCATTCATTTTTCCTTAAATTCCTCATAATTATCTAATGTGCCAAATGTTTTTTTCTTCTTCTCATGACTATAGGATAAATTTCAACTTTTACCAGATATATTTATTCATTTTTCCTTTTTGTTGGCCAGGTAAATATTTCCCTTTGCTTAAAGTAGGCTATGATGATATGCCCTTTTTTGTGACTAATGCATGCTTCATATTCCACCAGGACACATTTTCAGCCAGCAAAGCCCTAAATTTCAGTGTCTTGGTTGAATCTTGATAACTGTATTACTTCATGATATGTGACCGCATCCTGATATGCTATTTTACAATGTTTTTGTTGACATTTTTTTGTTGTATTTTGAGTCATAGTATAACTCTAGGCGCCTGCATCCTAACTGACTGCCCTGCCTATTTCCTCCTGTTGCCTTGGCAGCGAGCGTCTGTACATGCAGATGGCAGACATGATGGTGAAGGAGGGCTGGAAAGAGGCCGGTTATGAGTACGTTTGCATCGACGACTGTTGGCCGTCCCACGAGCGCGACGCCCGAGGCCGTCTGCAAGCAGACCCCAAGAGATTCCCGGGAGGCATCAAGAAGTTGGCCGATTATGTGAGTTGCTGCAGTGAAAAATACCCCCCGAAGCGCTTCAAAGTGAAAATAAAGGGATAGTTTCCAGGTTTGGGGTGCAGAATGACAAGCATACAAGCTTATGTAAAGCAAGTCACAATTCTTTGCAAAAGTATTGACAGGTTACAACCATAACTCTGCTTATTTCATTATTTTTGTGCTAGACTAAAATAAAGTCATACATTCATGGTTTTTAACATTTTTCACAAATACAATTCTGACAGACTTTGTATTCAGCCTCCCTGAGTCAATACTTTGTTGGACCACCTTCTCCTCCAGCTACAGCTGCAAATCTTTTAGAGTATATTTTTCTACCAGTTTTTCACATCTAGAAACTGACATTTTTGCTCATTCTTCTTTGCAAGATAGCTCAACCTCAGTTAGACTGGATAAAGAACATCAGTTTTCAAAAATTGCCAAAAGAATTCAATTGGAATTGGTCTGGTCTTTGTATGGGGCATTCTAAAACGTAAACATACTTTGATCTAACAAAGTATGTTTATTGTTGTTATGCTTTTGGGGAGGTGAACCTTCACCTCAGTCTCAAATTTTACAGCTTCTGATGGGTTTTCTTCCAGTATTGTCCTGTTTTAGGTCCATTCATCTTCCGAGGAGCTCTGATCAGGATTTCTATTCCTTTGGTAAAAAGCTTCCCCACAGCATGATGCTACCTCCACCGTGTTTTAGAGTTCATCAGGGTTATGTGCAGTTTTAGATTTCCATCTTGGCCAAACATTTAAATTATGTTCTCATCTGTCCAGGTCACATTTTTTCCGCATATGTGCCATCTCTTTTTTTTTGGCAAATATTACTTCTTAAGGCTTTAGCCATGCCACATTTTCATAAAGGACAGATATGTGGAAAGCTTGACCTAAAAGTTTTCCTGTCAATAGATTCTCCCACCTGAGCTCTGCATCTCAGCAGCTTCTCCAGAGTTACTATGAACCTTGTGGTTACTTTTCTTATTAATGCTCTCCGTGCTGACTCAGTTAAGGTAGAATGCCCTGATTTAGAATTAATCACTGATCTGTGATATGTTCAAAGCCGGGGATACAGTTTTATAACCTTAACTACAAATTAGATTAACTTTGAAGGCGATTATCTAGGGGCATCCAAATAAAGGAGGCTGAATACAAATATATGTCCCTTTTTCAGGTTTTTATTTTTAAAAATGATTGAAAACCATGTATGTATTACATCATTACATGCATTGAGAAGCAAGTCTTTGCCGTCTGATTAAATATTCAATGCAGTGAACCTACAGTTATTTACTAAATGGGAGGAAAAGAGTGGATGCTCAGATTTATTATGGTTGGAAATAAAGCATCATATCAGTGCTGAGTTTAATGTTGTTTTGTTCTCCTCATAATAAACAGGATTGAAAACCATTATGACATGCGGACATAGTTGAACACCGGATGCACAGCAAAGCCTTTTAAGTTTTAAGCTGTGCAACATTGCCACCTGCTGGTTTGAACGTGCTACAGAAACAAATATGATGACGTTTTTTCCTCCTTCAGGTCCATTCTAAAGGCCTGAAGCTAGGTATTTATGCAGATGTTGGAGAGAAAACCTGTGCTGGATACCCTGGCAGTCTAGGTTATTATGAGACTGATGCTCAGACATTCGCAGACTGGGATGTGGACCTGCTGAAATTCGATGGCTGCAACTTGAAGTGGACTTTACTTGGAGACGGTAGGAATTCATTTCAGAATTTAAATTAATGCTTGTTTAAACAGTAAAATGCAGATGAAGTGGTTGCTAATGTATTAACGGCCCCTTAGGAACAGGTTAGGTTACAAAACGATATCTTAAGGTTAGAACATCTCGCAGACCACCGCTCAATCAGTTATCTGAAAATGTAAGGCTCATTGTAACTCTGGAGGAGCTGTAGATTTCTGCAGCTATAGTGTGAAATTCTCTTGACAGAATAACCACCAGTTTTGCACTCTACAAATCATCCCTTTATGGAAGAATGACAAGAAGAAATCCTTATTTTGAAAGGAAATTATGAGAAGTCACCAAATATGTCAAGGGGGCACAAAAACACGTGAAGAAAATGCTTTTCTGGTCTGGTGAGAACATAATTCAACTCTTTGTGGTGGGAAACTACGACTGCACATTACCCTGAACACACCAGTCGCAGGGTGAAACATGGTGATGGCAGCGTCATGCTGTAAGGATGGTTTTCTTCAGCAAGAAGAAGGAAGCAGGTCTGAGTTAATGGAAAGATGGATGGAGTGAAGTACCTGACAATCGTAGAAGAAAACCCGTGGAAGGCTGAGAAAGTCATGAGACTGGGGCAGAGGTTCAACTTCCAGCAGGATGACAATCCTAAACATACAGAGCTACAAAAAAATTATTCAGATCACTGTATTTTTATGTGGCCTAGTCAAAGGCCGGACCTAAATCTAGCTTAGATTCTCAGCAAGACTTAAATACTGACTTTTGCAGTGCCTTTTCTTCCAATGTGACTGAATTTGAGTTATGTAGCAAAGAAGAATGTGCAACAATTTCAGCCTCTAGATGTGCACAGCTGGAGACAAACCTAAAGGTGGCGTTGCAAAGTATTCACTCAGAGGGGCTGAAAAAACATTTTCAGTTTTGTCTAAACAAGATGCAATCCTTTCTTCCACTTGAGTTATGCTTTTTATGTTTGTCACCTAAAATCCACATAAAACACAGCAGAATAAAATAAGGAAATGTTCACAGGGTACTGCACACCTGCTTATTGACTCATTACATTACGCTGCTCTCTTAACTGCCTAATGTTCTCGTTCAGGCTACATAAACATGTCAAAAGCTTTGAACAAAACTGGAAGAAGTATCCTGTACTCCTGTGAGTGGCCTCTGTACGAGTGGCCTTTCCAAAAGGTGAGGATGAACTCCGCTGTGTTTTCTTTGAGGTGCTTTAAAAAAATAAATATAAATGTGAGGGAAAAAAGGGGATGTTCAAAGTTTTTCTCTGCTTGCAGCCAAACTACACCGCTATCCGTGAGACCTGCAACCACTGGCGCAACTTCAATGACGTGTTTGACTCGTGGAGTTCGATCAAATCCATCCTGGACTGGACTGCTTCTCATCAGGACAATATTGTCCCCTATGCTGGGCCCGGGGGCTGGAATGACCCTGATATGGTACTCGCATCTTAAAACGTATTATCCTCCAATATAAGAACAGAGCACAAAAAAAAAATCAGATGACTAGCCTTTTTCACTTTAATGGGTTTGTTTATACCAGAGAACTGTATAGGATTTACCTCGAGTTTACATATTTATGACACTGATCCATTCCTCCAGCTAGTAATTGGGAACTTTGGCCTGAGTCATGACCAGCAGGAGTCTCAGATGGCTTTATGGGCCATCATGGCGGCCCCTCTGCTCATGTCTAATGATCTGCGGGACATCTGTCCTCGCTCCAAGGAGCTGCTGCAGAACAGGCTAATCATAGAGATCAGCCAGGACCCGCTGGGCAAGCAGGGATACCGCACTGCCAAGGTGGCGTGAACAGATTCCAGTAAACATTTTTAGATGTGTAATCATGGTCTGAGGGCTAATAAATGTGGCGTTGTTTTGCAGGGGAACAGTTTTGAGGTGTGGGAGAGACCTCTGTCTAAAAAGCGTCTGGCTGTCGCTGTGCTCAACCAGCAGGAGATCGGTGGTCCACGGGGGTTTGCCATCAGCGGCGTCCCTGGCTGGAGGTTCTGCGACCCCCAGTGCAACGTCACCCTGATCCTGCCCCAGTACAAGGAGATGGGCGTTCAGACTAAAGACAGCAAACTCGTCTTAAAAGTAAACCCTTCTGGAACCGCTCTGCTGACAGTCACTCCGATCAGCAAGCTTCGCTGGAAGAACACATTTGTTCAACAAAATCAAGTCATCACACTCTAAAAAAAAAATCTAGATTTTTTACTCTGCAAGATTTAAAGGATTCCAGTCATTTGAATACAAAGTACAGCATGGTAGTTGGGTCTCATTTATACTTTTGTGGAACAAAATAAGCGGAGATTCTAATTCTCCACACTGGTAAAAAGCTTTCTGGGCATTCAGATTAATTTTAATAAGGCCGGGTCCGCCTGGGGCCCCTTTGAACGTCTTGGCTCCGATGTCCTTCATGTCTGCATCGATTCCTGGGAGACGGATTGATGCCTGCTCACACCAGCTATCAAACACTCTTATGGAGAAACCTTATATGCACCAGCATGCTAACACACACACATAGATGTGGGGTCTCTGGTGTTTAAGGATATATTCTTGGGCCGAGGTTATCATTACTAGAGCTTGATTAATCGGTACCATGAGTTTTTCTGTGACATTGTATTTTTATATCTATTTTTGTGTGATGTGGTTGTGTAGTTCTTAGTTCACGTTTGGTTTGTTTTGTCGAGGTTCCTTTTTCGTGTTTTGTCTTTCCCGTCTCTCTGCCGTCCTGTGGGTATGGAGGCAGACTTCAATGTCTTGTTTTTTGTTCCCTTTCCTCTCGTATTTTCAACTCACCCTCTCTCTTGTTTCCTACCTCTCATCTTCCTTCTCAGTGTCCATAACATCAGGAAAAACCCCAACAATTCATAAAGATTTTTCACACATCAAGCAGAGTACTATAGCAAAAGCTGTACTGCTCCGCTTGTGAAAGTAAATCTGTTGGGCTTCTACTTGGTACTCAGACACCAATTCTGAGCTCCACACTGCCAAACAGGACATGTAAAAAAAAAGATTAATTTTAATTAGCTTCATCACAACTGCATCCTACACCTAAACAGGTTATTTGAAGCACAGCTTGGCGTCGATTTCAAGTCACGAGACGGAAGAAGCTTTGGAACGCCCTTTTAACCAGCAGCTTACAAAAATAACAGGCTAAAATTTTACTCAAGATGCCAAATGTATTTTTTAATGGGGAAAGCTGTTTTTAAACAAGTTCTGATATTTCTTTTAGAAAATTGAATAAACTTATGAAACTCAAGATTTCTCTGTTCCGTTTATTACGTCAGACTACATGAAGATCTCTGGATACAGAAATCTGATTTTTTTTTAACCATTTCTCGTTTTATGAAATGCTGTTCAAACAAAACTCGAATTCATGCTTAAGTGAACAAGGAGGAGAAAGAATTCAAAAGTATGTTTCAACACATTTATTGAAAATAGTGACAACTTCATCCATAAGAATGAGACGCAGCCTAGAACTGGATGACCTGGCCCTGTAAGAGAACAAGGAAATATGGGTGAAAACGCTGCTTGATGATAAACGGTCCATTCTGAACATTGTAAAGATAGAAAGGTTTAAATAGCGCAACATTTTTTTCAAACATTCCTCCCTCTGTCTCCATTACACAACAATCGTCTTATAGTTCAAACAAAAAACATTTTAAATTTGAATTTATGTTAAAAGCGTTACTTTTTTTTGTCATTATAAACCAGTTGGATTCTATATATGATTAAGTCCAAACATGGAAGCAGTTCTTCAAATCCTCGTCAGGAAACAGAAACAGATTTATGCTTAATACAAGAAATGGGTGCAAATGAGCGTTCAATAGATGTCATTTTAGCAGTTAATGTCTCTTCATCAACAGCAAGTCAAAATATAAACAGTTTTGTCCTCAAACTGCTCCTGAATTTTATACTTAAATATCGACATACCTGCAGAACAATTCATAATCTGTAATTGTAATTTTGAAATAAAGCACCCACCCATCAACCCGCGTGTTACATTTATTTAAACAGATTTTTACGTTTGATTCCTACCTTTCTCTTCTTGTCACCACCCAACTCGAAGTGCTTGCATCTCTTGATGGCCAGCATTCTCTTGGATCTGCAGTTGGGTTCCACACACTCAAGCCTCAAGACGATTTTCTTTGTCGTTTTAGCCTGAAAGAGACATTTTGGTCGAGTCACGTCTCAAACGAGGGTACTCGCTCTTTAAATAAGATATGAACCTACACAGGGAGGTAGGTCTTACCTTTTTACGGAAGATCGGCTTCGTTTGCCCACCGTACCCGCTCTGCTTTCTGTCGTATCTCCTCTTACCTGGAGAGCAGATTAAGAGTTCAGCTACAGCACAACAGAAATTGATCTACTGAAATATTCACGTGGCTTAAACTACTTCACATTTTGGTTTTCAGCACCCCAGAGTCGATTTATAGAACCACATTTTGCTGACTTTACATCTTCTAATTGTTTGGGGCAGATCTTCACAGCTCAGTCGGAGCAGAGATGACCTCCAAACACCAATTTCCAAATCCTCCTGCAGAGTCTTAGTTGGTTTTCAGTCTGAACTTTGAATAGACCATTCTAGACCATTGTGTATTCCACTATAGCTTTGGTTGTGTAATTTGGGATGTTGATCTCTAGGAAGGTCAACGTATATCTTACCATCAATGGTAGCTCTATAAACGCTTATAACTTCCTGTTTTATTAGTTTAAACACCTCAACATGCGTCAAAAGGCGCAACAGAAACCATCTTGGCACCACAGCATTAACCAACATCGTTCTTCCTTCTCTTCATTCGTGAGGCTACGGCCAATCAGTGCCCAGGATAAAGGCCCCTGGCTGCTTTGCAAACACCTGGCAATACAGAGTATATTCAGAGATCTCAAAACCTATTCCATACCTTCAAGACTTTTTTTAATTACCTAAAATAAGACTTTATTGTAATGCACTGATACATTAGATTAATATTAAAATACTTAAATATTCAATTATTTTGCAATGGCCAGTTCAGGAAAAATAGCCTGAACAATTGCTACAATTATTCCCTCAGATTTCAGAGAGTTGTGGTTAACCGCTTTGTGGAAACACCAAATCATCTCAGCCCGCTAGCGCCACTGTGAGGTTGGATGCAGCAGAACCGACGGGGCCAAAGTCATTACTGTGGAGGTGTCGTTCCCCATTTCACAGTTGCAGATTTCTAACAAAAACTGGCGACTGATCGGTGCGGATATTTACGGCGACGGTTTTGTGGCTAGCTCCGTTAATCATGCGCAATTTGATTGCGTTGATCCCCATCGCAGCAACACTACCTTATCTTCTACCCTTTTTTTAGCCACAGGCTTCAGCCAATGTACACCATGTTGGCCAGCATTGCATCACTTCCCAGCACTATAAATACAGATGGTACGTAAAGTCCGGTGGTACGAAAACCAGAGTAAACAAGCATAAAAGAACAAAATTATTAATTTACATGCATCTATTTTTCATAGACAAACTTATTTTAAAAACATGTCCATACTAACCAAATTTAAGACTTTACAAAATAGTCAAGACAAATACTATTACTAAGGGTCTTAATTTTCCTTAAATCAATTTATAAACTTGAAATAAATTACCCCCCACAGATATCATGCAATAGCATATGAAGTAGCACTGTATCTTTTATTTTTAAATATTTTATTTTTAAATATTTTAGATGTACTCTATGAAAAAGCAAATTCCTCAAAGATCTGAATAGGTTGGAGTCCACTTCGGTATGTTATAGGGGTGTGCCCATTCACCATGAATTGATTAATTACGATAGATTCAAAAGTGTTGAAAAACTGATTATATTTAAATTACAAAAACCTCAAAGTCCGGCCTGCCGCACAGGCATTTTTAGGGGGACGGACTGGCGAAAGTTTCAGCCATGCAGCGCAAAGTTTACAAAACACAGCAAGTGTTTTGCACTTTCAGGCGTGTTTCCACTATTGGAACTTCAGGGTAATTTGACTGGACCTTCAGGATATGCTCATGTCTCCACTTCATCGGCCGAGCCGACAGGGTTGTTTTCAGAAACAAACGGAGTACCTGTATGTACTCAGAAGGGTCCAATCGAGTCGCTCAGCGGGAGCTGCAGTTAAGTCGGTTGTAATTCAGAAGAAAATGATGAGACGTTGCCCATCAACCAGCCTTGTAAAAATAAGAGGAGTTTCTGGTGAAGCAGTTTATAACAGCAAACAACCCAGCAACAAGCCCTGCTTCTTCCATGTGTATCTCTGGTTATTTCTGCTGCTCTGTGCACCTTTTTGCGCTGGCTGATCAGTGACGCTACTCGCTACTGAAACAGTGTGATATGCGAAAGTCTTAAAAGGGCTGATTGTGTAATGGAGACATGCCAGCTGAGAGGAGCGGGCCAACAGATTACCCCGTCAGAACAAGATCTGGTTAAATTACCCTGAAGTTCCTATAGTGGAAACCCGCCTATAGTTATGAAAGGAGCGTCTTTGTTGTCGTGCATCATGTTAGCAACAACATCTTCTTTACCCGGACATGTCCACTTTTTCGGTGCGGTCAGGGGCGCCATCCCCGAGCTGCAGCTTTAAGTATGAAACAAAGGAAACGTCTTTCATTCCATCCCGGTGGCGACTAATGTGCGGCGCAGAGCAGCGTACTCATAGCTGGCAGATTTGTTTCTGTGCATGAGAGGTGGCAAACATCCCATTGGTCAAAATGATGCATAAACTATGAAAATGCTGTACAAAGTTAGAGTTCTGTATTAAATTGACAGTGAAAAAAATGGTATATAAACTTTAAGTGTCTTTGGGAGAATGCTGCTTTTTATTTTCTATTACTTTGAATAGAAATATACTTATTTACTCAGAATATAATTTCAGATTTTTCTTGTCATTTTTGTCCTGTATGACTTAAGCGAGCTATTATTGTTATAGGTTTATTTTCTAATACAGAAGATTAGTTATTTATATTTATATTTTAAGTCATTTCTGTAATGGTTGACTTGTAAAAGCTTATCTGAAGTTTATTTATTCTTTCCAACTTCATAGAGCAGGAATACTTTAAATATGCAAGTCAAAAGTCTTCAAGTAAACAGAGCACGTTTTTAAAGAGGCAATATGCAACTTTCCCCCCAAAATAAATGTAACAATAGCCTTTTTATTTGACCATTTATGACTCAAACATCTCCTGGTGAGCATACTGACACCTTGTCAGCTCACAGTGGGTGCACCTATAAACCTGTATCCATTTTTTTCTATTTTCTGTCGGGTCGGATTTTCCCGCGCTGTCTGTGGATGTGACGTCAAGCGTGTTCATGTTAAATGTATCCGATCACTTTGCCACTACCGGTAGCCAGCACTCAAGTAGTTCAATGGATTGTGCGAATACACAGAAGAGACCAAGGACAACTCTGACACCAACAGTAACTCCACATAGGACTAAAACCTCTGACATGTGCCAGAAAAAGATCGAAGATTGAGAGCAACCGGCGCACGGGCGAGTGCGGTGAGAGCGAGCAGAAAGGAAGAGCAGTTCCCTTTTTTGGCCACAGGTGTCAGTCACGAGTTTAAATTTCAGAAACATGCATATAGCCCTTTAAGGATTGGACCAAATGCCAACACATTTCCTTTAGCCTTTATCGAAAATATGGCCGATAGGATTAAGAAACATTTTGGAAATCTGTTTGGTTTGATTTGTGGTTTAAATTAAATAAAAGATGGGACATCAATTAATTTAGATACTTCAACTAATGGAAACTGGAAGGATTTAAGAGCAGAAAGTAGCCATGGAGGGAATGAAGAAAAAACCCTAAATGGGGTAAACATATGCCACAAAAATAATTTATATGATTGAATCAAAATCTTGAGGCACTCAAGATGGAACACCCAGATTATTTTGGTCTCATCTATCTAAAGTATTTTTTTTATCTACACAATGTCGATTGTCTAAGATTTGAACAGTTCAACTCTTTTATAAAAGGTGCAGTAGGAGTGCACAACTATCAGCAACTCTCCCTCCTGACCTGTGCATCTCTGCAGCTCCTCCAGAACCGCTGTGGATAAGTGGTAGAATTGTGTGCATTTATGAGACTTAACTCTCCAAAAAGGACAGATTTGATATTCAGTTTACTTCTGAAGGCAATTTGTTGTCCTGGATTTTGGGAGCATCAAAGTAAACCAGTCAAATACAAATGCACACCTTCAGTTTTGTTGATAATAGCCTTTCGATTCACGATTACGCACCAATTGTTGATCCACTGTATGTAATGCCAGCAAAATGCACTTTGTAATGTGACAAAACATGAAAAGGTTCAAGGGGTGTTGATATTTTACAAGTCATTGCATCTGATCTACATGTGGGTGTGGGGGGAGAGACATTATTTACCCTGTGCATAGAGGGAATCCTTCCCCTTCTTGTACTGGGTCACCTTGTGGGGTTGGTGCTTCTTGCACTTCTTGCAGTATGTCCTGCGGGTCTTCGGGACGTTCACCTTAACAACAAAATCAAGGAATAAGTTAAATATCCAAGATCGGGGACAATCTGCATCCGAACCTTTAAAATGACCAGGCCTAATGAATATATAACCGATAAGCTACTAACAGTGCAATTATTCAGACGAATATATAACCGATAAGCTACGAACAGTGCAATTATTGCAAGAACTTCAGCCTAGAGTAATAAAAAAAAGCCTTTAAAAATTTCCTTATTCGAAAGCTTGTGTTAATCACGCTGGCTGTTAGCACTGGTAGCATGGCTGCTATTAGACATTACAGCAGTATAAACATGTGCGTCTCTGATGCTGTGAAACGGACAAATGCCGTTTTTAATTGATGTTTTAAGTTAAAAACACATTCATACAGAATAAACTCGGAGCTTGAGCAGAATGGAGGCAGCAAACAGCGGCTTTTCAGCGCTAACAGCCATCGGTTTTTTTTTCTCCCTCTCTCAAATCTAACCCAAAACAGAAGCAAGGCGGCAAACTACAGCCACTATAATGTTTAACAAAAAACCGTAATAACATCCGAGCCTAAAGAAACGCGATGCAATGGTTTAAACGACAGGATTGACGCTGATTGTATTAAATGTTTTAGTGTGGTCGTTTCATACCATGGCTGCGACCCGATGAGGAGGAAAAAGAGGAAGGAGGAAGCCGGAAGCGCTTGTTGAAGTAAAGCTCAGCGGCGAACAGTGGCCTTGTCTGCCCCCTAGCGGCGGGAGAGGAAAACAGAAGCTAAGCTTGTTCTGCATTTGTCAAAGTTAGTCCCCTTGGGGATATGGAGAGAGTAATTCAAATTTAACTGTAATATAATATAAATGTTTACTTTGTTTGCTAACTATATGGTTTTAAATGTAGCTTGTAAAGGATCTCAACACAACTTACTTAATATTTGAAGTCTTTAGCACCATGTTCTGGAAAGTCACACCTCATGTTGGAGAAAAAAAACATTGTCAATTTCTTCAAGTTTGTTGTCATCATTTAGAATTTGACAAAACATATCCAGGTGTTGAGGAATGGTTAAAAAAAACGTAATCTTGTAGATTTTTGGTCAAACCAGAACTAACTACAATTTAGGGCTACAATCACTTTTATGAAATATATTTTTTGCCATTTAAATTAATGTGCAAACTCCTGGCCACAATCTACATCCATCAGGCCACTGAAAATTTTTTATAATCAGGTAATCAAGATCGTGGTCATGAAGACCATCAGATCACATCACTGTCAAGTTCTTTAGAAGCTGGATATGATGAACTTTGCATTTCTTTTTTCCAATTCTCAAATCTCAAGCTTATTTTTGAAATGCTTACATGGTCGGGCTTTTTCTCTAAAACTCTAAATGTATCCACGCTTCTTCTGTAAGAAATACAGGTTATATTTTTTTATTTGTCTTTAATTGTTCCTCATGCTGTATTTATTCCAAAGCTGTGGTTAGTTTACATTATGTGTATTTTACAGAAAAGATCAATCTGCTAAGAACAAAGCAGTTGTTTCCAGCGTTTTAGCTTCATTATTAATAACTTTTCATCCAAACTTTTCCTATAATTAAATAGTTTTGCTTGATCCTCTTAATTTAATGCAAGTAAAAATGTGCATGCTTCTTTCCCTACAAGGAGCACTCTCTGTGGCCATTAAAAGTGATCATTATTAAGTTTTTATCTCTTCCTCTCACAGTCATCAAATTGGCAGTGGGTCAAACCAGGAAACCTCTCAACCAAAAGTGTTACTACATGCTGTTTCTAAATAAAGTCCTCTTAATAATGTTTAACCTGCCTCAAACTTATCACCAAAAGGGTCCAGAAGGCTGATATGAAAATGAGCAGGAAGAAAAAGGGGAAGTAAGCCGAGCCGATTCCTCTCTGTGGGTGTGTTTTAACTTCTTGCATCACAGACTATCTATCACACATTTTATGGAAAGCAAGCAGAAGGTTCATGTCAAAGCTTTTGGGACCTCGGCATCTGTGCTGTATTTGTCTGATGGTTTACAGTTTTCAGGTACAGGGGTAAGTGACCACACTGTTTAAAAAATCTGCACTCTTAAGGTCAGGGGACATTTTTAGTCATTCAATGTTTGAAACGGTGTAACTTTCTCAAAAAGTCTGAAAATACAGCCGACTGATCGAGTATTTAAGTGAGACTTGAAACTTGTACGTTTTTATGCAAATCCCAAGAAGAAACCTTTAAATTCCCGAATCTTTTGCATTAATACTGCTGTTTTTGATTAATTATTTGGGTGTCTTATGTTAGTGAGCTGCGTGTTCATGTAACTACGTCTCCTTATAACATATAAGTGGTTAAACTGATCAGATAGCAGTTTCTTGTGGTTAGAGTTTAATTCTGCCTACAGTGACATCTCCAGAAAAAAAAAGTCACAGATTGACTCAAGGTTAAACTTTATAACTACACTTTATGTTTGGAAGCATTCTTTTCTCCTCTATATTTGCTCCCTGGGAATTCTTTCTGATGTGCTTATCTATCAGGAAACAGTAGGGAAGAGAGCACCTTGGTACATTCCTGTACTGTGGCTCTGTTTGCTGACATTCACTGGAATTCATTCTAAATTGATTGTTTCCCAAACACTAATTCCTTGTCACTATACAAGAGAAATCGGTCGCACAAGTTAGAAATGGAGCCAAAAATGCCAATGCAATGTGTTTTATTGAAAAGAATGTGAGCATGTAGGGGTATTTTTGGGTTTTACAAAGTCTACAGACTCAGGTCATGTGGTTAAAGTGTGCAAATTGTTTTTTTTTTTATTCCATTGTCAGGTAGAAATGCTGCAGGGTATCAAGTTTCTTCTCTCTTCATATTTCAGTGTAACACTGATGCAACTTCCCTCTTTAGTTTGCCTGTGTCAGCCACCGTGAGTCAACTCTCTTTAGAAAAGACAAATAAAGTCCCTTCTTTTGTTTGCCATGTTGTACATAAGTTATAACCTGCAATTAAAGTTAAAATGCTCCAGATTCATACAGGGAAAAGGCACCATAATACAATCATCTGAATTGCCGGGTAAATCATGTGAAAAAACAATGGTGGTGGCAAATGAGGAATGGGTAAACAATGTTTCTCAGAATGGGGAACATCGCTCTCCGACTGTGACGGCACAAACAAGATTAATGAGTGTTGTCGCTGCTGCGCTGTTAAGAAATGTCACCGTCCTGCTTACAGCAGGGAGGGATTGAAGCTTCTGGTAGAGTTACTGTTCCAGTTCAGATGATAAAAGGAAGTGCTCACAGGCCCAAAATAGGCTTAGACTGAAGTGCAAACACATCTGACAGAGACTCACTCACTGTGGGTTTTCAGCAGTTTGATAAAAACATTTGGCTGACACTTGTGAACCAGCCTCCACCATGAGACACATATATGTGTTTCAAGCCAAAGGGGGTCCATTAGTTTTGGTTCGGCAATGGTTTCATCCAAAGCAGTCTTTAAAACACGCTGATCCCCATTAAGCAAAACATTTATCACATTTAGATCATCACAATTGAATTTTTGCATTGCAAGAAACCCCAATTTTAACAAAATTAAAAAACAATACTTTATATACTACAATACCAGTTTGCATTTAACCTGGCAACATTTCTAGTGTGGGAGGTGAAACTTTCAGTTTCTGTGTTGCAAGGTGGTAACAACCAGAAACAAGACAGCAGTCATGACCTAAAGTTACATCCAGCTAAATTTGCCTGCATATCTTTAATCTTTGTTAAGCACCGCAGTGAATGTAGGAAAAAGAAAGGTTCCCTTGTGATATTTTACACAAGGGAATTCCAGGTAAAACACATTTCATGCTTTTTTAAACACTGAGAACCTTTATGAGATAAAGTTCGGTGAATCTGATGTTCTAAAATTAAAGTATGAGCTGATTTGCTTTTTTTCTGGTGAAAAACAGGTAAGTGCGACATTTGAATTTGGTTTGATTTTCTTGCGTTTATAAAATTATAAGGAACTGCAAGGCAAGTTTATTTGTGTAGCACCATTTATACACTGGGTAATTCAAGCGATTCACAGGGAAACAAAGGAATAGAGAGATAAGAAACATTAAACACACCAAACAAATCAAAAATATTAAATACAATAAATAAAAATAAAATCCACAGCAGAGGAAGAGTAAAAAATGAACCATCTTTTTGCTTATTCCGATAGACAGGCAGCTAATTCTGCAACGATTGGATCTTGTGACAGTAGTAGGCTCTTTTTTGTGTCCCATTGTTCTATCCTATTGTGTTCTCCTAGTCAACAACACCCATCCTTACTATATATGGGTACCAACATAATAATAGGATGCATAATCCTTCCTAGTGCAAATTAAGGTGTGGATGGTGTAGAATAAGAGAAAACGGGTCAATGTTTATCAGTTATTGTAGGCTTTTAGTACTTTAAATATGCTCATCTGATTTTTACCTCTAATCAATCAATCCATTCGTCAGTCCGTCCATCCATTGGGTGAGAAGAGGGATACACCCTGAACAGATCAACACTCCATCACAGGGCAACATAGAGACTCGCAGGGCAGACAATCATACACACCTCATGCCTAAGGGCAATTTAGAGAGGATAATGAACCTAACAAGTTTTTGGACTGTTTGGAAGCTGGGGTACCCAGAGAGAACCCATGCACACACATGGAGAACAGGGAAACTCAATGCAGAAAGAATCAAACCCAGGACCTGCCTGCTGCAAGACAACAGTGTTACCAACTGTGCCACCTTGCAGCCACCTCTAAAATATATTTTAATTGAATATGTTATACTTCAGACTTTTTTATTACTGGTTTCTGATTAAAAAGTCTGATCACAAAAACAAAGACATGCTGTTCTATGTATTATTATTTTTTCACCGCAAAACCAGCATAGATGAAAAAAACCTCAAAATAAAGTGAACATTTCTAGAATAAGAATGAGTTTGGTAAATAACCCTGATCCCTATCATATTTTTGTATTGACGTCATAGGGGGGAAGAACATGACTTGCTAGTGCAAGCTGAGATGTGGAAATTGCCACAAAAAAAAAATAACGTGGCCAGTTTTTCATTTTTCATTTGCCTGCAATCTTTAACTTTTATTATTTACAAAAAAAGACTTGGGTATGTTGTGTTTTGAAGGAAAAAAATGGAACAGAAAGTTTAAAAAAACATTTTTTTTCTAGTTTTTGATTAACAAAATTACTAAATTACTAAAGCCAGCACGGGGCATTCATTTTGTGGGGGTTTAGAGCCAGAAATTCCCAACACCAGTGAAATTTTACATTTCTGGCACCCGGATGATGACCATATTGCAACAGCTGAAGGAAACAGATATGCCACAGGAGGGAAATGCTGGAAACAAAGGGAGCTGCTTGCACGAAAGGCAGAGTTTATGCAAACCAACTGTTAATCAGTCACTGATATGCGCTCATGATGCAAGTCTCTTCCTTACTCTCACCTGTCATAGCAGCATTGGTCTGACTGAGAGTAGGATACTCAGAATTTCTGTGGAAGAAACTGTAAGGGCTGAATAAGAAATGTGAGACCCAGTGATGACGGATGTACCTGTTGCAACTCACAAAAAAAGTTGGCAGTCAACGTGCTAACCGGCTGTATCACTCTGTTCTGGTACAAATCAAATGTTAACCATTGTTCCCTTGTTTCTTTGTAGATTAAACCAAACTGAATCATGTCAGACAGTATTTTGGAAGAAATCTTCATCAAACGATCTCAGCAGAAGAAGAAGACCTCTCCTCTAAACTACAAGGAGAGGTGGTTCATTCTCACCCAGGAAAAAATAGCCTACTATGATTTTGATTCTGAGAAAGGGGTATGTAACCGAAAACAAACTGAGCCACATTGATCTCACATTATTTTGGGTGGCAACCTTAAACCTGTGCTGTTTTTCTTTCTTCCCCCTCATCTGTTGAGCAGAAGCGAAAAGGTTTAAAAGGGGCGGTCGACCTTGAGAAGATTAAGTGTGTGGAGACAGTCCAGCCAGAGCCAAATGCTCCACAGGACCGCATGTATGCATTCCAGGTAGATCTTGTCCCCAATGCACTCTTTCGAAACGAACCAAACAGTCAAGTCCACTTGGTTTAGTTTTTGACTTCTTCAAGCTCAGGTTGCATTAACTCATAATTGAACATAATGTAGGCTCAAAATGTTGAATCATCATCCAATTATAACCAGCCGCAGCGTGTGCATGCAACATCATGGTGGTTTTTACCTGCTGTTGTCTTTTTCTTTTCAAGCTAAAACGGCAAGTGTCTGATTTTGTGAAACTGTCTCAAATAACAAGGGGCTTTCAGAAACAGTCCAGGTGCTGCTATTGTTAAGTAATGAAAGTGGGGCACCGTGAGCCATCAGGAAACTCAGAAAGTTCATTTATTTAACAGCCAACAAACACATAAGAAGGAAATTAGAAAAATAGTGCACACATTCGCTAACTTAAAGTAACCATAGGATTTAAAATCACAACTTACAAGACAAATGACTTTTATGTAAAAGCTACTAGTAAAAGCTAGTGTACTCTTTAGCGAGAGTTTCTTCAAGCTAAGGGTTTCCTCATTGCTGGACATTGGGTGCATAAGTATTTAAATTTTCTATACTTCTCCTGGCAGGTATTACTCAGATTTAACTGATATCTCTTAAGTCATCTCAATAAACCAATAAGCTAGATCAAAGACTGGCGGGCAAATAAGTGATCGTTTTTTAAACTTCCAGTAAAACAGAAACAATAACTATAGCTAGTCTAGGATATACTTGAACATCAGCCGAGCAATTGGCTCCCTTTGTACATCCACCATGTCCAATGTTCCTAATTTAACTCTTAACTCATATTTAAAATCTATCTCTTGATCTTGCTTCTTTTAGTTGTGAAACTTAGTGCTGCTGTGCCATCCACAGAGATTGAAACAACTCATTCAAGCTTTTGGTTCTTCTCATTTAAGCTGGTAGACCTACTGGAATAGACATGGCTTCTGTTAGGTGTTGTACGAGTCACGGAGGAAACCAGAACCCAGCTTTTCGTGATATTCTATCATATTCTACCTGGCCAACCTCTTGAATTCAGAATTCACATTTAAATATCATCTCTGACGTTTAATGCAGTTGATCCATCAGTCTCTTCTTATTTCTGTTCACTAACCCCAAATTTTGACTGTCTAAATCAGCTTGTGGCTTGTAACTATCTCTGTCAAAAAACCCTTGAATCAAAATTAAATTGCTTGATTTCCTAATTTAGTGGTTTTCAAACTTTAAAAAGTATGTAAAGATGGTATTACTGTGAGAACAAAAAGTTACAGGAGGACTAGGACTCTTTCAGGGTTCTGTATGTCATGAGAATAAAGAGGGGGAGAATATATCAACTGGCACTGTATAGTTGGTTGAAGGATGTGGCTTAAGTATATGTTCCATATTCACTCAGAAGCTGAAATTTGCTGTTTTAAAGTTGGAAAAGGTTAGAAATTCACAGAAGTTGAAATCTCAAGTGGGAAAGTCAAAGGTTTCAACCCCAACGAACCCTTAGCTCAAGTCTAATATGGCTGCCTTGATACAAAACAGTGCGATACCTGTAGATAGAGCGACTGGTTAGTTTAGTTTTTTTTGTAGTAATCAATTTCATGATTTCCATGGCAATGTGGGAATGTACAAAAATGCTTCTAGCATATGATGCAATATAATTAAAAATGCTTTTCTGAAAACTTTGTATTTATTCTGAACCAAATTAACCCCAGGGGCTCAGACTCCTTACAGACCTTTCCCACTTTGACACCCCTTAATGTTTTAGGTCATCAAACCAATTTTAATATCAGAAAACTCAAAGAAAGACAAGAAGCAATTCTAGTATAACAATTACCATTATTTAGAGCCAATCGAAGCTAACCCGAACGCATGTAAACATATTGAAATTAACCCCGTTTTTGGAAAGCTGAGCTCGATTTCACAAGCCACTCTTAGATGCAATTACTTTACACCTAAATGGAACCGAAATGAAGTCAGTCAAAAGATTTCAAAAAGCAAGACATCAGTCTCCGATCTAAAAAAGAAATAGAGAACAGCTGATAAACAAAGATTATGCCATCTATCAGTCTAGAAAGGCTTATTTCCCTGGTTTTTGAACTTTGAACTGGAACACAGTCACCTCAGATGTAAGTGGTACCCAGCATCAGTATACTTCTGGTTCATTGCTGTGCAGTACACTTTCTTGTATGTTCTGGTTCACCTTTAAAAATTCTGAATACCATATTCCCCAATGTACTATTAAAGAGCTCCAAGTTCTGCTAGTAGTATGAGAAACTGTGGTCTTAATGGATTTTGGGTTTTGTCGCAGATAATTTATGATGAAGGGCCTTTGTACATCTTTGCAAAAACTGAAGACATTCGGACACTGTGGCTAAAGAAACTAAAAGAAAGTAAGTAAAACATTAGACTTGTTTGTTGTGTTTATCTGATAGTCTTTGGTGTCCATATCTCAACATCTTTCAGCTTGTGTGACAGAAGACTAGGATGCCTATGCAAATGCTGATTTCATGTAAATGTCCTGTGCATGAATCCATGCGTGCTAATGTGAGCGTTTTTTGTGCATAGTGGTCCGCTTCAACAAAGATGTGATGCAGAAGTACCATCCCTGTTTCTGGATGGATGGGTTGTGGCTTTGCTGCCAACAGGAAGTCAAACAAGCTATGGGCTGCAAAGTTCTGGAAAGTTCTGCTAAAAACGGTAAGAACGAGACTACTGTGAGGCTTGAATTTGAATTAAAAAAAATAAACTTTTGAAGTTTTAAATCATCAATGTAATTATTAACAACAGGTTTTAAATCTACATCGAGTCGACGAATGTCTAGAAAACCACTTCCCCCAACCCCAACAGAGGTATGGCCAGTCCATTTAGATTCACATTCACGGATTACAGATCAATTTGTTCTGAATTTATTCAGCAACCTCATATTGTTTCAGGAAAAGCCTGGTCGCCCTTTGCCTCCAGAGCCCGCTGAGCCGCCGGCCCCCTCTGCAAGCGTGACTGTAGTAGCTGAGTACGATTACACACCAACGACCGCCCAGGACCTGGAGCTGAGGAAGGACGAGGAGTACACCATTCTGGAGAGGTCGGACGCCAACTGGTGGAAAGCCAGAGACAAATACGGGTGAGACACATTTAACACAGCAAAGCAAAACAATAGATTTACAGACCTGCATTTACACAAAACTATATGCATTCTAACGTTTCTTCATCCTTTGGGTTAAAAAAATTTTAAAATAGGAACCATTTACAACACGCTGAGTGAAAAAGAAAAAGGAACAAACTCAGAAAATCTGAACACTTTGAACTTTAAAAATAAAATGCATTAGGCTTCAAAAAAACCCTCTTTTTTGGATGATTTGACACCATTGCAAACCCAACTTTTTTCTTTTTTCTTCAGAAAAGAAGGCTACATTCCAAGTAATTATGTTGTGGAAGCAGAAAAGGGGCTTGAAAGATTTGAGTGAGTACAAATATTCTGTTTTGCCCTTAACTGATGTTGTACATTTCTCTATTTTATTCAAGAGTTAGCTTAATTGTTTGAATGATCTGAATTGTATTATGTAACTCCATGGTGTACGTGTTGCTAGTAAAGGAAAGTGATTATGACGTATATTTTCACAGCTGGTACTGCAAAAACATGAATCGAAGTCAAGCTGAGCAGCTTTTGAAATCTGAGGTAAACACACTAACTGATGTCCAAAGTCCTTGATTTATCTTTTTACTCATATATTAACTGTAAAAAGTTTTTAACTTAATGACATGTGAGGTGTTTTCCATTCTCAGAACAAAGACGGAGGTTTCCTGATACGGGACTCAAGCAAGGCCGGAAAATACACTGTGTCTCTTTTCACCAAAGGTGCCATGTAAGTAACCCCACTTGGGTTAAAACACTGCTACCATTTATATAGTTCATCCACTGGCTCCAATCATGCGTGAACCTATGAAAAGAAGAACTATGTGTACTGAAAGCGGAAACTGCAGCCCACAGAGGGACAGAGATGTAAATTATTCATGCAAAACTTGGGCTAATCTGTCTGCAGAACTGTTTTTTGTTCTTTAATCTGAAGCCAACTGTGGATAACATTGAGGAGATATTAGCTGCACAGTCATAAATGATACCTGACTGGTTTCATGTGATATTCTTGCTTTCTCCACAGGGAAATGGGTGGAAGCTGCAGACATTATAACATCTGCACAACCGCACAGGGCCAGTTTTACCTGGCAGAAAAGCATCATTTCAACACTATCCCCGAGCTCATCAACTATCACCAGCACAATGCAGCAGGTCAATACTACATCTAGCCATGGTGACGGCCATTACAGCCATTACAAGCAGGAACGATCTTTACCGTAGGCTACATGTATTGCAATAAAAACTGGGTTTTCTTTTGTGGTCTGACCTGCCGGTTCTGATTTCGACACATTCCAATCAAAAATTGTAAGGACAATCAAACAATCATCATTTTAAAAAATGTGAACCAAATATATGACTGAAGTAGCAAATGAAGGAACCATGAGATACTCCCCATTTACGTATCAAAAAGTATGGCTCTAACTTTTATCTGTTTTTCATTCAACTCCAAAAAAGTGAAACAAAATGCATGCTGTTGGTTGAAGCATCTATGAGCAAAAATGGTGGGAGTCCTTTGTCTGGGGCATTTAGAAAATAGAGAAACAAGAGTTTTTAGCATTTGACCCGGTGACCAGAGTCAATAAAGAGAAAATTGGCCGATTCCCTTCTCTGGATAATCGTTTTATGCATGTCTAAATTAAATTGTTAATGTTGTTAAATTTATTACATTTCTTATTTGTTATCTTTTTATAAAGTGAATAAGGCTCAAGGTCATATAAAGCTTCACTTTGACATACTTTTTTCTCTTCTCATTTGACAGGATGTCCTTGACTCTAAAAAGGCACATTTACCTATAGTAGTAGTAAAAGTTAAACA
The DNA here is from genome assembly GCA_963556495.2 of Valencia hispanica. Lineage (NCBI taxonomy): Eukaryota > Metazoa > Chordata > Actinopteri > Cyprinodontiformes > Valenciidae > Valencia > Valencia hispanica. The sequence continues at coordinate 43,595,351 of OY747702.1, read as the reverse complement.
GGATGTATTAGGGTTTTTCCTTTCAAGCCACCTCAGAACTCATAAGATGGGTTATTTATACCTAAAATGTAATTTTTAGTTGACATTCATTATACCATTTTGAAAGAAACATAATCAGTTTTGCCAGCAGTACACATTTAAAAGACATTTTAGAGGGGTCCTATTTGTATACTAGTAAAGAATCATTGTCAAAATAATGGGAAAAGAATTCATTAATTATACATCTAAAATATAACCTATACTATTCTGTATAAAACTGGGCAGCAGAACCAGGAAGCTTACGTGATCATAAATTGTGTCTCTCAACCAGTTCTGCATATTCAAACAAATATATTTGTTTGTCTAAATAAATAACTTGGTTCCAAAGTCCCTCTAGGGGCAGCTGTTTAGTTGGTTAAGTTTGCTAAAACTTGTCAAACTTACAAGATGCTTATATAATATGATGTTGTGTTTTTTTAGCTGTAACAAACTCACTTTATATCAATTAACTTTATTTATATATAGTCACTTTCCTTTTAAAGTTGTCTATAATAAGGAAAACAATAATCAAGCAAACTCAGACCATGATTTACAGTAACAAAAAACATTTTATTTCCTAAACACTAAGTTGATTCGAGCAAAACTGTACAGTAGAAATCAGCAGCAAATCCCAACAAAATCTATAATGTTTACGTCACTCCTATAACTTTCACCATTTGACTCATTTAATTAACATTTCTGCAGCTGCTATTTGCACATCTGTTTTTTCAGTTTATATTCTGTCAACTGCTTGTAAACAATAAGTCTACTTTTTTACTTTCTATTGTACAACTACTCATGCACATTTTGTAAATATTCACTGTTTTTTAAAATTATCCTACTCAGTTACACATTCTAATCTGAGTATGCGACTTTATTTGTAATAACTGCACAATACTTTGGTTTTTGTAATTGTGTCCTTAATGTACATATATAAATCTTAGTTCTGTTTGAATACTTTTTCTATCATTCTTGTGTGATCATGAATGCTTCTATTATGTCAATTTGCCGCTGTGACAGCTGGATTTCCCCTTTGTGGGACAATAAAGGATTATTCTATTCTATTCTATTCTATTCTATTCTATTCTATTCTATTCTATTCTGCTCCAAATCCACCTCTTTTTACCTTTCTAATGTGTTTTCTGTTTTTCCAACCACCAGGTATGGTCAGTAGGCTGAAGCACATTGTGTCCAATCGGGCAAGACCTCCATCAACAGCAGGACTGGGTTATGGTAAGAGTATATTTAAACAACAATCGTTCAAAGTTTCTAGTAAATCACCTTACATGACTGACATGATATGTATTGGGTTCTATCAAAACACAACAGTTCCCCTAATTAATGTTTAAAACCTAAAGGTACACATGACAACTTTTTTTTTTTAACTCACGCCAAAGACAAACTGGTCAACCATGAAATAACAAAAAAAAGTAGATTTTCCGACTTTTATTATTTGAAGGGAATGTTCTATACCATTCATATTTGTTTAATTGATTCCTAGAAATAATATGTTACTAGACAGGCGGTCATTGCTTTATGTTGTGTTGAAATTGTACTCAGAACTTGGATTTTCCAAGTCCCCAGAGAGAAAAACAAGAACCCCTTTTGAAGTCAGAATCATTGAGTTCACCAAGTTACCATGACTTTGGTATCCAATATGACTGCGTACATAAAGAAAGTAGTGTGTGTTGCCATTATAAACGGATGGTTTGTGACTCATTAAACCACTTGGTTGGTACGTTGTGCTGTAAAATATCTACTTGTGAAAATGTTCCTTTTGATTTTGAATAAACAAAATAGCAGCTACTTTATCAGCTTGTACTTCTAATAGTAGTTAGCACACAAAAAAACACAAAAAAACTAGAAACTCCAGCGGTTTTCTACAGAAGAGAATAGGACTAATGGAAAAGAAAATCTCAGAATTCTGACTTTAATCTCTTAATGAACACCAGCTAGGGAGCAAGCAGCTTCAGCGACGGAGATGAGATGTGCATGTGGAGAACTGAGTTTCTGGAGGAAAATGTCGACTTTAAGTGACTCTTTATGTGGCCGAGGGCCCCCGAAGATGCTGTTTTAATAAAGGAAGAGCAAAAGATTAAAGTCTGAATTCTGAAGAAAAAAGACAGAATGGCTGTCTATTAAAAAATATCCTTAGCTGGGCTAAAATCAAAAACTACTGAACAGTTTTAGTTTTCCAAAAATGACAGAACGATAGATCCACTTTTAGCTGTTATGTCTTTTATTTCTGTTCTCTGTAACAGTAAAACATTCAAGAATATGGTTGTTAGCGTTGCCACTCATGAATATGATTTTTTTTTGCTGCCGTTTCTCTCAGCTTGTGGTTGAGTTAAACTTCTTAGTCATTTAGCCACTTGCTAATGTGTTTGTTGGTAGGAGGTGTTGGGGAAGTTAATCTTAAAATATTAGTTTGCCATGAAATAAGATAATAATATGCCTAAACAGAAAGTTCTCGCTATTGTCTTCATGTTTTCACACCTCTCAGCAAGGAAGCTAAAAATAAAACATGTTAAATTTGCTCGTTAGCTTTTTCTGCCAAATTTAAAGAACTGCAACGTGTCTTGCTTTCTTCAGGTGTTTGGGAGATTGACCCTCGTGATCTCACTTTTATCAAAGAGCTGGGCAATGGTCAGTTTGGAGTGGTGAAGTATGGAAAGTGGCAAGGCCAGCATGATGTGGCCATAAAGATGATTAAAGAAGGCTCCATGTCTGAGGATGATTTCATAGAAGAAGCCAAAATCATGATGTAAGCCCAAAATGTTTCAAAAATTATGTGTCAACTGGGGAAGGTTAACCCATACAGGTGAAACTCGAAAAATTAGAATATTGTGCAAAAGTTCATTTATTTCAGTAAATCAACTTAAAAGGTGAAACTAATATATGAGATAGACTCATTATTGGCAAAGCGAGATATTTCAAGCCTTTATTTGTTATAATTTTGATGATTATGGCTCATAGTTTATGAAAACCCCAAATTCAAAATCTCAGAAAATTTGAATATTGTGAAAAGGTTCGATATTTTACACTCAAAGTGTCACACTCTAATCTGGTCATCAATCCAATACACCTACAAAGAGTTCCTGAGCCTTTAAATCATCTTACAGTCTGGTTCAGTAGGAATCACAATTATGGGGAAAACTGCTGACCTGCCAGTTGTGCAGAAAACCATCACTGACGCCCTCCATTAGGAGGGAAAGCCTCAAAAGGTAATTGCAAAAGAAGTTGGATGTTCCCTAGGTACTGTAGCACATTAATAGAAAGTTATGTAGAAGGGAAAAGTGTGGAAGAAAAAGGTGCACAAGCAGCAGGGATGACTGCAGCCTGGAGAGGACTGTCAGGAAAAGGCCATTTAATGTGTTGGGGACCTTCACAAGGAGTGGACTGAGGCTGGAGTTAGTGCATCAAGAGCCACCACACACAGACGGATCCTGGACTTAGGCTTTAAATGTTGTATTTCTCTTGTCAAGCGGCTCCTGAACAACAAAAAAATGTCAGAAACATCTTACCTGGGCTAAAGAAAAAAAGAACAGAAAATTTGCATCTTGTTTGGAAACCAAGGTCCCAGAGTCTGGAGGAAGTCTGGAGAGGCACATAATCCAAGATGCTTGAAGTCCAGTGTGACGTTTCCACCGTCTGTGTTGATTCGGGGAGTTGTGTCATCTGCTGGTGTTGGTCCACTGAGCTTTATTAAGTCCAGAGTCAACGATGCTGACTTCATTTTCCAGCAGGACTTGGTACCTGCCCACACTGCCAAAAGTACCAAAGCCTGGTTCAATGACCATGGGATTACTGTGCTTGCCAGCAAACTGGCCTGACTTGAACCCCATAGAGAATCTATAGGCCATTGCCAAGAGAAAGATAAAAGACATGAGACTGAACAATGCAGAAGATCTGAAGGATGCTATTGAAGCATCCTGGTCTTCCATAACAACTCAGCAGTGCCACAGGCTGATAGCATCCATGCTACGCCGCACTGAGGCAGTAATTGATGCAAAAGGGGCCCAAACCAAGTACTGAGTACATATGCATGATTATATTTTTAAGAGGCCCGACATTTTTCAATTTAAAATCCTTGTTTTATTGATTTCATGTAATATTCTAATTTTTTATTTTTTTGAATTTGGGGTTTTCATAAGCTGTAAGCCATAATCATCAAAATTATAACAAATAAAGGCTGGAAATATCTTTTTGCATGTAATTAGTCTATATCATATTTTAGTTTCACCTTTTAAGTGGAATTACTGAAATAAATTAACTTTTGCATGATGTTTTATTTTTTCGAGTTTCACCTGCAAATGCTTAGAAAAAAACAACGATTTAACTCCCTTCTTCTTTTCCTCAAACAAGGAAGCTTCGCCATGAGAACCTGGTGCAGCTGTATGGTGTCTGCACCAAACAAAGACCTATTTATATTGTGACTGAGTTCCTTGCAAATGGCTGCCTGCTGACGTACCTAAAAGAGGGCCTGAAGCAGCACCCAACAACAGTCCAGCTTCTTGAGATGTGCAAAGACGTCTCAGAGGGCATGGCCTATCTTGAAGCTCAACAGTACATCCACAGAGACCTGGTGAGAGACAAGAACCTGCTGTTAAACAGTACCAAAAAATCTCAATGAATTCCAATTGAGAACAGGATAACCTGTGGTTTGGTATCACTTGATAAGGCTGGACGTTTAATGAATTTGCATGATCCAAAATGTGTTGTTTTATCCTTAGGCTGCCAGGAACTGCTTAGTAGATGCTAATGGCACAATCAAAGTGACAGACTTTGGTCTGTCAAGGTAAAGCATTTACTGTGTAACAAAATGAAAAAAAAGACATGTAAGTGCACATTGTGGTGCAAATAATACTTTCCCATGCCCCCAGATACGTTTTGGATGATGAATACACAAGCTCAGCAGGCTCAAAGTTCCCGGTTCGCTGGTCCCCTCCAGAAGTACTGCTATATTGCAAATTCAGCAGCAAGTCAGACATCTGGGCCTATGGTGAGAAGTCTAAGCTGTTTTGCAAACTTTATCTTTGGTCAGGTATCTTTTGTATCTGATAACAATAGCATGTGGCGCAGTGTTTGCATAGAATATTGAGGCCAGAGACAGGATGCTAGTTGGCACCATACTGGTTCCTCCTTTGAGTTTAAGGAGTTTTTTTTATGCCTGAATGATTCAATGTTCTGAATTAAGTAGTTTTACAGACAATAACATCTCTGAAAATTGTCAGGTTCTAAACTAGCAATGATCGAAAATGATGAAAAACTTTGACGGACCTTCAGAAAGCCTGGAAAGCTTTTGATTGAGAACGCTTGATGATGACTCAAGACTTTTGCTAAGCTTTGTTTCTAAATAATTAATAATTCAATAATTAATCATTGAATTACCTTGTTGTTGAAAGTGTGCTATACAAATAAAATTGCCTTGCCTAAATAGTATTTACTCATTCATTTTGGGATGTTTTTTTAATCTCCGCTTGTTCTTTATCAGGCGTTTTGATGTGGGAGGTGTACACTCTGGGGAAGCTTCCATATGAACGCCTCAACAACACGGAAATAGTGGATCAGGTGTCCCGAGGCCTTCGTCTCTTCCGTCCACAGCTGGCCAATGACAAGGTCTACAACATCATGACAAGCTGTTGGTGTGATGTAAGCTCCTTTCCCTTTGCACTAAAAGAATAAAAAAAATCATAAAAATAAAGAGTTTAACAATATCTATTTGTCTTTGTTTTACAGAAAGCAGATGAGAGACCCACCTTTCAGGAGCTAGCACTGAGTGTTCAGGATTTGCTGTATGAACTCCAATAAACCTGAGAATAATTTATGAACACAAAAAAACTCTCTGGTACCCATTGAGAAAAGCTCTCAATGGGTCCCTGGAAACATAGAGCATTGTTTATACAATTGATACCTTAAATGTGGGAGTGAGAAGCATTTTACGGCTGATCTGGAATGTGAATAGGTTTAATGCAAATGTCACTTTTAGTCACTAGCTTTTACATGACATTAATAAAAATGCAATCCTATGAACCATAATTTAGATTTTTTTATATTATGCTTAAGGTTTCTCAATTAAAGCCTATTTTTGTTTCTTGTACTCTGTGAAATCATTGCAAAAACGTTTGTATGTGAAAATAATCTTTGTAAGCCAATTTGTGTTGCACAAATAAACACCAAGTAAGAAGTGCTTGGAAATGTTTGCAATATAAATAACAGAACTATTTTCAGTTTATATTTAATCTATTTGTAAATGCTTTTTTGAAAAAAAGCAGCTGTTGAATTCTTTTTTTAATATGGAAAAAATCTGGAAGGATAACTGAGCTCCTAAACGTTCCTTCCCAGTGAAAACATCCATCCACTGATCTATTGTTTTTCTGTAACCAAATATTAAAATACAACAAAATGCATACAAAGAACGAGTTTATTCACACCTGTGTTTTTCTTCCAAATTAATCTCCAATTTTACAGTACCACTATAGTTTAACAGAATGACACATATATACATACAGCATGACCACCTCAATTTACAAAAAAGCTTATGTTTATTGAAAAGAGGAGCAGATAAGAGTGGAGAAGACACTTATCGGAGAGATTAACAAGCTCAGAAATTTAGCATTAAATTACAAAGAAATATCTGATCAACAGGTAAATACCCAAATTACTTTTTTATATATAAGGATAAGAATAACTGATACAAACGTTCTAAAAAAGTTTTTGCTTTTAATCATATCCATGTTTGCATTCAAAAACTTAAATAACACATAGTAAAAATTTAGAATCTAATAAGTTTTTATTTATAATATAATTTTTAATTATATAACATAATATAATTTTTTTAATGTTCTTTAGTCATTGTTATAAAACCTAAATGCGAAACCTTTATGAAAAAAAATGTTTTAGGTATGTAAAAACAGAATTTTGTCATAAAATACAGATATTGGAAATATACCGTTGCGTTCAATTTTTCAATTTAAGGACAGTAATAATATGCCGCATTTATTTGTGCTTTTTTGTTAGTTAAATAACATTGTATTATGACATTATAAATTTAACTAACCCTTCCAGGCCCTGGCTCCCAGACTGCGGAACAGTTTGTCCACGAAACTCCGCCTATCAGACTCCGTAGAGGTCTTCAGAAAACATCCAAAACCCCTTCTGTTCAATCAGTGGTTCAATCAGGCATTCCCTCAATAGCATGCTTTTTTATATATTTTCTTAATTTTGATGTTTACTTAATTTCCCTCTGGGATCAATAAAGTATTTTTGAATTGAATTTGAATGTTTGTGATTTTTTATTAACTACCCTACTGTTGTTTTATCCTGATACATTTGTCGTCTTTATAATTGTGTCGGGGAGATTATCCTACATGTTGACATGTTTTCTCCAGCTTTTTATTGGTTGTACAGCGCTTTGTGATATTATCATCTGTGAAAGGCGCTCTAAAAATACATTTTACTTACTTATTTTTGTGACAAATGGCGTCATAAAGTTACGTGTGCGTGGCCCTCTGTCACACAAACGCGCTCCGTGATTGGCTGAACTACTTCCGCTTTGTCGTTGTACACGCACACACGTGAAGGTCAGCAGAAAACAGCCTCACGGCTTTGAAAACTAGGGTGAAAATTGCCACTTCGACGTTTTCCCGGAAGATATGGACGGCCAAGGAGCGACAGCAGACCCCCAGCTTCAACACTTCATCGAAATCGAGTCTCAGAAACAGAGATTTCAGCAGCTGGTTCATCAGATGACGGAGGTTTGCTGGGTAAGAGACGAGCGGTTTCATAGCAACCACAGTTCATGTTGGTTTTAATCAGTTTCTTCACGACGAGGTCTTGCGCTGAGCTACAGATTACATGCCGAGCTTGTTGTTCACATGCAGATATTTCCAATGTAAACACTGCTTCCTTAAACCCGATGCCTGAGCAGATTGTTTGTTACACAGACATAAGGGACTCGTACACGCTGCTTCTCAGCACTTAGTTTTATCATAACCTATCATTTATGTTCCGTCTGCGCTGCAGGTTATAACTAAGGTTATATTTATTTTCTTACTGTACAGAGGCTGATAAATCGCCCTGATAACATCAGCTCGATACAAAGAAGCAGAATAAACTTAAATTCAAAACTTTTCGATTTAATTCATTTTTTTCTGGGCATCTTTCCCCCTCCAGAAAATATCTTGTATATAAGTCACTACGGAGCTTTTGTTACTTTTTAAAAGTAATGAGTTATAGTTACTCACTACTTGTTCCAAAAGGTAACTGAGTTAGTAACTCAATTACTCTATAGTAAAAGTAACTAGTTACCAGGGAAAGTAACTGTTTGCGTTACTGTAAAAGAAAACTAGCTGCTGGCAAACTGGATTTTTCTGAGCAGTTTTCAAGTCAGTTGAAATGAGTAAAAGAGACGGGTTGCCTACTTGTTTATAACTTTCTATGTTGCTCATCAACAGATGGCAGGAGGTTTATCCTGCACTTCAAGCATTATCTTTGTAACAAAAACAACAGTTTAAACAAGATAAAGTGTGTTATATTATATTAGAGGCGGAACAAGGCAGAAGCGAACCAAGTCACTGCTTAGAGCCCCCAAAACATCAGGGGCCTCCCATAAATGTTGAGATTGAACACAGACTACAGATCTAAAACTTTGTTTATTGAGAATATCAGATTATTACATTTGATTTAATTTTGTTTTTCATTTGTTACTTTGTAGCTAATTATTTAAATAATTAAATTTAAAGAAATTAATTACAATTTTCTTTTTATTCAAATTAATTAGAATTTAAACACATTTTAATTTATCAAGATTCATTTTTTATAAAAAAAAAAGTTTTACATAGAAAATTATTTACCAGAATTTAAATGACTTTTTACTCTTAATTGTTTGTTGTGTTACCGTAGTGCCCATCCGTTGCTACGACTTTAACCTTTTCCTTGTGTTTCAATTCAAATTCAAAAATACTTTATTGATCCCAGAGGGAAATTAAGTGTTGGTATAGCTCATATAATTAATTCTTTAAGGAGTTGTTGTAGATGATGATGGCTGTGGGCAGGAAGGATTTCCTGTAGCGGTCTGTATTGCAGCGAAACTGAAGAAGCCTCCGACTGAAGACGCTCTGTTGTTGTATGAGCCTCAGATTGTCTCAGAAAATAACCAATTATTCCTAATTGATTTTAGGATTTGCCAGTTAAACTCTGGCTCCTTCCCAGATTAGATTTAATCTTGAATGAAGCGCCACTTTTGGGGGTGGTGGTCTTAACAGGAAGAAGAAGCCCCCCCCCCCCCCCCCCCCCCCCCCCCCGAGTTAAAACCATGCTTACGGCCCCATAAGACTCTGTGCCGGCCCTGCTTTATATCCAAGTATTTTGTTCATAACAAAAGTAAACGGTTAAACAATATAACGTGTGTTTAACTCTGTAGTCCAGGAGTTGTGTTAAGTGAATATTTTCCGTATTTGACCGGGTTAAAATCTGAAGGCCGTCCGTCATTTTTGACAGATTACTATTCACACCTCTGACTACTTGATGCAAACGCGCAAATATTTTACAGGTGACTGAATCAGTAAAAAAAAACAACGGATTCCCATGAGAGCATCTGAGCATCATCTCAGAAGCAATTGGAAGCAATAAGAAAAGCTGTCATTCAGAGAGTCTTTCTGTCTTTCTGATCACTTAGAGAAATGTTCCCTGGTTTCAAAAATGTGGCTGAAGTGCTCAGCCTCCATTACGCACAGGATAAGCGCGGTTCAGCTCCTTTTGGAGCGTTCGGAGTACGCAGTTTATTCTATAAATTCATAGCAATGCATCACATTTAGTGTTCAGTAACGTCGTTGGCACAACGGTAAGTAGTTAGATTACACTGTTACTGATAAAAGAACAATGTTATTACCAACACTGCTGATAGTTTTGGGCAGGAAAGATCTCCTGTAGACGTCTGTGTCGCAGCAAAACTGAAAAAGCCTCAGACTGAAGACACTTTGTTGTTACGTGACGGTCTCATGAAGAGGATGGTCATGGTTGTCCATAATAATCTCAATTTTATGAACAATTCTTCTTTGCATCATCATCTCCAGAGGTTACATGGATATTGTTGATGAATAGTTAACCTTGGGCATATTTGGACATATGGATAGTCAATGCCATTTATAACTATACTAAAAAAAATTCAGTAATAAGAAAACAAGTAAAACTGAAGAAAATCCATTGTGAAACTTGATTTAACGCCTTTTTTAAGGATGCACAATATATCGACATTAACATCGGTATGAGCCGATGTTAGTAAATTATTTTTACTAATTACTAAGGTGTTTACATGTGTTTCAGTTTTCTCGTACTGCATGTAAACGCACTGACTGATGCAGCAAAGGATTGTGGGGTGTTTAACTGAAACAGTTAAAACAGTGAAGTGTGGTTGTTTGTTTTTTGTTTTTTTATTGCGTCGAAAGAGTAGCGAAAAAAAATATTGGTAATTATTGGTTATCGGCCGTAACAGGCAACATTGATATCGGATCTCAACATCGCCCAAGGTTTCATATCTTTGCATCCCTACTTTATTTGTTTTTGTTATTTTTTTATTACTTTTATTTAAAAACCACATTTTCTTTCTGGGAATAAATTAGAACATCCACACACCCCACATTTATTCCCCCTTAAAATGGCTAAAATCATACACAGATAAACAAGATACACATACGAACATAATTCTGCACTTTGAAGGTTCATCCTGTTATTTTTCTGATGCATCAAATGTTGACCCTATATGTAACCTGTACTCTAAAAATGAAAATGAGTTCTTTCTTAGCACTTTCATAGGACATAAGTCCGTCTCTTATGTTTGAGCTTTTTAATAGTTTCCTGTGTGAAAACCGCTGATTCAGCCAGGGCACTATGTGATATGAGAGACGTTTGTCAAGACTAAACCTTCTTGTCTCTGTGCTGCACTTAAAGGTTTGTATTGTGTACAATTTCATGTATAAGATCGTCTAAGCAACATTTAGAGAAATCTGAGGCATTAAAATATTTTTCTAATTTACAAGTTCATAAAAGATGCAGGTTTTCCTCAGATTGTTTTGCTGCACATTTTCAGCCCTTAATCGATTTTACAAGCTATGCAGAGCTCTAAATTCACTTCAGATAGTATTACCTAGATTAACCCTGGTGATCTAAAGGCTAAAATTTCAATAATATCTACCCATACTAAAATAAACACCTAATTAATACACCATTAACACAGTTGTCACTAAAAAGTAACCGCCTAATATAAAACCTTGTGCTACTATCTAGAAAAACAAGACATTCCGAAAGGTGGACTCTTTACGCATCTTAAGCTGGGGATATCACTGTCCTGACTGATGTGTGTTAACACTAACAAACTAGTGTTTGTTTCGCCACAGAGAGACTAATAAATCCTGTAGTCTCTAATCTCTACGCCGGTCCATTTGATCCCCAAACCAACTAAAGTCAAACGAACGCATCAAACTCTCAGGGAAACTTGCGAGGGCGACAAAGGCTTTATTTCTGTTCAACTCGCGCTCTGAAATGGCAGCGATGCAGTTTAAAATATGTTAAGTGTAACCTCACATGTGAATGATTTGGATAGAGGTGACTGTATTTTGTGCGTTTTTAGAATGACTTAATGTACAGTTGTTATTTCAATCCCGACAAACGATATAATATTTGAGCTGGACTACAAACGAACATTAAGAGTTTCTTTAGTTTTTTTTTTGTTTGTTTTTTTTAACTGCGTGATTTTTATTAGTTAGGTGATGATAATATGCCCTGTGTATTAGTCAATCATCAGTAAATCTCATTGAGGTGGTGCAGTTATGCCTGTAGGCCTCTGGGTGGCAGTGTAAGGGATTTCTGGATAATTTGTGTTTTTCAGTTTGCTTGCGTGAAAATATTTAGCAAAATTGTTTTAAACCCCAGAAAAGTTTTCATTTACACTAAAATGTTAAAATATGTAAGGAAGATTAATATTTTTTTAATTGCATTCATTTCTGGGGGCACCTGTATAAATATTTGATTTTGAATACATTTAGAATCAGTAACCAATGGATCTGGAATGTAATTTGACACATGCAGTGCTGCAATTCTTTAGCTGAATAAATGTTCATGTTATATACATACAGATTAAATCCATGGCAGTTTATCAAGCTAATGTCGGTAAAAAAAAACTTTTGAATATATGGCAATTTGTTGCACATTTAGATCAAAGTTGGCATTTTATACTTGTTACTATTTTATTTATTTAAAAAAAGAAAAATACATTTTTTTCAAGTGTTCTGTAATTTAAAATGAGGGGTCTGCAACCTGTGGCTTGGACACCACAAGTGAATCTTAAGACCTTCCCCAATGGCTCTTAATAACTTTGACTAAGAAATGTAGAGATCCAAATGCATAGTTTAGGTTGTTTTCTGGCCTTTTTTTCCCGTCATGATGTCAGGCTTTTGTGAACGTCTTGTGTTTTTCTCTCGTTCAAAACCTAAAAATAGATCAATAAAATTATAGTTCTGTTCAAATGACAAGTTCTCTGTAGTAGATGTTTATCAAAATTTAGAAGGCGTCTTTTTCCGGAAAGTCATGTAACATTTGTGGTTCCAAACGAGTTTTATTTAGCTGAACTGAGAACAAAAAAATTTATCTTTGAATTTTAAAGGCTGCAAACTCCTGGTTTAAATGGTGTGCATGTATCCTGTCTGCCTGTTTGATACTGATCAATCTCAGAAATCTTCAGGGTTCTCCCTTTGAATATTTATGTGCTTCTCTCCAGGAAAAATGCATGGATAAACCGGGGCCCAAGCTGGATTCCAGAACCGAAATGTGTTTCGTTAACTGCGTGGAGCGGTTTATAGACACCAGCCAGTTCATCCTGAACAGATTGGAACAGACTCAGAAGAGCAGGGGGGGGTTCTCCGAGACAATGTTGGACTAAAAACCGTAACTGGGAGTTTGGAGGACGATTTTTTTTTTTTTAAAGATCCATGCTCTACACTGACTGGGGACACAGTTTTATCCCGACACAGCCGTCTGTACAGTCGGCTGGGAAACAGAACAAGTGTTATCTTTGAAACAAGTGCCTGAGATTTAAACCATGTACAGACCTCTGTAAAAGCTTAAGGCTGTGTTTGGTGTCTGCAGGAAGATGAGTGTTAAAAGGGCGGTCTGTACTCTTGTCATCTTATTAAATTCATATAAGTGAAAACTTCAAACTGTGAAGCTGAGTTTGAATGTGTGGTAAAACCACCCTGCAACATCTTGACTGAAGAACTGTACTCAGACTGGACTGTAAATATGCAATAAACAAAATGCCATTAGTATGTACATCCCTTTTAAAATGCTCACACAATGGATATAGTCTGCACGCCCTTGCTAAATTCTGCTTTTTGTGATGTAAAAAAATGAGATCAAGATAAATCATCTTTAAAACTTTGTCCACCTTTCATTCAATCTGTAATGTGTGCACCTCAAAGGAAAAGTTTAATGTGTTTGGATAAGTGTGCACACCCTAAATACATTTGTGATTTTATAACAATATAATTTTAGCAACATGGTACAGCATGACTGCAGTATTTTCCCCAAGTTGCCGGATTCAAGAAGACTCAGCCTTCCATCTTCAGCTCTTCTAGCTGAAGCCTGAAGGTTTTGTGTCAACACCATTAGGTTGGTCACAATAACAAAAATTTGCTGGCTGATAAATTACTCCAGAAATTATGGCAATAAAAGATGTCGTTTTGAGACCATTTTCAACTAATGTAATAATGCATGTACACCCTCTGACCAATCAATAAACTTTAATTTATAAAGAACATTTACCACAGCAACTGGGAGACATTTTTACTATCCAATATAAATTACATACTACGTATTGTAGCTGGCCTGGGAACGTCTTGGGATTCACCTGGAGTAGCTGGCTCAAGTAGCTGGGGAGAGGATAAACTACCGCCTCCATGACCTGATCCTAGGATTAAGTGGAAGACAACAGATGGATATTTTGTAAAATGTGTCTGAAATGTCTTTAGGCAAAATGCAGCTACGATTAGATGTTTTTCTATTTTAGAAAAGGCTACCACCCAGTCACACATACAACACTGGATATTGTTAGAAATTCTTGCAGCCTGTTTGTTACTCCTCACCAGTTTTCTTCTTGACGATCTCACCGTTTGTCATATTAAAAGGCGGGAAAATGTTCTGAAATGTATTTTTGTTTTATTTTTTACATTAAAAAACCTGACAATTTTACAGGGATGTGCAGACCTCATTTCAACTGAAAGTGCTTTAATGTTTTAATGAAACAATACATATTAAATATACATTACAGCTTAGCACATGCTAAGAAATATTCTTTGGTTTAGATTTCGAATACTGAGGTAATACTGCAGCTCATTGTCATTTTTAAGAACAGATTTCCTTAAAATTCGCTGCTAATTAAGTCTTATGGTTCTAATTACATTAAAAATGGCTAAACTAAAATTAAGTTTAAACTTTCTGTAACAACACAAAAACATAACTTAAAAAAAAAATCAAAACAGTGTAAGAACCATCGCAGTTAACTTAGTCTAAAAAATGTCCTGTTTTGAACTTGTTTTGCAAAGTAAATCTGCATTATTGGGTTCAGCTAGGAGTATAATCCAGAAATGTAAAGCTAAAAGGCACATTTGCTTTTCCAGTGCACCATACTTTGTTTGAAACAGCCCTAAAATTCAGATTGAGTAAGCAGTTAAATGTTTTAATGTCTTTTAAAGTTTGAAAAGTAAAGAGTTTTGTTTCAGATTAGTCTAAAGGTCCTTTAGTATTTAAGAGGCTATCCTTTCTAGTCGCCACATCTGGCTGACTTTCATCCTCTGCTTGCATTTCGTCGTCAGGAAGAGCCACGTAAGATTGTTGACCCCCTGGGAACCAATGAGGGCTTTTTCTCAGATATAAAGGGAGGGAATCCAGGCTAAATGTGATGTCTTTAAAGGCATGGAGGAGGAAGATTCCTAAAATGATGGTGAGAAAGCCGCTGATTGTCCCCACTACACCATCAATGGTCATTTTCAACCACTCCTTGAACAGGATGGCTGAGCAACCCATGACGGACGTGGTGAAGAAGACGTAGTAAATCGGCGTGACGATGGAGGTGTTGTAGATGTCGAGAGCTTTGTTCAGGTAGCTGATCTGAATGCTGACGCAGATGGCCAGGCAGATGAGCAAGGCCCAGAACAGGAGGTCCTTCAGCACCGCCGTCCCTGAAATCAACTCTTTAATGCCGATGCCGAGACCCTTGACACAAGAGACCGAGAGGGAGCCGATCACGGAGCAGATCATGATGTAGACTAGAACGTTCCTCTGTCCGAAACGAGGAGCCACGCCAAAGATCAGGACCAGGCTGCTCCCAACAACACACACGGCAAACACAATGAAACCTGGTGGGAACATTTCAGATGGAATGTTACAACCCTGAAATTAAGATCCATTCTATCAGGTTTTTGCTGAGCACAAAACATACATTTAGATATTTAGTATGCAAAATAGCAAGTTTAGACCTGATTGGGAGTGATTGGCTGCTAGATGGTGTCAAAGTGCAAAATTCGAGCTTTGTGTAAAATGTGCATCAACAGGTATTAGTGGTATGTGTATGCCACCTTAGCTGTGTGAGGTTTGAGACCAATTTGTGACAATAGTCTACAGATTGTTAAGAGATTCCACAGGCAAATCACAGATAAAGACAGGAGGCTACCTGGGTCCTTCAGTTTCTCAGCCATGGCACTAAGCGAGGCGACTTCCTCTTCCTGCGGCGCATGGATCACCATGACCGTGGAGCCCAAGATGGAAAGCAGGCAACCGATTTTCCCATGGATGTTCAACCTCTCGTTCAGAAAGTACGATGAGAGCACAGCACTGGAAAAGTTATGGTGTTATTAGGGACCATTTTGCACAAATATTGTAAAGCATTTACATTTTTTATTAAATCTACAATTAAATAAAGTATTTTATCCCAGGTTCATTCATTCGTATTTTTTAATATCTGCTTTCAGTCCCTTACAAAAGTACCGTCGCTACTTTTTACACACTCTTTGGCCCCTGCGTCCTAAACAACGATGCGACTAATTTATAGATTTTTTTCACTGGCTAACGGCCTCTGGGAGGCAATATAGCAGGAAGCGCAAACGTGAGAGACATGTGGGGAAAGATTATGCGCCAAAGAAGACACTGCTTTTGATTTTGAACTGTTATTTTTGGCATCATACGCACACCCTCATCATGGAAAACACACAAAGAAATGCATATGAAGCAGCTTTTAAGTTAAAGGAAATCGAGATGGCGGTCAAAGAAGGAAATAGAGCTACTGCGCGTAAGCTTGATATCAATGAATTGATGGTGAGACATAGGAGGAGGTAGTGGGAAGAACTGACTCAATGTAAAAAGACGACTAAAGCTTTCAGAGAACATAAAAGCAAATGGCCTGAACTGGAAAACATTCTCTAAGACCGGGTGAACACAGAGAGCAGACGGCTGAGTTGCTTCCACCGTGCAGATCCGGCTGAATGCAAAGACAAACGCGACCAAGGATGAAAGATTTCAGAGGGAAAACTAAAAACAATCTGAGTAAATATCTCATGTTACAACATGAAAACCTGCGGCTTATATTCAAGTGCGGCCTATGTATGTAGAAAAAAATTATTTTAAAATGTACCTGCTGTTGTAACCAACAGGTCATTGCTGTGCTCAATAGTCCGAAAATGACGGTACTTGTACCGTAACTGATGCACAACATAAAGTTGCAGTTAATCATGAAATGGAAGAAAAATTATCCATTGTTTTCAAAGTGCTTGACAAATATGAATCTGAAAAGTGTGGCAGGAATCTTGTTTTAAACCCACTTTACCTTTATAACCTTAAAATAAAATAAAAAACACCATAGCTATCTAACTGAATCCAGCTGTGAATAATGTATTCCTTGTATAAAGCCAGCTGTTCTTTCCTTGCAGCAAAAAGGTGCTGGGTTCAAATCCCAGCCTGGGGTCTTTCTTCATGGAGTTTGCATGTTCTCCCTGTGCATTCGCGAGTTCTCTCCGGGTACTCTGGCTTCCTCCCCGGGTACTCTGGCTTCCTCCCAAAGTCCTGTTGGGTTTGTTGGTCTCTCTAAATCAGGGGTCCCAAACCCAGGTCCTCGAGATTTACTGTCCTGCAGGTTTTAGGTGCATCCCTGTGCAACTACAGCTGATTCAAATGCAAGTTTGGCAAAGACTTGGTAACAAGCTCTTCATTTGATTCAGCTGTGATGTAGCAAGGATGCATTCAAGATTTGCAGTACAGTAGATCTTGAGGACCAGGGTTGGAGAACAGTGCTCTAAATTGTCCTTTGGTGTGGGTGTGTGCATAGTGGTCTGTCTTGTGTGTTTCTGTGTTTCCCAGCGATGGATTGGCGACCTGTCCAGAGGGTGTCCTCTTGCCCAGTGACCGCTGGAGATAAGCACAAGCCCCCCAGCAATGCTGCTAGGACAACTGGGTATAAACAGTTAATAGAATAGAATGGATGAAGCTTGTAGTTGTAACATCTCTAGATGTCAAAAAAGTTGAAGGGCTATTGACTAAGGTGACAAGTGCCTGCAACCATTTTCAGTGTTTGGTTTGTATAATTTGCAGAATAAAATTATAATTTTCCTTTCATTCTCACAGTTTTGCACTATTTGTGGGTCTTTTACATAAACACCATAAAAAGTGGAAGAAATTTATAAATACTTTTGCACAGCACTACTTATCTTGGTTTCTTCTAAGACGGGACACATTTCAGCTAACAGCAAACAAAATAGGAAAATTATGGATACCTGACAAGTACACTGAGAGCTCCCAGGGGGGTCACCAGTGTGGCCGGTGCAAATGCATATGCAGCGAAGTTGGCGGCCTCTCCGACTCCCACTACAGCAAATAAAATAAACCATTAAACTCTGAAAAATTATCATTGATCCAAACCACATGTGCAAATGTGCTCTTAAATGGAATGTGAAGACTAGTAATATATTTTTAAAAAAACCCACCAAACTCACAACCTTTAACAATGACCACAGTGTTTCTGGGCGTGGCTGACCTACAATGCAACACACAGAGAGAGCAGCTGAACTAATAATCCACTTACTTGAAATGAGCCCCGCCCACCACAGCCATTCTTTCAGATATGCGTAGCCCCCCTGACCTGTGATAAAAAAGACAGGAATATAGTGTGATGGTACTGGTTGAAACATTGAGTTAAATAGTACAAATCTAAAGTTTTTATTGCCAATGTGGTACCGCCAATTTCACACCATGGCGTGAGGAGCAGGAGGTGCTCAAAAACAAGCCTAATCCACAGTGGGTGGATAATCATACAAGCCACATATGTCCAAAAAATATCAAAAATGAATGAAAACAGCAACAGTTTTAAATTTTAAAGCAACATATGGTACCCTTATCTACCCTCCTAACTGTGTATTTCTTTAAATAAAGTCTGAAATCATGTTTTTCTTCACAAGCTTTTAGTTCAAATGTTGCATTTTTGTTAATTAAATGTCCAGAGGGTAAAATATTTACAACCTTTTAATTTCGTAGGTTGCCTTTCAAATTTTTATGTATCTTTATTTACGTTATCTGCTTCATGATTTGCATTGGGCTTTTGAATATTTCTCAATTTCAGAAATCTGACTTTTAATTGGCCACATAAAAAAAAAAAAAAAATCTGACATGTTCCTCCAGAAAGTTCGTTCTCCTGATGCATAACTCATATCTCTGTCATTAAAGTTCGTTTCTCACAGGTCCCCATCTGTATTAATTCTTCTCTTCCCATTGGCCCTCGTCGTCTTCCGTATTAACTTAATTATTTGAAGCACTTGCACCTTCCTCATATAAGCTGTCACTACCTGCTCGCGTTGAGCCCTTGCTGGCCAATCGCAGCAGGCCTTTCTTTTTCAGGATGAAACTCGAGCCGATAAAAACACTGGAGCTCACGGCCAGAGAGAGACCGATGTAAAAGTCCAAGCGGTTCACCTCCATCTGTAAAGCACAAAAATGTGGTTCACAAACGGATTAAACAATCGAGTTTGTATCGAAAACTTTACGGGAGTCAAACATTAGACATCATGCGTAAATATCACATGATTCGATGACTCTACCCCCCTCACGTATATATCGATAAGTTTAAACAAACTGTTATAGCGAATTAAAGACGCTGTGAGATTAAAAAACAACAACCAACAACAATAAATTGTTTCTGACTAAATCAAGTTGAAAACTATTTTCCAACCGAAGAATGTAACAGTTGTTAAAATGTTTTACCTCGATTGTCGACTTTGCCTCATTTCACTGGACAAGAAGAATTGGCGCCCCTGATTGGCTGAGAGAGGTTTGGCGTCACTCCGCTACTTCGAGGAAGCCACTGCCTGGGTATGCACCATTACCGCGCTGGCGAGGCCAAGCGGCGCGTCCCCCACACGGGGTTGTTTTGTGCTCTGACTGGCTGATATCATCTACTTTCAGTGCCAAGATTGGAATGTTGGGCACCATGTTGCCACCAGGCAACAAGACCATTTTAGGGCTGTCCCACCCCATAATACATCCCTGGGAGTTATTCTATACTAATATAAATATACAAATAATAAATGAGGAATTCAAATAGATAAACAAATAAACAATTTATTTCCAAATATATTTCTTTATTTTAATTCTTATCTATATATTTAGTTAAATTTTTATTTCTCATTTATTTACTCATCC
Organism: Valencia hispanica; assembly: GCA_963556495.2. Lineage (NCBI taxonomy): Eukaryota > Metazoa > Chordata > Actinopteri > Cyprinodontiformes > Valenciidae > Valencia > Valencia hispanica. Next base: position 43,575,599 of record OY747702.1, on the reverse strand, counting down.
TCAGACATTTATTTCCAAATATTATTTTCCTTTTTATGTATTTTTTGATTTTCAATTTGATTCCCTCATTTATCTATTCTCAGACATTTATTGATTTTCAACTCATTCAATTACTTATTTATTACATTTACAGTTCTATTTCCACGTGTATTTATTCATTGTCTATTTCCTAGGATCAACGCTTTATAATAAATCAAACAGACAAAAAAAAGAGAAACATTTTTTTTTAGGTGATATCATATGAATAATGTTCTTACACATAATAATACTCTCTAAACCGCTTAGATGTATGCCAATATGGACTGGATCAAAGCATGGAGGAAAAGATTTAATAATCCAAAACTAAAATAAATTCTAAATCCTCTATATAATATACATCCCGTTAAAGTCCTAAAAGATCTAATGTGGACATTTTTTAGGCTTTTAAATGTTGTGATTTTCACAAACAATTTCTTACTTGTTTCTAAAACTTTTATAAAGGCAAAAAAAATTCCGATAACTACTCTGAAAAACAGAGATATTTCAATTTATTTTAAAGTATTTTCTTTCTCTTCCAATAAAGTTATTGGAAGTAAAAAAATTCTACAGGACTCACGCCATCCGATTGGTCGTTTAGTCTTTCCAGTGTTCTGATTGGATGACGGGTTTTCCTTCACAGATACCGGAAGAAAGCGCTAACCTTGAGCAGCAGGCTAAACACATGCACGGCGCGTTTACACAAACAGGTTGTTAATGACTAAAACTCGTCAGAGCTAAAACATTTCTCCACCAGTTTTACCAGATCTGCCATGTAGGCTATTTTTTGTTAGCCGCCTTCAGCTCTGCGCTCCCTGGATTGAGTTTTCTCTTTCTCGTTGGAGTCATCTGCGATGCAACGATGAAGTTTCCCTTTCTAACAGTCACCAGAGGCTGTAAGACTTTTTATAGATTACAACAAAGAGGGGTTTTATCAGCAGACCAAAGACTGCGGAGTTCTGCCTTAAAATGCAGCAGCAGCAGCCAGTCGTGCACAGACCAGAGTTTCTACATAACAACCCCCATCTTCTATGTGAACGCTTCTCCTCATCTCGGACACCTTTACTCAGCTGTGATCGCTGACTGCCTGCACAGGTGGAAACTCCTGCAAGGCTTTGGCTCAAGGTTTGCCACAGGTAAATCCTACATCCTCAAGAAAATCCATGTGCTTTTATTTAACATTTTATTACGTTGCAACTGCAAATAGAGTATTTTACTGAGATTTAACGCGATAAACCAACGCAAAGTAGTGCATAATTGGGATCTCATACGTGGTTTTGAACCTTTTAATGAATAACAACCTGAAAAGGTTTGCATGCAAACCTAATTTTAATGTAATTACAGCTGCAGCTTTATATGGAGGACTGAGCCTGCCAAAATCAGCAATATTTTAATGTAAGGATAAATAAATGAAAAAATAAAATTGAGAATAACTATCTGAAAATAGGTTGTATTTATTTCCACATTTATATATTTTTTCAGTTTTGACCATTTTGGCTGGATCAGTATTAGTCCATACTTTGAGGTGTCTGCCATCTTTGCACACACAAAATCTTTACCCATTTTTTTGTTTTTTGCAACGTAGCCTAAGGTCAGCCAGACTAGATAAACAGCAAGCCCATAGCATGGGGCTGCCACCACCATGCTTTATAGTGGCAACGGTTGCTTTCCTATGTTTTCCATGACAAATAACATTTCGCTTGTAGGCAAAAAAGTTCAATTTTGGTCTCATCTGATCCAACCACCCATTAACACATGTTTTCTGTGTCCAATGCTTGACTTTCGTCATTCCATTCTTCCACAAAGGCCTAATTAATAGTTTCTCTTACCTGAGCTACCGGAGATATAATACATTTTATTTGAGGGTGCCCCTCTGAAACCCTTGCTGTCCCTTGCATTATTTTTCAGTTTGTTTCCCAGTAGGTTTGCAGATATGCCATACTTTTCCCAATTTTGAATGATCAGTGCTCTGACATGTTCAAACAATTTAAAATTACCATGTGGTGATCTTTGTCACCCTAAATTTAACTAATATAAAACAAATTCATACTTCTAAATCACAGGAACAGACGAGCATGGGCTGAAAATCCAGCAAGCGGCTGAAGCTGCGGGTAAAGATCCTCTGACCTTCTGTACTGAAGTGTCCGAGTGTTTCAAAAACCTCTTCTGCAGCTGCAGCATATCCTTCACCGACTACATCAGGACCACAGAACAGAGACACCGTCGGGCCGTGGAGCATTTCTGGTCAGTGCTCTGGAACAAAGGGCTAATCTACAAAGGAAGCTATGAGGGCTGGTACTCCACACAAGATGAAAGCTTCCTCATGCCGTCGCAGGTCGGTGACGCTCTGGACCCATCGGGGAAGGAGGTTAAAGTGTCACTCGAGAGTGGACATAAGGTACTTGGCAAACTTTAAAAGGGCAGTCCACCTAACATACACGTCACAGGCAGGGATTTCATTTTTGATTTTGGACTTTTAATTCTGATTAAAAACAAGGACTGGGTGCAGAAGTTGGAATTTAATGTGGAATTTTTTCTATTTCATACAGGCCTAAAATTCTACAGACATTCCTACTAGTATTTGGATAAATATCCCTTATTAAAGTGCTGAGGAGCCAGACACTTTTTGTGGTTATCGGTTGAATATTTGAGCACTTTTCTTAGATGATAGAGCTGCTTTAAATTGGCTGGCTTCCCAGCATGGCCACTTTCCCCAATAGGGGCTACGCTCTTTCCAGAAGCAAACTGTAAGAAACCCTGTCCAAGTTTCAACCATCTGACCCAAACATCCTCAGATGAGATGAAATTTGTTCAAATGTTCAGGAACAACTCGAGTGACCCAAGCCCATCATAAAATAGGAGCTGCTGAACGAGGGTAGTCCAGTGCCCTGCATGTTTTTAAATGTTCCCCTGATTAAACAGACCATAATCTTATGAATGGTTCCTCTAGAGTAGGACTGGGCAATATCAATTTAGCAAATTTTTCTATTTGAAGATGGAATTTTTGTCAAATCAAGAATAAAAATGTCACCAAATGCACGTCTTGGGTTTCAATAGTTTAAAGTGATGTAACCCTCCCCAAGGCCTTCCATATTGTGTGTTAGCTTGTTTTACAGCGTGCATTTATTTGGACTCATTCAGGTCAACTCCAATAAGGGATAATTGAAATAAAAAGTTCTCATTTTTGAATTCTTTTTAAGAATAGAAAGGGAGGGAAAAACATGATTCATCAAAAAAAAAAATGAATTTGGCGTGAAAAAAAAATCTAAAAGGTTTCATTTTTAATCCATATCACCCAGCCCTAAGCTACTTTAATTTTTCCAAAACAGTTGTAGGTCTGTTTTGTTCAACTTTTGAAAATACACTTAACAAAAATATAAATGCAACACTTTTGTTCTTGCTCCCATTTTTAAAAAGTACAACTCAAAGATCTGAAACATTTTCTATACACACAACAGACCCCTTAATCTCAAATCTGTCTAAATCTGTTTGTGAGCACTTCTCCTTTGCCAAGATAATCCATCCCACTTTACAGGTGTGGCATATCAAGGCGCTGATGAACAGTATGAATATAGCACGTGTGTGCCTTAGACTGGCCACAATAAAAGGCCACTCTGAAATGTGGCAACTTTAGAGGGAGCATGTAAATGGCATGCTGACTGGAGGAATGTCTGCCAGAGCTTTATAGAGTTTATATCGTGACATGATTTCTTTTTTTCCATATTGCCCAGCAGTACTCTAGAGGCTACTGCAGAACTTGGTGGCATGCTGAGTTGATAATTACACCATTTGAATTGGCTGTGTTGGAGCAGAGACACATCTAAAACATGCAGGACACTGCCTCTAGGACTGACTAAATGCCAACAGTGAGAAGAGTGTTTGAAAGTTTTGAGCACAGTTCTTATAATTGAAAGCGCCAAACACCATCATCATGAGGGTCTGGTTCCTACATGGACATCCCAGATGCCTTCTGGTAAAAAAAAAAAGTAAAGATCAGGAGACCAGGGTTGAGCAGTCAACCAGGACCATGTTTGGAGGACTGATTGTGAGGCTGTAAAGCATGATTGAGGCAGCATCATACTGAGGTTTTTCTTATCCACATGGACAAGCCAATTGCCTTCGAGGAAAGTTTCATGGTTTGACAAGATTATGGTAGTATTGTGGTAATTACCCTCGATGCAAAGCATATGTGGTGTTAAAGTGAACCTTTTAAACCATGGAACACTGCGCCAGCTTATCAAGAATGGTGGTGGCAGCCTCATGCTATGGGATTGAAATTTGAACAATTAGTTCTACAGGGCAATGATCCCAAACACGCATTAAAACTGGTTTGTGCCTCTGGAACGGTCCTGATTGAAGCCGTATTTGTAAACTTCTAGAATATGTTAAGGCAGGCCAGCAACTAATTTACATTAACCAAAGCAATTCTGCTAGAAACAGATAAGAAATATACAGCAAAAAGTATTCCAGAAGCCCGTTGATGGGTGTAGAATTTGTGTGAAGAGGTGCAACTTGCTTAGGAACATTTAACTGTGTGTGTGTTTTACACTTGGAAGTGGAACGGCAAAGCACCCTGAAGTTTGAAAATGCTTTTCTTTTTTCTTTGCAGAAATACACTTTTAGAACAACTTAATTTCAGTTGCAGTTTGGGAACATTTCTGCTAAAATCTGGATATTCAAGTTCCCAATAGAATCAAAAATGCCACTTCTGTAACTGAAGCAAGACTGTATGGCAATGAGAACAATACATTTCAAACTGCTACTCGTTCTCCATTACTAAGGCTTCATAAATGATCTCACTGTTTTACAGGTGGAGTGGATGAAAGAGGAAAACTATATGTTCCGTCTGTCCTCATTTCGGTCTCGCCTCCTCGACTGGTTGGTGAAAAATCCGGGGGCTGTCCAGCCGGAGCGCTTCCGGCAGGCTGTTCTGCAGTGGCTGCAGGAAGACCTTCCAGACCTTTCCGTGTCCCGCCAGAGGAGCCGTCTTCAGTGGGGCATCCCGGTCCCAGGAGACCCGGAGCAAACCATCTACGTGTGGCTAGATGCACTGGTGAATTATCTCACGGTTGTTGGCTACCCAGAAAATCACGAGCGGTGGTGGCTCGCTGCTCACCACGTTATAGGAAAGGACATCCTGAAGTTCCACGCCATCTACTGGCCCGCGTTCCTTCTGGGAGCTGGACTGCCTCTGCCACAGGTGATCCATGTGCACTCGCACTGGACCGTCGGAGGAAGGAAGATGTCTAAAAGTCTGGGCAACGTTGTGGATCCTCTCAAGCACTCCCAGATGTTTACAAACGATGGTATGAGGTACTTCCTGCTGCGTCAGGGTGTCCCAGACGTAGACTGCAATTACACTCACGACAAAGTTATAAAACTACTCAACGCAGAGCTCGCCGACTCTTTAGGTGGTCTGCTGAACCGCTGCACAGCTCCAGCCCTCAACCCAGCTCAGGTCTACCCTGCTTTCTGCTGTCAGGCCTTCCCCAGGGACCAGCAAGGCAGAGCTGTGGCTGAAGACTATCACATGGTGGCTGCGGTAAGAAGTCTGCCCGCCGCGGTCGAGAAGCACTATGAGAGCATGCAGGTGTATAAGGCTTTGGAGGCAATCAGCGCCTGTGTGAGACAGACCAACGGGTTCGTTCAGCGCCACGCGCCTTGGAAGCTGGACAGGAGGGACATTAAAGACCTCCGTTGGTTAGACACAGTCATCCACGTCTCTCTTGAATGTTTGAGGATTTATGGGACTCTCCTCCAGCCGGTGGTGCCGGAGATTTCCGACAGGCTGCTAACCAGACTTGGAGTGAAACCACAGGAAAGAAGCTGGAAAGATCTGGGTTTTCTGCAGCGATACCTCGGAACGGACTGTCCCTTCGAAGGGAGGCTGCTGGGATCAGACTCTGGGTTGCTTTTTAGCAGACTGGAAAGTCAGAGTGGAGATGAACAAAAACCCAAGAAAAGTAAAAAACCAGCGCATTTGAAGTGACTGATTTCATACAGTATTTTCATTTTAGGGTCAGAGAAATATATTCAATCCAGCTGTTACAAAAAAGTACCCTGATAAAATAAAAAGTTTTTAAAACTGGTAAAAAAAAATTTTTGCTGTTGCATGCCAAACCATCTACTCAGGCAATATAAAAGGTCTGCTTGTCTGAAACACAACTGAATACAATTTAGAAACTATTTTGGGTTTGTCATTAACCTGTAAGTGATAACCATCCAAATTAACAGTAATAAACACTTAAATATATCGCCATGTGTGTAATGAAGATTCATAAGTTTAAGTTTTGTAGTAAATTACTATTCAACTACATTAACACTTTCTAAAAGTTTGATTGGCAAAAGGGTCTCCTGCTTGAATAAAATGTTTCCGTCACTGCGCATCCACAGCCACCACAAGTACAAGACATAAAAACTGACATGATTTCTTTTAATGAGAAATACACAAAACTGGAAAAGAAAATTGTACAAATTAAAAAAAGAAAAAAACATTTAATTTTTTTACATAGGCTCTTTTGTCATTAAACATGTTAAATCAGGATCCCTCTATTGAATATTAATAATTTTACAACTGAAATCTTGCAGCTAAAGGTTTGGTTCATCATGATTGTTTGGTGGTCCTTCCCAGTCTTTACTTATTGTTTACCTAACTTGCAGAACAAGACTTTGCTGCAAAAACAAGAATTTACCCCCCCCCCCCAGACTATAGACGAGCACGATCAATAATAGGAATTGGTGCCCTGTCCTGGTTGTGTATCTGAAACGAGACAAAGATCAGTTGAATGTTTTGAGTTCAGGGACTATGATGGAGTATTAAGGTCACTTGGAGAATAAAATCGTTGTTTTGAGATTAAAGTCAAAAGGAAAAAATAACTGCGCCGCTCATGGAGGAGCAGCAGCTGTTACGTTAGTTCTGATTGGTTCTTTTTGTAGACTTGTTCACATTTTTTTTTTTTTAGGTTTGTTTGGAGAATTATTCTATCTGGTTGTTGATGCTATTCAGCCAGAAGGATTTTTGTGGTTTTACAAATGGGAGCAGCTTATTAGCATCTTAAAAGCTCAAATGATACCTGAACTATGACCTCAAATCTAAGAAGAGGTTAAAATGAGGCTTCATGGATGCAGACCAGAACCAAAGAGCAGAGAGAGGAGGAGGAAATTCAAACCATCTCTTCCATCAATCATAATGGGCAAGGATCATATCACCTCCACCAACATCTGTGCCTGGCTTTCTAAGCATACACAACCAGACAGAATTTGAGGGGAGCAGCAAAAGCAAATGAGGTAGATTAGCAATGGTTGCCATCAACTGGAATTTTGTCTCTGCTGCATGGAAATTGAGCTGTGAGACTGTCATACAGCAACAGTCTTCAGTTAGAGGCCTCTGTAGATTCGTTGCAAGACTGACTGCTACTTGAAATCCTTCTTGCCCACAGCATCACTATCCGCAAAAATTCTTTGAAGATACTTGAATGATAAGAGTTACAACAATTAATTTCCCATTGAAATAAATACTTTTGAATTGAAAAGTGGAAAAAAGTCAGTCAAAAGGACACTGGTGCAAAGACCTGCGAGAGCCATGCCTAGTGTACGTAAGATTTAATAAGAAATTCTAAATCTTTTGGAGCTAACTTTATTCTCAATATTTAAAATGTAACTGCAAAAATGAACTTTGACTTTGTCAACATTTGTACTCCACAAAAAAAAGCTACATCCGAAAATAACCATATTTTTTTCACCCAATGACCGTAATATTCCTTCATAATGAACAGTGGTGTAAAGCAATCGAAGTGTCACTGAAGGAGGTTTGGACTTACTCGAAAGTTGTTGCTGCAGCTGTCGGACCAGCGCCGCTGTCTGCTGCTGCTGTTGGGTCTGCTGCATCCCTGGTCGAGGAAACTGCAACAGATGTGCAAAGATGTATCAGTCAGAGTATTTCGTTGTGCACGTTTTACACTGCAACACGGTGGATCATTACGCACACAAAAAACAGCAAAGCATTTGAAACAAATCCAAACTTGTGCTGTTTAATTCAAGCAACTTGAAAAATCGTCTAAATTTACCATTTTAATTATTGATCACAGTTTAAAAATGATTGACTTGCAAAAGCCTTCATAATTTAAGCGGAACTTTTTACACATATTGACATTACAAAAAACATGTTTTATTGGGATTTTATGGGCTATACACACAAAGTAGTGCAAAATTCTTAGCTGGATGAAAAGTCGCACATAAACTCATACTTAAAAGACGGGCACTCTCTGCATACTAGGTCATCTAGGTGATATTAATATGGAAATTAATATGACACGCATGGTCTTCACTGCCTTATGTGTTGCAAAGAAAACCATCCTTATAAATTGGAAGCAAAAAAACAATCTAAGCATTAATCAATTCAGAAATCTCCTTTCAGATCACATCAGTAATGAGATAATGTTTCCCTCTTCAGAACAGCAGTTAGTGGAATTACATTCTCTCTGGTCCGCTGTGGTTAGCTCCATCACTTAATGTACGTTTTTCCGAGCCGGTCTGTTTATTTAGAGGTGCCTCTGATGACTGTCAATTTTGCTTTTCTCGATGATGTGGCAGGTGGTTCTCTGTCTCCTTACAGGTGTAGCAGCTGGTTATATATTTTTTTGTTTAAACTGAACAGCAGATGCTGTTGCTGTCCATGTGCATTTCTGTCCTCTTTTTCTTCTCCTCTTTACCTTTCTTTCTTTTTTTTACTCTCTTCTTTCTCTTACTTTCTGAAAAGACACTTTAAATGTTATAAATGTATAGCCAAAGCAGAAGCTTGCAGCAGACTGTTAACTTCATGAAAACCTTAAGCTACAGTCATGCAAATACACCGGTAATGATTTGAGCCTCTTAACCATAATATAGCCTTTATTCAGATTTCACAAAGCTATTTGGTTTCTAACTGGGGCTGCACAATATATCATGAATATATCGCCATCACAATATCTGTGTATATCGCAAAGGACTGTTTGAACGGCAAATATACTCAAAGTGTTACGAACTTGAATCTTTCATGCTAATGTAACATTTAGCCAGTTGGACAGAGTCTCTAGGCAGCAGATGCTCAAACTTGACACTAATGACGTTTTCCAAGCTGCTAGCAGTCAGAGTGATGGAAGCGTCAGCTGAGAAAGAGAGGAAAGCAGAAAGTAGGCAACCAACATCCTCATCACAATTTTTACCAATATTATAGGATTTCATATCGCACAGTTCCATTTCCAACGACTCAAAAGTTCCCAGATGTTTCAAATCAAAATGCTAAATTAAATTTTAAGTTTTATTTTGGACTGAATGAAAAATTTTAAGTGGGGGAAAACGCGGATGAACTGAATGCAAAAAAAACTGTCGCCTAATTTTCTAAAGATATTATGGTCTGAAAATGATCAAATCATGAAATATATCCATAAATCTGCTTTTTTCATTGACGAGAACAAACAGCCTTTTTATAGTTTGTATATATAGATTATAAAGACCAAAATTTAAAAAACACGATAATTTACATGGTGGTTTGTGCTCTTAGTCCCGCTCCCACCCCATAAGGAAAAAAACATTCAAAAAGTTGAGCAAATAAAGCACAGGTTTATACAGTTTTAGGGTAAAGTTATTCGGCAGTGTAAGCACTAAGCAAGCTCCATGTGTCTTATGGACCAATTTATTTTGTAGTTAATCATTGTCAAAGGCAATTCTTGCTGTTCAAGTAACTTATTTTTCGAGATTCAAATGTTTGTCTTTTAGTAAATGGAAAACAGGGAATCAAGATGGAAGAAAAACAAATCTCCAGACTTTTGAAGACGACGTAGAAACCTTGATTGTTTATCCTCCGGTCTGGTCTTACCATGGGCTGCTGAGGGGGCAGCGGCTGCATGCCCAGGCCCTGGTTTTGCGTCTGGCCAGGAGGGGGAACAGCTGACACCTGCTGCTGTTGCTGCTGAGGAACCTGTTGTTGAGGAGGAACCTGCTGAGCCTGAACCTGCTGCTGCTGCTGCTGCTGTTGTTGTTGTTGTTGTTGTTGCTGCTGCTGGTGCTGCTGAGCTTGCTACAAGAAACAGAAAAGACGAGAGTAGGAAATATTATTTAACAGAGGTGGGACCAAGTCATTGCTTTGCAAGTCTCAAACTGAAGTTGTTATCCTCAAGTCTCGAATCAAGTCTCAAGTAAATACAGGCAAGTCCGAGTAAAGTCTCAAGTCAAAGTCTTAAACTTCAAGTCATTTTTTTAAAACTATTTTTTATGTAGGCAATTCTTATATTATACACAGAATAGCAAAGTTGTTTTTTTTACCTTACTGAATGTTTTCAGCTTCAAGCTGACAGCTCTGAGGAAGATGTTCTTTTTGAAATCTTTATTTCAACACCTGATGAAACAAGTGCAACTGAACTTAGAAAATTGAGAGAAAAGTACTTCTGAACTCGCACCTCCATGTAGTACAGTTTAATCAGAGTTTGCTAATAAGAATAGTCAACCTTTGAACTATAATTTCACAGATTCACAACTAAGGATTAAAGAGATTTTACAAAAGCGCACAGGTGATGTAATTTTCAAGATTATATTTCGATTTTTAGGAGTCACAGGTATTTACTTAAGAATATAGGCATTAAAAACAATTCCAGTCCTGAAGGTGGCGGTAGTGTACCACAAGTTGTTTGCCAACCACCATAAAGATCAGAGGAAGAAGAAATGCATCAGGTTTTTTTGTGGGCTAATAATGAGCATGCTAATGGTAACTACCACACCTTAGGAAGGTGATCAAAAAGGTTTTTAGAGGCAGATAATGTTGGGTTGTGGACGTCAGACTTGACATGATCTAACTATTTTATTGAAGGATATTAATTGGAGCCTTTCTGTTCGAGACGGCTCGGTTCTGTCTGTGATCAGAGGCTATGAACGGTGAGTTTCACATTCTTTTTCTTTGAGCGTTTGCTGTGTCTACAGTTATGATTGTATCATTGATTGGTACACCTCACTGGAAACACAAGAGCCATAGCTTTCCAATGATTTCTAATATTTATATGTACATAGAAAGGGTGTCGCAAAAAAAGACAGATTTGAATAGGAAGTATGTAACGTCCCACCCGTAGAAAAGACGCTATGGGGAACACTTTAACTGCGGAATAAAAAAAACAAGACAATGCAATGACTGCAGGATACTATCTATTTATTCTTAATATACTTTGCAGACGCAGATGTATCTAAACATATAATTAATCCTCTCATAGAACTTGACCCATTTCAGTATTATGATGGGGAGGAGACAGAGAAAATCTGTCTTCTATGAGTCCAGATAAAGAACCCGCTTTCTTTAACGAACTCCTAAAACTAAGTTAGCTAAAGTCAGCTGTGGCATCATAGCAAATAATATACACTACCTACCGCTTCCTTTTAGAACTTCACATATATACATATATATCTATAGAAGTTGGACAGTGTTCCATCTCTGTCTGTGATTCTCTTCTTGCATGTTTTTCCCAACTACTTTGTAGTTTATGTAATTGAAAGAATTCACTATTCAGAGCAAAACTGTAGTTGGCTGCAGTGCCGTATAGACGGACAGCAGATTAGAATGGCTTCTATTTTTAAATCTAACAATTTGATTGGCTGTTCTGCAGCTCTCGCACACATGAGTACACAGATACAGTCTCCGCCACGGGATGAGTGAAATGATGTAAAAGCGCGCAGTTTTGAAATGGATGTTTTAAACGTTAATTCTTGGGTAAAATATCAAGTCTTTTCAAGTAAATGGGTTCAAGTCTGAGTCAAGTCCCAAGTCATTAGTGTAAAGGTCAAGTCGCAAAATTAACGACTCAAGTCCAAACCTGTGTCAATAAAAAAAAAAAAAAAAAAAAACATCGGGTTTCATTTACTATTTTGAGCTAATCTAGGGTAAACATCATCTCTGTACTAGTATGACTGTTTTAACTCCATAAGAAAACATTGACATAGGTTTTAAATAAAGGTAACAAAGCCTGATGTGTGACATACTCTGAGTGCTTGCTGTCTGATGTAATTATGCTGCTGCTGCTGCTGTTGTGCTGCTTGTTGCTGCTGCTGCTCTGTCAGAATCTGATTGGGCCTGAGGCCCGGATAGATCCCCTGGGCTCCCACGTGACTCAGACCGTGCATGACAGTACTCTGTTGGAGGGGCTGGTGGGGAAACCTGATGACAAGAAAACAAAAGACCCAAAATCAGGACAGGGAGTGATGGATAGAAATCCTCTCTCTCACTTGAAAACTTGCCAAAAAATGCATCGAATAATCAGCTTCCTTTGCAGATTAGATTAAATATAAGACATGTATACTAAAGCATCATTGGAATAGAATGAAATCTTGCACGGTAAAAACCTTAAATGTTACTTTTATGTGAAAAGTTCACTTTCAACCATTGAGAAATAATCCAATGCTTGGGCCAGGTAAGATGCTTCTGATATCTTCCAAATATTTTCAGTCTTTGACCATTTTCTTTGTTTTCTTAGAAAGTTGACGGAAAAATCTGAAGGCTGTCCAACATTTTGAGAGATTACAATTCACACCTCTGGTGCAGGCGTGCAGACATTATCAACTTTACGCTCAGTTTAGGTAACCTAATCAATCCACACAAAAAACATTCCCATGAGAGCATCTGAGCATTCCCTCTGAGATGGACACCGTACTCAATGCATCTCGCCAGCCGGGAGCTGAAAGCACGTTAAAGAGTTACGAAGGCTTTGGAGCGAATCTGTGACCAGCGCGGCTGGTCAAAGACGCGCTCTCTGTGTCGTGTCAACCAACGGTGTGGAAGGATCGCATGCTGCTGGATTTCCTCTCGCTGAAGAGACAGCTTGTGGGTCTGGAAACGGCTCGTACAGAGAGTCCGACTTCTCACTTGAATTGGAAAAATGTTCCACGATTTCCAAACTTTGGTCAAAATGTAATTCCAACTTCCAGGAAAACATCAAAACCCCCATGAGAAGTCATGATCTGAGCTAAAAGTCCAAAACCTCACGACAATCACTTCCACTCGAAACGTCTGATCACGCACAAGGGAGTTGGGAATTCAGGTCCATTCAAACCAGGAGGAAAGTTGTGAGACTGAGTTCAGACCACAGCAGGTGACCTGTTTGTACTGTTGTAGGAAAAAGTATGTTGTATAACAGTTTCAGGAAGCTAGCTCAGATGCACGTGTGCGCTCTAGGTCAACTTAAACTCTTGGCGGAACATCGCAGGCCTAGCAAGCCGAGAACAAGATCCAGTAAACATTTTTTATATGTTAAACTCTGATAAAAGTCTACAGAAAACATCTGCTCTTTGTTTGTACGTCATTAAAGTCTATAAAAGCGAGGAGCAGGCAGACTGAAAGAGGAGAAGATGGGGATTGTTTGAGAAGGTCTGCATTCGTGTATTGTCCAGTGAAAAGTATGTAATCAATAAACGGGACCAGCTGTAGGCTGCAATATCGGATCCAGATACCAATGTTATCTTTGACTTTGTGTGTTTTGATGTACTTTTAAGATGAATAACAGTACAAAAGTGCAATCGTTTAGTTTCATTGTTTCTATGTTGTTACTGAAGCCACAGTCAGTAGGTTTTGTCACTGTGAAGGGAAAAAGTTACGTGTATTCATCTGCTCGATGTGGATTCTCTGTTCAGCTCGTTTTGATTCAATATTAATAAAAATGAATAACATTTAAATACTATTGAATATGTCATCATTTAAAACATTTACAGGTAAAAAAAAGTTTATGACTGGTATTTTAGAGCTCGGCATACAAAATGATGAACAATGGAAAAGTCTAGCGAAACCTCTTATCATAACATAATATTTCTGTATTAAAAATCATTGTTGTTGGGATTTTTGTTTTTTTTAATCAGTCTTATGTAATATCTAATTTTCTCAGAACTTCAATTTTGAATTTTCATTTGCTGTTAGTCATCAAAATGAGCTGAAATAAATGCTTGAAATACCTTTGAGATTATTTTTGTGACTGACTGTGGAATAAATGAACTTTAAATGATATTCTAGTTAATTGAGAAGCACCCGTACCAAAAGGGGATTCTCTACCTCTAATGCGAACACTAACCGACGTGTTGGCATATAAAATTTTAATAATCTTCATAAACCTGCGGCTAAAAAAAATGTTTTTAACCGTTCATTTAAGTACCTTAAATTTAACTGATCTAAAAGCATTTTGAGGATCTGGGATCTATTTATCTTTCATGAAACCTGTTTAATCCTGATGCGTCCACTTGCCCAGCAGCTTTTTGAGACATACTAAAAATATTCTGAGTTTAGCAGTTATTAGAGAAATGGATCAAAGTATATTAGGATCTTTTTGAAAAGCATCATCACCAAAAGTTGCTTAACCCCTAAAACAATGGAATAAATGACGTATTTTTTGTTATTTTAGTGTTGCTAATACTTTAACAAAGCAGTGTGAAACCAACCTGGGGGTGTTCTGCATATTGTGTGGATATCCCGGAGCCTGCTGGTGGACGTAGCCGCTGGGCCTCTGCTGCATTTGTCTCAGGGGATCCACCACGGCTGGACTGGCTCCTGGATGAGTGCCCGGGAAGTTTTGGGGTACGTAGGAGGAGGGAGCTATACCACCACTTTGAGAAGGATGCTGCTGCATGCTGTTGCTGTGGTGTGGTGCGTATGTGGTGTAGCCCTGAAAATGAATAAACAAGAAGCAACATGTGATTCTATAAGCGCAGATATTTCCTTCTAAAAAGAAAAGCCACCAATTAGACGTACCTGTGATTGTTGCATTGGTGGGTACTGTTGGTTAGGCGTCATCGGCCTTATCTGCTGTGTATGATTTTGCTGAGAGAAATGGGATAAATTCAAGAGATGAAAGTCAACTGGCTGAAAGAAAGCTGGTAGACATATTTTTGCTCACAACAAAGACGAGGATGGATGTTTAAGGAACATTTTCTGTTGGAAAAAGACATGAGCAGATGTAATGGAGAGTACATCCATCGATTTTAGTAAAGTAGCTTGTTAAGGAGCCGAATACAGTCAAGCTCCCCAACACACAGCCTTACTAAATTACTCAGCCAGAAATCAGCTTTCTACTCATCAGAAAGATATATTAATAGTCCCAGAACTATTTGGCATTTAACTCTGAACAGAAATTATTTTGAATTGCCAACAGAATCTAATAAAAACATGCCAACTTTCAATTTCTGTTGAGTGTCACCCTGGCTTCAAGTTCAATTGCAGTAATCCTTTGAGTCACTGTAGTCCAACACTTACGTATTTAACAAGTCTCACGTTCTGATCGCTTTCATTTATGCAGCGTAGATAAAATCAGGACCATTTTTTAAAGTTAATTTTGAAATATAAACCCTAAAGTGCACAAAGAAAAGGAGAAAGAGAGAAAGAGAGAAAGAAAGAAAGAAAGAAAGAAATCCTCTTATTTATCTTATTTTCATTTTCCATACTTATCCAGACCTAGAAAATGCTGAAATCATTCCATACATTTCCAGGTGGCGCAGGAACCCTGTGAACTGCATCTGTTACCTCTAGGTCTTAACTATACTTACTGTAAATCATAATTTTCTGGATGACCCAAAACGCTGCTGCTACTGAGAAAAAAAGAATAAAAAGGTGCCAAATCTTCTACACTATGGAACCACATATGAACTCCTCTTCACATACGAAGCTTTAAATAGGCCCCCATCACATCTGGAAGATCTCATTTCCTACCATCCAAACTAGTCTAGGACTACATAATATTAAAAAAGTATAACTTTCCCACTGGACCTTTGAATACTTTCTGTCTTTAAACAATGTATTTTATTTTTTAACTTATTCAACCAGTTTTTTTATGATTTTTATTGCCATTTGGTTTTATGTATTTAAGGCATGTCTATTTATTGTTGTTGATAAAACCTGATCTACATCCCTGTTGGGAAAGGGGAGTCTAACACCTCATCTGCTTATTTTGGCAACCACCAATTGTGCAAGTTGTCCCACCTAAAAAGATGGGAGGTCTGTAATTTTCATCATAGGTACCCTTCCTCTGTGAAAGACAATGTAAAAATCCTGGATATCACATTGTATGATTTTTAAAGACTATTTGTATAAAAGTGCAGAAAATAAGTATTTAGCATCTTATAACAAGAATTCTGACTCTCACAGACCTTTTACTCTTTCTTTAAAGCTTCTTTTCCACTACAGTTTGCTTCCCTGGGACAGGTCGGGTCAGCCCGCATCAGCACAGCCTGGTTGTGTTTCCATTGCCATCTCAGTGGGTGAGGACATGGGTGAGCAAGGTGGCGCGAAAAGCCTAGTAAACAGCTGCCCTCTGAATTCTGTCCTCTGTAAGCAGCAGCCAGGCGCTATTCTGTGACATCACTTCACACGCACACCACCAGGGCAATCAGTGGCTACCACTACATAGGTAGGTGTGACAGTGACATCACTTTACCAGGCCAATCAGTTCCATAGGTGGGTGTGTAGGGTCGCCTCGGCACGCTTCAAACTGAGCCAGAGGTAGTCCGAAAAAAGGCGTTGGCTCGGAACAGACAAAGCCAGTGGAAATGAGCTAAATAGGGGCTGAGTAGACCCTAGTGGAAAAGTGGTATAAGAAGCTCTTCTATTCTCCACACACTACCTGCATTAATGGCACCTGTTTAAACTCTTCATCTGAATAAAAGACACCTGTCCACACCTGTCCACCATGACCAAGGGCAGAGAGCTCTCCAAAGACCTCACCTCTTGGGATACACATGATCTTGAGAACGGTAAGGATACAACCCAGAACTACACCAGGGGAACTGGTCAATGACCTGAAGAGAGCTGGGACCATAGTAACAAAGGTCACTATTAGTAACACACTACGTCGTCATGGATTAAAATCATGCAGCGCTCGAAAGGTCCCCCCTGCTTAAGCCACCACGTGTCCAGCTCTGTCTAAAGTTTGCCAGAAACCATCTGGATGATCCAGAGGAGGATTGGGAGAATGTTATGTGGTCAGATGAGACCAAAATAGAACTCCGGTATAAACGCCACTCGCCGTGTTTGGAGGGGGAAGAATGCCAAGTTGCATCCCAAGAACACCGTACCCACTGTGAAGCATGGGGGTGGAAACATTATGCTTTGAAGCTGCTTGTCTGCAAAAGGGACAGGACGACTGATCATTATTAAGGAAAGGATTATTGGGGCCATGTAAAGTGAGATTTTGGGGAAAAACCTTTTTTCCTTCAGTGAGAGCATGGAAGATGAAATGTGGATGGATCATGACAATGATCCCAAACACACCGTCTGGGCAATGAAGGAGTGCCTAGGTAAAATGCATTTCAAGGTTCTGGAGTGGCCTAGAAAGTCTCAAGACCTCAATCCAATAGAGAATCTATGGAGGGAGTTCAAATACTAATTTTCTGCACCATCATTAAAATATATTCTTTAATGTGCTTTCATGGATTTTTTTTTAACGTTCCATCTCTCACAGTTGAAGTGTAGCGCTGATGAAAATTACAGACCTCTCTCATCTTTTTAAGTGTGACAACTTGCACAATTGGTGGCTGCCAAATACTTTTTTGCCCCACTGTATATGAATAACTGTTGCTTGTCTGTTTTTAATAGTGTTAAACATTTGTTTTTTTTGCTTTGTAATACAATGAATGTCATGTCAACTACTCAAAAACCAAAAAAACACTTCAATATTCTTTCTTTTGTTAGCTTTGTTTGACTAAAATGAGTTGCTGGATCTTTCAAACTGGACTAACTTACCAGTCGGACCACTAACTGCTGTCGCATGTTGGTCTGAGGCATGCTGGGCTGAGGCTTATAAGCCAGTTGGTACTGCTTGTCCAACATGTTGGGTGGATAGTTGGGTCGAGGGGGTATCATCTTGGGTATCTGTGGGTTGCGGGTAGGCCTGTATGGGGGCTCCAAACCTGGACCTCCTGTGTAGGAACAAAGGAAGCAGACAAGGATCTCAGTGGAGGTTCGGTATGTTGCGCTTTAAGAGGAGGAGGATTGCTGCCGAGTGCCAGAACAGGACGTACGATTAGGATGAAAGTATTCTGTGGGCTGACCTGGAGGCAGGGGCTGATTCTGGGGGAAAATGCCCATAGTTGGTTGGGGGTAGGGCATCCGACTGTACGGGTGAGTCTGCATTGAATCTGTTGGCACGTTATGGACGTAGGGAATGCTGGGCTGTGGACGGTTCATAAACTCCTACAAAAGAAAAGCAAAATGGTTATTTTATTTAGAAGTCATTGCATCAAAAACATCTGAAAGTATATGGAAGCGTTAAAGATCACTGACATCTGCCTTGGTGGAGGAATTTTTCTTTTTCTTGGGTTTCTTCTTGCTGGACTCAGAGGGAACAGCGGCCACGTTCTTATCTTTCACCACCTCCATTATCTTCTTCTCCGGCTCCTGAGAGATGGGCGTCAGAGGCTCCTCCTCCTCGGGGGGCAATGGGAGCGGCTCCAGGTAGTAACTGCGTGGCTTGGGCTTCAGGTGGGTGTGGTAGAGCAGGAAACGCTGCTGCTCTTCAAACTTGGCGATCTTGCGGTCTACACGCACCGTCCCGAACCACCCCCAGGAAAGCGGGGCGGAGTGTTTCAGACCCTCGAAGACGTCCCATGGAGAAATCTTCTGTTTGGTTGAAACTTGAAGACCCTGATGCCAGCAGAAAACGGCTTTGATAAATATGAAATGTGCTTTTTTGCGCTTCAGATACACTGGTTTAAAACAATCACAAAAAAGGGAGGAAGTAAAGAGTGGATGGAGGCAAAGGCACAAGAAGGAAAGGAAAAACATAATGAAGGAGAAGCAGAAAGAAGGGAGGTAAGAGAAAGGAAGAGGGGATGAGAATAGGACAAGGTAGAGGTAATCACTAAAAGAAGGGAGTTAGTGCACAAAGAAGAAAGGAATGGAAGTAAGAAAGGAAAGAGAGAACATGTGGAAAGGATGGAGATAGGACACAAAGGACAGAAAGAAGACTGGAAGGAAGGAGGGGATGGCAGCTAGGAGACAAGGAAGAAAGGAACACACCAACAAACAAGAAAGGGGAAGAAGGGAGATAAGAAAAAAGAAGGAGAGAAACGAAGAGGAGATGAGAATAAGGCACAATGTAAAAGTAATAACTAAAACAAGATAGTTTGGGTACAACCAAGGAAGAAAAGAAGGAAGGAATGAAAGAGTGAAAGAAAAAAGGGCAAGAGTAGAGAATAGAGGTGAGTCACAACGAAGGGAGTAAAGGAACAACTTAGGACATAAGAAAGGAAATAAACAAAGACATGAGAGGGAAGAAGGACACAAGTAAGAAATGAAGGACAACATTTAGACTATTTGAAAGGGAATAAATTCGGAAAATTAGAAATACTTCCCCATACTCCTCTTTTCCATATTTATTCAAACACGGAAAATACTAAAGTCAATTCCGGCCGAGTCAGAACCCTGTTGTTACCTCTTTCTCAAAGCCTGCGATCTTGTTGCCCTTTGTGTCTATCAGGGAGCCCTGAGGCTCACAGGTTATGACATCTCGGGTTTGCTTTGGCAGCGGCAGAAGCTGGCGAACCTTTTCCAGACTTTCCGACTGTCGGTCTCCAAGCTCTTTCTGCAGGAATCAAAAACAAAACAGAAATCAGGCAAAAACAGCCACTTAAGATGGGTCAAAGTGACATCTTCTAACCAGTTTCAACCAATTATTTTATGTTATAGTTGTCTTCATATAGATGATCCAACTGTTCGCTTACCTTGTGAAGTACCTCAGAAAAAATATTTATACAATTTCAGATCAACACAAAGTGTTGGAATATTATAGAAAACTTACATATGGCTCTAGTTAAGACATTTAGGGTTGTTCCGCTGGAAAGAAGAGAGGCTCTGATTTAATTTAAAGTCTTTTGCAGCCTCTGACTTTTCCTAATTTCATTTGCCAATCAACTCTGACCAGCAACCCCACAGCATGATGCTGCCACCACTACTACGGTTTACTGCTTTCTTTTCGACACTCTGCCATATGGGACAGATTTGTAGAGTTCACAACAAATATTAGTCCTGGAGAGCTGTAAACCTCTGAAGATCCTCCAGAAATACCCCAGGTCTCTAGGCTGCTTTTCTGATTAATGCTCTCTTGCCCTGCTGGATGGAATTAGCAGGAATTCTCTGTTTTCTGTTGATATATAAAGTATTTTACTATTTTATGGTTCTATGGATAACATCACACACTTTAGAACCAGTCACATCAGCAAGACTCAACATCCTGACTGTAAAAGATGTAAATGTGGCCGTCTCACCCTGAGCTTCTTAACCAGGTTCATGTAGGCCCTCTTATTCTCCTCCATGCTGCCCTGAGAGATACTAGACATGTCTGCAGCCAGCGTGCCGTTTATCAGCACGCTCAGCATGTCCAGCACAGTCGTGAAGAGCTCGCTGTAACGAAGAAGCGAAGGTGAGAGCAGGCGGCTTGAATGCGTTGCTCAACAAATAGTAGGGGTGTAACGGTACATGTATTTGTTTTTTTCGGTACGGCCCTGTGAGTCCATTACGCACGTGTACCAAACGAAAACAGCCATTTTCTGCCGAAACACATGCAGAATGTTTATGTGCAGAACTCAAAGCGCAGTGCAATGTTCCCCAGCACAATTTGACACCAAAACAAAACAAAGGACTCCCAGCTATCACTAAACTCTGCTCGTTGGGAACATTAATGGTTTCTCAAGCAGCTACAGTAGAAAAGGAAAGATGAGCCGAACCAGAACCTTGTCAGAGAACGCATCTTTCCACAGCAACAAGGTCCCTAACAAGCTCTACACTGAACTGAATTACTGACCTGAAACAATGTCAAGCTGAATGTAAACATCACTGATACTGGAGAAAAACCAGCTGACGTCCACATGGCTACCAGTAGCATTCAATCAGCCAAAATAGTTTTTTTTATAAAATGCAAGTAGGAGGAATACCTGTTGATTAGAAGAGATTTTACCAACAGCTGCCCATGCTGCAATCAAGCACAGCTGGAAGACTAGGCGGTCAAAATATCAAAACAACTCCAAAGTGATTTAATTATGTTTTAGTCCCAAATATTGGCAAAGTATTATTTAAACATTTCTAAGCATTAACACTGACTGTTTTCAGGCGGTTATACTCTGTTTTCTACTCTAGCTTTCTCTGCTTGTACTATTTTATTTATATCAAATATCCAGTCAGTTCTATAGTTCCAACTTTTTTAAGTTATAAAATACAAAACCAAATAAGAACAAAGGTTCTTTGTTTAATGCTGATCAAAGTAAAAAAAAAAAAAACAGTCATCTCCACATTTGCATTTATTTTTCTTTATTTTAAGTGTACCAAAAACGTACCGAACTGTGATTTTTGTGTACCGTTACACCCCCAAAAAAAAAAAAAAATTTTTTTTAAGTATAAACTCACTTATTGGACTGCATGTCCACGGTGCCGCTGCTGATTATGTCGAGCAGCAGAACTGCCCACTCAGTGGTCTGCTGGGTGCTTCGCTGCACCGTGTCAAACATGCCACCAACCTTAACACAAGACAATTTTTATGAATATTGATACTCTGAGCAAGACAATCAAACAGAACTGTTTCAAGATGCTTACGAGATTCAGCCGTAGCTTAAGAGCCTCGTGCATCATTTGCTTGGCCTTGCAGTCATCCTGGTACTGGTCTTCTCTCCAGTTGGTGACGATCTGCTGAACCTGGCTGTACAGGGAGGTGAGAAGGCCTTCTCTCTGCTCGTCCTGCCCCTTCAAGCAGGTGAGGACCAAAGACAGGAAAGGCTGCTGGCTCAGCAGAGACATGCTGCAGGTGGAGAAATGTGTAGTTTCAACTAACCGTAAAAATAATAAACACACACAAAGGTGCCGGGCTCATAGAAATTCGATCTGTGGCCTACCTTTTCTGTTTCTGCCGGTCCCGCTCTTTGCGCGAGGAGGAACCCAGGTGCTGACCTTTCTCCAGCTCCTCTCCGGCTGCCTTCAGCACGTGACCCTGAACTGATGTGGGCAGCTTGGCTATCAACGGGGCGACCAGCCAAACGCCCGATCGCTCTGATGAGCTGTTGGGAAAAAATAAATATGTCAGCTTCCACTGAAATCGACGCATCAACGTCTTAAGAGTTAAAACTTTAAGTCTTTAGTAGACCAAATTTAAAGATTTTATAAAGATAAATATGATTTTTGTGTCTCTGCTCTGTCTTCTTAAACCCCCAGACGGTCGTGGCGAATGGCCTCTCGTACTGAGCCTGGTTCTGCTGGAGGTTTCTTCCTGTAAAAAGGGGAGTTTTTCCTCTCCACTGTCTGCATCAACGGGGCACAACTGCAAGTCATGACTCGACGTAATCTGCTGGAATTCTTTAAAGTGTAACTGAACCCCATGAAAAATCATAACCCCGCCCCCAGACAACATTTGAAATATTCTACAAAGTGTCTCTAAAATTGTTTTCAAAAATTGGGGCTTCAAGGTTTGAAGTTAAGATATTATTTCTAAAGACCTCACAGAAACCTTTAAAAAAAGCCATAATACCTAAAACTGATTTTTTTGAAAATATTAATAAAACAAGGCAAAAAAATGCCCTTATTAGACAACATACCTTAAAATAGGTTTCATCTTGCTTGTGGTACTGTTGCTATTGGATGCAGAGCCTCCTGGGACTGCGGCTCCATTTCCTGAGGGGTTACTGGAGTTCATCTCAGCCGATTTCTGGAAAACTTCAATTGTTGCCTTTGCTATGTTCTCCAGGAGAGAGTAAAGCTCCTAAATCATAGAAAAGAAAGTATGATGGTGCATCCTACATCATAAAAAGCTGCAGACCTTTTTTTTTTTTGTCCTTATACAAATTTTAATCTATGGAGTAAGGTTTACATTATTTGTGCTCTGTTTGATCATCAGCTGCAGCTCTAGAGACGACTGTCTCATTGTCCACTGGTCCATATTCTGTAAAAGATAGAGTTGTTGTTATATTCATTTGTAGTTTAAATGTAGGCAACGTTAAACATTAGTAATGGGCGTTTGCTACATGAAATAATGCAGTTAGCCAGCAGAGGGCAGCAAAACCACACATTTGCAGATTGTAGGATAAACTTGGTCAAAACTGTTACTATTCAAGTACAAACAAATAAATAAAAAACAAGTAGAAACCACATAGGTTTGACCTAGAATAATCTGAATAATCGTTTTCTTCCCCCCTGTACCTGAAGGATGCGTTTGATGCGCTGCC
The DNA here is from genome assembly GCA_963556495.2 of Valencia hispanica. NCBI lineage: Eukaryota > Metazoa > Chordata > Actinopteri > Cyprinodontiformes > Valenciidae > Valencia > Valencia hispanica. Next base: position 43,552,391 of record OY747702.1, on the reverse strand, counting down.
TCTGAGGATTGTCACCATCGTCACTGTCCAGCTGGCGGTGAGGGTAGCAGATAAGCTGCAGGAGCCGCTGGGCTTGAATGTTTACCAGCACCGGGTCCTGGAGGGCACTGCTGTCCTCAGAGAGAGACTTCAGGCAGCGTTCTCCGACCCATTCCTGCAAGAAGACAATGAGACAGGCAGCCGGGGAAGAAGGAAAAACATGAAACAGCAATTTGGGAAATATAAAAGCAGTCAACGACTCAGGCTCAAGTTTAATAGATAAAAGGATTTCGTTTTTTCAGCCAATGGGGGCTCATGCTTTCATTTCATTTTATTTCACACTCATGTTCTCACCTGCTGGCAGATAGTCTTCAGGACATACTTTGCGTACACGTCCAGGCTGGCCGTTTCTATGGAGACATTGCGTCCGTCGGATATGTCGTCGAGGCCGGCGGGATGCGACAGACCTGAACCTCTCAGCTCTGCGTCACCTGGTGCCATGTTAAAAACAAGTAACTCAAAACAGCGGAAGCTCAGCAGAACCAGTGACACGTACCAATAACCTGCATCAAATCCAAACATAAGACTGGGAAAAAAACTAAATCTTCCCTAAATAATAATATAAGTTCGTTCACAATATCCAGACTCAAACCTCCAGAGTTCTCACTCCTTTACAGCCAATTTTTATAAATACAGAAATATTTTTATATGAATGCTGAAGGGACTAAAGATGGAAATTAGCCATAGGCTTTAATCTTGCATATTTACATGTACATGTTCATTATTATGCATTTTCCCTGTTCTAAATAAACTCAATACAAAGTTTTTCATCATTGGACAGAGAACTGATGACAGATGGATGGATGGACAGAAAGGGACGGACGGACAGACTGATAGATGGATGGACAGAGGGTGGGATGGATGGAAAGGGCTTGATAGGACAAACAAAGGAAACAACGGATGGACAGATGGATGGATCTTCTAGACCACAGTTATCAAACTCCAGGCCTGGAAGGCTGGTGTCCTACAACTTTTAGATGTTCCTCTTTTTCCCTAGACCTGAATCAAATAATTAGGTCAATAACCGGAGTCTTAAGAACTTGACTCTTTGCTGGAGACGCACTTTAGCATTTCATTCAGGTGTGTTGGACCGGGGACACCGTTGCAGAACACCGGCCCTTCAGGGCTGGAGCTTGACATCACTGTGTCAAGGGGAAATAGGCCACTCACAAAGAGCCAGGGAACAAATTCAAGAAATGCAAGCATTTTTCTATGCTAATCCAAACCTAGAAAAGGGTCCCAGTGCTTAGAATCACATTCCCCTAGACAAGGCTTCTGAAGCTAAAACATCAACACACAGGAGTAATGCAGAGATTCCTACCCAGCATAAATACAGCTTTAAGGACAGCAAAAACCGCTCCAACAACGATGCTGTTCTGCGAAGCAGCGAGAAGGTGGCGATCACAAGACGACCGGATACCAACTGAAGATTTGTCTGTAAAGTTAATCAAACACACAAAACCATGAATAAAACAACAATGGATGTAAAACTATTTTTCTATTTTTGTTTTGAGTCAAGTACCTGACTTGACCCCATCTTGGGGGACAGGGTTACGCTGTGGCGTCTTAAACAGGTGCAACAGGATCCTGCAAGTGAGTCGTGCTCCTGGCTCAGAGTCTTGCTCGCTGCAGGCTGTGGTTGAGATGCACTCATTAGAACTGGTTGTCTTTACAGTATTTGTAGATCGGCGGCACAATGCCCTAAATTCAAGTCTTTCCTCCTAACTTCAAACTTTCTCCTCCAGGAAACATTTAACATTCATCGGGGTTGGTGTAAAAGCAGTGAGAACAAAATATTTACTACCAGTGAAAGCGCTTGGCATTGACAAGGTGCAGTAGCAATATAAAATACGCCAAAACAAACAAAACAGCCTGGCTGAATGAGGTTCCCTCTCTCTGTAGTGGGAGGTAATAAAAAAGGATGAACTGCAGGAAGATATAGCCCCCTAAGATTAAACAAAATAACAATTATCCTATGATAGAAATAACAATTTCAAATGCTGGAGATCCCTATTATAAACGTCAAAAATGTACTTCTCACACATTTACTGAAATTCTTATCTTGTGAAAGGTGCTTTAGTCACCAAGATGAAGCCAAATCCCTGATACGACGTATTCAGGTGAAGGTTTTAATGGAGAAATTGTGTCGGGGGGGGGGGGGCTATTTCAGTGCCCCAAGTACAAATGCTTTGTAGAAACTTCTTCACATTCATTTTTCCTTTTATTTTATATGAACAGACTAACACTGCTGTTAAAAGTAAGTCAAACATAGAGCAGGACAGATAAAAGGCTGAACATGGGATAATTTCTCATGACTTGGTCATTTTGGATTGATCTTTTGTTATGTTTTTCATTTGTTCAGAGCAGTTTAGTGCAGCTTAAGTAGCAAATAACTTAATGTGAAATTATGCTTTACTGTGTATTCTGTTCTAAAACAGTAAAGTTATTCATGAGTTACTTTTTCTTTCACTCTCAGCCTCTAATAAGCGGCGCTCACAGCTGCTCGGAGCGCCGAATAGGACAGGAGGTAGTTCTTGATGCCCCCCTCTATGTGAGTGATTAGGCCTGTCACAAAAAATAAATCAGTTAAGCGCATGATGAATTGAAATAACCACAATGATTTCTCCAGCTACGATCATTTCTATTTGTAAGTTTGTTTTGCTCAAGAGTCTCCCTCTTTCTACCAAAGAGAGAATAAAAAGGTCCATCTTTTTTGCCCTCAAATTGTGCTTTTGTTGTTAGTTTGGACTTTTTATTTACAAAACCTTAGAAATGTAAGCTTATTGATCATTTAGAGGGCGTATATGCGTTTCAACATTAGTTGAAAATTGTCATAAAAAGGCCATATTTTCGCCTATTGTTATAATTTCTTGGGCAATTTATAGTCCAGCAAAATTTGTGATGACAGGCCTACGACACAATCCATAAATGCACCAAAACTAAGAACTAATTTGATGCAATTTGAGTTTAATAAAAATCTGATAAATCATCCTATAAAACCTTCATTTTCTACTAAATTCAAAACTACTACCAATGTCAAAGAACCTGCAGCACATTTCCCCCCCCAGAAAAGATCAAAATTCAAATCAGCAGATCAGACTACAGGAATCTGTTTGGGTCAGGAGCATAGACTGTATATAAAGATGGACGGATCCTCCGTAACGTCATCTGTAGGTTTATGAAGAGCTGGTTTGAAACCCAGTGGGCGGTACCCACCACTGCCATTTTGGCCGACTTACGCGTCTCGTCACGCCCAGAAAATACAAAAAATGGGCAGGTAGGTGGAGCTAAAACTATATGAATTTTAATTGGTAATCATTTCAACCTGCTTTTGACCAAGCAGCGTTATCTTAAATGCAATATAACTTTACCTACAGAAGAAAATTGACTTCTTGGACGGTCTGTTAGTGCAATCATTAGCACAGCAAACCATCTTTGTCGAGTAAATGCACAATTAACATCCAATATGAATAAACATTGCGGATGCAACTGATGGTCAAGTTCAGAGAAATAAAACGGCCTAGAATTTTAAAATGACTCCGAGGCTGCTGCCTTCCCTGGAGCAAGCAGGGGAAGCAAGCCGCTAGCCACCAGCTCTAGCACTGATGGCTCATCGGATACCTGTCAATCAAAAGGACACGCCCCTTATTCTTCATTTCAATCTTAAATTATATCTAAACGGAGGAGTTAAAAAAAAAATTCACCCCCCTCAGAATTCTTATGAGCCACCAGTGGATTTTAACATCATTCAAGGATGTTGAGAGATTATTATAGTTTTAAAGGCGATTATTTTACAGTTTATTGAAAGGTCTACCCAGATGAAATATCTGCATTTTTTTTTTTTTAAGAAATCAACAACACTGGTGAGTGACCCTTATTTGTAGTTTCATGTGTAAAAAAGGTTTTGTTCTTCAACTACATTTATATTAAATGATGCTTGTATTGTGTATGTTTGTGCTATTTTATGTGGTTAATTTAATATTGATCAGTCAGATTCCATGCATCACAGAATAACTAGTTTCTGCCAATAGCTGTTGAGTTGTTGTGCCCCACCTAAATTATACCAGAGACGCCACTGATTAAATCCAAGGATCGATAATTTTCACAACCCTAATCAGCACGGCATAAAATCCTCTCATAATGAGCATGTGTATTTCCTAAAACTTACCTGCATTAAGGAGGGAGGGGATGGCCACACAACGGACCAGGTCCTCTAGGAGCAAACACTGTCTTGCAATGAGAATAGCCACGAAGGTTGCCAGGGAATCATGAAAGGACAGATCGCTAACCTGAGGGAGAGAAGTGCAACAATCAAGGACACAATAATGGATCAGGCAACATACTGAAATTTAGAAGAAAAAAAGCATCCTTAAAAAAAGAAGACGTGTGGAATAAAGAACTCAGAGGTAAGGCAGGACTTACGTCAACGTTGCAAAGCAAATCGTTGAAGCCACAGTTGCCGTTGTTAGAGGAGCAGCAAAGAGCTTTGAGAATGCCGAGCCACTCTGCGCTCAGAGAGCGACAGTATGCTGTCAGCTCTGCACACAGGATCCCAATATCATTCACCCTGAAATCACACAAGCAATCAGTGCAGAAAACGTCCCGATAAACAAAGAGTTGTGGAATGTAATTACTGCATACCTCTCTGGGTCTCTGTGGTCCACACAAACCTCCATGAGCACATTACATACGAAGCTGTAGCGGTTAGCTGGGCTATCGTTGAGGATTTTGCCCACCATGGAGTGGTTGTTGTTGGCTGAGGGATTGCTAATTGTCTCCATCATGAACCCAGGATCCCACAGCATGTTGGAATCCGATGGGTCAATGTTACAGTAGATGGAGTTTTTTACCTTGGAGCAGAACTCGCTGTGAAAGCACAGAGGGATGTTCAGAAATGACCCCGCTCAAAAAGAAAATAACAGAGGGTTGCTGAAAAGATGCCCCACTGCGGAGATAAATACAACTATGAGGCTATGGGAAAATTGTCTGACTTACCTGAATATCTCTCCAAATTTGTTCTTCAGGTGACTGCAGGAGGTGTAGAGGTCGTACAAGTAGGCCAAGATGCAGCGCTCTGCAGAGGAACAGTCTGCTGGGTTCACGCCAGACTTCACCACGATCCGCAGCCTGGTCAAAGGTTTGCAGAAATGGTTCAAAACAGCATTTTCAGCTACAGATATAAAAAATACCCACCCTTTGTTTCAACCACAGTTTCAATGTACCTCGATGTGTACAGTCTTAGAAATGCAACTACATGCAAAGGTATTGCAGATCATTACAGTTAGGACGTAGAGTTTCAACATTTTTTTTTTTAATTACAAATTCAGTGTGTTTCCCAGATCTAAATTTCTAGATTATTACAAAATGTTAAATTATGTAACAGCGGGAGTTAGCTTTCCATTCTGCAGATTAAAGGGCCATTTCACCATCTTTTTGGAATGTAAACCAGTTTAGACCGGCCTAAAACTCATTATACTCCAATGTCTGAAAACAGACTAGTCTAAAGCAAAGAAAAATTTTTCTACTGATTATCTAGATGAGCGTAAATAATTTGACATTTTTACTCAAATAATGTAATTTTTCCCCCACCTAAAATGGTTCATGTCTCATTTCCCATCAGAAACAAACTTCTTGGTTATAAAATAAAATAATGTTAAGTCTGATTTAGCCAGTATGCGAATAACTTTTGGGTGGGTGAGGGATTTTATAGTAAATAATGATGCTAAATACTGCATTTTTGCTTGGCCCGAAAAAAGAAAAAAAAGAAAAGAAACACTCAAATGCAACATGCACATCTGTGAAATGGAAGAGCAGCCCTTTAAAATGGGCTGAAAGCAGAATGGAAGACATCACTTCATCACATCAATTTTACTATGATATATGATGATTTAAGGTCTTTTTTTTACATTAAAGCACTAAATATATGTCCACTACTTTTGCAAATTTAAATCTGTTTCAAGCAACAAAACAATCTGAGCATCTGAGAAAAGTTATTTTCCTTTTTTAAAAATAATTGTTGAGCTCTTGACACTACGGGGTTCAGTTAGAGTATTAATACTCCCTTCAGAAATCCCGCCTCTTGAGAGATTATGTAAACAGACAGTGCTCAGATCTTAATATTATTCGATATAGTCAAAGAACTGGAGCTCTAGACTGAAACTGACTAAAGGTATGTTCCTGTTCTGGTCCACTAACTTGACTCAAAAGGTAATCAAATTCACCCCCCACCCCCCCACTGAAGATAATTAATGAAAATACTTGAATAAAAACCATTTGCTGCTTATTTTCAGAAGGCCAATCTTCTATTCCAGCTATGCAGGAATAATTAATTATCTGCACTTGCAAAAATCCTTAATGAAAATAAAGAAATGATTGAAGTTGTCAGAATGTGTCATTATTTATTAGCTCCCTGCTGCAACCCTAAATATAAATATTACTACTTTTAAAAGTTCAATAGCAGCCCCAATCTGAATAACAACCATGCAGAAACACATTACTTTTATAATTTGAATAAAAAGAACATTAAAAGTACCAAATTAAAATCAATGCAAAAAAAAAATTATAGTTTGAAACTGGTGAGTGGCATACCCATCAAAAACTTGTGCAGTCTGTTCAGGGTTGAGGATGAGACAGGAGTGGTATCTCCTCAGCACAGCTACGATACACAGGCACAGGCTGGTGGTGTAGCTGCCCACCAGGCTTGAGGACTTCAGCAGCAGCTCGGCTTCCACCAGACTTAACTCGTTGAGAAGCTGCAAGACATAAAGAAGTCACAGGAGATTCAAAAACAAACCAGGGCCCTCATTTATCTACCGTACTCACGCTAAGATCTGTGTGTATTTCGTGCGTAGGAACAATTTTATATATTGTGTGGTATTTACCATCTTGTACTTGTGCGTAGAAATGTTCCTAAATAGATGAACAGCTCTGACCATGCATATGCACAGTAACTAGTGGTAGAACGGGGGAACTGCAACATTGAAACAGTTTGACGGAATATTTATCTCATCAGTTTATCGCCTCCACCAAGGAGCTCATGTTGGCATCTCTCTCTCTCTTAGCAAAATAACTCAAAAAGTTATGGACGGATATGGATTAAACTTTCAGGAAATGTTAGAAATTTGCCAAGAAATAAATGATTAAATTCTGGGGGAGATCATTCATGGAGATACTGTGAATCGCAATTTGGGGGTTGGGGGGGTGTGTGAAGTGCTTTGCGGAGGTCTGTGCTCTCTGTTTTTGTTTTGTTTTTTTCTTGTCACATCAAGCGATTCAGTTTAAAATAATGTTGTCACACTTATAAATAAAAGGTTTACAAACTGTACTGAGGAAACTGGATCCTGGCCCTGCTCATCGGTGAAGCAGGTTGTCACCATCTCCATGCGTACTGCTGCCAGCCAATGAAGTGTCTCCAATAACGCTGACCACACACGTGTCAAATGTGGCGATCTGTGCACCTCCGGTAGATAATCTGGCCCAGTTGTGTGCTGAGGGACGTTTTATTGTATTCCGTTTGATATCGAACCATTTTTTCCTTTATTTCCACGATTCCTTGCCTAATTTTTTTATGCCTGAAGCAGGAATATAACTGCTGTGTGCTGGGGGGGGACGACATGAAGCAGAGGAACCGCTGATAGAGGGCAAAATCTATCAGTGTTAAAATGAATTTGCGTTAATTATGACAATTTTCCAAAAGTCTGTTCAACATTACTCATTTTTTGCCCCACTTACTCTTTTCTTACGTCACTGAAATTCCTTTTTTCGCTCTCTTAACCATTATTTTCACCAAGAACGCAAGGACTCGATGCGTGTTGTCAGAGGATATGGTGTTATCAAATATGGTTAATTGAGGGCGTTTCTGTATGTAAATGACTAAATAGGCACGATCACCTAGGTACGCATATGTGGGATTTACCAACAGATGATTGCGGAGGAACATGCGTACGAGCAGCCACCGCATATTTGATAAATCCCGATTTATCAAATATCTAAATTTAATTCGTAGGAATAAATATAGGACAGTTTCTACAAACGATTAATAAATGAGGGCCCGGGACTTTTCTGAATTTACGTCATCAGATTTAGGTTTGAAAAAAGTTTGTTACCTGAATAGCAAAGTCTATGAGACCACTGATGTTGAGAGAGTACTCCATGAGGTCAAAGATGAACTGAATGTGCTGGACGAGGGGCAGGTGGTAGGACATCCCTAAGGCAAAGCTGGTAATCTGCTCCAGAACGTTTCTGGACACCTACACACAAACCAGACAAAGAATATGATGCACAAAGATAACCGATTTAATAACACATTTGTAATTTGATTTAAAAAAAGTTGATTTGTTAAGTATGAAGCTGTACCCAGGGGCGATTAAAGCACCAGAAGAACCCGCCTGCCTGAACAAAACAAAAAAAACTTTATTTACCTTGCACATTCTGCAAGAAAAAAAACAGCTAAGCAAAATAAGTGTTCAATATCAAAAGAGCCACAGCTCAGCAGCAGACAGAAAGCAAAATATGTGTTTAATATCAAAATAGCCACAGCTCAGCAGCAGACAGAAGGATCTTAACTGAATTTAAAACCCAAAACAGCAAAAAATAAATAAATACAAAAAATGAAATAAATACAAAACAGCTTTTGGCCACAAGAGAGCTCAGCATCAACTCCATTCAGACATGATTCTGGGATCACTGCCACCTTTACATAAAGAACCTCATGCTGACTTTCTTAAAGGCACCAGAACCTTTTTAACATTTCTGGGTTCATATTAAACGCACTGTGCTCCCTCTTTAACGGGCTTTGGGATGTAACCCCTTGAATTTTATTAAAATTTTTTTACACCACCTTACAAAACTATTCATACCCCTTGGAATTTTTCACATTTTGTCACAAAGTCCAATATGCTTCAATGGGATTTCAATTAAATTCAGGAATACTTTATGCATCCCAAAAGGAAAATAAGTAACTCTTAGTTAAAGTTCTTAATGTCTTATGGAAGTATCTTAAAAGAGTCATTGTGGATGGTGATGCTGTGGACTGAAAAGATCTCCGGTTGCAGTCAGTCTTGCAACAAATTTGAAGAAGCCTCTGACTGAAGAATGTTGCTTCATGACAGTCTCCTCATTATCATGACATGCCAACAGCTCGGGCAGCAGAGACTATATTCAACAGTAACATGTCCTGGATGATACCATCATTTGTTGGCAAGCACTGCTAATCCACCTCTTTTGCTGTTGCCACTCTTTTTTAAATCTCTTTCTGAGATGGTTTGAACTTCCTCCTCCTTTCTCTCTTTGGTCCTGCCCTGCATCCATGAAGTGTCCTTTTCAAATCCTCAGGCATTTGGGATTGTAGCTCCAGTATTATTTGAGCTTTTGAGATGCTAATCAGCTGCTCCCAGTTCTTAAAACAACACCTTGTTGCCACGGTTACACATAACAATCTTAAAATAAAATAAAAAGAGCATAAATCCTTCCAGCTACACAGCATCAAAAACCAGAGAGAATACTTCTCTAAACAAGCATCAGCCAAAAAAATTGTTTAACAAAAGTCTACAAAAAGAACTAATCAGAACTAAAATAAAAGAGCGATTCCAACATGTTGCCACCATCAGCCATTCCAGAATCTGATGAAAATTACATTGTTTTCCAGCTATTTTAAAATTAAAATCTGAAAAAGTTGGTGTGCATTTGGATTCAGTCCCCTGCACTCTGAAATCCCAAATCAAACCAAGAGTAACCCAAAGTAATTTTGAAAGGACTTTTTAGTTAACTTTTAATTGAGCTTTACTCACAATTTAGCCATCTGTAGTTGAAATAGTTTTACGCTTATTTTTCATTCTAAATTAATTCTAGAAATTTTGTCAAGCTTTGTGATTTCATAACGTAAGAAAGAACATTTACATCTAGGTTGTCATATTTCATCCAACAATAGATTTTTCTGTTCACAGACAAACTTTAATTTCAAACGACTTTGGATTACCGTAATTTTCGGACAATAGGATGCACCTGAATATAAGCCGCACAGACTAAATTTTAATGAAGCTGCTGGCGAGTCGACAAAACTGGTGTAACCAAGAAGTCATAAAATTAGTAAATAAAGAATCTAAAAACATATTGTGAAAATGTCCTCCGTGTTCTTAATGATCTTTTCACCATCTCCGATTCTGGTTCTGGGGCTCTTCTGCCTCTCCTTGATCTCTCATCAACATTTGACACAATAGATCACAAACTTCTCATCCATAGACTACAACACTGTGTAGGAATCCCTGGTACTGCACTCATGTGCTTCCAGTCTTATCTTGCAAATACAACCTTTCAGGTAATGCTGGGCGAGTGTTGCTCCCACTCTCACTACCTTTCCTGGGGTATCCCCCAGGGTTCCCTTCTCGGTCCCTTCTTTTTTCCCTGTATGTACTGCCCCTCAGTCTCATTTTTTTAAAAGTACAATGTCCAATAACACCTGTATGCAGATGACTGCCAAATCTATATCCCCTGCGGTTCTCAAGATTCACATTCTCTCTTTCTTGACTGCTACCAAGATGTCAGGATGTAGCTTGCAGCCAATTTTCTACATCTAAATGATAATAAAACTGAAGTCATTCTCATTAGCCATGATAATAAACCCATTCCTTGCTCCCCTGAATTCAGTTTTTGCTCCCTCACTCAAATACTCAGTTATGAACCTTGATGTTACAATCAATGCCATAGTAAAGATGGATGCTCAGATCAACTCTGCTGTAAAATCTTGGGGTTTTTTTTCAGCTGAGGCGTATTTCTAAACTTAAATCCTTCATTAATAAGCACTTGCTTGAAACAGTCATTCATACTTTTATCACATCTCGACTTGACTATTGTAATGCCTGTCTCTATGGTGCTAATAAATCATCCCTTCTGGGGGGTGGGGGTGGGATGTGGATATGATGTAAACTTAGTGCGGCGGGCGTACATGTCATCTCCCCAAACAAAGGGATTATTGCAAAGATGGTTGACGAAACAGCAGATCTACTCGCAGGGCTCGTCTTTGTGATGTGTGCAATTTTGCGCACATGGAAACGCTTAAGAGACATCGATGAAGAAGCTGAAAGGAAAATAGTAACATTTATACGTCATCAATGTGTGCGCTCAATGCATTCCCTGTCCCCCTCCGCTTTTCCCCACCGCCCCACATCCATCCAGCTTTCCAGGAACATTACCTGATAATCTGAATGCAAGCACCATACTGAGGAAAGTCCGCTCTTGTTACTAGGTCTTCATCTGTAAAATCACCGGTAAAGGGTATCCGTACATAGACCGGAAAAATGCTTTCAGACTCAAATGCAAAACAGACGAAGTCTGGAAAATGACAGTTTTTCATGGCCTGTTTGAAAGGGGCTTACCTGTGTTGCTATGCTCCTTTGTGTTTCTTTATTATAATTTATAATTTCTTTTATTTTATTTTTTTTCCATTTATGGCTTGGTAGCTGTTCAGCACTTTGTGCATTTGACTATTCCCATTTAAACCTTTTATAGCATGTTGTGACAGCTTACAAATTCGGCTGTCATACCTGGGAGGTGACCTGATGCTGGTCAAAGTGGGAGAGGTGCTGGAATTTGGAAAAGATATCTTCTGCAGTTGGAAAGGCTTCAGGCTTACTCCTCTTCCTCTTTTGTCCTTCCTCGCCACCTGTACGCAAAGTAGAAGGGGACAGGTGAGCTAAGAGAGGCCAATGGTGTTATTTTCAGTCCGCGGAGCAGGCCAGGTGTAAAGTTCACTCAAGCAGTTGGTCTGTCATTGAATTTTTGATCTAAAGCTTCACAGAAAAAAAAAGGTGGGATAAAAGAAAGTCACCCTTTTAATCTAAAAAAACACAGACATTTAAATCGAAAATCTTCTTAAAAAAGGGTCACTTCTATCTAAGATGTGGCCAAGAAGGACAATAGCTATGGAGGGATGGAGATAGAAAGACAGGATCCCCTCTTTCACTGCTAATGAAGAATAGGTCAGAAAACAGAAGATTTAAATTCAGAGAACAGCTGGAGCAATGTAGTGGACTAATAAGCCCGAATGTTTGCACAGTTTGAAACATTAAAATACAACTTCTGATTTCTTCTGTATTTATTGCTAGGAACATTTAAGTTATCTTTAAACATATTAATCTGCAAAAACAAGTAGAAACAAATCCATGGAATAAATGGAATAAAAGGAGAGTTGGGACAAATCTTTAAGGTGATATTTAGTCTATTTTGACCCTTGAAAAGTAAATAAAACATTTACTTTATTCCTACAATATGTTACCTGTTTCTGCTGTGCTTTTGCGGTTGAGCACCTTCAAGATGTCTTTTGTTATTTTCTTGATGGTGTGTCTCGCCTCATCTCTCAGCTTGCCCACACCGTAGAGGACGACTAAACGCTGGTTGCACTCATGACTGGCACTTTCCTCCTGCAGATGTAAACAAACAATAACTCAACTATACTGGATGCACTCAGTAGCAGCACAGATAAACTTTTTTAAACAGCATTTATCTTTTTAAAAAAGGTACTGCCCAATAGAACTTCAGAAAAAAACAAAAATATATCAAAAATGTATTAAATCAAAAATGCTTTAAATTTGATGAGTTTCCCAATTACAGAATTGACTGCAGTTTTCTAGGCTGACTGAAGTTTAACGTTTGCAAAGATCTGATTATTTTGATGTTTCATTTCGAAAATGATTTAAAGACAGAAAATTTGTGCCCTTTTATATGTTTTAATTAATTGACATAGGATGTTTTTTTTCTTCTTCCAAACCAATAAAACCAAACTGACACAAGTCATCTTTGCAAAAACATCATATGATTATTTCTGGTTAGTCTTTGAACTAAAACAAAAGAAAAAAAAACTTACAGTCACATGCTCAGTTATACACATACAACCTGTAGTGAAATGTGACCCCAAGTCACTCCTAGACTGTGCAACGATTTAACACAACAACTACATAGGTGTATATATTTACTCAGCGAGTTTGAAAGCAAGCAATTCCAAGCGCGTACCTTCAAACCCGCTGAGTGAACTTTACGCTGCATGGCTGAAACACTAGCTGTAGCTACACACACAGTGGTGTAACTCGCTTGTCTATGCATACACAATACATTCTGCTTGATTTCAACTCCAAAAGGCCAGGACAAAAATTCACATTGTTGCATAACTTAATCACAAAAACTCACTCATACACATTATTTTTTCTATCTTTCTGTCTCTCTCCTCCTCTTGTGGCTCCTGTCTCACCTCTCCTGCCTCACTCCTCTTCTTCTGTCTTACAGCGCTCTTTCAGCTATTTTCCTTCTCAGCTCTCCACTGCTGCCCTTCCGTCCTCTGTCTGTCTTCTCTCTATTTTCCTTTCTCTTTTATTGTTAAAAAAGGTGCAATCAGTGTAAGTAAACTTGACTCATACTTTAAAGCATTCGATCATAAATCTAAAATAAATGCAAAGTAAAAAATGATTTTCCTTTAACAACATATTGTGTTTAATAAACCTGCATCTGTCTCTCAAAGCTCTTGTTACTCTTTCCTCCTCCTCTCCTGTTTCTCATGACTAAAACCATAAGAACATGGCTTTTGTCTAGCCGTTATTATTTATTCACATATCGGTATCGGTCCTATAAGTGAAACTGGGCCAATACTAAAGACCGCTACCAGTGGCTGATGAGTACTGAGGTAATAGTAGCACACTGCGATGATCTGAGCCTTCCTCATGGTCACACACATGTTCAGGATGCATCCAGTCAGAAACCACTAATGAACTGGTTTTTATTTGTTCCAAATAACAAGCAGGGAAAACAAAAGATATTAGCTGTGGTCGGTGAACGTATGATCCAGTCTGGAGAAACAGCACAGCAGATCATTAGTAAAACAGCGCAATTTACCACCAAAACCTCAATGACGGGACAAAGCTGGATATCTGGTCGTCTGATTATGAAAAGCAGTACCTCCAAGATCGATCAGAAGAGTGCAAGAACTTTCATTAACTGTCCACCACAACGCTGCGACCCACACCAGATTAACCCAATCTGAACTGCTGCTGCTACGGCTAGCCTCAGGTTGTGTTGTGAAGCTAACGCCAGCCACCTCTAAACAGCTTAATTGGCGCACCATCATCCCACAATGGCTTTTTCCTCATGATTTTCCTCCACACTTTTCACAAAGAACACGTCAGTAGATGGGAGACTTCTTTATAAACACGTCTTCTAATCTTTTTACTTATGTTTATAGAGAGCACCTTTTATTTAATCGTCGCTCATCTTTGATTCTCTTACGATCAGTGGAGCGCTACTTGCTGGGGTAGGGGCGGGGCATGTTACTATGGTTTCCACAATTGCAACTTACTTATTATTTCACTATTATTATTGAAGGCTTAAAAAGAAATTTGTTTGGATCTTATTGGTCATCTCTGCCAGCACCAATCTTTGCCATATTTGAAATAAAAACTTTTTTTCCCCTTTTATCTGTTCACCTGGGCCCCTCAGTGGGTCTGGGCCCCTGGGCCCGTTCCCATAATGCCCACTGGATAATCCGGCATTGGCTCTGCTTATTGGTTAATCACATAAAAGCAAACAAAAAAGTGTGGGGGTAAAAATTATTCATTTCTACACTTTATTTTCTTTTTCCATAAATATCCAGACCTGTAAAATACAAACAACACTTTCAGACTAGTAAGACTCAATAAGGAGCATTGATTTTTTGTTTAATATCTTCAATTTTCACAGGAGTGACTCTCCTTACCTGTGGAATAGGGAAGTGAGTGGCGTACTGAATGTGCCGTGGTTGCTCGTACAGTTGAGGGAAGGCGGGGTCCATGCCTTTGTCTCTACAGCTGTTCTTACCGTCCTGATCCTGAGGAGGTTTCTCAGGGGACGGACTCCCCTTGGACTCGCAATGCATTGGGGGAGAAAACATCTGCAGGAAAAAGAGAGCCTGAAATTACCTGAACCAACTTCATCTGAGAACTTCACAATTAAACCAAGGAGGATTTACAGAGGATGGTGAAATATAGATAATTTTACCTCATCAAAGTTTGCGCTGGAGTTGTGATCAGTTTCCATGGACTCAGACAGACCAGTATCCTGTTGGACAGATGGTGTTAGGTAAATAAAAAAAATAAAAATTATATATATTATATTAAATATATATATATATATATATATATATATATATATATATATATATATATATATATATATATATATATATATATATATATATATATATATATATATATATATCCAGTTGCTTTGTGAAGCTACACAGCAAGAGACAGATGCCTCTAACTCACCTCCATCTTCACACTGCTGCCAGCATCCTGCTCTTTGCGCTCTGAATCATCTGAGGGCTCGTCGCTAGGGGAACGAGGGCGCGGCAGGTGGGAGTCAGAAGCCAGGTCACCGCGGGAAATCAGCGTGCACATGTAGATGTTGTGGGAGAAAACGTCGTGGCGGATGAGCTCACAGAAAAGAAGGACCAGGTTGGAAAACTCTACTCGCTCGCTTTCATTCCCTGGCTCCGCTGTAAAAGGATTTGAATAATTTAATACTGGCTCTCCCCTGCTGAAACACTTTGAATAAATACTCTGCAGTTAATTAAATCATTAAAACAGGCAAAAAAGATGTTGAGTTTCTTCCAGCGTTATGCAAGAATCAAATGTGACGCAATTTAGAGTAAAAGCAGATGGAGGCGACGGGAACAGCAGAAAATAACGGGAATAAAGAGAGACTCACTAAGTGTGGGGGCCTGAGTATCGAGGAACTGCAGCAGCACGTCCTGAAAGACTGGAAGAGTGGCAGCTGAGAGGGAACCAGATGACACAGAACCTTTCTCATCCACCACCTCTGACTCACCACACCTCTGCAAAACAGCACAACAATATGATTTTAGTGTCAAAATCAAAACAAAAAGAAACATCCCTGTGCTTACATTCCCTTCATTGGCTAACGATGATTTTAAAAGCTTTAAATGGCCTTTTAGACTGAATGACCTTGTACACATGTCCTCCATAAAACTGAGATCCTAGTTAATAATAAGAAATGATCCATTTAACTCTTTTCTTTTCAAGCCAATTAAAATCTGATCATTTACAGGTATTGTCTTATGTAAATTTGAGTTTGCAAATTACCTAATAATTTATTTGATATTTTATAATTTCATCCCTTTTTTTTTTACAAAGTTTGGCAACCATTTCCCTCGCAATTAAAATCAATTAGCGCGACTTAACCACCGCTCCAGATGAGCGAGTCGATCGGACCATTTCCGAGTACAAACCCCCATACAGGTACTCCGTTGGTTCCTGAAATGCCCCCGAAAACTGCTCTGTTGGCCCGACCTGACGAAGTGGAGACAAGCGCATACCAGGAAGGTCCAGTCAAATTACCGGACAGGATGTTGCTGTGCTTTATGGCTTCCCTTAGCCTATGTTTTTGGACAGCCTCCTTTTTATTGAAACCTTTAGCATATTAGTTCGCTTTTGAGACAGTTTCTGTTCTGTCTAGTGATTTTTGGTTGCTCTTTTCTGATTAAAATATTTTGTTCCTCCACCTATACTACCTGTCTACATGGTTTTATGTTACTTCCTGCTTCCCGAGCCGACCCAGGTCACAACAGTAAAGTTAGTTCATGTACATTCATTAACTTGCAAAAGTATTCACACCCCCTGAACTTTTTATAGCAGTTAGAGCAGCTTGTCTTTTAGCTTGCACATCCAGAAGATCAAACTTCTACCCATTTTCCTGTGCAAATTAATCAGATTGGGTGAAGGACAGAGGTTGCGCTAGACTTTTTGTTGTCGGTCATATTGACTGACGGGGTAAAGAAAAGAAAAAAATCCAGTCATTATTTTTTTATGAATTTTGAGTAGGACATCTAAACAATGAAATTAAACAATTGCATTTAAAATACTGACAGTTCAGCCTCCTGTGGTCTGAACGCACAGTCTGACAACTTCCTCCTGATCTGAATGGACCTGAATTGCGCACCCGCTTAAGCATATCAAATATCTCGAGGGGGATTGCTGCAGAGGCTACAGTCATGAGGTTTTGGACTTTTGCCTTGGAGAGATTACTTCTCATGGGCATTTTGATGTTATTCTAGAGGCCGAATTCGTGCTCTGCTGACCACACTTGAAACTGGAATTACAAGCGTTCCTTCAGACAAAGTTTTGAAATCAGGGAACATTTTCGCTTCAGCTGGAGGAAACCCTGCAGCATGCGCTCTTTCTGCACCAGTGGTTCAGCTGCATTGGTGACAGACTGGTGAAGCTGGTCATAGATGCACTCCAAAGCCTCCATAACTCTCCGATGGGCTGTCAGCTCCTGGATGGCCAGATGCATTAAGTACAGTGTCCAGGTCTGAGTTGACTTTTTAAATTTTTTTATTTAGTTGGCTACCTGTACGGTGTGCGTAAAGTTGAAAATGTCTGCGTATCTGGAATACGTGGTCAAGGGAGTGAATACTAATCGGTCAGAAGTACTGATGGTCTTTAGATTTTTCCATTTTTATTTATAAAAAAAAGAAGTCAAAGACAGAAAACATTTGGTTAATGCGACCCATGGAGGAGAGGTTTTGTGTAAAGCAATTTTAAAGTCTAGTCACTATACTAGCCCAGTCTACAACATGAAAATATTTGGATCTAAACCATTCCATTGTAGCTCTGGCCACATGTTTAGACTGCCCCATTCTCTATTTTTTTGCTGACTTTTAACCAGGTTTCTTCCAGGATTGTCCTGTATTTAGCTCTATCCATCTTCCACCCATATTCCCAAGTAAGAAAGGAGGGTTAAGACTGATGTGCTTCATACCTCCGCTTCTATCTCAGCCTGTCTCTTCTCCAGCAGCTTGGCGACCACCATGGCCCTGTGTCTGCCTGATCGCTTACAGCACACCGCCCATTCACACAGCAAGGTCACAACGGCGTCGTCATCGGGCGACATCTGGACAGAAACGGAGTTAAAGGCAAGAACAGATGAGTTAGTGGGTCTATCACAGAAACAAGCCAGAAAACTCATTTAATTCCTTTTTAGATCATTCAGAAATAATGAAGTGGGCTTAAACACTGGCCATATATTTCCCATTAGTCTACACTCCTCTTTGAATCTCTCTCTGAAGAGATTTCAAGTTTTACAACATGCATAATGAAACACTCGTGTAGGGAATCTGTTCGTACCTCGTGGCCATCCTTACTCTGGCCGGAACCAAATATCCTGTTGTACAGCGAATCCAGAGAGTTGTTAAAGTCTGATTTCTCAAAGCTGTGGTTGTCCAAAACCTCAAGGGTGTGGAGAACTCTCCCAATAGTAAACCCTAAAAGAAAAAAAAGAAAAAACTGTATATTATATCGGGTTGTTCTCACAACAAGAGGGGAAAAAAAGTCTGCAAAGATCAAGGAGCGCAACCTGCTGTGGTCTCCTGACACTTATCAAACGACCACCTGAACTCTACGGCCTGGCCTCGCTCTTTAACTTGCTCCTCGATTTCTCGCAGCTTTGCACGAACCTGCCGAGTGATTTAGATTTAAACATGTCAGAGACAATCAGAAATACAGCAATTTCTCATGTTTTGTAAGGACTCAGTTAATCGAAATAACTTTTTGGACGCCTCCCTGGGGAGGTGTTCCAGCCACGTCCCACCAGGAGGAGAACCAGGACACGCTAGAGGGACTATGAGAGGGAAGTCTCCCCAGATGAGCTGGAGTGAGTGGATGGATGTTTACAGGACGGACGGACGGATGTCAGACGGATGCATGGATGGCTGGATGGATGTTTAACGGATGAATGGATAAAGGACGGAAGGGTGGATGGACAAAGAAAGGCAGCAGTTTTCTCTCAAACACCTCCTGCTCTTTTGTGCTCCATTGATCCACTGTAGTAACTCGTTTTGTCTCCTGGTGTTTACCATTTATCCGACAACTTAATTTACAGAAACATGTGCAGCACACCAAACAACGTGACTATTTGAAAGAAAAAGAAAAGTCCCAACTAAACTACTGCTGGAGGTACCTGTTGTGTGAAGGCAGTGTTGCCTCCTGGCATTGGGAGACTGGAGGGGGCGATAGGCAGGAGGTCCAAGGGGGATCCAGTCTTATTTCTGCTGTCTGTTAATGAGTAATGCCACACCAAAGCACTGGGGCAGCACAGGACTATGCTCTAAAGAGAGCAACAGTGAAAGGAAAAATGTATTTTCAAACAAACAAGCATAACATCTGACATAATATCGCAATGAAGTAGCAGGTAAAGTGAGATGAAGTACCTGTAACATGCAGCTGAGACCAAACACCAGAGGCCTGTGCTGTGGGCAAACGTAGAAGTCTGTGAAAGCGGTCTGGGACTGGTTTCCTCCAGCAGGCTGGGAGGTCGGGGTGGTGGGCAGAGCGTTGCCTTGCTGCGCGAGGATGCCGTGCGCCGCGTGACCCCCGGTGCCGGGGCCCAGGCTCCCGTCGCTTAGCAACAGGTTGAGGCGACGTGTGCAGAAGTAAGCCAGTCTTCGTGATAAATAAGCAGACTGTACAAATTCTCCTGAGTACTGATGCACAGAGGAGAGATTGGGAGCATTAGCCATGGCAACTCAGTGTCCATTAACACCAGTAAGCAGAGAAGAAACAAAAGGCAACTTTCAACAGCAGGGCTAGATCATACAGTGGCCTTCAATAAGTATTCATACCCCTTAAACCTTTTCATATTCAGTCATTCTAAAACCAAACTTCAGATTTGTATTTTTATTATTAATATTATTAATATTAATAATATTATTAGGAATAGAGCTGGGTATCAATTCAAATTTCAAGGATTGATTCGATTCTGATTCTCAAGAGTTAGAATCAATTATCATGATCTGATCCAATCTGTTCCAATTCGATATTGATATGGGTCAGTGCTAGTAAAAACTTTTTTTTTTAACTGTTACCTAATTATATGGCTATAATGCAATGACACAACAACAGGCGAGTAACAGTTCATTGGGAAAAACTGTACCTAAGCCTTAAAATGGCGGTCTGGACTTTTCCTTCCTATTTCAGCTGTAAAAAAGGGCACACAATGTTAAACAATTATACCAATTTTTGAACTTTTGAATCAATTCGATTCTTAGAATTTTTATAAGAATCGATTCAGAAGCGATTTTTTTCAACACAGCAATAATTAGGAACCATTGTATCCTATCTATTTGACTTCAAAATCATGCAATACTTATATTTGATTGATTACAGAATCCCCAACTAAAAGTACTCAAGATGGTGGATGTAACATGATGAAATGTGAAGCAGGTTTAAGGGGTACGACTATCGTTGCAAGGCACTGTGCACCTCCCACATGTCCTGCATTGGTGAAGGAGTATTTAAGTGTTTTTACCTGTAGTAAGAGGGGCAGCAGAAGTCTGAGAAGCTCGTCTTCACCTGGACGAACCTTCTCGAAACACTCCAGCACCCATGTCAGGAACTCGTGCCTGTCCAGCATGCCATCCTGAATATACACAAACAGTGAAAATAAATCATTTTCTGTCAATTTTTAAATGTAAATAACTGATTCAGTCTTTAATGCAAAATGTCAAACCTGGTTTATTTACCGGCAAAAGAGCAAGTATTTATATTTTGACAAGGAATTTACTCAAAAGACCAAGTTTTTTTCCTAGCACCATTATTGCCAATACATTTAAATCAAGGTTATCAAAATTAGACAGGGCATATCATTAAAAAACACAATATTATTTTTGCGTTTCCCATGCAGCCTCACATACCCAATTCAAATTAAATTTAAAGTGGTGAGAAAGCATCTTAATGATTTTTGTTTCTTTAAATTCATTGAGAAACGGGAAACTGAACACAAAATCCAAATAAGATTATTAAGAGTGAAATTACTGCAAAATCCTCTCCTTGCCCTGCATTTCTAACCCCTAATATAATGTGGTAATTATTTTAGAAATCAAACTTAGATTTAGATAATTTATTTATTATATTTATTTACCTTTATTTGTTTTTTTCTATTTATTTATCATCTATCATTTGTAAGGTGACTTTGGACTGTATAAAGCTGCCCTCAAATAAAATGTATTGTTTTGTTTTTTTCATTTTATTTGTTTGGTTGCTCACAATGGGTCTGCCAGACGAAAAAAGGGCATTTTCTTTTGGGTCGTTTTTGCAGAAAAATGACCCATCATTCCAGGTAATATTTGCTAGGCTGACACCAGCAAATTATAATATGAATAAAACGATTACTCAATGGTTTAATGCTACCACATTTCTTTAAAAAACAAATACATTTTTTGCGACCTTTAACATGATTTAATCATTATAAATAACTTCATTTATTTTTTCATGAAGTATGGACTTAAAAATACAAGCAGGAAGACAAAAATACTTTTAAAGGATAATAAACAATGATAAATAGCTCTGCAGTACAATAATTCACCTGAAACATAAACATGGCGAGTTTCTCGTTGTACTCCCACTGCTTCATGGCCGTTTCCACGTCTGCTGGCATGGCTGGAAGAGGGGAGCTGCAGCCCTGACTAGGATACTGTCTGTAAAACTCTGCGATCTTCTGAAGCTGCTCCAAGAGATATTTAGTAATGATCTGGGTCCATTCTACAAACACAGGAACCAGAACATTTAGATTGAATCAAACGGCATCAGATCTACTGAAATGTCAAAACTACATCATTTGTATCGAACTTACCAATACAAGGATCAATCACATGCCTCTTCTTGACTTTAGTTTCTGTGATAGCTGCATGATATGCACAGGTCATCTTGATCATCCAAGCTGAACGCATGACAGGGACAGAGTACTTTGCCAAGAATCCAAAAACCTCCTCTTTTTTGCTAAAGATTGGTACCTGAAACAGAGACATTACATCTTATTGGCAACACAGAGTAAATATATTTCTCATTAAAAAGCAGAAAATCCTTAAACCTTAAATGGTTTTGATTGGTTTGTAAAGTAACTGAGCTGTCCTTTTATGTGCAGTTGATTTCTCAAAAAATATTTTAAAAACAAGATCAGTGACAAAGGTAACAATTTGTAACGTCACATGAAGAGTCGGGGGAACGGATGTGTTAACTGTAAACCACTTTAATAAGCATTTTCCTTTTGGATCAACTGTACTGTTATCTGTCAAAATCCTTGTTAAAACTAATATTTTACAGTCAATATAACACTATCAACAATAAGAGTTGTTTCTACAGCTCCAAGACGGAGCAAAACCAATAGGAGAAAAGGTTTTTATAAATGTGCTGTTTGTGAGACTGTTTAAAAGATAATTAGGTTAGAAGACAAAAGAAAAAAGAAAGATGAAACCCTTTACAAATATTTCTAGTATTGAAAAAAATTTTAACTCAACAGAATAAGAGCTGTTGTTATTTACAAACAATGACAGAGGAAGAAAGATTTGTTTTGTGAACAAAAATCTAATAAAAACAGCATTTTTGAAATGTTTTTGTTCATTAATATAAAATGAAACATTTGACACCATTTCTCATAATATAATACTAAACAGATTAGCACCCATTGGCATTAGTCATACTCCCCTCACCTGGTTTACCTCGTATCTTTCAGATCGCACCCAGTTTATCCATTTTAAATCCCACTCCTCAACTTTGTTTCCCGTTTCTACAAGTGTACCCCAGGGTTCAGTATTAGGGCCCCTTCTATCCATTTTTTACATGCTGCCCCCTGGCCAAATATTCAGTAAATTTAAAACAATTTCCATTGTTATGTAGATGACACCCACCTCTGCATTTCTTCCTAACACAATTCCTCTCTTCCACACATGGGGATTAGATCATAGTTCTCCTAATTTTTACAAACTCAACAGTAATAACATTGATAACTCCCTCGTTCATCCTTCCCTCAGGTAAAGAGTCTGGGTGTCATACTTGATAGTACACTCTCATTTCAGTCTCATTAATTATATAATCCTGTCTGTATACTTCCCACTTATGTAACATTAAACAAATTTGTCCTTTCCTTACTCCCCATGATGCTGCCATCCTTGTCCATAGCCTCATCACCTCCCTGATCAACTATTGCAATTCTCCCCAATAAGTCCCTTCATGAACTCCAACTCATTCAGAACTCTGCAGCTCGGATCATAACTAGGACTCACTGAAGACAACACATTACCTCAGTCCTTCAGCAGCTTCACTGATTGCCCAGAGAATCTCGGATTAAATTCAAAATTCTAATTCTCATGTTTGAGTCCATCCATAGCCTTGCCCCTCCTTATTCGTGTAACCTGCTTCACATTGCCATTCTTTCCCGCTCTTTCAGATCTTCGTCAGCCACTCTTCTTGTTTCTTTTTGCCCAGCTTGTCACCATGAGGAGCAGAGCTTTCAGTCGCTCTGCTCCTCGGCTCTGGAAACTCACCGTCATCAGAAATATTGACTCTCTTCCTTTATTTAAATCACAGCTCAAAACACACTAGGGCTTATTCACTTTAGACACTGATTTTGGTTGTACTGTGCAATTATTTGACCACTCACCACTGTTTCAATTATTGTTTGTCTATGTAGTATTTTCAGTTTTTTTTTCTTCTCTGGTGACCTTGGGTTTTAGAAAGGCGCCCTCAAATAAAATTTATTATTACGTATAAAGCCGTGCTATTCAAAAGACACTATAGAGTTCAGCAAATCTCAATAAACCCCTGAACTCAGGTGCAACCAAACAAAAAATACTGAAAGTATACAGCACAAATAAATCAGAATTGGCATTTCTTTTGATTTCTACAGATTATATGGACATTTAAAACACTTTCTGACACAAAAGGTGGCCCGAAGAGTCAGGGCTAATAAAACAGAACGGATTATGCCAGCAGTATCTACAGGTAAGAGCGAAAAAAAAAAGAAAAAAAACTAAGATTGGCGCATCTTTATTTTCAATTAAATGCATTGCAAATGTGTTGCAAACCATTACATTGCGGCTGTATTTACATTCAATCACCTTTTTTTTAGGAAACTGGGTCGTGCTGCACCAGGACTAATGTTTCTTTTTAGTGGTTGTAATGCTAAAAATATGAAATAATATTTTTTTTTTACTTTTGATGGATAAATGTTTTTATATTAATGTAACAAAAGGGCCAAATATGGAAAACTTTTAATTTACCCTGTAAAGCAGGTCAAATTAGACAATCATGAGATGCTCTGTCAGACTTCATTAGCTTTTCTTTTCTTCCTTCCATCTCATCCTTCATTCAAACTATTCTTTCTATATTTAGACTTGAGTTTAATTAGTTTTAAACTAGAATAACTTGGGAGGATTCTGGGTTGTAAGAAAATTCATATGCCATGTATAAGCAAGGTTAAAAAATAAGATCTTGAAGTTTAACAACACTATGTATAGCTCTTATAAGTAAGTAACCACCAATAAATAAGAACTAGTAAAGACGAGTTGCTCCACTTTCTTACCTTCTTAGCCAGCTGTGTGAGCGGTTTAGTTCCAGCTAAATCTGTAAACCAGTTGTTGATGGAGCTCTGCGACCTCGCTGTGACGAGCCAGAAATTATCCTTCTGGTTGACCTGCGGTTTGCGCTTCCCCGTATCTGGAAACGTGTTGTAGCGCAGCTTCTCCGCGATGATGCTGCTGAAGTTTGAGCTGATCTGTAAAGCAGTCAAGAAATTAAACCCTTAACAATCCATAATTAAAATACTCCCAATGTACAATATTGACCGGACTGATTCACCGTTACCTTTGAGGGGTTGAAGTTGACATTTTTGGCGCTGCCATGTTCATCACCTGACACAGCAGGCTGGTTGTTGAAGCCTTGCTTTACATTTAGAGCAGTCAACTCATCCTGAAACACACAGAGACAGGTTGAAGTGTAAATAAATAGAAAACGTAGCGTTAAAATAAAATGAAAACCCACCCTCTGTAACTGGCCCTTGGACTTTCTTACTGACAGGTCACAATCTGTCAGGATTAGTAACAGAACTTCAGCCAGTATTACAAACACTGGTGTCCCTCAGGGATGTGTTCCAAGTCCTATTCTCTACACCTTGTTCACCTATGACTGTCTTGCTTCCCATAAGGATAATATCATCCTGAAGTTCGCAGATGACACCGCCGTGATTGATCGCATTTCCGGGGATGGCGAAGAGGCTTACAGGAGTGAGGTGGAAGGTTTTGTGACAATAACCTCTCCCTCAACATAAGCAAAACAAAGGAGACAATAGTGGACATGAGAAAGGAGAGGGGACATCACAAACCACTGTTCATCCGGGAGCTTGAAGTGGAAAGGGTGAGCCACTTCAAGAACCTCGCTGTCCATATTAGGATCTCACTTGGGCATTGAATACCTCGAAGCTGGTTAAGAAACCTCAACAACTGCTGTACTTTCTACGGGGGCTGAAGAAGTTCGGCACCTAGGAATCCTCGGCAACTTCAACTACTGTGTTGTTGAGAACATCATAGCCAGCTGCATTACAGTGCGGTTTGCCAGCACTACTGTCGCAAATCGCATTCACCTGCGGAGAGTGGTTAAGACTGCAGAGAATCACTGGGATAACACGACTCTCTCTGCAGAGCATTTACCATCGCAGAACCTAGAACGCTGCTGCTTGTGTCCTCACTAGAACCAGGAAAGTAGAGCACATCACCCCAGTTCTTAAGTCCTTACACTGGCTCCCTGTAGCTCGGAGAATAGAATTAAAAATACTTTTACTAGTTTATAAATCATTACATGGCTTAGCACCAAAATATGTTGAAGACATGTTGTCACATTACCAACCACCAAGACCACTCAGGTCCTCCAACTCTAGCCTACTAAACATCCCAAGACTCAGAACTAAACATGGAGAAG
Organism: Valencia hispanica; assembly: GCA_963556495.2. NCBI lineage: Eukaryota > Metazoa > Chordata > Actinopteri > Cyprinodontiformes > Valenciidae > Valencia > Valencia hispanica. Next base: position 43,526,568 of record OY747702.1, on the reverse strand, counting down.
CAGCTTCAGTTTCTATTCTCCCCTTATCTGGAACAGACTTCCTGACGAGTGTAGAGCTGCTGAAACTCTGAACTGCTTCAAATTGAGACTAAAAACTCATCTGGTTAGAATTGCCTTCTAGTAAATGATTGATGTCATATGTATGAAATGTGTTCATGCTCTCTTGCTTTATTGATCTTTCTCTTGCTTTATTGTAGGGATGTGTATTGGCAAAAATCTGGCGATTTGATATGTATCGCGATACAGGGGAGACGATACAATATATCACAATATTATGAGTAAGACGATATATTGTGATTTTTAAAACTCTATTTAACAGTAGGAAAACTATCACAGCGTTCTAAACACCACAACCTGTTTCATACTTTAACACATCCAGTTTTATTAGTAGCTCTAGTCGATCCCCTGGAACGAAGAAGGTGAAAACTGCCACAAAAGCCACAAACTACCATTCATGCTTTTAATTTTACTACAAAAATGACTGTCATTACTGGTTCCATTCAAACCCTAAAAATAAAATCGCTTTCTTTTGAAAACCGATACAATATCGGGAAATAAAATATCGCAATATATCGTATCAATATTTTCTTACATCCCTACTTTATTGTGTTTCATGTCATGTGTAATATTTGTTTCTATTACTTTTAATTTCCAATGTTCTGTTTTTGTTTTTAAAAATCACCAAATCATATAAAGCACCTTGAATTACCCTGCTGTTGAAAGCGTGCTATACAAATAAAATTGCCTTGCCTTACTCGAGAGCTGCCTCCATACTCAAAGATCCCATACATCTACAACATGAACTGTTCACAATTCTGCCCTCAGGTCGGAGATAAAGCAGTGTAAAATGCAGAACTACAAGATTTTAAAACTCTAATTTCTTTTGTTATTAGACTTATGAACATTTTATTATCTTTGCACATTTACATGCATATCATATACTAGACAATTATACATTTTTAAAGTATTAATTATTATATCCTATTTATCATCATTAGTTATCAATTTAGCATTATGTGGACAGCAAAGGAAGAATTTCATTGGATTCTTTCTGTTGCATATGACAATTAACTTAATTGATTACATTAATACTCTTAAAAGGAAGTTTTAACTTGCAGCAAACAAAGCCTAGAAATAAGATTAGCTAAGCACTCTGGCTTTGCAAGGTACCTCAAAAACTACTAAATGACATTGTTTCATTGCATTACTCAGGGTTTAGGAAAAGGAAATATGGCAGCACCCTAAAATATTAATTTCTGAAACAAATACATGAACCAGTAAAACCAAGCAAATGAGTTTCCAGATTAAAGAGAATGCCTTCGGTCCTTTACGAGCTGCTGCACCTGACTGAACCACAGGAAATGCAGCCTTCAGTTGAAACAGAAAAGACAACAGATGCCTTCTGAAAAGGTAAAACTGATATGGAGTGCGGCAAAAACATGTTTCATGGAGGAACTCCCAATTAAATGAAAACGTTGCAAAAGGGGAAAAACAAAAAAAATCACAGAAGACGTTTGTCTACAAACCTAAACCTTCTTTCAGGCTTGCAAAAAAGTAAATTCCCCCAGTTAAAATATAATTAACCTGTAGCATCAAGAAATTGGTTAAATAACATTTCTGACAACACAAAGTAGGCTGCAAGATACCAAAAGCAGCACAGTATTCCCTGATGTAAAGAAATTCAAAAACAGATTATAAAATCATTGACATCAGTTCAGAAAAGGTTACAAAACTATTTTGAAGACTTTTGACCTTAACGAACCACAGTAAGAGCCATTATCCACAAATGGAGAGAACATCGAACAGTGGGGAGCCTTCCCCAGCAGTAGACAGACTGACTTATCCAGGATGTCACGCAAGACGCCAGGACAACATCTAAAGCACTGCAGGCCTCACTAGCCTCTGTAACATTAGTGTTCATAATGAACGACAAGAAAGAGTCTGGTTAAAGATGGCCTTCATTCAAGAGTTCGAAGGTCGAAACCAACGCTGACCAAAAAGTACATAAAGTCTCATTTAACATTGGCCAAAACAAAACAAAAAATAAACTGCAGGTTTTTTTGGGGAGGTATATTCCGTGAACTATGGGGCTTTTAGATTAAGTGTCCTATTACATCAGGTGTAAAACTACCAGCATAAAAAGCAAAAACTAAACTAAAAACAGAATACCTTCAATCAAACATGGTTGTGGCAGCTAGACAGTAATAATCCCGAGTCATGATTTGTGAAGGAGAATGACTGGTGTTCAGTCGACGACCTCAGATTCAGGAACACTTGAATTACACAGCAGGACAATGAGCCAAAACACATAGGCAAGCCCACCTATGAACGGCTCAATCTAAAGGCAAAGTTTCCGAGTGGCCTAGTCAAAGCGCAGGCTTAAAATTCAACATGGTTGACTCAATAACATTTTTCACAAACATTGGGATATTGTTTTAAATACCATTTTCCCTTAGTCAGAGGTAAGTAGTAACTAGTTACATTTACTAAAGTAACTTCTTAGATAATAAGGAGTTTTAGGAGAAGTGTCACTACATCGTACTTTTTACTTTAACTTGAGTAGTATCAGGAAGTATCGCTACTCTGACTTGAATTTCTGGTACCCACTGCGAGTAACGTCATTAAATGAAGAACAAACATGTTTTACACAAAAAAAATAAAAGCATCAGCCGCAAACACAATCCTACAGATTATGCCAAAGTGAGACCTCTTTTGTGTATACACAATCTTTGATACTATAATGATATGTTCTGTCTGCTAAGTCTGTTGTGCCATTAGGAGGTCAAGTGAAGATACATCAAACCAGTGTTTCCAAACCCTGGTCCTCAAGCTACACAGCCCTGCATGTTTTAGATGTTTATCTGCTTCAGCACACCTGATTTCAATTGATGGCTGATTAACAGGGTGTAGCTAAACTGCAATCATTGGAAAACAAACAGATTTGGAAAAGTGTTTCTTCTGTTCTACAATTTGAAAATGTTTTTTGTATATTTCCTTTATTTTAGTCTTTAAAATACAAGAATCCGGAAATACCTGTAGCCTTTTTGACCGTCTGATGACATCATTTTTTATATTAGATCAAATTTCATAAACAGTAACTCAGTACTTAAGTAGCCTTTATACAAAATAGTTTAATACTCTTACTTTAGTAATTTATTGGACAGCTACTTTTTGTTTTTACTAAAGTATAATTTTGGGGTAGTCTACCCACCTCTGCTCTTGGTATGTGACAGTATCATTCTTCAAACTGTTTAACTTTGATATTAAAATGTGTTTCATGACTTGAAACAAGAGTGACAAGAACAGCAAACAGAATAAATCTGGAAGGGGGGGGAATACTTTTTTTTCACAGCACTATGTATGCCTTTATTTCCATTTTTAAGGAGGTACTGTTGAGGTGAACCAGGCTGCCTTTCCTGCAAGAACTACCGCTCCCGAGAACATAATGGTAAAAAATGATTGGGATCCTTTCTCACTGAACTAGAAAGAGAATTGCTTCGCAAAAACAACTAATAAATACCTGAAGCTAAAGGTTGGCAGAAGGTTATCGTAGATATCCATAAACCCAGAGAAGGTCCTCAGTCTACAGGCACGCATTATGTCAGATTAATAGTCAAATAAACTTGACCAGTCGATTTAAAACATGCTTTGAATATATTAAAGGGATTAGATTAGCAAATTCAGCTAACGTCATTGTGTAGCAACCAGTTAAATAGCACAAACACATTTAAATGTCCGGCGTTTTCTGTTTTCCTTCGCGAAACAGAAGAAATGTAGCAGCTTAAAACACATCTCGGTTAGCTGAGGAGCTAACTCGGCTAGCCGAGTCGTGAAAGCAGCGGGTTGTTTCCTTAACTTAAGCCGGACAGAGCTAGTTAACAAGCTGCCAGCCCGGGGCTGCTGCTGCTCATTGTTACTGCGAGGCCCGAAGCGTCTGCAGGGCTGCTAAACAGGCTAGCTGCTGCTAGCTAACCCCGCTGCTCTGTTAGGGGATTTTCCTTCACCAAAACCTCAGCCCCGGGCTTCTGTTTTCCATAAGGCAAAGGTCTTACCTCTTTTTGCTTAGGATCCTGGGGATAGACGTCCGGAGGGCCGAGGCGGGGCCGCTTTAAAGGTCGGTGTTCGTAACTTAAGATCCCGAAAGCAGCCATCATCCAGCGGCATCACAGCCAGGGCTTTCCACCTCCCCAGCAGCAGCAGCAGCGGCCTGAGCACCGGGGCTACAACAAGCAGACGAGCTTCCGGGATGCTCTCAAACCTCCTCTTCAAAATAAAAGCACGCAAACATGTAGCAGGGGCAGGCGAAAATTTATTTTAGCAGGGAATGCTAAATAATAGATAAATAAATTTAATAGTAAATAATGCAATAATGCATTACAAATAATGCAATACAAATAAATAATGCTGAATAATAGAATACAATATTATAAAGGTATTACAGAACATCACAGAAGTTTGTTATGTTCTGTAATATCTCTATAATATCCTAGAGCCGCTATAGTATTTCTGTAGTAGCCTTATAGTAGCCTACTTCTATAGTATGTCCCAAATTACTATAGTATTCCTATAAAATTACTATAGTATTTTGTCCCAAAATACTACAAGATTCCTATAGTAGCCTACTTTTTCCTTAGGGTAATTAGGCCATGCACAACCAACACATAGACGTAACATTTTTTTGTAATTTAACGTCGCTCATCCTCATTAATGTATTTTAAATCGTTTGGCCATCATGACCAAAGTAATGGACACTACTGACTTACAGCATATGGGACATAGTCAGGGGTCTGCAGCCTTTAAAATACAGAGCCATGTTTGCCCTCTGTTCAGCTAAAGAAATAATTATATTTATATATATATATATATATATATATATATATATATATATATATATATATATATATATATATATATATATATATATATATGCTCCTCTAATCTGGAACAAACTTCCAGAAAACTCCAAAGTTGCTGAAACAATGAGTTCTTTTAAATCACAACTAAACACATATCTGTTTAGAGCTGCCTTTGACTAATGCTTTGATGTATCATGTATAGTGTATGCTTCTTGTTTTACAATTAAAAACGTATCTGTTTGGAGCTGCCTTTGAGTAATGTTTTCATGTATCATATGTTTTGCCTGTGTTTCATGCTTTATTCCTGTTTTTACTTTATACTAAATTCATGTCTGCTTTTGAGTTATGTTTTTACATGTCATATGCTCTGTGTGTGTTTTATGCCTTATTGCTATTTCTACTATATCCCCTAATCATATGAAGCACCTTGAATTACCTTATTGCTGAAAGTGTGCAATTCAAATAAAATGGCCTTGCCTAAATATTTGAAGCTCTTCACCTGTTCGACCTGCTCTCCCTAAATGAGCAGAGGTTTAGAAAGCTGATATATGGTTTTTGCTCTATCTCTGCCCACCCAACATAGTTTCTTCGTTTTTGAAATATTTAATTCCAGTGATTTTTGCTAAAAGTTCTTACTAGGTAATCTGCTACTAAATGGTATCAAGTAAGAGCCTCCATACTGTCTATGCGGGCCACTAGGGCCATATCATTGGCATATTTGAGAAGACTCATTCCCTCCCTGCTACATGTGATGTCATAGGTGTAGAGAACAAAATCCGGGATAAGATACACCCTTGGGGGAGCTCTACTAATTTACTGGACTTAAATCCTTACATATACACCTGCTGTACCCTATCCATCAAGAAATGTCTTATCTAAAGAATCACGGTAGGATGAACCTGTAACTTCAGAAGACAGTGCAACAGAGTGTCAGGTTGCATAGTGTTTAAAGCAGAAGAAAAGTCCATAAATGAAACCAGAGTGTATTGGAGTGTCCATGTGTGATGCGACGGTGTGTAAAAGAGTCAAACTAGTGTCCTGAAAAATAGATCTAAAAACACATTTTTAAAAACTCAGACTTCCAGTACAAATCAGAGACCTGTCATCTGCAAAAAAATTCCAGATGACTCTGCAATTGTCGGGTGTATCAGAGATGGATAAGAAGCTGAATACAGAGAGCTGGTGGACCGCTTTGTGACATGGTGTGGAAACAATCGTCTTATCTTGAATGTGAACAAAACAAAGGAGATGATTGTATTTAAGAAGAAACAGGGATAAGTCAAACGCCGTTTACATCATGGGGGAAGAAGTGGAGGTGGTTGAGGAGTATAAATACCTCGGAGTTCACCTTGACAACAGACTGGACTGGAGGGTGAACTGTGAAGCCCTCTACAAGAAGGGACAGAGCAGACTGTACTTCTTGAGGAAGCTTAGGTTCTTCAGCATCTTGCTGCAAATCTTCTACAAGTCTGTTGTGGAGAGTGTAATCTCTTCAGCCGTCATCTGTTGGGGTAGCAGCATCAGAGACTTAAAAAGGCTTAAACATCCTGATGAAGAAGGTTGGTTCTGTTCTGGGGACGACTGTGGAACATCTGGAGATGATAATGCAAGGAAAGATTCTTCATAAAATCAAGAAAATTATGGACAACCCTGAGCATCCTCTTCATGAGACAGTAATACAACAACAAAGAGTCTTCAGTCTGAGGCTTCTTCAGTTTTGCTGCAACACAGAGCACTACAGGAGATCTTTCCTGGCCACAGCCATCATGATCTACAACAACTCCTTGAAGAATTAATTATTATGAGCTACAAGTATACTTAATTTCCATCTGGAATTTATAATGTATTTTTAAATTGAATTGAATCAACAGTACCTTAAGTCTCATTCTGTTGTGGAACTTCAACTTAAAAAACTGAAAACTGCTCAACTCTTCTAAATCTAAAGTTAAAAACATTTGTTTTTTTTTCATAATTTTTAGCCACAGGTTTTGACAGCAATTGTGTAAGTTCCATAGAGACACTTGCAGCTCCTGAGCCCCAGGTTGTAGACCCCTAGTATGCATAGTACAGATGTTGCAACATAATATACATTCTCTTAATTTATTTCATGATTTTATTTTATTTCATTATGTGTCTGTCTCTTGTCATTGTCTTGGTTAAAAAAAATTAAATGGCATGCATCAGTATTTAGAATTATATATAAAATCAAGGACAAATTTAATAATAATCTAACATCTATAATATACAGTGCCTTGTAAAATAAATTCATACCAGTTCAAAGTGTCCCATTCTCTAACATTGCAACCACAACTTTAATGTATTTTTTAGAGTTTTATGCAATTAACCAACACAAAGCAAAATATGTTCAAAATATGCTTAAGATCGACATTCAGCCTCCATCCATCCATCCATCTTCTTCCGCTCATCCGGGGGCAGCAGCTTATGCAAAGAGACCCAGACTTCCCTCTCCCCAGCCACTTGTTCCAGCTCCTCGGAAGGAATCCCAAGGCGTTCCCAGGCCAGCCGAGAAACATAGTCCGTCCTGCGTGTCCTGGGTCTTCCCCTGGGCCTCCTCCCGGTGGGACATGCCCGAAACACCTCACCAGGGAGGCGTCCAGGATGCATCCTGACCAGATGCCCGAGCCATCTCAACTGACTCCTCTCGATGTGGAGGAGCAGCGGCTCTATTCTGAGCCAATCCTGGATGGCTGAGCCTCCCCCCAATACCTCTGAATACAATCCAGTGCACCCACTTGCCCTCGGAAGTCGGTTAATTAGCAAATGAAGCTCACCTGTGTGTCATTTAGTCTTAATACAAATTTGTTAGAGAGCATTACTGAACAAGCAGCACCAACAGGATCAAGGAATACATCAGGCAGGCGAGGGATAAAGCTATAGGTACTTCATCCCTGGGCAGAGTGAGGTTATGAAACAAAATGTTCCTGCTTTGAACAAATCATGGAGCAGCCCTCAATCCATCGACTGAAAAAGCAAAGAGAAACCAACAAGACAAGACATGGCTGCCTGTATAAACTGACAAGCTGAGCAAAGAGAGCACTAATCGGAGAAGTAGCAAGAGGCCCACGGCAATGCTATAGGAGCTCTAGAGATCCAGAGCTGAAGTGGGAGAATAATTTGACAGGATGATTATTGATTATACACTTCACAAAAATAACCTTTAAAAAAACGCTGTATGAGGAAAACGTTTTTTTTTTTTTCAAAGAAAGCAATACAAAAGTCTCGTTTGCAGCCAGTTTGTCACAGCCACAATGATTTTTGTAATTCTCTGCCACCCAGTTTGTGGATGTCTGCAGGTGCTCCAGAGTTACTTTTAACTCCTTGGCTACTTCTATGATTGACGCTCTCCTTGCCCGGCTTGTCAGTTTAAGTGGGCGGTCGTGTCTTGGTAGGTTTGCAATACTTTCCCCATTTTCAGATGACAAACTGATCAGTGCTCTGAGATTTGCAAAGGTCTGGATATTGGGTAACACTTCAGAATAAAAGATCCTTATAAAGCATTGGTAATGAATCAACAATGAATAAAAAAAATTTGAGATTTGAAATCTTTCAGGAAATGCTGTGTTAATATTTAATACAGAGGTTGCTCCTCAACTGAAAAAAACATTAGCACAATAAACATTTATTTCAACTTTCTTTATTGAATTTTAACAAAAGGACATACCATAGAAACAGCAAGCATTGGTTTCATTATAAATGTATGCCCATTATCCCAATACCCCCACCCCTGAACTCAATCCCAACCAGGTCCAAAACTCGCAGTAGACATTACTGTGGACGACCAATGGACACAGCAACAACAACAAAAAAAGTAAATAAACAAACAAATATAGATTAAAAAAATTAAAAATACAACCACACATACAAGCACACACGCAAAAAAAGAGAGAGAGAAATAAAGAAAAAAAGTGTAAAAAGATCATGTAATTTAGTACCACCTAATCCAGCTATGGCACGGGAAGCAGAATTCTGTTTTCAGCCAATAACAAAAAAGGTTGCCAATTATCCTTAAATTTGTTAACAGAGCATTTAAGTGTGAGTCTAAGTTTTTCCAGTTTTAAATTAAAAAGTACTTCCTTCATCCAAAAATCATAGGACAGGGGGGAGGGAAAGCTTCCATCTTAGCTAAATAAGGAAGAATACGGGCTAGCAAGGTAGAAAAGGCCAGAGCCTGTTTGCGAGGGCTGCCAAAGATTGCTGAAAGAGAGTTAGGAGAGACAGTCTGCCAATATGCTTGGCTAAGTGTATCAAAAATGTTCCTATAAAATGCACTTAGTTTAGGGCAAGCCCAAAACATATGAATATGGTTTGCAGGTGAACGTCCACACCTATTACAAGTATTGGAAACTGTTGAATAAATTGAAGATAATCATGCATTTTTACTTTATGGAATACCTTATATTGGATCAAGGCATAACAGGCAAAAATTGAGGAAGAATTACTTAACTTCAAAGCTGTATCCCACTGCTGTTCAGTCAAATTTATCTGGAATTCCTCTTCCTGACTCCCTTGGGTTGCAGGGATTGACTTCGAAACTACCTTATCAAGTATTTTATACAGAACTGAAATACATTTTTCTTTTGAGGGTCTATTACAAGGAGAGTATCCAAATAAGTTTCAGGAGGTCGGTTAGGAAAGTGAGGGAATTGCTTTTTAACAAAATCTCTAGCCTGTAGGTAACGGAAGAAGTTTGAGTATGGCAAATCAAATTTAGATGAGAGGTCAGCAAAGGATGAAAAGACATTATTCCCTTAACCGTCTGAAGGTTGCATCAGTGACTGAAGGTGTAAAATTACAGTTCCTTGCTAAAGGTGCTATTACAGATGATCCAAGAAGTCCAGAATGTTTCCTAAACTGCCTCCAAATGGCTACTGTTTCCTTGGCTATTGGATAATCTCCAACATGGGATGAGGTCAAAGAGAGTGATGAGCTGAGTATTGACAGCATTGAATAACAGCTAGATGACTTCTCCATTTGTACCCAGGCTAACATTGAATCGTCCTCATCACACACCCAATACAGAAGTTTCTGTATATCAGCTGCTCAGTGTCTGAAATTAGGCAGAGCAAGACCACCGTCACCCCTAGAGGACTGAAGTATAGTTTTATGGAGTTTAGCGGACACCCCCCCATAAAAAATTTGAAACAGTTCAACAACAAACATTTAAATATGTTTTTATTTATTTCTTTTATTAAATTAATTGTGCATCACATGTAAACATTGGAAAATGTAATTTGAAAATAGTTGGTAAGCTATTTCTAAATGATTTCCATCTATATTATTTACATTCCAATTACCATGTAAATCACTGTGTGATAAAAATGAAAAACCATGGAAGCATTAACTAAATTATGTATAAATCTCCAACCAATATGTTAATTGAACATTTACTGAACGTCTATATTCACTACATCCAGTAGTAGTAGACATTGAACTAATTATGATCAAAACATTTAGATATTTTTTTTATTATAAATGATTCGGACATTTTATCTTAGAATACGTTGCCTTGGCAATGTGCAGGGAACGCTTCCATTGAGAAGTAAAGAAAACATTAACAGTTATTGATTACTTGGTCATATTTTTTAAAGCTTTTATTTAACATTTCTATACAAGCTGCATGGAGTTCCCTAATGGGAACACTCTTTATTCCAGGAACCTTTGCCAAGGTTCCTGAAATATTATCTTTTTAAACACTTCCAGGGGGAATAGTTCAAGGATTGGCCTCAAGAAATCCTTTACAAGAAGTGTTCCCTAAAGATTCCAAGAGGATTAGAGCATTATTTGTAGTTGCAGAGAAAACTTGCTTTAAGCACAAATATGTACCGAAAGAACAGTACAAATCATTATGGTTATTGAAAAGAGAAATATATTTAGTCACAGCTGATGGATCTTGGTGACAGCAAGCAGCTCATAAAATACCTGATAAAATACGAAATGTACGTTTTGTATGCACCTACAGTTTAGCGGTAAATTAGAAGTAAATATTCAGAAAGTACAAAAACTCTCTAAAGGACAGGAGTTTTACTTTTACTTAATTCCTTTTTTTCATTAAGTGACTTCGGTTATTGTATTTCCTTATATGTGGGTGTTATCAGCAAGGCTTCTGAATGCTGCACATTGTCTTTTTAACACAAATAGGAAAGCAAGAGTATGTCTCTCCTATACGTTCTCCGCTTCACTGGTTCTGTTTTTTTTGGTGTTGACTTTTATCAAATAAGTGATCACTCCTTTCATCTTGTTTACTCCTGAAGCTGTATGTGCTTAGACTACCAGATCACATAAAGACCTTTGCAAAAGTATTCACTCCTCTTTATCTCAAGCACAAATGTTTGTGCATTTTATTAGGAATAAGAGTCGGTATAGTGAGGACAAAGTCACAAGTTAAGAATAATAATGCTGTGCAGTTATTTAAAATATAGCATACACAGAATAAAAGTAAGAGAGAGAAAAATTTAAACTGCATATATATATATATATATATATATATATATATATATATATAAAGATATTGTTGAACAGTGATGTTGTCAGAACCATTGGCACTCCGTCCTGCTCACTCCCTGTCTTACTCATTATCTGCACCTGCATCTGATTCCAGTCACCACCTGGTGTCCTGTCTTCGTCTCTCCACTCCAGCCTTCATCACCCTCTTTAATAAATCATGATCTTATCTTACCTGCATCTGCATGTGGGTCCATACAGCAACAGGGACACCTGTTACTTTAATTAAATTCAATTCAGTTTATTTATATAGCGCCGATTCAAAATAGATGTCATCTCAAGGCACTTTACAAGAAAAGTAATTTCAATACAATCATACAAACATTCCAGTCAGTTTAAAAATGTGTCTATCTAAGGAATCCCAGCAGATTGCATCGAGTCATTGACTTGAGGTTGCGCCCTGTTGATGCAGACTCCAACCACAGCAATCCCTCATACTTAGCAAGCATATTGTGACAGTGGAGAGGAAAAACTCCCCTTTAACAGGAAGAAACCTCCAGCAGAACCTGGTTCAGTACGAGCGGCCATCTGCCACGACCGTCTGGAGGTTTGAGAAGATTGACCAGAGACACAGAAAGAACAGAAAATCTGAAATAAGAGTACCATCTATCCTATCTTTGATCCCTGCAACATGTTTAAGCCTTTCAAAGAGAATATTATGATCGACTGTGACAGCACTGAGATCTAACAAAACCAGTCACAACTCCCTTATCTGAGGCCATTAGAACATAATTAGTAACCTTGTCCAGTGCTGTCTCAGTGCTTTGATGAGCTCTAAAACCTGACTGAAACTCTTCAAACAGGTCGTTACTGTTTAGATGCTCACAGACTTGATTAGCAACTATTTTCTCAAGGATTTTGGATAAGAAAAGAAGGTGAGATATAGGACTGCAATTAACCAAGTCATCTTGATCGAGGGAAAGTTTCTTGAGTTAAGGTTTAATTACAGCTATTTTAAATTCTTCCATCCATTTACTAAAGATAGATTCATAATATCTAAAATGGGGCCAGGAACCAAATGGAACACTTCCTTAAATAATTTGGTTGGGATTGAGTCCAACATACAAGTTGAAGGTTTAGATGAAGCTAATATTTCTGATAATTCTGAAAGCTCGATTGAATCAAAACAGTCCAAACACAAATGAGGTTCTACAGTTCTATGCACTCTCACTAACTCAGAGAAAAGTAATCATGTTTTGGTAGGAGGCCAAGTATTTTATTTTTAATAGAATCAATTTTATTTATGAAGAATTCCTTAAAGTCATCACTACTAAGAGTTGGCTCATCAGAGCTATGACTCTGTGTAAGTTTGGCGACTGTACTAAAAAGAAACCTAGAATTGTTCTTATTCTATTCTAATAATGATGATAAATATGCTGTTCTAGCTTGTCGGAGGGTCTTTTTATACAGCAGCAGACTATGTTTCCAGGTTAAATAGGAATCCTCTAAGTGTGTAGAGTGCCATTTTCTCTCCAATTTCCTATCATTCTGCTTTAAAGTACGCAGCTCTGCATTAAACCAGGGAGTCAGCCTCCTAATCCCTTTCTTTTTAAGGGTGCTACACTATCTAATGGCAAATACAAAGAAGAAGTAACGTCATGAACCAGACAATCAATTTCTGAAGGGTTTGAGATGGAATTGCTGCCCTCCACTGTGTTACTCTGAGACACTGAGGAAAGTAAGAATGGAACAGATTCTTTAAAACTTGTTACAGCCTCGTCTGATAAAGCCCTACTATAATTCCACTTCTTGTCAGGTCAAGGATGGGTAGTTAAAGTAAAATCAAAAGTTATCAAAAAAATGGTCAGACAGAACCGGGTTATGTAGGAAGACTGTCATTTCCTCACACTCAATGCCATATGTCAGTACAAGGTCCAAAGTCTGTTGACCCGAGTAGGTCGATCCCTGTACTTTTTGAGTATAGCCAATTGAGTCTAAAATGGCATTAAAGGCTGCATTTAGGCTATCACTTTCAGTATCCACATGAATATTGAAGTCCCCCACTATAATGACCCTATCAGTATTTAATACTAAATCAGATAAAAAATGTGAGATCTGATCCAAGAATTGAGAGTATGGGCCTGGTGGAAGATACAAGACCACAAACAAAAGTGGTCTAAATGTTTTGCTACTTGGATGAGGAAAAATAAGGGTTAGATGTTGAAAAGAACTGTGGGTACTATTTGGTCTGGGATTAATTAGTAAATCAGAATGAAAAATGGTTGCAACTCCTCCTCCTCGCCCAGTACTTCTAGGAATGTGAAAATTTAAATAATTGGAAAGAGTTGACTTATTTATACTGACATAATCCTCCTCAGGTTTCTGTGAGACAAAGGAAATTAATCTCATGTTCAATAAACCACATTTAAAAGTTTTATTTTTCTGTTTAGTCAAAGTCATGTTCATCTTTATGAGATTTTCATGATTTGCTCTTGTTCGGTTAACTTTTAATCCATTTGATCTTGGCTGTGGGCAAGACACTGTCTCTATGGGGTAATGGGTGGATAACGGTACAGAAGCTGCAGAGAGGTGGGTTAAACTACGACTCTGCTTCCTGGTCTGGACTCTGGGTTGTCAGTGTTTTGGAGGACTAATAAATCCAGCCAGATCTCTAGAAAGAAGAGCTGCTCCATTTAAAGTGGGATGGATGCCATCTCTCCGGATCAGACAAGGTTTTCCCCAAAATGTTCTCCAGTTATCAATGTAGCCCATATTGTTTGCAGGATACCAACCCGGACAACCATTGGTGGACAGCATGCGGCTAAACATGTCGTTACTGGTCCGATCAGGCAGGGGACTAGAAAAGATGATAAATTCCAACATTGTTTTGGCAAACTTACACACCGAAGTGACACTAATTTTAGTGACCTCCAATTGGCGTAACCGGATGTCATTATGGCCAGCATGCAGAACAATCGTACTGTATTTACGCTTTTCTTTAGCCAGCAGTTTCAGGTAGGATTTGATGTCGTCCGTTCTGGCCCCTCGGAAGCATTTGACTACGGTCAATGGTGTCTCTAATGCCACGTTTCTGACTATGGAGCTGCTGAATACCAGGGTCAGCTTCTCAGTGGGTGTGTCGCTGAGCGGGGAAAATCTGTTAGAAAAATGGACGGGTTGGTGGTGGCCCGTGGGCTGGGTCCTAGAACTATGCTTCCCATGTACGGTCACCCAGGTCCCGGCTGCGCGGGTTCTGTTGGAGAACGGCTAGGGGGTTCTGTCCTTGTTGGCTCCACACTGGTTAATGGGCCACGGCTATCTGCAGGTTTTTCAATAATGTGGAGCTGGGCCTCTAACTCTGACACCCTCGCCTCCAAAGCTACAAAAATGTTACATTTATTACAGTTACTATTATCACTAAAGGTGGCAGGGAAGTAACTATTCATCTGACACAGTGAGCAAGAAAGAGAAGATTTAGACAGAGAATGAGAGGTAGAAGGAGAGGGAAGAGTAGCCACAGCCACGCCATAGCCGCAAGGAAACTAAGCCAGCTAAGCTAGCAAGACCTTACCCCACCAAGAAAAACCATGTGAAACACAAAGAGTTCCCAAACCGTAATGTACACCAACAGAAAATATGTGTTTTAGTGGGCTTGTGTGTTAAAATAACCTAGAAAGGCCTCAGCACAGAGAAAACTAGATCAATTCAAGAGAGTCTGAACACTAAACAGCTCCACGGAGTGCAACAAGGATTTTAGTCAGAGATTTTCTGTCTCCCAAAACCTGCTCTGGGTCGAGGGGGCATCCTAGGACAGAGCTGGCCGTCATGATGAGCTTAACTTGTCGCTTACTCTAAGCTGTACATAAGCTGCTGCTCCAACATACAGCACAGAAAATGGCTGATACCACCAAGGAGTCAAAAATGGTCTTCAGGAGGACTCCCTGCAATCCAAAAGAGCTGGCTCTCCTCAGCAGGTAGAGTCCACTTTGACCCTTTGATCCGTAAAGAGCATCATTGTTGTGACACCAGTTCAGTTTATTGTTCAGACGAACACCCAGTCATAAGACTAAGCTATAAGAGTCCCCTATGTCAATATAATTTCCCTGGATGTTCACCAGTGTCGGTGTAGTTGGTCTGTGCCTGTAGAAATCCAGCACCAGTTCAGTTTGGTTTTCCCCACATTCATCAAAAGACTTTGCACAGACTTTGCAAAAGAGACAAGATGATGAGTGACCAGTAAGACAACCAGGAAAAAATACTCAGATAGTGAAGAAATGGTTTACCCAGCAAAGGTGGTGTCCTGCATTTTCCTCTTCAAAGACTTGGATCTTGCTTGACTAAAATATTTGAGATTTGACAGAGACCGAGCAATGCGTCTGTTTTGTTGTGACACAGAGTGAGCGCATTTTGTCTGGGTTATATAACCATCAATAATTATGATCAATAATTACACGCATACACCAAGTAATCACAGAAAACTTCTCTTTAAGCTAAGGGGAATTTATTATGAAAATAGATCAACCTTACAGCCAAATCATTTCATCAATAACTCCTATCTATTCTAACATGCAACTAACTACTATCCATCTTAGAAAACGAATAATATGTGAAAATTAATCAAACACAATTAACACCAAGAGGATCAGGGACAAACAGACGGCTCCCCTTTCAGCAGGGGAGAGAAGATGAGGGTTTGTTCAGAAACGGAGGTGGCTGATCCCTCACTTCAGGGGGCTCAAGTAAGAGATAGCCTGTGGGACAAGGGCCATAAACTTATCTCTGGGCCAAGATGGAGGGAAGCACACGGCAGGAAAGGAGACAAAGGGCCATAAAACTAGCTTTGGCTGAAATGGGACAGAGCACATGGTGTGAACTGTCCACGTGGAAGGCCACAGCTTTAACAGACAAAGAACAATGGAGTTAACCTTTCAGCTAACAGACCAGCTAACGCAGATCGGACTGAGCCCAACTCTGCCAACCAGGTTTTCAGAGAGCGAGAGAGAGGGTAGAACGAGGAAGAGAGAGAGAAAGAGTGGGATCCACTCAGGATAAAGACCAGTTTAAAACACACAACAAATAAAACAGCTCACAAACTTATGCGTGTGGCGACACTAAATGAGCCAACAATTCAGGGCTTGAAAAAACACTTTAAACAACAATGAGCGAGTCTAGCTCGTTCTGAACAATATTTTACCTATTTATCTGCCCAGACACAAGATTACGATAAATTAACCATTTCAGTCCTACTTTGCTTTGAGGGAGGTCCAGTCCACAAAGAGAGGAGCAAAATGTGTCAATAGTTGAGCAAAAGGAAGAAACAAAACCTTGAACAGTGTTCTTGGAAACCTCGGTCCAGGTTGCAGACCTGACGACTGCGAATCGATGTAGTAAAGAATTGTCTTGGAACAATTCAAATTTCACCCAGGCTGGGTACGCAATCAGACGCTGGGTAGACGGTTGTACTTTGAAGGTTTTAAAAGTGGTTTCTTTCACGCCCCGCAGGTCAGAAGTCCCATGGATTCATTGATGAATAGCGGGTCTCCTTGCATTGCCAAGCAACGCCAGAAAAGAAAAGGAATCGGTCGCTGGTGACCCCTTTTATAAACTTCATGATGTCATCATTGGCCACGGGAAATGGGAACGTGTTGGGGTCACAGCTAGGAATGCTGGGAAATGCAGTCTGTTCAGTTCATTTATGGAAAATGGATCCCAAACAATTTACTGGGGACCTTTTCAGCCGCAGGATCGTACAGAGAAAGTTGAAGACAGACAATCTCACACTGAGTGACTGCAGGGCAGCAGTGGATATAGGCAGTGGCACAAGTGGCATCAATTAGCAATCAGTAGACAACAGGACGGGAGAGGCAGTGTGGTGGAGCATCATGAGACTTGACAGGAACAGTGAAGATCACGACAAGATTACACAAATCATCAGATTAAGAATCTGTGGCAATTACTGTTCAAAAACAGTCTGACTGATCTTGCCCCAAAGGTCTTGGCGTTGCTGCAATTGCAGCAAAATGTGTTGACTCAAGGGGGCTTAATGCTATCACACTTTTCAGACGTCTGTAAAAATGATAAGACCGCATATTCTTTTTCTTTCTCTTAGAAATTAGACTCTACTTTGTATTGGTTTATCAAATACAATCCTAACAAAACACAATGAAATTTGTGACTACAACGTGACAAAACGTGAAAAAGCTCAGGATATTTGAACAGTCTGGTTGTCCAGAGGTCTACGTAGACAGAGGCTATAGAACGTTTAGTTTCCTGAAACATATACAACACAACAAACTGAAAATTTAAATGTTTCTATTACAGCTCGAGGGCCCCCCAAATGACGATTCCAAAGAGGTGCCGTATGGCCAAATTGACCAATCAGTCATGGAGATACAAGGGTGCATAAATACAGCATCCATGTTGGTGAGGGCAAGGCCCAGCTTTGTCAACGTTGTATAAATAGGAAATGTATAGAAAAAATGATTAAAAAAAGATAAAAACGGTTGTATTTTAGTGTTTTGAAACCATTTAGTCATATTGTATTAAAAAAAATTAAACTTAAAAGGCACAGATTGGCACACTGTGCCAGCCTCGCCTGAAGTTTCTGTATAAAAACTTCAATATTTCTATTCAGTTAATTAGAATCAACAGATAATGTTAAGATTTTTAACTATGAATTTTTTGAGGTTTGAGGGGGCAGCTGCTTTTCCAGAGATATTCATCTTAAAAGTAAAAATCTTTCTGGCAAACAAAAACACCACAACAGTTTTTACAATGTGCCATGTTCATTTACACTTCAGCAATAACAAATACACTCATATTTAGACTTTCTAATGATTTCCCTTCATTATTATTTTCCAAAAGTAATCAAATAGACCTTGTGCTTACAGAAATATACTAATTTAATCACAGGCATGTCATTTTTGAGCAGTTCTCTAAAAAGAGGCATAGCGCTCACAGGGTTAAAACATTTTTCACCATCTTCTGTGTAGTTTGGTTAATCTATTTTATGCTTAGTTCTTTGTTCAGCAACACTTGTTTTAAATGCACCATGTAAATGAACTCAACATGACTTGTTTATGTTTCATGGTTTTCTTGCAGTACCAGGAATAGGTTTGAGTGCATTGTAGTTCACTAAGCAATGAATTAAATGATCTGTGTCTTTGCAGGATGTGAGGTTAGGGAGATTGAGGAGATTCTGATATGCAACCAGGACAATAAATGCTGGCAGTAAATTTAGATCTTGAATTTTGAGCATTTTCTGTCCCTGTTAAAAAATAAAATGCTAATTTTTTTATTGATGCTCTAAATCACAATGTTGACAGGTTTTTCTGCTGTAGCAATGAGCTTCCAGTCTGGCAGGTCATGCAGTGCAGATGTTATTGCGGTACTCCTGGTGTTGATCTCAAGGACTGAACAAGTGGATTTCTTCTTCTTTAGAGGTGTTGAGGAGGGTGTGAGCAGATCCTTGTGAGTTGCCTGGAGATAAGGGTTTCACACTGTTTGGCTTGACTGAGACACGTTTTTGAGCGTGTTGCACTTGTTAGCGTTAGCTTTACCTATACACTCAACCTGTAAGATTTCTCCAGATGTCATTTCTGTTGTGCAGCTATATAAGAACCTGTTTATTGTCAAAGTCAAATACAAGTAAAGAGTTTTACCAGCTGATTCAGACTTTCCATTTATTCCCTCACTTATCTTCCATGTTAAAAGGTGGCGTCGTTTACACAGACAGGTTCATGGTCCATTAGCTGAGGAGATAAATGTGAGCTCTTAACTTCACTCTCCCATTTACTTTTTTTCTGCAGGTACAATCTGTGAATAAAAAGATAGATGCAAAGTTTTCCTATCACATGCAGTGTACAGGAAAAGTATTCCAACCTCTTGTCCTTCATTACATTTAACAATACAGTAAACAATTATACATGTGTAGGGACGTGATGGGAAGGTCCAGCAATCACCACTCATGTAGGAGACAGGTTTTTTGAGAGGAATGTGTTTTGTTTCAAATTGACCCCAGAACAAGACCTTGTGAAGATGCTGGCTGAAGCTGGTAAGATTGTCATTATCCACAGTGAAATGTGTCCTGTACCAACATGGGCTTAAATGCCACTCAGTGAGGAGGAAGCCATTACTCCAAAATAAACGGTTTAAAAATTCTCACAGGGACAAAGACCTTTATTTCTGGAGACATGTCCTGTGGTCTGATGAAACTAAATTGAAATCGCTTGATCATAATGACCAACGTTACATGTGGAGAAAAAAGGGGGATGCTTTTAAGCCTGGGAACACCATCTCAACTGTGTGAAGTACGGAGGTGGCAGCATCATGTTGTGGGGCTGCTTTGCTGCAGAAGGAACTGGTGCGCTTCATAGAACAGATGGCATCATCAGGAGGAACATTATATGGAAACATTCAAGTAACATCCAAAGACATCAGCCAGGAAGTTAAAGCTAAGACACAAATTGGTCTTCGAAATGGACATCAACCCTCACAATACAGCCAGACTGGTTACAAAGTCGCTTCAGGACAACAGAGTCAATGTTTTGGCGTGGCCATCACAAAGCCCTGATCTCAATCCTAAAAGCGAAATGGGCCAGAATTCTTGCAAACTATTGTGAGAAGCTTGCTGAAAGATGCCCAAACGTTTGACCCAAGTCATACAGCTCAAAGGCAATGCTACGAAATACTACGGAAATAGATGGAAATTTCTGGTTTTGAAGACAATAAATAAACCTCTGACATATTCTCGCTCTCGTTGTTGTGGCATTTAGCAAATAGAAATAATGTTGGCGTCAAACAAAATAAGTTTGGTCTGATTTTACTTCAGACAGTGAGGAAATAAACAGGTGTCTTTTTATTCGGCGTATGTAAACTTCTGGTTTCAACTGTATATTTCTTCGAGGCACTGCAAAATAACCAGTGGACACTCATTTATGTAAACATTTTATTAAAAAACATTATATTAAAAATCTGACATTCAACAAAATTATTGCAGCATTACAATCTCAAGTGTTTAAAGGCAATCTTGAAAAAGTATCAAAGCATTATTGCACTTTTCCTTTCTTGATTGTTCAGCACGTACTTCACTATAAGGCAAATGTCTAAAATCCTCCGGATTGTGAAAACATTACGTACTGTACCTCCAGGCTACAACAAAACAAGCAATAAGAGACGGGGGGAGGTGTAGATTTTAAACTCCAGCATTTGGAAACTTTAGCTTAAATCACAGTACTGTACTTGAAGTAGTCATAAACAGCATTCTGACATGGCTGACTCCTGCATATAACCTGAAAGTGTTAACTCAAAGCTAGAAAACTAAAATTACTTCATTAGGCTGCAACGAAACAAAAAAACAAAACAGCTTTTTTAAGCAAACCGAGCCCAATGGGAACAAACAGGTGATATTCTTTGAAACATGGTCTTGAATAATTAACACAAACTAATAAATTCCTGCAAAATATATAATAACGAAACAGTAAATATTATGCTCTTCTCTGATTTGCATGTACACTGCTGCACTCTGAGGTTTGAGTAACAAAAGACTAAAACTCAAATGAACTGACCTGCAAAGAAAAAGGAAGCACCACACCAAACATAAAGTGCTATTGTCTGAGTTAATTATTTGGCCTTTAGGAAATAACCTGCGACAGTAACAAACAGCAGGAGTTAGCTGAATCTAATTTGGATACTGATACTTGATGTGTTTAATTTTTAAATATAGCCCCTGGGTCTTTGATGTGGCAAATAACAGACACTGCTACTCAGAGAACTGATATCAACCTATTATTTTCTTTCACATTATTATTGTGTGTGCGTGGATTCTCCCTGTAGGCTGTATTTGCTTCTTTTTTTCTTCTTTAGGATCCTGTCTTCAGAGTGTTTTATTTTATGTGCTTTGGCTGCTTTATGACGCCTGTATCATGGCTCGAAATCTTGAGTTTTCATTTGCGAGCAAGGCTGCTGGCGAGTCGAACTCCAGAATCTATGAGTAGGAAACAGATAAGACATGATCAGTATCGGTGCATTACATCCAGACACAGCATTGAAACCTTGCAGGAAGCGGAGTGAATAAAAAAAAAAGGAATATGTTGAAATTATTGCTTGGTATTGTTGAATTACTGGATACAACATATATTTGGGTTTGCGTTTGAACCTCAGACGCAGAGAGTTGATATGGTTCCATTTCAAACAATGTTCTTCTGAACATGCAGTGACGCTGGTCTGGTCAGAGGTTTGCAGATACACATCGGCATGAATGCCCTCCTAGTTGTGGACTTCTAGTAAATTATTCGGAATGTGCTTTATCTGGTGCAGAAATAAAATACGTTTACTGTGGATTTTCTTTTATTCAATTAAATAAAAATATACTTAATTCAATTAAATAAATAAAAAGAAAAATGTTTAACCCGTATCATCCAAGTATCTTCAAAGAGTTGTGGATAGAGATGCTGTGGGCAGGAAGGGTCTCCGGTAGCAGTCAATCTTGCAACGAATCTGAAGAGGACCCTGACTGTCATGACGTGTTAACATCTCAATATCCAGGCAACAGAGAAGAAATTACACAGTAACCTGACCTGGATGACACCATCAATTGTTTGCAAACACTGCTAGTCCACCTCATTTGCTTTTGCCGCTCCTTTTTAAATCTCTATCTGGCCGTATGGTTAGAAAGCCGGTGAGAGAGAGGGAGTCGGGGGTATGTATGATCCTTGCCTGTTATGATCGATGGAACAGATGGCGTGAACTTCCTCCTCCTCTCTCTGCTCTTTGGTTCCTGCTCTGAATCCATCAAACCTCCTTTTCAGCTCCTCTGGGATTTGGGGTTGTAGTTCAGGTTCCATTTGAGCTTTTAAGATGCTAATCAGCTGCTCCCCGTTAATAAATTACCTACAACCTTTGCTCCACGTTTGACCTATTCTACTACATCTTCAGTATTTCACACTACGTGCAAAGCATCAGTGAAACAGGCCCTCAGCATGACGCTGCCACCGCAATCTACTAGCTACCCTCACTATACCAGACAGTTGGTACAGTCTTCTTTGACTTGAAAGCCTTAAATTGACTTCTTATTTTTATGAACAAATGGCTACATTTTCATCTCGTTTGACCGTCAGACATTAGCATTTATTTACTTATGCATGCTTCAAGCGATGAAGAACATAATGGAGAATTCTGGGAATCCTCTTCACAAGACAGTAATACAACAACAGAATGTCTTCAGTCAGAGGCTTCTTCAGTTCTGCTGCAACACCAACCTCTATAGATCCTTCCTGCCATCTATATTGACTCAAAGAAAAGTAGATAGTTCGAGTTACCACAGTTGATATTTTTGAATCGAATTTGAACTAAATTAAATGTGTCTTCTCTATGAAGGCCACAACAAAATTCAGTCAAACTTTAGTGACTTTATTTTGGTGCAGGGGCTTCTTTCTTCGTCAGCAGCCCTTCAGTACGTGTTGATGTTAAACTAATTTCACTGTGGACGTTGACACAGGTGTTGCACCAGCTTCTACTCTATGACAAAACAGAGCTCTGTTGGGTTCCTGGATTTTTCTTAAACATCCTAACCATTTTTTTTCTCCTGAAATGTGAGATGGTTGAATCTTAAACATACAGTAATTGTGCGTTCCACCAAGACATTCCACACACGCATCAAAACAAATTTGCACATTTTGAACGGCTCACGCCTCAACCCTGTAAAGATTTTGGAGCTGGGCTTAAAAGCTGTATTTGTGAAAGGAAACCATCCAATTTAGAAAAAAAAGAGCTCCACTGTTTGTGAGGAGTAAAGTGGTCAAATATGCACCCGGAATTACAGCAGAAGCTTGGCGATGGCTGTAAAAAATACGTGGGTTCTCTGAAAGTCACAACAAATACCAGAGTCTTTAAATATGTCAACTCGTCTGTATTTTAAACATGAAGGGATTAGAGAAAATTTGTACCACATTTAAACACAGGCATCAGAGTCCTTTTCTAGAAATTAGTGTATGTTAATGTCACATAATTAATCCACACTGGAACTTGATATTTTACTCAGATAAATTAGTAAAGTGTATGTATTGATCAGAACTCTGTATTGGACATGTTGCTGCTGAGACTGTGGGAGCAATAAATGAAGAGTTAGAGTTAGCCAATACGGTGAAACTTGAGATAAAATTAATTATTATATTATGATAAAAAGTAAATCATTAAACCTATTTAGAAATATCAAAATATCAAGAATACATTCTAGGTTGGAACCAGTGGACATTCATGTTCTCTCCAAGCTTTACGGGTTGTTTTGAAACAGAAAAAAAGCAACCCCCCCACACCCACGCATCAGGTCAAAGTCACATGGCCTCTTCAGTTTGTAGATGCTTCCTACACACCTGGCCGTTGTCCAGGACCATGACCCTGCTGCAGCTCATCACTGTGTTGAGACGATGCGCGATGATGAGCGTGGTGCAGCTGCCAAACGCACTGCGAATAGTCTCCTGGATGAGGCGATCCGTCTCCGTGTCGATGGCTGCCGTCGCCTCGTCCAGTATAAGAATCTAAAATCAGTTTCAGGGGGAGGGAAATAATGAAAAACTCCAGAAAACTGCTGCTTGGTACATGAGAGGCACATCTATATACAACATAATTCATTTTATGTGCCTTCAGTTAATGATGCAGTTCAGGTGGGCAACACAAGGTGGCACTGGTATCCCATTCAAAAAGAGATAAAAAAGGAGGCTTGTATTTTCTCATTAACTGAACCAGAGGAGATCACCCCTCATCGAGAGAAAAAGTTGAAGATGTAAATAAAAGATGGCAGCATAATACAATCAGCACCTTGCTGTTCCTCAGGAGGGCTCTGGCCACACAGAGGAGCTGCCGTTCTCCCACCGAGAAGTTCTCTCCGTTCTCCGTCACCTCTGAGTGGATCGAATGAGGCAGCTGGCAGACCTGTGGGGGGGAAGACTCCAAACCATGAGGACAAGTTCTGCTGCCGCGGAGCGTGCAACCTACAACATGTTGATCACGTAGCTTACCATTTCTTTAATATGGGTTTTCTCCAGAGCTTCCCAGATCTGCAAATCAGAATATTGATCCCACGGGTCTAAATTGGTCCTGGCGGGAGAGAGATCATAACAGCAATGAAATAACTTTAAATTAATGCAACAAATTGGGTCTGATGCTGACCTTAAATTTATTACAAAGCCTTTTCAATACCTAAAACTAACATAAGTAAATAGAATGATCTTTACTCATAATGTTTCCATATGTTTTATTAAAAGAGATTAAAGATAACTGCTCTCTGCAACCAATATAGAATGAGATACAACTTAGTTTCATTATACACACGCACACATACCTACCTGTAATATCTTCATGAACACATTTTGCAGTGTGATTATCCACAGGCTGTAAATTCTGAAGTGTTGGGATGCCTATAAACAGCAGCAAGCAGATCTTATGTCTGCCATTACCTGAAATTGTTTTTACTTCTACCCTCCCAAATGTTTACCCAACCAGAAACATGCAACAAATAATGCTGCTGGTTTGTTCCTAGCATTTTGCTCTTGTATCTCTCTTTCCTTTCACTGCAGTTCTAAACAGTTTTCAGGTTCCTACCAAACAGCAAAGGTCGGACTCTGCAAGTACTACGATCCCCAAAAATCATCATTCCAGTTTCTATTCGGTATATCCAGGTGCATCTCAATCAAGGCCGGATTATCCAATGGGCATTATGGGCACAGGCCCAGGGGGTCACGTCCACTAGGGGGCCCACATGAGCAGTTTAAGAAACAAAACAAAAATAGTCTTCATATTTCAAATGGCAGAGATCGGTGCTGGTGGAGATGACCAATAAGATCCACACCATTTTTTTTACCCTAACAAAGTTACATAGTCCCTAAGGCACGGTTGTGGAAACCATGGTAACATGCCACGCCCCTGCCCCAGCAAGTAGCGCTCCGCTGACCGTCACCGGACAATACGAGTAGTCCTAAAAGAATCTAAAATGAGCGAAAAAAGGCGGCTTCTATAAATGAAAGGGAGAAAGAGGAGAAGAAGATGTGTTTATTAGGAAGTCTGTCATCTACTGACACATTCTGTGTAAAACCTAAGGAGGAAAATCAGGAAAAAAAAGACATGGTGGATGATGGTGAGCCAATGAACCTGTTCGGACGGGACTGCGTTAGCGGCACAACCTGAGGCTAGCTGTAGCAGCAGCAGCTCAGACTGGGTTTATCCGGTGTGGGACGCAGCATTGTGGGGGACAGTTAACGTAAATGCTTACGCTGTTGTTATCGATGGTGGAGCTGCTGCTTTTAATTATCGGGCGACCAGATATCCAGCTTCATCCTGTGATCAAGGTTTGGGCGGTAAAGTGAGCCAAACCTAATGATCTGCTGTCACTTCCCAAGTGGAAAAAAAGTTTCTTCAGACTGGATCACATGTTCACCGACCACAGGTAGGCTAATATCTTTTGTTCCCCCCACATCTTATTTGGAGCAATTAAAACCAGTACATTAGTGGTTTCTCTGACTGGAAACACTCCGAATGCAGGTGTGATCATGACGAAAGCTCTGATCATTGCATCAGTGCTGCTAGCATCAGCCACTGGTAGCAGGACAGAAAGCTAAACTGGACCAGCTGGAGGGAGAGACGCGGTACTGGTGGGAGGTTCTGCTCAGGCGGGTCTTTGCTGTCAGTCAGTTTTTAGGTGAAAGAGGTTTCTGTGGTGATGATGAATTACTTGGATCAGCACATAGTGTTAACTTTGTTGGCATTTATCTGTTTGGTCATTTTCTTAGTGAACTCATAAAGGGGTGGACAGAAAGGCTGGGGCAGCAGATCATGGAGGACAGAGTCAAAAGTAGGGATGCACCGATCAAAACATTTGATATTATTGCTCTTATGGCCACTAACTATTATTTACAATGTTATAAATATTACATTAATCTCTTACAAAGATGGAAATACATAGTGATTTTTAATAATGGCTCAGTTTTACTTATCGGACCAATACAATATGTTAAAAACTGACTAACATTGGCAGATACCGAAGTTGGTGTTAATACATTGTGCATTCCTAGACTAGAGCCACGTTCTCATGGTTTTAGTTATGAAAAACAGGAGAGGAGGAGGAAATAGACATGAGGAGGATGGAGAAACAGGAGTTTAGAGATACAGATACAGGTTTATTAAACACATTATTATGTAAAAGGAAAATCATTTGTTTTTACTTTGCATTCATTTTCCATTTATGATCAAATGCTTTAAAGTACGAGTCAAGTTTACTTAAACTGATTCCACTATTTTTAATCAATAAAAGAGAAAGGAAAAATGGTGAGAAGACAGACAGAGACACAGAAGGGCAGCATTGGAGAGTTGAGAAGCAAAAGAACTGAAGGAGCGCTTTGAGAGAGGAGAGGAGAGACAGGAAAGAAAAATTAACGAGTATGAGTGAGTTTTTGTGATTAAGTTATGGAACAATCTGAATTGTAGTCCTGGCCTGGTGGAGGTGAGATCAAGCAGGATGTGTTTACATAGACAAGGGAGTTACACCACTGTGTTGTGTCTTGATATTGTTGCCCTCAGATGAGCAATGTAGTTTTACAAGACTGTGGTGAAAATCCTATTTAAATTATGTTATTTTTTTGGCGGCGAGGGGGCCCTTTGAACATTTTGTGCCCAGGGGCCCCTGCTAATATAATCCGGCCCTGATCTCAATAGATTTGTATAACTTTGAAAAGGTAATCGACTTCAGTAGACAGAGTGACATACTGTATTTCTAGCATTTATTTCTGCTCGTTTTGATTACAGCTAATAAAAACCTAACATTCAGTTTCCTCAAAAATGTGACTATTGCATTAGACATAAACAAGATGAGTGTCATACAGAAATATTGCTCATGTTATTGCCTAAACCAGTGGTGATCAACTCTGGGCCTCAGGGCCCACTTCTCCTGCATATTTCTGTTGCTTCCCTGCTGCCACACACCTGACTTAAATGAGTGGTGACTAACAGGCTTCTGCGGTACTTGATGGCATACTGAGGAGGTAATGCAATCATTTCAATTTGGTGTGCTGGAGCAGAGACACATTTAAGACATGAAGGAAAGTGGGCTCCGAGGACCAGTGACCTACACAGTCACAGGGTGGTCAGCAGTCAATATAGACACCCCCCACAAGGAGGGAAAGCCACATGGGGTCAATGTGAAGGAAGCTGCCTGTTTACAGAGTTCTGTATCCAATAATATAACAGGAAAGTTGAGCGGAAGGAAAATGTTCGGCTTAACAACCAACAAAAGATAACCACAGCTTGTTTGAAGGGGATCTACAAAGAGCAGACTGTGGATGGACTAGAGCCACAGATATATTCAGGACATGAGTTAAAGCTGGTGCATCCCTTGCGTCAAGCCAATCCTGAACCAAAAAGTTCTTACTTGGACAAAAAGGATTTGACTGTTTCTCAGGGATCTGTCGTCCTCTTTTCAGTCGAGTGTAAACATTTCCTTTGAAATCAAATTCTCAGACAGTAAGAGGGAAAGCACAGAATTGAAGCTGCTGGAATGATTTTTGGAGCCATGTCTTCTCCCGTTGTCGGTCCGCTGATTTTAGAGCGCTTCATGCTTCCCTCTGCTGACAAGCTGTATTAAGATGCCGATTTCATTTTCCAGCAGGACTTTGCACTTGATCATCAAATCAAACTTTATTTATAAAGCGCTTTTCAAACCAAAACAAAGCTTCTCAAAGTGCTTTACAGATTAAAAATGACCCACAACCCCCCCTTTCCAAAACCCAAAAGCAAAAAACATCATACAACTAAAAAGGCACAAGCACCTGGTTTAATGACCAAGGTAACACTGCAGTCATTAGGCCAGCAATAAAAACAGGTTTGGATTGAGAAACTATTACGTTTTGTGAGGAGGTAAATGAGATGCACCAGAACAAGTTGCATACACTATGGAGCACATTGTTATACTTTTTTATATGTCAACATTTCTGTCATGAACTTCATTTTGTATCAATTTTATGTAAAATTCTAACTGTCTGAGAAAGTGTTGGGATTTAATCAGCTGTAAGCCAAAATCATCCAATGTACCGTAAATAAACGATTGAAATGTATCACTGTGTGTATTGAGTCTATTTCACATTAGGGATTACCGAAATATATTGACTTTTCAATGAAAGTCTAATTTATTAAGATGCACCTTAATAGTACTACAGGATTACACTGATTGAGTAAAAAAAAATAATACCGACAATCATTTCGACAACTGATTGCAAAAGTAAAATCAATCCTCCTCCTGCATTCACTTCTAAAGTAATTAGAAGTAATTGTAATGGTTTTTGGTGGGTTTTCTTTGTTCTAAATTCATTTTACATCCCAGAATAGAGCAGGAGTCACAGCTACTGATGATAAAGTAATTGTAACTGGATTACCTGACGGTACCAATAAAGAGTACTGGCTCCTGGGGAATGATGGCCAGCTTCCTCCGCAGGTCATCCAGGCCAATCTGCGCAATATCGATCCCATCAATGATTATAGAGCCCGCGCTGGGCTCCACAAGCCTGAACAAAGCTACAGCCAGAGAGGACTTTCCTGCAGACACACGCATAAAGAAAAAAAGATGCTGCGCTGACAAATGTTGACATGTTGAAACAAAGACATAAATGTGAGCTGAAAACACCGCTGGCGAAGGAACAGAGAAGGTCAACTGTACCTGATCCTGTGCGGCCTACGATGCCGATAGTCTCTTCCGGGAGGATGGTAAACGACAGGTTCTTAAGCACCAATGGCAGATGATCTCGATAGCGCATTTCCACACCCTGGAATCTGATCTTTCCCTGCTGAGGCCAGGAGGGGGCAGGAGTGGCTGCCTCAGGACTTTGTCTGGGCGCCTCACTGTCAAGACTCTAAGATAAGGAGAGGCGATGGTATCTGATATGAATCATTGAATTTCTGAAGAGGAGCGAGCCCCCCAACTCGTCTGTAGTGAATTTCGCTCTATAAGCTTTTTATTTGTTGTTGGACTGTAGAAGAAGTTGTGGATTGCGTGACAAGCTCTGTCATGTGCTGTGGCTTGTGTACAGATCACATGCACACAACACAAAAACATAAACATGCCAGCCACCCTGACTTAAGCCGCTGGGAATGCAGCCCACAAATTGAAGCTCCTCACCTTTATATAATGATTTATCCTTTCAACCGATGTAAAACGAGCTTCGGTTTCGGTGAGCAGCCGCACAGTGAACTGAAACAGGCCGGTCAGCTGGATGTGAAAGACAAGCAGGGAGTTAAAAGGTTAATAATTATCACTGTCACACCGATGACCTTGAAGCAAGGCCTGTTTAGGCATCATCATCAGATATTCGCTGACATGCCTCCTTCACAGCCTCGCTAACTGATCTCAATCATCTGATTGTGTTGGTTGTAAACATGAGATAAAACGATGCAAAATTCACGAGCAAACCAGCTCCTGAACATATATACAGCACAAAGAAACGCATGCCTCCAACAAACCATATTGGTTGTTATATTGGGATTTTATGTGATAGACTAATGGTGAAGCTCAAGAACATCGATGAGGCCTCAGAGGTTTGGTAGAGATAAATTAGTGAACCCAGTCCACCTAAACTGACAGGCGGGGCAAGGACAGCCTCAATGAGAGAATCAGCTAAGAGGTCCATAGTAACTCTGGAGGAGCTGGAGACATCTGTAGCTCAGTTGGGATAACCTGACGACTACGAGTTGTGCACTCCACAAATATGGGATTTATTGAAGAGCGGGAAGAAGATAATAATAGTAAAAATTCTAATTAAAATAATAATAATAATGGCTAGCATTTATATACCGCTTTTCAAAGCACTTTACAACTCCATTATTCATTCGGCCTCGTTTTCACACACTGGTGGAAGCAAGCTATGATTGTAGCCACAGCTGCCCTGGGGCAGACTGACAGAAGCGAGGCTGCCATTTCTCGCCATCGGGCCTTCTGGCCAGCACCAGTAGGCGGGTAGGTGAAGTGTCTTGCTCAAGGACACAACATGTAGCAGGTGGAACCAGGAATTTCTGGGTCGGAGGCCGACAACTCTACCACTGAACTACAGATCCAGAGCCCACACAGAGCCTAGAAGAGTTGTGTAGGTCAACTTGAACGTAGCTGTGAACATAATATCCCTACAGTGGAACATAGTGGTGGCAGCCTGATGCTGTGGGGACAAAGAGACTGTTGAATAGTTAAAGTGGAACTGAACCCCATGAAAAAGCACAACCCCGCCCCCAGACATTTGAAAAATTCTACAAAGTGGGCGGTGCCAGGAAGCATGGAGGGGCGTGGCCAAGTGTGGAGGATGAGTGGAGGGGGGAAGGTGGGGGTGTGTTCAGGAGGACAGTGACAGCTCGCTTAATCTGACACTGAAAGATGGACACTGACAAAAGCGACGTTGGCAGTTTTGCGACTGATCGATCTGATCAACATTCATCTGTTTTGAACATTAGCCTATGTTAGCATTACCACTCAGAGACCGGACTCCTCCTGTCTCCCTCTGCCTCAGCAGCACCGTGTGTCTGAGAGGTGGTTTTATACCCAAACCCACGGGGCGTGTCTGTGAGACCATGCCTGTGACGTAAAGAGTGGAAAAGATGTACAGCTCTCCGCCAATCACAAAACTCAAATGCAGTAGCCACACACCTAAGAGGGCAGCACCAAGACATTTTTAGACCAAAAAGTGTAGAATTAAACAAGTTTACACCAAAAGTTCACCAAAATGTAAAAACAATCCCCAGAAACTGAAAGATTGCATTGGTAAATACACATTTATACAGTTTATAGGCAAAATAAAGTTGTTTTGGGGTTTAGTTACTCTTTAAATAAAGCTAAATACAGATAAATCCATCCATTCATCATATTCCACTTAATCCAGGATCGGGTCTCGGGAGCAGCAGCCTAAGCAGAGAGACCCAGACTTAAGTGACTTTTGAAGGCAATTGACATCGAATTGGACTTTGATTTTTTTTAATCACTATACCAAAGTGTATAAATACTTTTGCAAGGCACTGTAAACACATTTGAGGCTTCATACAAGAAAGAAAGCACAAATTTCTACAAACTTATTCACAGACCTGCACTGCATACGAGATGGCCAGGCCTGCATAGGATGGAGGTATCTGATTCTGCATGAAGACAATGAGAAGTGCCACAGCAGTGATAAGGGAGATGCTGATGAGGTCCAGGCGAACCGCCAGCCAGCGCATAGCACAACTAAAGAGGTAGTTGGTGGCCTGGTTGGTGTCCAGCAGCCCCTGATATCTTTTGAAAGGAAAAAAAGACAAGGAGAGTGGTTGTAAATCTATTTCAGCTGAAAGCAAGCATGGCTCTGCACTGCAGTCCTGGCTGAGGACAAAACTTCCTAATATATTTGTAGTGAGAGGAGCAAAGAGAGAAACTACAAGGGGGGATGAGATGAATTTAAAGTTTAATGACATCTGTCAATGACAAATAGCCTTGAATTCACCTTTGGAGGAAGCTGTGCCCTCTTCCATACGCATGGATGGTGGAAAGTCCCTGCAGACTGCTGGTTATATGAGAGGTGAATGGTGACTGGCTGATGTTCTCCAGGCGCTTCAGTTCGCGAATGAAAATCCTGAAAACGGACAAGGAGACCATTTTAATTTCAATTGGAAATAAACTAATCATTTTCAGTAAAGCATTTAGCTGCTATAATGACTATTAAAACTCCAGAGAAGCATGAAATCGTTATTTTGCTTGGATTTGTTTCTCTGAATTCCCATGAAAATCCACTTCAATCATCAAGTCCGAAAAGCCACCCGAACTGCTGGTATTGTTCGGATGACAATGTCGAAATATTGTGCAAATAATTAGATTAAAGCGTTTGAGCAGAGATATTTCAAAACACTGCTTTGCTAAAAGCATTCAACTTTGAACTTCCCCATATTTTGTCACATTGCACCCAAAAATGTAATTTATTGGGATTTCAAGTGGTAAACTAACAAATTAACATTGGATTTTTATTGAACTGAATGATCTGTCAAGTGTGGCGTGCATTTGTATTTAGTCTCTTTTACTCTAATATCCCTGAATAAAAACTAGGAGAATAATTCTGGTTGAACTGCATTATATTTAGAGGTATCATAGGAAAGGGGGTAGGAATAAAAATCACATCACAAAAAAAACATATAGAGTACTTACACTTTTCAATTATACACCTCTTTGTGTGACCCTATCACACTAAATCCTGACAAAATACTTTGAAGTTTGTAGCAGGAATCCATATCATTCCATACTTTATTATTATAACACATGGACAACTAAAGTGTTGTACAGCAGAAACATAAAAACACATCAAGAACACTGTTTCCATTATCCACTGACTTAAAAGCTAGCGAATAAAAATATGTTTTCAACCTGGATTTAAAGACCACCAATTAAGTAGATTGTCCAATGTGAAGAGGAATATTGTTGTCAGAGTTGCAAGTTTCAGCCATTATTTAGGGACTTGGAGCAAAGACTGACTGGACTGAATGACGCAAATCAGACAAATGTACAGGCACCAGACCATTTAGAGGTTCAAAAACCATCAAAGGGATTTTAATGTGGATTCTAAATTAAACCAGAAGCCAGTCCAGGAGTAATATCCTCATTTTTTTTCTTTGCCAGTTGGAAATGGAGCCGCGACATTTTGCACCAGTTGCAGGCATGATAGAGTGCCCTGGAAAACCGTGGGGTTATAAAAGCATGAATAACAATTTCCAAGAAAAGAAAAGAAATAAAAGGGCTTAGCTTTTGACAGACGACTGACGCAGGGGTCGAGTTAACGGAATATTTTCTGACTGAATCAATTAACCAAAAAAAAAAAAAAAAAAAGATTGCCATGAGAGCATCTGAGCATCATCTCAGGCCCTGTACTCAATACATCTCGCTAACCAGGAGTTGACAGCGCGTTGAAGAGTTACGGAGGCTTTGACGCACGTCTGAACGGTGCGGCTGGTTACGCTCCAAAGAGCCCGGTGTCGTACCAACTACCGGTGCAGAAGCGGCGAATGCTGGGGGATTTCTTTCCACTGAAGCGATAACTTGCGGGTCAAGAAACAATTTTTCCCCCTAGGCTAGTAGTGCAGTTCTTCAAGTTAGGACTCAGGGCAGCAAGATCAATACATGGAGTAATGGACGAACGATTGGGACCAAAAAATTTTTATTTCGTTTTACGTTCATAAAAAAGAAAATTAGAGCCATCCATGACCTAACATCACTGAGACGGTCAAGGAGGGGTTTGATCGAGGAAGCATCAGCGTGTTTAAAAGGTAGATAAAGCTGGCAATCATCAGTTTATGGATGAAACGGAATAGGGAATGAAAACAGGCCACAGAGGACGAAGCAGAACCAAACTTCACACTGAAACGCCTGTAAGAGTAATATGATTTTAACCACTGAATCACGGAAAGCAAAGCACAGAAGGAAGCTTAAAACCCGAATGAAACGTTAAGCTTTTTGTCCTTCAAACAACTTTAAAAACTAAAGCTTGATACATTTCGCTTGGACTGACGTGGAAGTTTTATAAAACCTTGAAAGGCGCGTTGTCATCTTCATCCGGAAACACCGCTGAGGAGGGAGGCAATGGAAAACTGGTGATTGAGGGAGTGGAAAATGCTTAAGCTCTAATGATGGAGCAGCAGAAAAGGTAACGATGAGAAGACGCACAGAGAGGGATGTGCCCCACAACACAGCATTTGTTTTCCTGATTGGTTCTTTCTCAACAGTGATGACTGCGAAGTATGCAACAGTGAGCCGTACGCTTTGTAGACGGGCAAGTTGTTGACGCATAAGTGAGAGGAGAAGAGGTTTACTGACAAAGGCAGAGTTCTGTCTGCTTTTGGCTGCCAAGACAGAAAGAGAGTGTTTGGGAATTACAAGTCTCGCATGAATCATTTGGCTTCCTCATGAAAGCTTGTGAGGAGACGAGGAAAGAACATGACACTTGTTCCCTTCCAGGCAGCCATGCACACAAACCTGTTTATGCCCTGGGCAGTTTAACTTAAGAAATCCATACAGAAAAAAAATTTTTTTTTTAAAAGTGGGTAATTTCAGTGGGAGATCCACTTTTACATAACACCCATCTATATCCGGCCCAGGATGTGGGGACTTTATAAGAGGGTGATTTTTAAAACATTGCTGCCGAGGGTTATCGCTACTTTCCATAAACCATTGGGAATGAGTTCAAGTCGGCTGTTTATCAAAGCTTATATTTAATTCCACTTGCATTTTACACCAATTAGGTGTCTCCAAATGAAGATATTTTTTAATTAAAGCAATCTCCGAAGAGACCAGATGGAGTCAGATCTGATTAAAGAACTACTAAAATCCAGGTATTAGATGAAACATATGGAAAGGAAGAGAAGACGCAATGCCTTATCCCGTTGAAACCAGAAGTATTCATACACTAAATAAAAAGACACACACACCTTTTCCCCCCCTCACTTCTGGGATTAAATCAGACCAAACTTCTCTTGTTTCAACTTGAATTACCAAAATTATTATTTCTATTTGCTAAATGCCACAATAATGAGAGAAAGTTTAACATCTTAGAAATCAGAAGTTTCCAGACAGAATCTTTACTGTCTCTTTAGGCAATGAGGGAAAGTCCAGATGATGATGCCATGGCTTTGGAAGCTTTTGATAGGTCAACATATTTGAGTTAATTGGTGGCACATCTATGGATGTATTTTAAGGTCACACCTGGAACACACTGCTTTCTATTTTGACTCGATAGGAAAGTAAAAAAAATTTAAAAATTCAGCCAAGACATCAAGAAAAGAATCGTGTAGCTGCCAAAGTCTGGTTCATCCTTGGGGACAATTTCCAGATG
This sequence comes from Valencia hispanica, assembly GCA_963556495.2. Classification (NCBI taxonomy): domain Eukaryota; kingdom Metazoa; phylum Chordata; class Actinopteri; order Cyprinodontiformes; family Valenciidae; genus Valencia; species Valencia hispanica. Next base: position 43,491,389 of record OY747702.1, on the reverse strand, counting down.
CTTGAAGGTGCCGCCTCATCTGTTCAACCAATTATCCGCAAGTATAGACATGATGGGAATGTCCAACCATCATACCAATCAAGGAGGAGACGGGTTCTGTGTTGTAGAGATGAACGTGTTTTGGTCCGAAATGTGCAAATCGACCCCAGAACAAAAAACAAAGACCTCGTAAAGATGCTGGATGAAGCTGGTAAGACAGTGTCATTATCTACAGAGAAACACGTCCTGCACTGGCATGGGCTGAAAGGGCACTCAGCGAGGCCATTACTCCGAAAGAAACAAAAAGCCAGAGTGGAGTTTGCAAGCACACAAAGGGACAAATATCTTAATTTCTGGAGACATGTCCTGTTGTCTGATGAAACTAAAATGGAACAGTTTGGCCAAAATGACCATCGTTAAATTTTTTTTGTCCTGTCTGGCACTGTGCCAATCAGAATTTATGTTTTTAACAAGTGGAGCAATAGAACTTGCCTCCCGCTCAAATATAGTGTTGATGCGTGTTGTTATGTGCAATTAAAATTGAGGGGTGGGATGTAGAGAATGGCTAGGGCTCCTCCTCTAGATGCCAAAAAGTCTGCCCACCCCAAAGTCCCTACATGTGTGTCTCATGAGAATGTTATAAGTGAGAGTGTCTAAGTTGTACAGTAAATTCAGGGCTAAGAGATAATGATGAAAGTTCGGTAGACCTCCTTTATCTTTGGTCTTCTGTAGTGTTTTTAAGCTGATACAGCAGGGTTTATCTTTCCACAGAAATTTAGAAATGGAAGAGTCCAGAGAGCTAAAACAATCAGGTGACTGTTTTCTTGGAATCACTGAGAATTAGTCATTGATTCTGGGCAAAACCATCATTTTTGCTGATGCAACCCTTCCCATAAGTGATATAGGTAGGGATTTCCATCTAGCAAGATCAGCCTCCGCTTTCTTTAAATATAGGATGTGGTTTAGCTTTGTTAAATCTGCCAGTCTTGGAGAGACATTGATACCTAAATATGTAATATTATCTGAATGCAGGACTGCCTAGAGGATCTAATGACAACTGCAAAGTTTAGCACTCTACAGAAGGTGTGAAATGGCTACAAAATATAATCCGATATTAAAATATATCAAAGAAAAACATTTTTCCCTCAGTTATAGCAGTATGCTTCAGTTTAAAGTATGTTTTTTTGGTACTTATTTTCTATGTATATTTCAGTGGAATCACTGCAATCAGCCCCATATGGGATAAAAACAGGTAGCTGCCAGTGAGGAAAATTTCCCTGACAACCTCGCTTACAAACTCAGTGCTTTAGATCAGTCGTCTTTACAAGAACAAGAGAGGTGAGAGTCTGACCTCGAGACACGATTGACGACACAGAGGAAGGCACCCAGAGGCAGGACCGAGATCAAGAACCAGGGAAAGACCATGCCCACCATCCCCAGGCAAAACAGCACCAGAGTCAGGTTCTGCAGCAGCATTTCAGCTTGCATGGTCAGACGCACATCCACTGTGGGGAGGAAAGAAAGCAAACAGATTAAAGGCTCCGTGTCGCGCCAGATGTGAAGGAAAGTGTGTTTAGGGGCACTTTAACAACTGAAAAACAGTTTAGTTCTTAGCCATTAACAACTTTTGAGGCATTGTGACCAATTATAATAAGATTCAGAGTTGAGTCATTGGAAAAGGAAAACTACATTTAATATTGCATTTCTTTTGTTTAATATGAACTATTTAAAACTTTTTCAGACAGTTGTAGATCCCTTAAGAACAGCTTTATGTTTTCTTGCATGCCATTTAGTCCAAGATGAAATAAATACATCCATTTAATTTGATTGAAGGCTTTTAGAACCAGCATAAGCAGCAACTGAAACAGTAAAGTTGTTAAATTCTGTTTGACAATAGTCTTTCAGATTGTTGTGGATGAATTTTGACAGTTTTCTTTGTATCATTGCTTCATTTGATTAAATTATGTGGCTCATCGAGATGCACTGTTCTCTTAAGGGACCACCACAACATTTTTTGCAGTACTTTCATTATTTTCTTTTCTTTTCTTTTCTATTTTCTTGCCTAAGCCCAAAACATCACCCCTCCACCCCTGTGCTTGCCTGATAATGTAAGGCATTTGCGCAATGTCAGGTTTTGTTTTGACCAAACATGGCGTTGACCAATCTAGTATCATTTAGTCAGATTATAGTCTTCTAGAAGCCTTTTGGGTTATTCAGACGCAACCATTTTCTTTTTAAAGAGAAGACTCTTTTACCAATTGTCCTGTTTTGAACTTTAATGTTTAACATGTTAATAAAGGCCTGTAGAGTCTGAGATGAACACTTTGGGGGTTTTGTTTTCTAACTTTCTGGCTTAATTTTGCTTAGAAATGACTTAATAACCCTTCCGCTTGATGGGCAGCAACAGATTGCTGATGTCTTCCCTCCCTGGCATTCTGTTAAATACACACCAGGATGTTCCAAACCAGTGGTCTCCAACCCAGGTCCTTAAGATCTACCGTCCTGCAGATTTTAGATGAATCACAGCTGAATCAAATAATTGAATTATCTCTGCAGCATGCCATCAAGTTTGGCAAAGACCTGGTAACGAGCAATTCATTTAATTCAGCTGTGTTGGAGCAGGGATGCATCTAAAACCTGCAGGAGAGTAGATCTTGAGAACCAGGGTTAGAGACCACTGTTCTAGACTCACGGACTGCCAAAAGTCCTGCTTTTACAGTGGAGGTCAGATTGATGTCATTTAAACCAGTGAGTTTGCTTCATAGTGCCGACACCCGCAGATCTAAGTCTACCGATGTTTAAAAGTTGGGGGGTAAAGTTGTTGGCGATGATCAAACGGCCTAACCAAGCCTAAATCAAGACGGACCTATGGGTTAAAAAAGTCAGACTTTAAAAAAGATGCCCTTGGAGGTCCAGTGTTAAGCTTAGTATATGCTTCTGTCAGTGGAGATGCGGAGACACGCAGCACCATTAACCGTCAAAGCAAGGGCTCTCCGACGGCCACGCAAGGACGCAAGGTGTAGAGCACAAATGTTTAACTATCCGTCGAACGCAACTGAGAGCGAACGTCTGACTGGTCAGCCAGACATCATTTCACCAGAACGGTGCTCTATAGTCGATGTAATTAGTAGTCAATGCAGTTTTTAGGCACTAGATGCTTTATATTGCAAGGCTAGTTTATCTAATATGGTCTTTTTGCGACAACAAAACAGACGGCTGTGTCTGTTTGTTTACATGCGTTTTTAGAGTATTCTATGAGCTGCACTTCTAGTAAAAAGCTTTCCAGCTCAATCAAAACTCGCGCTCTGTGGACCATTGCTCCTTGAGTGGATGTGCGTTTACAAGCTGAAGTAAATAAACTGTCGACCAGAGACGTCACTGCAATGGTAGGCAGACCCGCCACAAAAGGTCTTAACCCCCTGGTGTCCTGGTGGGGAATTGCTTCGTAACAACGGAGAGGTATAAAAGGAAAACATCTCCGTCAATACGTGTGTGTGGGTGCAAACTTGCTGTCGGAGAAGTATGAACTAGGCTTAAGAAGAGTATCTGGTACATTCCCTGAAATACTATGGAAGGAGCATTGTTTGCTTAGATTGTCCCAGGACTGTATTTGCACCCTCAGGTAATTTCACGTGAAGCTGAAATGCCCTAGTATTTAAACTCTATTAATAAAAAAAGTGAAAGTGTGATAGAAAAACTGCAGGTTTCTGGAAAAAAAGGCCAAAAATCAAACAAAAAAATTGGCGCATGAAGAAAAGACAAGTGAAGTGGATAACAGAAAAACTCACAAGGGAAAACCACCCTGCCAAATCACACTGTGTCTCTGCACTACACCTTGTCAACCACGGTGGTTTCATTGACTGAGAGCTCTCCTGAGGGAAAGGCTCTCAGTCAAGACAAATCAAGCCTCACCCTCGTCCATGTCCCTGGAGAAGCGGGTCAGGATGCGACCCAGAGGCGTCGTATCGAAGAACCGCATAGGGCTGAGAAGGAGCCTGCGGAACAGCTTGTCATGGAGAGCAGAGGCGGCCTTCACGGTGCACTGTCGACGCAGACAAGAAAGTCATGTTTGAACATGAGACCTGACACGTGTAAACAAACAACTTGAACAAGCATACGGCAGCAATCACAGGTTGAAGGAAGGGGAGTCGCTCGATGCAGCTGCAGCCACATGTTGGCTGCAGAGTTACGAACACCAGGATCCCATATGCAGAGCATGTGAGACGGTCTGGGTGGCTGTTTTCCTTCTGCGCACAGGGCGGGCTGTCAAATCCCGATTTATAATGAGTTTCTGGGAGGCTTACATAAAGGTTGCGACCCAATTCGCAAAAGACATTTCACCGATTGGACAGAAATTACTTGTGGCAGCAAAGAACAAATTAATTCTATTAATGGAATATTTAACACTCACAAAGATCTCATCACAGCTAGAGGTAAAAAAAGATCATCCATCTTTGAAAAATTAGCCATTTCAAGTGGCACGCATCAACGTGGGGGACTAACCTCTGCAATAATGTGTCAGGACGGGTTAGCGTGAAAGAGAGGACGTGCACCCGAGGGGGGCACTGACATAAGCATAAACTCTTTTGTTGATTTCAGTATTTTTTTTTTATTCAATCCCAGGCAGACACACACTGCCTTCGTAAGGCTGTGAAAAGCAGCAGCGGACAAATACTAAATGGATTTGGCCTGCAGCTATTTTCCATTATGGTGCTGGAACCCATGTGAGCATGAAAAAGGACAATTATAGGGGGGGACACTTTAACTAAAACACTAATAACATGTGAAGGCTTTAAATTACGTTAAAGTTCATCAGTGTTTAAGAAGGAAGAGAATGATTTAAAGATGCTTACCTTGACAAACACCAACCCCCTCACGGTTTTCAGAAATAACGCAGATCCCATGGAGAGGACATAAACAGTGGAGTAATACTGAATATGGGGGTTGAGCCTCATGCTGTTGCTCTCCGTCGTTTCATTTGCAGAGATTAATGATGTGTTCTGAGGGCAGATGGAGCAACAAATTACAAACACTGAGAAAAAAAGAGAAAAATTACCCATTTGGCTCCCTAATGAAATTGAGAAAAGCACAGTTTGGCTTTCAAAAAAGTACATTAAATACAGCCGGCCTGGTGACGTTTACTATTCAGAGCACATCCCCTCGACAGCGTCGACTCCTTGCTTTGCTGCACATCTGTTTCTCAACTGCTCGTGCTTGTTTTTAATTAAGTTTACCGAGGTGCCGTTACTTTTGTAATCATGCACATTCAGATTAATGCTCAGCCTGGTGCCACAACTCACTGAAGCAGAGTAGTTAGTTTTCTTCTGGGAGCCAAACACACGCTAAAGAGAGGTGTCTACAATCCCTTGAAAAAGTATTCCTACCTCTTAAACCAGTTCACCAGAGCTACTATCCTGGAGTTTTTTTTATAAGCTTCCCTTCTCCGACACACCTGAATCAAATGATTGGCTCGTCACCAGGCCTCCGCAAAGCGTAATGCCGTGCTGATGAGGGAATTCAGGTGTGCTGGAGCTAGAGGACCTGACTTGGCCATCCTGGTTAAACTTTGGTCACGTTACAGACACAAACTTCAATCTATTTTATTGTGACTTAATGTGATACATCAATGGAAAGTTGGGAAAAATCGTTAAAGTGTGGGCTGCATTTGTATTGTCTGGATAAATGCAAATGAATTGCTTTTTGAAGTCATCCTAATTAATAGAGGTTGGTTAGAACATTAGTAAATAAACAGCAGCATAAGGCACGTTTCCACTATCGGAACCTCATGGTAATTATACCAAAACCTTCCCAGTATGCGTGTGTCTCCACTACACCAGGCCGGGCAGAGTGGGCCGTTTTTGAGGCCATTTCAGGAACCAATCTGGGGGTATGTACTCGGAAATGGCCCGGGAGAGGCGCTGGGCGGGAGCTGTGGTTAAGTCACACTGATTGGTTGTAATGCAGTTTTTACCTGATTCCTTAAAGGGCCGACTGTGTATGGAGACACTCCCAAGAGGAGCAGGCCAACACATTACCCAGTCAGATTTACATCTGGTTAAATTACCCTGAAGTTCCGATAGTGGAAACACGCCTATATAGACCAAGACTGCTCTGGGATAACATTATGGAGAACCTTAAATCGATGTTAGGTAATAAATCAATAACCTAAGCTTAGACCATCTTACACAGAAGAAGCCAAGATGCCTACTATAACTTTAGAGGACCTGCAGAGATCTACAGCTTAGGTGGGCCAAACTACTTTGGCAGGCAAGAAGAAAGCTGTTGGTTAAAGAAAACCTCAGAGGGCTCAATACAAATGCGTGGCACACTTTTACATTTTTTTGTTTTACAACAAAAGTCCTCCTAACTTACCCCGCTGCCCTGCCTGATCCAGTGGCTCAGCCACCAGTTACTAAAGGCTATGCTGCCAGTTGTGGACAGGAAGAAGACGGCGTTGATGATAAAGACCAAGGGACCTCCTGCTGCTTTAATGTATGCACCATAGACAGACCAGGCGACTGCACCGGAGCCTTTCTCTTCGGCTTTCATCAGTTGCTCTGACACAAAAGACAAAAAAATTTATTAAATACAAATCCACATTCAACTTCAATCTTACACGTGGGATTAAAAACACACAGGATCTCTCACCTCCGTTCTTGCTTTCCACCTTTAGTTCAACCTTGGCAACATCAGCAGCGCCGTCAGCTGTTTCTACACCTTCGCTCCGCTGTTTATTCTTCAGATTCTCGTTCACCACATTCTGAAAGACAAATATGAAAATAAAGGCTCGGATTAGACAAAAACCTTCCACCAATCAGCTCAGTGCCATTCACCACCCTGAATTTAAACAGAGATATAAGTCTTTTGCAGCTCACCAGTGAAACAATTTGTCCATAAATAATGAAAGACCTTGTATACATTAAAATTTCCCTGCTATTGAGCCCGTCTATCTGTATTCATGCATTATGCAGCTTGTAATGTTCAGTGTTACTGTGCATCGGGGGGGTGGGCAAAGATCCTTTATTCAAAGGAGCAAGCTTCGTCCCTGGCATGGCCCTGGCCTTACCTCCTGTTGCATGCTGTTGAATAAGGTGGCGTAGTCCCGCTCTTTACTCATTAGCTGTGCATGGTTGCCGTGCTCAACAATCTGGCCATCCTTCATCAGGATGACATCATCACACTCAGGCAGATACTGGGAAACAAATAAACAAACAACAACAAAAAACATAGGTTGAAGTTTTTGTTTATAGACATCTAAAACATATGCATGTATAAAAGTAGGACAATTTGAATTCAGAAAGTTGATGGTTGTTTTAGTATGTTTGGAAGATCTGGTCATAAAAAAAACATTTAAAAGCTACTGTACTAAGCCAGGCTTTTTTGTAAAATCAATCACACTGACTTTAGATGTCATTCATCTTACGAAGAACAACATGTCACTTTTAACTTATGATAAAAGCCAATTTAAAAATTATTTACTTATGTATTTATTTGATGGACCGATTTAGAGTTGAATATAAATAATAATATCCATAAAAATTGATTTAGCAAATTCTTAATGGACTGAATTGTGACACTTTTGACCCTCAATCCAATAAAAACACATGGAAGTAGTTTGTGAAGTAAACCAGGACAGGGTGAGATGGCCCGATTTCGAGTCGCGTTGCAATAATTAACATGTATTCTGGACAATGCGTTGCATGAAGATGATTTTCAACTCCCAGTCGAGCATCAACTGGTATGAAAATGATCACCAGGTAGACAGACTATCCTATCAGTTAGCCCCGCCATCTTTGCACCTGGAGTCTAACTTTTATCTTTTTAGCCATTAATCAGTCAATGCCAGAGGAAAAATCCCCTCGCTTGACAGTTAGAAAGTGAGATTTTTGGCTAAAGCTAAAGTAGTATGAGTTCAGACTGTCATGGTTATTGCAAATAATATCACTATTTAAAGTAAAACATGCAGAATTTGTCATTTATTCTTAACATGTTAGAGTAATTTAAATAGAAACTAGAGTTGGGTGTCGCTACTGTGTAGCTGATATAATAGATACCTGAACCAGAGGTCGCATTAACAGAATATTTTCTGTCTTTGAACATTTCTTTAAAACAGTGATGGAAAAATCTAAAAGGAGTCATTTTAACAGACTGCAATTCACACCCCTGACCACTTGGAGCAGACGCGCAGACATTTTCAACTTTACACAGAGTTCAGGTAACTGAATAAATCAAAAACAAATTCCCATTAGAGCTTCTGAGCATCATCTCAGACCTAGACATCGTACTCAATCCATCTCGCTATCCGGGAGTTGAAAACATGTGGAGGCTTGGACCGCGTCTGTGACCAGACCGCTGCAGCTTAACCACAGAAGCAGAAGTAGCGCATGCTGGGGATTTCTACCCACTAAAGTGGAAAGCCCTCATTCAGAGAGGTTTGCCAACTTCGGATCAACACCATTCGAGAAAATTTCCCTAATTCAAAATGTTGGCGAAAGTGGCTTATTTAATTCCAGTCTGCAGCTTGGCACGCAATTGCGGATGTGCAATTCAGGTCCATGTGGACCAGGAGGAGGTTGTGAAAGTCTGCCTTCAGGCCACAGCAGGTTAAATGTCCTTATTTACCACATGTATTTATCAGCTTGATGTGTGATGGCATGATGTAGATTGTCTGTTTTGTTTGTTCATATTGAATATTAATAAAAAATTAATTAAAAAAAAACTGAATAAGTAATTATCATTTAAAAAAATGACAGGTAAAAGTAGATTATGACCAGATAAAAAAAATTTTTTTATAATGTCAGTCAAAACCATTGGCAACAAAAAACTCTACCGTGACCTCTGATCTGGACACATATCAAAATCTTATTTATGTAGCACTTTTCATATTTTTTCCTAAGTGTAATGGAAATCTGTACCCAATAAAAAATATGCATTGAGTGGAAAAAAGAAGAAGTTCAAAGATTGTTCTGACCTGCAGCTGGTGGGTTACAAACAGCACCGTCTTGCCTTTGGCCACCCCCCGAATGGCTCGGCTAAAGATGTGTGAACCCACACAGGCATCGACAGCACTGAGTGGGTCATCCAGGAGGAGTATGGGTCTCTCACTGTAGAGAGCACGTGCCAGGCTCACCCTCTGACGCTGCCCACCACTCAGGTTGGCGCCTCTCTCTCCAATCTACATGAGAGATATCAAACTGAGCGCTCCCTGATATTAGGGAATAAAATACTACCGTAGGTGTCTTGTAAGTGAGAAAATACTCAGACCTCAGTCATATCTCCATATGGAAGATCTGTGAGATCTGGGAGAAGACAGCATGCTTCCAGCACGGCACAGTATCTGAAATGAAAACAAATGCAAAAAAAACGTACTATGAATTTCATTTTAAGATGCGTTTCACTGTAACTCAAAATGTGATTTTACCTGTCTGAGTCAAACTCATTTCCAAACAAGATGTTCTCCTTCAGGGAGTCGTTGAGGATCCAAGCATGTTGGGAAACATAAGCGAAGCCACCAGATGCAGCGACTCTACCTTCTACCAGAGTCATCTGTAGTACAAAAAACAGGGAAAAGGAAGCAAAGAAAACACTAAATCAAACATTTTTAGCCTTTTCTGTGATATTTGTGCTCAAACAATGGAATGAAGGCAGCTGAATCCGACCTGTCCAAGTAAAGCAGACAGAAGTGAGCTCTTCCCACTTCCGACACTTCCACAGATTCCAACCAGGGATCCCTTCAATAAGAAAGCACATGATCCAGAATAGGATTTGTTGAGCTGTTTAGACAAGATTCACCTTTACCCTGCATGTTTTTGTGGTTACCCTTTTGATCTTTAGATTAATGCGATGCAGGGTCTTGTGCAGCGGCGGCCGTATGCTCTGGGTGGAGGAGATGGTGCTTTGAGGGCTCTCCTGCTCCATGTTTGTGAGGAGACTTTGCCCACTGGGGGCATCTTGACTTTCCTTGTTGTTGTCTGTGGAAATGTACAGGCTAAGCTTCTCCCTGCGCAGCACACTCTTTATCCCACTGTGCTTTTTGGGAGGTGGATTTGACTTTATAGCAGGGGTGCGGGCCTTCTCCCAGGCCAGAGTGGCATCCAGAAACTCTACTGCATGTCTGGGATCCTCCGTCTTGGCTAAAATCTTCTCTCTGTCGTCCATCATGAAGAGCCTCTGTGAGATTAAGCAGGATAGGTTTCTCTATACACCATCAGCTAAACATTGTAATGATGAAATAAAAAAAAATATTGTGCCTCAAAAACTACAATTTATTGCAGTTTCTCTTTTGTGGTTGACTAAAAGTTTTTCCACATGAGGTTTATCAGGATTTTGGTTACATAATGAGACACTTGCACCACACTGATGACAGCATAACAGAGCCTAATGCTTTTAAGTACAGTCTGGCCTTTCATTAAGCTCTTCAGCACTTTATAATTCATGCATCATAGTGAATTCAGAAAGGAGCTTGGGCCCTCTTATGCATCTTTGGCAGAAATGTCCGCTTACTTAATCTTAGCTGGATCGTAGAGACCTCTCCCACGAACATGTGACTTTCACCACATGTTGGGGAAACCCTATATCAAAGCATCAGCGTGTGGTGCAAGTGGAAAGGTCTTCAGGAACCAGATCACCTTTTCATTTGGTCTAGGTAGAGGCCTCTTGCCGATTCTCACACAATATCTACCTTTTAAGTTTATTTTAGATTTTCAACCGAAAAAAAAGGCTTTTACAACTTTCCTCAACTTTATATGCATTGCACTATATTAGAGTGCTTTGCAGAATGAGTCACATTCTTTAACATTTTTCCCATGTTCACCTTAAATTCGGTATCCTTTATAGGAATTTAATATGACACACCAACAAAGTAGAGGAAAACATTCTAGACATAAAAGGAAAGTGATAGATGGATTTCAGGCCAAAACTTTCATTTTTAACTAGAGCACTTTCTTCCAAATGTGTGCTGTGTCCCCATTCATAGTGTTGGGTCTAAATCTGATTTAGCAGGTTACCCATCACCTTTTATTGGAAATTGTTGAGGTTATGTCATTTTTCCATGTTAAAAACCTAAATGCATGTGTTTGCAGCCTAATGACCTCCTTTTCATGATGTGATCGACAAGTGTTCTCTATGCCTTGCAATCAACTGTCCGGTCCAGATGCAGAATGGCAAATCAGTCATCCTATTAATATTGCGCCCCTGATCTACCTTGGAAGCTGGGTGTCGTAGTGTGAGACAGTGATATGATACAAAACGAAGACATCTGCAGAAACAACAGGGGTCAGTAGTCTGAGAGCAGACACACCGCATCAATTTCTAGAGTCCATCCGAATAGAGAAAGTTTGTTCGGCAGAATCTGATGCAGATGAAAACATGTTGAAAAAGGCGCACAACCGTGCTTGTATTTAAAGCACTGAAAAGATTTGAAAGGCTCGCATAAAGGTCAAGACCCCTCAGGAAGTCCCCCAGCCTTCTTACAGCATTGCTTAAGTGAATGCTTCGGATAAAAAAAAATGGGCCAGGGATCTTGTTCAAATCATGTTTATGACTGAGCTAAGAAATCTTAGAGGGGCTATTATAGTTGTCAGATTAGATGGATATCTTGGTAGGTTTGCATTTTGGCCATATTCTTTCCATATTCGGATGATCGCTTAAACAGAGTTCTTTGAGATGTTCAAAGCTGGAATATTGTGCTAAAACCTTTATTTGGAATAAAGATGGGTGAACATAACTAGACACCGTTATGCAGTACTTTATGCAGTACTTTGTGTTGGTCTATCACAAAAATCCACATAAAAATGTATCCAAGCATTATATACATTCGGTAGATGTTTCTGTCTTTCTCACCTGAAATCTTTTGACTGCGACACCACCCTCCGACAGCGATCTCACAGCTAGAGGTGTGACTTTCAGGGCAAAAGTCATGGAGTTGAAAACAGCAACTACAGTGAAAGCCTTATGGATAATAGGAAAAAAAAGTTAATTGCAGCTTGTTTTTCTGGCTTCTAACTTTATAAGAATACAACAGACCAAGGGACTCGTTTATAAAGCTTGCTCACGCACAAAACGGGGTCTGAAAATTGCATTACTCACTTTCTACGCAAACATTTTAGCAGTTATATAAAAGAAAAAAAACGTGACGGAATAATGTGTGTAACTTTAAGCAAACTATGACCCTTGCTTACACACATCTTGTTGTCTTGTTACACATTTTCTTATTGCTAACTATATTTTAGTCTTTTACTGTGAAGCACTTTGGTTGTCTTTTGGCTGTGTAGAGCTCTATATTGATAAACATTGAAATAATAATTCATTGATTGACTGCAATAAAATGTTTTTCCCTTCACATCACCCACAAACATGTCGATTTGAGTCTCAGTGGAATTTTCCCAACTTCTCGGGTGCCATGGTTACCCATGAAAGGCCACAGATCAGACAAACATGCAGAATATTCACTAGGCATATTGTATTGACCGTTTATGGCAAAATGTTGGTGTAGCAGGCGAGATATAATCCAAAATCACCTGAGCACATTTCTAAGAAGGGTGTGATTTATAAATTGCGTGCAGCTGTGTGTACTCAGGGTTTTATGAATCAGAAAAGTTATTTGCGTAGTAAACTGATTTTGCTGAACTAAGGAACAGTTTTAGAATGGATTCTGTGGAAATTTGTATAAATGAGGCCCCTGTTGCTTAAAAACAGTTAAAAAACAATCCACATGCAAAGCTGACAATGTACAGTTATGTTTATGACTTAGTATGAATACCTCAGCTGCAGTGAGGTCATAGCCCAAGGCCATATGCAGGGTGAAAGTGCACACGCTTGCTATCACGACGACAATAGGGGCCACACCCACTGTGAGACTCTGGACGACCCCGGCTTTCTCCAGTATCCCCCTCTCTTCTGATCGCACTTCTGTGGAAAAGACATGAAAAAGAGAGATGACTAAGCAGACAGGAAAGAAAAAAAACCCTCCATAAAGTAAAGGTTGAGTGGCTCCCAAAGGTACCGCCAATGAACATTTAATCAACAGCAACCCTAGAGCGACAAACCAGCACAGCGTACATGGAAAAACAGATCCAAGAGGGAGGACAAGAGCCTCTCTCTTGCAGGAGCTTAATAACCTGCTGAGGTGTGATAACTCTCTGGGCCGAATGCCCAAAAACTGACCCTTTCCTCCATGTTTGTATCTTCTGAATTCATACGTTGGCTGCTTTGTTAACCCAGCACGCTGGGAGCCAAGGCAGGAATAAAAAGCCTGAGTATCTTATGTCCCAGCAGCACAGTGTGTGAAATAAAAGAATTCCCCTCCTCCAAGTCCTCCCGGTACATCTTATTCCCCATTTGGATTCCCTTTAGATACATTTCTGTGTGAGCTGCAGAGAATGAGTCATACATCCAGGTCAAACACCCTGATCATCCATGTAATGGTGATACTAATTGAAAGGAATGGCTCTGTAACCCATAAGGCTCATAGGTAATTAAAATGAATACCAATTATTTATCACTTTAATAGGTCATCATGGAACTGCAGTAAAACCGAGTCCCACTTGATTAATTTGGAGAATGATGAAAAAGGGGGAAAAAGATCCTTATCTGTAACCCCAGGCCCCACATAGAGATGGAAAACAGCTTTGATAGATACTGAGAAACACTTTGAGGAAAATGGATTTGGGGTGATGGAGTAATCTCACTCCTGTCATTCGCAGGTGACTGGTATTCAAATAAAGTGAACAGAAACCCACAGAAGAACAAGAAAACACTCTAGACGCATTAGAAAAGCACAGAAAACAGGAAACAGCCACTTGCATGTAATCGCTGAGTCATTTATGAACTCGACAGCCACTCACTGTGAACGTTTTGAGAGAACACGTCTTCCCAGCAGTACATCTTGATGAACTTTATGCAGCCCAGGATCTCGTTCATGAGCCTCACGCGGCAGTCAGTGACCGCCACGCACTTCCTGCGGAAATACGCCGTCAGCCTCGATGCGAGCATCTGTCCAGACGGGAACAGGGTGGAAAACGATGACAGGATAAGTGGCAGGAGAGGAAATGAAAGCAGACGGACTTGTATTAGCTGAGCTATAGAGGCCTCTCCGGGAGACTGGAGTGATAAACGCCCTTCACGTGAACACCAGAGGCTGTGCCTGAGGTATAATTGGTGTAATCTGACGGTAAGAGCTAAAAGGGTGTCGGAAATTTATGCTCTTATAGTTATGATGCTATTAAAAGTGCTGGTGGGGTTCTTTAAAAGCCTGAAGGAACTTTTGCTAAAAAGATTTAGTAAACAGCAGAGTTTGTTGTTTTCCTGCTTCAGTCTTTTGAAAATACAGTTCCTTGCATAACTTTTTATTCCCCTTGACCTATTTAATAATTTCAAGGGTATTTTATCTGACAGACCAACACAAAGTAGCCCATAATTTTGTAATGGAAGCAAAGTGATACATGGCTTTTTCTTTGGGACTTTGGGACTGTGTTTTGTTTTATTGTGGCATTTATATTCTGCTCTTTTTTTTCCTGTATGTTCCATCAACCATTTCCCCAGTTCAACCTGGTCTCTAATCAACCACCTGCTTCTTCCTCAGTATAAACTCTCCAGCCTAAATATCTCTCAGTTGGTCAGATCATCCTGGTGTTCCCACCAGCTTGCTTCCCTGTGTTGCTCTTGTTGTTTTCCATTTTGGATTCCCCCAAACTTTAGTTATTGTATTTTCTCTAAGTAAAACAGCTTACGGTCACCCGTCTGTATCCTCCCTGCATTTGGGTCCAGCTCTACACCACCAAATTACCGTTTTCCAACTATTTTACAAATAAAAAGTCTAAAATATTCGCATGCATCTGTTTTTCAGCATCCTTTACTCCATAACACCTAAAGAAGAATCTGTGCAACCAAGGCTTTCAGAAGTCAGCTAATAGTTAAATAAGCCTACTCCTTTGTAATTCTCAGTATAAATACACCTGCGATGGCAGCATTATGCCATGTGGTTGCTTTTATTTTGCAGGAACAGGGAAGCTTGTTAGTGAGAAGAAGGATAGAGCTAAATTAAGGTAATCATGGAAGAAAACCTGCAAAAAACTAAAGATCAAGGTGCAGAAATGCTAATACACCCAACCTTTTTCCATCTCCACTGCCTATTGCTATCACCATGTTTGATTTAGTTGCACTGACTTGAAAAGTGAATTTTGGAGGGGCTGAATACAAACGCACAACACAATTTTCAGTTTTTTGTTTCATAAAAGTTTTTGAAAACCAAATAATTTCCTTTCCATTTCACAACTATCCACTAGTGTCTGTTAGCCTACCACATACAGTCCAATTATATTGCAGAAAGTTTGTAGTTTCAAATTTCAAGGAGTGTTTTGTAAGCCACACTGATGGACACAGTAATTGACACACATAGCAGCACATTCTTCACTGCCTAACAAGAAATCGTACCATAACTGGGTAGAAGAAGACGAAAATGGCTGATCCCACCAGAGCTGTGGGGCCCAGGAAGTACGCAGTGTAAGAAAGACCGAGTATCCCCACCAAGGGCCCTCCTGCCAGCAGGCAGCCCACTGACACCGCTTCATACAGCCGCTGGCCATCACTGGAGCAGATGTTGATCAGCTGGGTAGGGAGAGATTACATTCTTTCAAATAAGACAATAAAAACCAAATTAGCTGAAAGACAATTCCTTGTATTTCTACATTTAGGCTGTGTGACAAATTTTAGCCAACCTCTCCCTCAAAATGTGAGATCTGGATCTGTTATTCAGAAAACTGAGGCCATCTCAAACATCAGCACACGACACCAAGCGGCAAACAATGAATTTCATTCATATGGAATCACATTCCCTCTCAATTGATGTCTCCTACCTCGCCTGGGGTGATGTCTTTGGTGTTGCGCAGGCGGAGGATCTTCTGGAAGGCAAAGGTGAGTGCTGCCCCTCGCAGGCGTGCAGCGGTGCGGTAGTTTACGGCCCACATGAGCGCTAGAGACCAGGAGCGCATCAGTTCCATAAGGAAGATCCCGGCAACCAGAGACAGGCCGTACTGCACAGAAGTCTGTGAGCTCTGGGAATACTCCAGGAGAGCTCGAACCAGCAGCGCCTAAGTGTGGAGAGAAATGAGAAGGGGAAATTTAGCAGCTAAAAGAACAAAGAGGTGAAAAATAAACTACATAATTTAGAAAATTTTCATGTTGATGTGACCTAATGTTTTGGATCACCATCCTGTTAAAAGAGCTACTGACGACCATTTTCAGCTTACTCTCCATTAGATTTTTAGCTTAAAACATAAATGGTGCCATGACACACGATACCAAGTTTCCCAAGGGTTTCGAAAGTAAAACGGGCGCACAGCATCACAAATCCTGCACAATACCTAACAGTGGGTATAGGGTGTGTTTTTATTTAACGCCTGATGCACCTGAAGTGTTTGTTGCTAAACAGTTCAACCCTGGGGCCCTATGTGGGTAGAACAAGCACCCCAGGCTAACAGTTCTCAACACAGCAGTCTTGGGTTTTTATCCAGGCTCGCTCTCGGGGCCCCTAGACTTTCTAGGGACAGCCAAGGTGTTGAGAGGATCCATTTTGGTGACCTCAGGATCTGGCTTTTTGCAGATGATGTGGCTCTGTTGTCTTCATCAGACAGTGATCTCCTGCTTTCACTGGAGCTGTTGGCAACCGAGTGTGAAGCGGCCGGGATGGAAATCAGCACCGCCAAATCCGAGACCTTGGTCTTGAGCCGAAAAAGGGTGGAGGCCCTCCTGCTTCGGGTTCGGGGACAAGGTTCTGTCTCAAGAGGGGGAGTTCAGGTATCTTGGGGTCTTCATCACGAATGAGGAAAAAACGGAGCGGGAGATCCAAAGGCGGATTGGTGCAGTGTTTGCAATGATGCGAGGGCTGTAGTGGTGAAAAGATCTACCGGTCAATCTACGATCCTACCATCACTTATGGTCACGAGCTTTGGGTAGTGACTGAAAGAACAAGATCGCGGACAAAAGCGGCCGAACTGGGTTTCCTCCGCAGGGTATTGGGGTCCTTCCTTAGGGTGAAAAGCTCAGCAATCATTGAGGCGTTGCTCAGAGTAGAGCTGTCTCCATGTCGAGAGGAGCTAGCTGAGGTGGCTCGAGAATTTGGTTAGGATGCCTCCCGGTGAGGTGTTTCGGGTACATCCTGCCGGGAAGAGACTCAGAGGAAAACCCAGGACACGCTGGAGAGACTGTTTCTCAGCTGGCATGAGAACGCCATGATATCTCCCCCCCCAAGTCGCTGGGGAGAAAGAAATCTGTATCTCTCTGCTTAGGCTGCTGCCCGCTGCGACCCAACCCCGAATTAAGCAGAGGATAATTGATGGGATGGATCCCAGACCTCATGCCATCTTCTAAACCGTCAAATAAAGGCAACCAGAGCACAAAAGCAGGGATGGACTTTTAAATGCCTTTAATACACACACAAGATGCATCACTGTAGTGACTGAGATGCTTGAGCTCACCAAGATTGGTGGGGACCTCGTATAATAGTAAAAGGAGAAAAGTGTCAGTAAAATGTGGGTTAATCAGTATCATTAACATAATTTTAATGTTCTGAAATAGTATCCTAATTAAAATATTTTTCAGATATTGTGCAGCCCAATTTTTTAAGCTGTTTGCACACCTTTTTAAGGAGGTGCAAATAAATGTAGCCAACGCTGCATATGAAGTTCAAGGCTGCTTAGTCGCATGTTAATCTGCAGGAAAAACTCCACACAATGCCGTTTTGTGCTCATGTGCAGCAAACAGTTCAGACGGAAATGTCAAAAACTAAATTAAAAAACTAAATCCAGTTAATGCTATTAGACGTTGGTGATGAAAAAAGGCGAATATACCACAGCATCAAAAATAAACTCCGCTTGGAGTAAAAAGAAACAAACCAAGCAACAATTTAGATAAGCAATAAAGTAGACTAAACACTATTGTGAAGCTATTTCTAATATCTGATATGGAAGGCTAAGAAATATGTATCCTTTGAAAAGACAAAAAAAAACAAAAACTGCACATTTTTGAGCACAAATGTGACATTCTGAGGGAGAATATAACTGGGCTAAACTTTTCCTTCCATTTGTGCTAACAGATTTAAGATTTTTTCACAAACCGCCTGCAGGCAGTCAAGATGGGTCAGCGCTACTCATCCGCTTTGACACTCGTGCTGAGTCCCCTCCTTTACACCCTCTTCGGACTGTACTCCCATCCACCCCTCTAACTCTATCATCAAATTCGCCGACAATACCACGCTGGTGGATTTCACTGTGGGGGGAGATGAGTCAGCATACATGGGTTGTTGGAGTGGTGTAGCTTCAACAATCAGGCTCTAAACACCACGAAGACCTAAGAACTTATCATTGATTTCAGGAAGGGAATGAAGTCTTATGCTGTCTGTCATAGGGGGGGATGTGTGGAGCAAGTGGCCTCAATTAAGTTTCTGGGGACACAGCTACAAGCCAACCTTAAGTGGCAGGCAGACTGTCCAAAAAGGCCTGGCAGAAAATGTGTTTTCTGCGAGTGCTGCAGAGGGCACAACCTTCAGGAGAGGCTGTTGGTGTCTTTTTACAGGGCCACAATTGAGCCGGTGCTGGTGTACTCCATCACAGTGTGGTTTGCTGCCTGCCCGGTTGCAGACAGGAGGGTACTGCATGGGGTAATCGGGTCTGCAGAGAAGATCATTGGATGCCCTCTGCCCTCCTTTGAGACCATTGCCAGCTCCCGCTGCCTAGGTAGAGGACAGCGGATCACAGCTGACACATCCCATCCTGGTCATTCGCTTTTGAAACTGTTGGCATCAGGGAGACATTTCAGGTCTATGAGAAGCAGCACAAATAGACTGAAGAACTGTTTCTATCCATGGGCTGTTAGAACCCCAAACCTCTCTTTGAAACCCTTTGAAAAACTGGAAATGTATGCATAATATTGTGTAATTTATTATTTATATTTCTTAAATCTATTATTTATACTTCTTACATTTTTGATCTGTTTTTATGGATTGACTGACTGTTTTATGGTGCACCGTATCAGTGGCAGCTGCAGAAATTTCTTCATGCAGCTGTATGACATTGACATTAATATGAGTTTCTCTATCACTATCAAAGGCTTTGTTTTGCTTTAAAATATCAAGTGTTGCATGAAAGTGAAGTACAAGCAAGAACCCTTTCAGGTGAGAGGCTGTTCTCAAAGGACTATTAGCTGAGCCAATAAAACAGAAAGAGGAGAAGGTGTACTTTGGACGGTACTCACAGGTCCAACAAAGCCTGCCACCATTGTGAGGAGGAGAGAGAAGACGGCCACCAGCATCCGGGTTCGGCAGAACCTCCAGAAGACTCTCGTCAGGGACGCCCCTTCTCGTCCGCGCATTTTCAGCTCGCTGTGCCACAAAGATTCAAGTCTGAAACCAATAAAAAAAATGAGGAGAGAAAATTAGGAATTTAAAAATACAAGTTCACTGCTATTCCGAGATTACAGCACGTAAAATTGATTTATACAGAGATCGAGATAAGTAAAAAGGACATTCTATGTAGTCCCCGTTTCTTAAATTACACTGGGCCACAAAAGTATTTGGCAGCCACCGATTGTGCAAGTTTTCCAACTTAAAAAGATGAGAGAGGTCTGTAATTTTCATCATAGGTACAATTCAACTGTGAGAGACAGAATGTAAAAGAAAAATCCAGGAAATCACATTGTATGATTTCTAAAGAATTTATTTGTATAATGGTGCAGAAAATAAGACTTTGGGCAATTACAAAAATTCACTTCAAACCTTTGTAATGTAACCTTGGTTGGCAATGACAGAGATCAAACGTTTTCTTTAAGTCTTCAGCCACTCCTTCATTGCCTGGGCAATGTGTTTTGGATCATTGTCAAGCTGTAAGATCCAGACAGATTTTATCTTCAATGCTCTCACAGATTGGAAGAAGATTTTGCCCCAAATCTCACAATGCATGACCCCATTCATCCTTTCCTTATTACGGATCAATCGTCCGGTCCCCTTTGCAGAAAAGCAGCCCCAAAGCATAATGTTTTCACCCCCGTGCTTCACAGTGGCTACGGTGTTCTTGGGATGTAACTCAGCATTCTCCCCCCTTCAAACACGGTGAGTGGCATTTATACCAAAGAGTTTTATTTTGGTCTCATCTGGCCACATGACATTCTACCAATCCTCTTTTGGATCATCTAGATGGTTTCTAGCTAACTTTAGACGGACCTGGACATGTGCTGGCTTAAGCAGGGGGACTGCAGGATTTTATTCCATGACGACGTAGTGTGTTACTAATAATACCCTCTGTTACTATGGTCCCAGCTCTCTTCAGATCTTTGACCAGTTGCTCCAACAGTTGATATCTTCTCACCAAGCCGCGTGGTTATTGTAGATTGGCTCATCCCAGTGTGGTGCAGGTGTACAATCTTGTCCCTGCTGTCCTTAGACAGCTCTCTGGTCTTGGTGGAGGTTGGAGTCTGACTGTTTGGAGGTGTGGACAGGTGTCTTTTATACAGATAACGAGTTTAAACAGGTGCCATTAATAACTAGTGGAGGATAGAAGAGCTTCTTAAAGAAGAAGTAACAGGTCTGTGAGGGTCAGAATTCTTGGTTGTAGGTGCTAAATACTTATTTTCTGCACCATTATACAAATAAATTCTTTAGAAATCATACAATGTGATTTTCAGGATTTTCCTTTTACATTCTATCTCTCACAGTTGAAGTGTACTTATGATGAAAATTACAGATCTCTCTCATCTTTTAAGTGGGGGAACTTACACAAATCGGTGGCTGCCAAATACTTTTTTGCCCTACTGTATGTACAGGCTGTGTATCAGGATGCCAAGAAACCCCCTGGGGGTATATACAGCCTGGCAGGCAATCATTCTTTTTAAAAACCACAAGAGAGAAATTAGCATCTAGTGGTGATAATAGTGTAAAGGTGACCTCCAATATAGAATCATGAATGATGCGTCACATAATTAGCCTAAGAAAGGTACCAAACATGTTAAAGATGCTCTAATGTACCTCTATGGCTGCAGAACGTGACTTGAAGTGGATAAATATCTTGTTGGCCAAATGCTTCACGGCTAATGAGTCCATAAAGCAGCAGCGGAGCAGCTGCAGAAAGTAATTTACACCCCAAACGACTTTATTAAAAAAGTATCAGAGATAGACGGAACATTAAGCCAACTACACGTTCGCAACGCCTGATAATTACTATTCCAAGTCAAATGGTGCTGAATGGAGGAAATTACAATTAAACAGCAGCTGAAAGCTGCGCGCGCACGTGTGTTTGTGTGTGCGCGCGCAGCTTTCAGCTACCAACACACACACACACACACACACACACGTCTTGCTATACTTGTGTTGACATTGTATTGACTTCCATTGATTTTACTCTGCCTAACCCAGACACTTTCCCTAAACCTAACCATTACTGATACGTGCCTAACCCTAACCTTAACCTAAACCTAATTCACATCATACCTCTAAACCTAACTAGTAAAGTTTAATAGCTCTTTAAACATTGTGGGGACCAGGCAAAATGTCCTCACAACTACAAATGTCCACACAATGCTGGTGGCCTGTCAAAGGTTGGTCCACACAAGTATAGCTATACATGTACACACGCACACACACCCACACACACACACACAGCTTTAATTAGCTGAAATGTGTGTTTAAGAGAGAAATGGAGATGCAATGCTTGATTTTCTATTAAAATTAGGCAGAATGTCATCAGTAGGAGGAATCTAGTTGAGCTCCATCATATCAAATAAGAGAGACTAAAAAGTTTCTGAGAAAAATTTTCACTTCAAAGTCAAAACCTAAAGCGTATACTGTAACTTCTAAAACACATTTTCAACCCTTTAATGGTACAGTAACAAAATTTCTGCTTAATAATATAGCCTCTATTTGACCTTTGCTCTACGGTGCAATACTTCTTAAACGTTTTCAATAAAAAGTATACAACCTCTTGTGGCACACAAAGATATTCAGTTCTTTATCTTAAATACAGCTGCAGGTCTTTTAGGGTATGTTTATGCCAACTTTGCACATCTAGAGTAGAAATCGACCATATATGCGTTTTTTGTTATTGCCGATATGTAGAGGTCATGGTCAGCCGATGACCGATTTGTGCTTCCGATTATTTGGCCTGATTTTCAAGGCCGATAACTTGCCGTTTTCCACCTTATTTTAAAGCTAAAATGTCACACTAATAATTACAGTGGATGCACAACATTTTTAAACCTAATTGTTTTTTTAAAACTGAATTTAACAAATGCACTGCTTCGTAAATAAAATACATTTAACCAAAGTTAATCAAACAAATCAATAAAGTATTAAATATTCAAAACAGGTAAATAAAAAGATATGCTGGATTTGACTTCAGCTGAGCCATCAGACAGCAATTACTAAACAGTTGGTTAGTAGTTTTTTGTGCATCCATCATTAATTCAGTCTATAATAAATATAATACATATTTTAGAAACAACTTGAACAATTGCACTGATGCATTTGAATAAAAGTGTACCAAAACTATTCACTAGTGTGTTTTAAGTTTTTTTTTTAACACATAATTTGCTTAGAAATTACAAACAAAATTAGCATAATCAGATCACAAAAACTAAATAAATTATTCTTTAATGTTGCACAGGCAACGACAGTTGTATTTCCTCAGTGATTTCTTTTTTTTCTTCCTTTACACATGTCCTGTATGGCAGTGTAGAGCTCAGAATTGGTGTCTGAGTACCAAGTACTCAGTGATTTCTGATATTCTGAGTGTTACCATTAGACAGATTTAATGTAGAAAATAACTAAAGGAGTAAATTACAGCCTTTTGTCGGAACAAGTTATTTATTTTGGCTATTTTTATTCACATTACGCAGTGAACAGAACCATTTGTGCCTGACTTTAAAGCAGCTCTAAAAAAAGATGCGCAAAACTCCATCCATCCGTCCATTATCTGTACCCAGCCATTCTATGCAGGGGGGGGGGGGGCGCTATATTTTTATATATATATATATATATATATATATATAATAGTTTTTTTCAAAAAGGTGAGGTAAATAGCCGACATATCGGTCTATTCCTAATCTGGAGACTTAGGTTGTTCCACATTCTTCTTTGCAAAATATCTCAAGTTCAGTCAAAATGGATGTTTAGTCCTTGTGAACGTCAACTTTCAGGGCTTTCCACAGATTCTCAATTGGAATTAATTCTGGACTTTGGATCATCTTAACACATGATGAATAGGTTGCATTTTAGCTTTCGCTGTATGTTTGGGGTGATTGCGACACCCGAATCTAGCGTTATGCAGCTTCTAACAGGCTGTCTTCCAGCATCATCCCATGTTAATATACATCTATCTTCCCGATATCTTTGACCAGCTGAAGAAAAGCTTCCCACAGTATGATGAACTGCTATATTTCTAGCGAGGATGGACAGTTCAGGGTGATGTACCATAATAGTTTTCAGCCACATATTGTGCTTTTCATGTAGGCCAGAATGTTCAAATCTCTCTGCAGCTCCTCTAGAGTTACATGGGAGTCTTGGCTGCTTCTCTGCTCAACGCTCCGTTTGCCCAGCCTGTCAAATTACGGGTGACGGCCACGTTTTGGTAGGTCTGCTGTCGGGCCAGACTCTTCCCATTTTTTGGATGATGGATTGAACAGTCTTCTAGGAAGATGTTCAAAGCTTGGGATCATATTTTCAGCCCCAAGCATGATTTAATTTGATCCCTGACCCGTCTGGTGTCTTCCTTGGTGTTCATGATCCCGTTTGTAAGAGAAACATTTGAGGCCTTCACAAGCGTCATCTATATGCTTTAGACACTTACTGAAAATTCAGCTATTCCATTGAAATGCTCAAGTATCTTCCTTTGCCATGTTCAACCTGATGACAGTTTGACAGAAGAAACACTCTGACATGAAAGCAGCACATTCGCCGTTCTAAAATTCAATCAACAAAGCATACAGTTATCTCTGGACACAAATCAACAGCCGCTTTATGAATGTATCTTGTAAAAATCTGACAAGCCGAACATGAATGTAACACCTCGAAGAAGTCCGGAATGCAACAGCACATCCCAAGCATCCGCAGACACTTATACTGAAATATAAACGAGAACGCAGGAGCAACAATGTTCGCCCCGCAAGCGGGACCATTTGCTTTTTAAGCAGGAATGAAATGTTCCCAACAGACACCAGCCAGATGGCAAGCGAAGCTCATGTTTCAAGGAAGTGTTGGCCAGGACACCGCGCTAAAGGTTTGCACCTCACCGAGCACCAGCAAGTGTCAACTCTCCCAGGGTTTCTTTATTTTCCCTCTAAATTCTCCCTCGCACCATCATATCTGCAACGCATTGGGGGTTGCGTAACTACTCCTGCTACGTATGACATAACTTAAAGCATCGCCGTCTCCTGCTTCCAAATTTGATGCACACAAAAGGGGAAGAAGCAATGCATCGCCGCAGCTTGGACCACAATCTTTCAAAGCGGCAAGTGATACAGTAGTCACCAGATTCAGAAAAAACTTCCTTTAAAAGTCACTCCCCCTCCCTTCTTTATTGCCGAGTCATGCCATGAGTAACGTTGAAAAAGCGTTTCTTTTCAGCGAGCGTCTAAATGCCCTCTAATGCGCTTATTTTGACTCTTGATATTTCAATTCAGTGAAATTGAGCGTCGCGATTTCTTAAGCACTTTGGCAGCAAAACAGAGACAGTCTGTGACAGCTAATTATAATGACAGGGAGACACTGTGAGACTCAGGTGGAGGAGTGACACAAGCACACGAGTCAGGCAACAACTCTCACTGTAATCTCTAATCCCTGCTATACTTAGATGCCCCCTCCTGAACCCAAACACACTGTTCCCGCATTAGTGTAAAGGAAAGACAGGCTGCTCATCAATTAGGTGGAGCAGACGGAGCACATTTCACAAACAACAACAAAGCAACAAAAAACTAAAAAAAAAGTAAAGCACCTAAAGTTGCTGTTACTGTAAGCAGGGTGAAGGTGGCTTTCTTTCCCAGAAGGATAATGCATGAATAATTAAAGAGGGTTCCCTTCATACTTTATTTTCACAATTTATGGTTTCAAAGCAACCTATCAGATAATCTTTTTGAACTGTGGGAGGAAGCTGGAGTATGTGGAGAGAACCCAAGCATGCATAGGGAGAACTTCAAACCCAGGACCAAGGCAGCAGCGCTACCAACCACCCCACCGTGCAGCCCACAGTTTAAAAAAATCTTTCACTAACAGAAGTGCAAAAAGGGTGGCATGGTATCAAGTAGGTATGAGTCAATACTTTGTAGAACAGGTCCACAATGTAGGGCACAGGAGTCAAACTCCAGTCCTCAAGGGCCGATGCCCTGCAACTTTTAGACGTGCCTCTATTTCAACATACCTGAATCAAAAAATTAGGATTATGCCCAGAGAAATAATGTACCTCCATAGTACAATGCTGCCACCACCATGTTTTACTGTGGAGTGTGTTCAAGGTAAAGTGCAGCTTAGTTTTCCTCCACCCACAGTAATTTGCATGTAGCCCAAACTGTTGAATGTTCATCTGACAATAGCACCTCATTCCACATGTTTGCTGCTGTTTCAGGAATATGTATACTTTTTTTTTTTTAAGATGACTGGTTTGTGTGACTATGAAGGTCATGTCCAAACCTTCAGCTTGAGCCAACCCTTTGAGGTTTTAAATGCATCATAATCAAACTAATTAGCCTGCTGTGCATGAAGCCTCTTTTCACTCAAAGCTTCCGTTCTCTGCTGCAGACAAGTTGATGTTTTTACTCTCAGTATAAATTTGAGTCAATTCTTTAATCGAAAAGTGAAATGGTACACCGGCTGCACCGTCAGCTCAAAACATGATCGATCGACCATTTCACCTGACAGTTCTAGAGAGGCGTTTGCTTTTTTTTGTCTTTTTTATCTTTTGCTCAAAGCATATCTTTGCATATCCCCTTGGGGGGGAAATAGATTTTAACAGCATTAATCCACAGGAACTGATTTCAAAATTAATCAAGCCTTTTGCAACGATCTTCTCCAGTCGAGGGATCCTTTAAATTTCTTGCAACCTAGTGAGCAGTTATCCTCGTCTGAGAAAAAACTCCTTGGTTGTGTGAAAATCCAAACTCCTCTAAACACTGTTTGGCCAAGTTTAGAGAAATAAGTGTATACCGCTTTAACTAAACCAACTTTACAGATTTATATAAAATAAGCTACACTAAGACAGTAGTGTGCTGATCTTCTTAAACCGGAAGAAAATAATTAAATGGTTTTGCTTTGAAGTAATAAAAAAAACCAAAAGTATCCACTAACTACTGATTAAATAGCATAATTTTTTTTCATGCAATTAAAAATCTGCCATCTTTCATTTGTGGAGCTATTAACAGGAGTGCTTGTAACTATTCTAGAAAAACTCCATAAAAACGGGGAGCAATTTTGAAATCCAAGCATTTCCAGACTCAGACTTGTAGCTATTTCCAGCTGTTTTTATAAATGTATAACATCAAACACTAGCTTTATTGTAGCTTATGATTTGACATTGCAGTAAAGGGTTGTTTAACAGCTTTGTTGGCATTAGACTAACTTAGATCGGCTTTACTCCAAAATCTATTGCACTTAAATTCTGTAAATCTGGGCGGGATGATGACGCGCTCATGATCCTCTGATCCCGAACAAACTTCCAGAAAACTGCAAAACTGCTGAAACACTGAGTGCCTTTAAAAACCCATCTGTTTAGAGCTACCTTTGATTAATAATGACTAGAACATCATTAATCTTAGTCTAGATTGCAGCTTTTTAATTACTTCTCGTCATTTTGTTATTTCCTTTTTGTTTGCTTATTACGTTGTATTATGTTTTTATCATGTAAAGTGCTTTGAACTGCCTTGTTGCTGAAATGTGCTATACAAAAACAAAAAAACATGACTTGACTTTTTGATCTATGACAATTTCATGTTATTTGGTCAAATTAAAAAGGCCCAGAAATGCCAGTGCCTTTATCGGCATCTAAACCGGACCTAGTTTCAAAAAACAAAAGGACCAATCAAGCAATAGGAGGCTCTAAAAGGAAAGAAATTACTATTTTTATGTCTTTGATTTACTCTTTTTTTGTTTTCTGCCAATAACTGAAAAATCAAGATGATTATTGAGTTGGACAACCATTAAGCTGTGAAGTGGCAAATAAAAAAAAAAGGATGTCATTAAGATATAAACTTGTGAAAAATCATTTTCATCATAGAACTTATTCAAAGTCTCCGATATTTCAGGACTAACCTATCTTTTTAAACCCATGGTCACCTTCAAGAGCACAATCTCACCTTTGACAGTTGACTGATGATGCTTCATGGCAAGACAGTCCCCACACATCATCTAAAGACAAGCTGGACTGCTTGTAGGCCTTCAGCGCCAGCGGGGAGAGCCAGTGCAGAGTCATAAAAGAGAAGAGGCCGGCGTTATCAACTGGGTGCTGATGCCTGGAATAGAGCACAAGACGTGGAAACTGGTGAGACTCCTAAAAGTGCAGCGCCAACACGGAGATGCTATGTTATTTCTCATCGCAGCGATGACCTTAATGGCCAGATTCAGCAACAGGAGAACCCTGCATGCAGTGTTTGGACAGTAATTTGCACGTTCTTCACAGAAATCTGAGAGAGCAGTGAAAAACAGCGGGGCAGGAGCGGTTTATCAGGTGAGACATGCTCAAACATGGTGCTGTGTGTCACTGAGGGATAAGTTCCCATGCCTTATCAGGGTTTCCTGCTACGCCCCAACACTCAGCAGATTAAACGGGCGGAAAACTACTGAGTGCACACACACACAAGCCCTTAATGGCCAAGCATGTCAAATTCATTTAAAGCCTTTAATCATACATATGAGCTGTCCTTTATTCAGACTTTGCTTCCGTTTGAAAAAAACAAGAACTAATGTTACATGTTTGAATTTATTGTAGTTTTTCTCAAATCCACAGGGTCAAGAGTATACACATACACTCAAATAAATAAAAGTGTATCCATCAATATTTGGTTTAATTGCCTGAGCAAGTTACACTTCTTTATAAGCATTGTTCCAGCAATCAGCAGTATAATTGAGGATGAGGGTTTAAAAGCTTAATTTTAGTCTGACGATGTGTGTTTGGGATCATTGTCCCGTTGGAACACAGTTGTGTCCAATTTTCAACCACAAAGCTGCGGATTTAAAACGTGAAGCTGATGAATTTGGAGATCGTCTTCCATTTTCATAGTTTCATAACACATCACGACCTAAGACCCATAGCATGATGCTGCCGCCAGCATAGCTGGCATTTAGTGTACTGTTCTAGGGTTTGAAAGCCTTCCTTTGACTTCACTCTGTTATTGAGGCCAAATTAAATCGTTTTTAGCCCGTCTAGAAGGTCAATATGGGCAGCTTTTGAAAATCAGTGGAAACTGAAGCAGTTTTAAAGGGGAACTTCTTAATTTGTCTGTATTCTTTCAGTTCCTCTTGATGCTAAACTTGTTTCAGTGGAAACTGTGCCACTGGCGTTCCAGCATCTTCCAGTTCAGGATTGACTTGAACCTTGTTGGTTCTTGGGTTGTTTCTGGACATTATAACCAATTTCCTTCCATCTGAGGGCGACAGTTTGGGTGAGACGGTGGAAACTCAAGCAGTATTTGGTGTTCCCACAAGACAATGATCCCAAAAATACCCCCACTAAAACTGGTGTTATGATAGATAAAGCAGGATAACAAGTAGCTTTTGCAAAGCCCTGAATTCAAATATTCAGAAAATGTGTGGACCATGCTTCAAAGCTGGGTCATTTCAAGGTCACCAACTATAGGATCAGAACAGTATCACCTTGAAATGAAAC
This sequence comes from Valencia hispanica, assembly GCA_963556495.2. Classification (NCBI taxonomy): domain Eukaryota; kingdom Metazoa; phylum Chordata; class Actinopteri; order Cyprinodontiformes; family Valenciidae; genus Valencia; species Valencia hispanica. Next base: position 43,462,560 of record OY747702.1, on the reverse strand, counting down.
TGAAAATAAATATTGGCATTGAAAAATATTATTGTAACTGAAAATATTAATTTTGAATCTGAAATAAATCTAGTGAAAATTTTTTGTATTGAAAGTGATTTTTTTTCTATGAAATTCATGTATATGCATTGAAAGAAATAACTCAAGTTTTCAAACTTTCATTTTTTTACAATGGCAATCTTTTTTTACAATGCCAATCTTTTTTTCAATACCATAATTTTTTTCAGCTTCATTCAGGTGATACTGTTTAGACGCTTGTGTGTGCACGCGCATGAGAGGCGGGGCTTCAGCCCCCCATATGTTTGCATGAACGAGGCAGGAGGGAAACTCTGACTGTCCGAGGCGAGACGCGAGAAACGGGACATTTACATTGCTAATAATGTTTGTGGAAGAAAAAAGACATAAACGGTTTCTTCTCAGTTTCTTCTACTGACCAGTAGACTAGAAGTCTTGTGATAAATTTTATGCTTGTGTAGCCTGTCTTTGTTGGAGGCTCTCCTCATTACAGACAGTGTAGTATGAAGGGATGTAAATACACACTATATAGGCTATACCATCTTAAATAACTGTATTTATTTCAGATCCACAATACATATTTACAATACATGTCAATAACGTTAACAAATCAATTAAGACTGGTGTAAGCAAAGCTAACAACACTGACAACTCGATTTTTTTTATTAGATTGCAAAACGTAATTGTGACACACACTAAACCAGAAGGTGGCGGTAATGCACGCCAACTACCATGGCAAACTGAGAAGAAACCGTTTATATCTTATTTTTTAATTATTATTATTCCACAAACCATATTATGCTTTCTGTAAACCTAGAGACTTTGAAACGATTTAAAAAAGATTCTTAAAGATTATCAGCTCACATCTAAAGACTGGGTTAACAGTTTTTTAGTCTCAGACTAAAGATTTTATAAACACTGAATCTGGTTGGGACACTATTTAAGACTACACCTAGGCTTTTTTAGCTTCCCGCAAAATTCCTCCCATTATGCTCAGCATTATACAGTTTCTTTATGAGCGAATGTTGTAGCATTCTTTGCCAAAATTTATGTTATGTAAAATAAAGACTTGCATTCGAAGTGGGTACTGTATCATCAAGTAACTGGTTAACTCATCTTTTTATTGCAAGGTGTTTATGCTGTACCACTTGCTCCATGCAGATGCACAGATAGCGCTGGTTTGTGCCTGTATTCCAGGGGGCAAGGTTGGCATACACTTTCTAATTTATGGTCCATTACTCAGCCATGGAACACAAATATTGTATTTGTTGTGTATAGACCCTGTCAGGCTCCATAGGTGGCTACAAAACTGTTATTTATAAATATGACACCTATGTTTATAGCCTACTTTCCCGCAGGAACAAAAAAAAATTTGATATGTGGCAAGGTGTAAGAGAATATAATAAACGGGACTCTAACCCATCATAATCTGAGAAGTAATCCTGCTTATTAACCATTGTGCCATAGCAGTAAAGTACAACCTCAAACAGCCACGATAGACTGTAAGCGGACAGGACCCCCACACGGTCACATAGTTGAATAAACGGAGGGAACAGATTACGACTCCATGCGGATAGTTTAATAAACCGAGGGTACAGATTCTTACCCCTCAAAAATTATTTCTGCACCTGACCCTGCCGTGATCTGTAGCTTTGTGCTTCCGCTTGTGTGAGAACAGCTTTATTGGTTGTTGATTGATTTACGTCACAACGAATACATAGGACTTGCGATAATATCAAACATGTTTGATTCGAAAGACTACAGAAAGACTGTCATAAATCAGGTCCCCAACTGCAGATTATCACCTTCCACAAAGAAAATGTTGATCCCACTCGGACAATCGGAGTTTCCCTCCTGCCTCGTTTCATGCAAACATATGGGGGACTGAAGCCCCGCCCCTCATGCGCATGCACACACAAGCGTCAAAACAGTATCACCTGAATGAAGCTGAAAAAAATTATGGCATTGAAAAAACGATTGTCATTGTAAAAAAAGATTGCACTTTCAATACAAACATTTTCACTAGATTTATTTCCGATTCAAAATAAATATTTTCAGTTACAATAATATTTTTCAATGCCAATTTTTATTTTCAGTTTCATTTCAAGGTGATACTGTTCTGATCCCATAACCAACCAATTTAAATAAACTGTGGTTATTCCACCAAGAACAGTGTTTAAACTTGTAGCCAGAATTATGCCAGAAGCTTGACAGCTAGGCCTGTGCAATGCATCGAATATATTGTTTATCTGCTTTCCATTTTTATTTGATCATATCTTATAATTGTTTTAATTTTAACTTATTTTAGTTTTCCTTCCAGTGTTTCCTCTGTGGGAGCCCTCTGCCTCGGGGGTGGTGGTCGGCTGTGGCTGCCTTGGTGCTCTCCAGGTGGTGCTTGGGTGGAGGTGGGGGTACCAGCCCTCCCTCCTCTGGGCTCCCTGGGTCAGTGCCTTGGCTGCTGCTGTTGATCTGCTGCTGCCGATGTAGATGGCTCCCATGATGACGTTTCCTGGTTCATCTGTACTCAGCCCGTTCTGCTTTTGTTAATGTGCTGTTGTCTATTGCTGCTTTTATGCATGGGGGAGGTATAGCTGTGGTGATGTTTTTTTACTTTTGGGTTTTGGGAAGGGGGGGTTGTGGGTCATTTTTAATCTGTAAAGCACTTTGAGAAGCTTTGTTTTGGTTTGAAAAGCGCTTTATAAATAAAGTTTGATTTGATTTGATTGATTTATCGAGTATTTCTATTTATAAAGATTGAAGGCCTTCTACCTTGTTTTACAGTATGTATTTCTTTGGACTTTAAATTCAGGTGAACTCCAAGAAGGGATGATTGAAATAAAAGCTTGAAATAAAAGCAAGTTTTAAATAATATTTTCTGTCATTTGTAATTTATTTTTAAAAATAAAAAGGGAGGAAAAAAATGTATTAAAATAAATAATTTGGCAAGAAAGAAAAATCAAAGATGTTATTGTTAATGCATATCTCCCGGCTCTAACCACCTTAATTTTCCCGAAACAGTTCTAGAACTTCCGACGACATGTTAAACTTGTGAAAAATAACTCCTTGAATAAAAAACAACCAGATATCTTCAAATAGTCCCAGGGAATGTTAAATATTGACCAAAATTGTGATTTGTTTTATATCATTATCAACTGATATGAAAAATATTATCGTGAGAATTCTTTCCCCCCCTATATCGCCGAGCCCTATTGGCAGCCCTACATTAATGTGAGATTTCTGCTCGTGATCAGTGTATTTAAAAATTTTCAATCAGTCTCAATTCATGTCTGCAATTTTTCTCTCACCGTGAAAGAGCTCCTAGATAAACGTTGAGTGAATTACTTACTTGTGTGTTATCCTGAAGGGCTTTAAAAGCTGCAGGCTTTTGCGGTAGCGGCCTCGTCTTTTCGGGCCCCTCTCTGCCGATGCTACGGCCTCATCCTCCTCTTCCAGGTCAGGCAGCGGTTGTGGAGAGGACAGTGAAAGGCCCTCCACCCGTCCAGCTGCATCCAGGGCATCAGGGAACATGGCGGGGTCTCTAAAGGTTTAAAAAATAAATATAAATAAATAAAGCAGACTGATCACAAATAATTACTGATATAAGACTATCACTGCTGCTTACATGATGCAGCCACCCTTGATCCTCATGAATACACTTTTGCTCATAAAAAATGAGGATTCAGATGGATTTCCTTTTCATTTGATACCAACTAAACTAATGAGATAGCAAAAATGACAAAACTAGTTAAAAACTAAACAATTTAATAGTAACATTAGAAAAGATTGATTAGGACTCTTGCCTTCAAAGAGAATTAAAAAAAAAAAGAATCTTTGACTTTGGATCAGAGATTTTGGTGAAACTGCTCCAAGACAACCAAAACAAAACACACAATTTGATAGAATAAAAAGATTTCCTGTTTCATAATGGGACAGCCTTGAAATAAAGCCTCAGATAACTGAATGTAGGGGGGAAAATGTTGACAAAATACACTCCCCTCATGGTGACAGCAAGTTGGGGCAGCTCTTGCATTAGTTCTGAATTGTTTTTTTTTCTAGACTTTTGTTCATTGTTTTCTTTTTCTTTTTTTTGGTTGAAGTGTACATTTGGACGATCCCTCAGGTTTTGGATGCCGTGTGAAGCTGTAAGGACATCTGCTCTTACTTTTTTTTTTTTTTTTTTTACTTTCGGACAGTTGTTATGATGCGTAACCGTGGCAACAAGCTACCCTAAATCCCAGAACAGTTGAAAAGGGGGCTTCATGGATGAAGAGCAGGAGCAAAGAGCAAAGAGAGATGGAGGAAGTTTAAACCATCTCTTCCATCATAATGATCATATTCCCTACTCCAGGGTCTTTCTGCCCACCTTTTTAACCATACAGCCAGAAAGAGATTTAAAGAGGAGTGGCAAAAGCAAATGAGACATGGTACTGTGTAATATCTTCTTTGCTGTCCAGAAGGTGAGCTGCTAGCATGTCATGACAGTCATGAAACTATCATATAGCAACAGTCTTCTGTCAGAGGCTTCTTCAGATTTGTTGCAAGACTGACTGCTACCGGAGATCCTTTCTGCCCACAGCATCACCATCCAACATTTAATTGTCCCTTGTGATAAATAAAGTATTTCTGAATTGAATAAAAAACTAAATACTTTATTGTCCCCTTGGGGAAATGTCTCTGCTGGCCTTAATTTGATCTGTTTAGGGATCATGAGACAACATTTACTCAAAACGGACTTGTCGCAACAGACCCATGAGATCCTCATGAGAATCCTTAGGCTTTACTAGCACAAACTTTATGATGCTGTGGTCCAACTCTCCCATCGTCAACATTAGCTTGCGTAAGCTTATACTGTAGTGATAATGCCAAAGGGCACCCGTGCCACATGAAAAGCACAGCTTTAAAGGATTTGTTTTGTCTCTACAGGACACAGACATTTTAACATATGATGGACTGAAAGCTGTGAAAGCTTTTATTTTTCCTCCTGTCAGCAGAATCTCCGCAGATCACATTTCTGCAATAGTCTAGACTAATCTTCACAGAAAGGCAAAAATCTAGTGTGTTTTCTGACAGGCAACAGGTTATCTTGGTCTCAATGCTATGGTATGTATCTTTTTTTTCTTTAAATCACTCCTAAGCTGACCAAACTCTCAGTGGGGATAGATAAAACGCAGTAATCCACCCGCTCCGTCTTCCTTTAACCCCGAGAGCCATTACAGAAAAGCGGCGTTTTGCTGAATCACCCTCTGCGATGCAGATAGTCTTCAAGAAAAAAAACAAACAAAAAAAACACCACCTTGCTCGAAGGTCGGCACCCCTCTCTGGCATACAGTGCTTATCTATTTAAAGACGGCTTGCCAGCCGCCCCGAGAGCTCAGAAGCAGGTGTCTGAGCTGTGCCAGCGCGCCCCGTCACTGATCCCTTCTGTAGCAGCGCTCCATTACAAGGTCAGCGCGGCCTGGTGCAGGCACCAATACCGTCCTGGGAAAGCACTCGGTGAAGAGATTCAATACTGACAGCTCAGCTGGGGCACGAGTAGAAACTGATACCAGAAGTACTGTTGGGAAATATGTGGAAACACAATCCCTGTTGATGCGTTGAGAACCAAAGTTTAGAGTAGAATAGAATCCAACTTTATTGTCACTGCACATGTCACAAGTACAAGCAACGAAATGCAGTTTGCATCCATTGGGGGGGGGGGGGGGGGGGGGTTATTCTGTAAGGTACTTTGAACTGCATTTGTTTTGTATGAAAAGCGCTTTATAAATAAAGTTTATTATTATTATTATTATCCAGAAGTGCTTTAGCAAGAATATAGATATGTTACAATTGTACGCCGTATGAAGGAAATAAATATGTTATAACTATAAGTATATACAAGCTATAACTATAGAGGATGTATACATGTGGTTATTAATATGAAAGGCTTTAACAGACTGTAAATATACAACGGGTTATACAGGCTATAGATATGAGTGGAACTATTAATAAATAGCTGTAGAACTATAATTACTGTATTGTATTATACAGTATGATTGTCTATACAGTATTCACAGTAGTGCAGTTGAGATCAGTGAAATATCTATGGACAAATTATACAGTAGTGGTATAGAGTGCATGTGTAGATGTTAAGGGAAAGCACACAAAAAATATATCACATATGTTTATTGTCCTTTAGTGACAGCAACTCAGTGTGCACTAACCATCGTTGCCAGACTTTGCTGCCATGATCTAAAAAAAATTATAACTATGCAGGCTAACCTGTTAATAAAGTTTGGCCTTTAGAGCAAAATGTTCCAAACTTCCAGTACAGTTTGTCAACAAAACAAGCTTGCCTTCGAGCTGAGGAAAATGGAGGATCAATAAAAAGGTCAGATCAGGACAACTAACATTATAAACATGCAGTAATGCACTTCAAAAAAATTTAAGTAAATTATTATTTCTTTATATTTTGATTTTAAGCAGTCAGACTTTTAAAAGGTTTTCTGATGACAATTTGCTTTTTAAAAAGTTTTTCTTTGGACTTCGGCTGCTTCATCTGATCACTTTCAGCTAAATGTTTCTTCTCCATTTATTAATTTACTTACCTCTAAATTATGACTCATTCAGAGTTTAAATGTTTCTAAATTCAAGAAAAAAAAGTTGTGTTTACATTTACACAGACGACACAGCACTTTATTAGCAGCCAAAGGCGTGATCCAAGTTAAATCTAGGCATGGGTCATTTTCTGGTACTAAGGAATACCAACGTTTCTTTTAAACAGTACGATTTAGAAAACACTTAAACTTTACATCATACCACTCCTACAGTTTAAGATAGACCTTTAAAGTCCTTTTAAGGAGATGCTGATAAAAAAAGAGACTATTTCTTTTGTATGGAGACTTGTACACTTACCCTTTTGCTTAAATAGACAAACAAAATGGCTATAAGGAAACATTTCCAGTGTGTTTGCAAAAGACAACACATGCAAATCCGGATAACAATCAATAGATGTTATAGATAACTTTCGTCATAATAATATGTTTCTACATTTTAGCAGTAGGAATAATTGTTGATTTTTGGTTTTTATTTGAAAAAAAAAGAGTGATGTTATATGATTTAGTTTTAACGCCATGAACAGAAAAGTACCAGTGATACGACAGTTTTACAGGCAAAAATAGCATTTTGGCTTGAACATGGTGATTTCTAAAGGGTTTTTTGTTGAAAGCATAACATACAGGTAATCAAGTAAACGATGAGGTACCTCTAAGGTCCTGTGTCAGGTCCTTGCTGGAGTCGTTTATATTCTGTTTAGCATAGAAGCACACACTGAACACAGGGATCCTATGGAGTCTGAAAAGACCCAGAAAACACCTAATTTGATTAATGCAGTTTTTGAGACTGGAAAAAATAAACCTTTGAAACATTAACAAACATTAGTATGTTTGGGTTTTATTTCTCTGCTTCATGTCTATATATGGAATTCAGCTGTACAATAAAGCAGCTTTTTCTATCCTCCACCCATCCATCCATTCATCCATCCATCAATCTGTTCATCCATCCATCCATCAATCTGTTCATCCATCCACCCACCCACCCATCAATCTGTTCATCCATCCATTCATTCATCCATCAATCTGTTCGTTCATCCATCCATACACCCACCCACCCATCAATCTGTTCATCCATTCATTCATCCATCAATCTGTTCGTTTGTCCATCCATCCACCCACCCATCCATCCATCCATCCATCCATCAATCTGTTCATCCATCCACCCACCCATCAATCTGTTCGTTCATCCATCCATCCATCCATCTTGATAGAAATATCTGCATTGATTTCATAATAAACCTTAGTATTTACACTTGAATAATGGGCCAAAATGCACTAAAAACTCTAAGTACTTGTGTGTAAAAAAAGTTTGGAATGTAAACAAGAAGATGTGTAGAAGCCCTGTCAACAGAGAGTTCAGTCCTGTCACGATCATGGCCAAATTAAAAACTTTAAAAGTCTTTCAGAAAGCACTTGATCAACAACGCTTTAAAATGTACAAGAAAGTCTGGCTCCTTAAGGAGAAATATCGAAAAATTACAATAGTCAAATCTATTATTTTTAAATACAGTATATTTCCACTTGTTCTCACTAAAACACTTACGTTTAGTTCCGCCTGTCGCGAGTCACTTTGGCGGCGGTTCAGATGTGAAGCGAGCTTAAAATCAGGAAAACCATCTGAAGATGACCATGACGCCTCCTCTTTTCGCTTTTAAACTTTTCCGACTCCGTGCGCACACCGCCGCGCTGCTCGGACGGGAACATTGGCTCTGAACATGCCAAAACTTTCCGCCTCACGTGTATATAGTGCGTGCTGCTTCCTCCCAGCGGTGTCCACGGCTCCGCTCTCACGTCACATAAGCGTCTAAAGGCGGTCACACAGCCCGGCAGGAGCAGAGGAAATCCCGGCTTCACTCTGATGTAACAGCGGCTCCGCCAACCGCTGACTCGGTCGAGCGGTCACCTTGGTAACTGGAAGGAAAACAATGGGCGGAGCAAAAAAAAAGTGACAGGTAATCTTATTGGTTATTCCCTGAAGTAGTTGAAGAAAACAAGAAATGTGATTGGCTATCCTCTGACTACATGAACAGTTGAATGTGTTTGTTGACAAGCAGTAAAAGACTATTGTTTTTGTATCAACCCTTTGTTTTACAGATATATTTTTCTCTCTCTCTCTGAGAAAGTCATTAAATGCAAATATTGAAAAAAGTAAAACAGATTGAGTTAATTAAGCATTAAATCTAGTTTCAAAATCCATCACAATTAATGCTTAAACGTTTTTGTTTGAATGAATATGAAGGATTTAGATCAAGTAAAGCAGCTGAATTCTAAATAGCGCCATAGCAACGCATTACTTTTATCTAAGTGCAGGGGCATTTTTGCTGAATTCACCACTTGAATCCACACCAAGTGACTTAACTGTCATTAACTAACTTAAATTGTATTAAGACAATCTGAATTGTTCTCAAATGTCAAATTAACATTGTGTGAGAATTATACAGCTCTTTGAAAACCATTTGTAGGCTGTAATTACCTTTTCAGCCAAATGTAATTGTGAACCCATCAAAAATCCAATAGAGCTTAAAGGTTGGATGCGAAATTTCAAAAATGATCACTGAATATTTTTTAAAGGCCAGAAATGTTACTCAAATACATTTTTAAAAATCAGAGAACTTGTATTTATTTTAAACTATGAGAAACCTTTACTTCCCCTTGTAACATAAAATAAACATCGCCACCACAAAATTTTGTGTGTTGTTTAGGGATTTTAGGTGATAAACACAAAACAATTATTGATAGTGAAGTGGAAGAAAAATAGCTTAGGTTTTTGCCTTTTTTTAAACAAATAAAAATCTGAAAGCGTTTTTAACGCATAGTGTATGTATGTAACCTTTCACAATTAATATTTTGTAGAACCACCTTTCGCTCCAGTTGCAATGGCAAGTCTTTGGAGGAGTGTCACTGCTAGGTTTGCAGACTAAAATGCTTTCTTTTTCTGGTTTCAATTCACTCTAATGGGATGGAGAGTGTCTGTGTACGTAAGTAGTCCCTTTCACTGCTGATGATGAAAATGCCTCAGCATAATGCTGCCACAACCAATTATGTTGTCTAACAAACCTCTGAGACCTTCCCAAACAGCCAAACAGACCCTATTTACCAATTAGATGACTTCTGAATGACAGTTGGTTCCACTGGATTGCATTTAGGGGTATCAGATTAAAGAGGACAGAAATACAAATGCAAGGTACATTTTTGAAATACATTGTAACATGAATTTGACGTTTGTGTTTGTAATGTCATGGAATTTTAAAAACCTCAAAGGACCTGAATACTTTGCAAAATACTATAAATAAAAAGTTGGAGGTCAATTAAATAAGATTTGTCCATTTTATGTATAATTAGATGTTTATGTTCAAAACACATCTGGAGTTAATACCTCTCCTGGGTTACCCATTTTGAGTTTAATCAGGTCCTAAATTACTGTACTTTCCAGCTGAAGCAAGTCACTGTCCTGCCCTTATTTCAGTTCCACAGCGTCATTGATTGGAAGTTATTTACTACAAAGAACAATTAGGATACAACATGTCCCCTACTAAAATGACACATTCAAAGGGGAGTGCAGTATCAACAGCTGACTGATTAACTAGTATCTCTTTAATCAAAGGTGTTCTAAACATGCAGCGTCACTTGCTCCATGCATGCATGCATGCACAAATGGCACATGCCCACCAAGCAATTTAGCATTACTATAAGTAAATGTTTCTTGCTTGAAAGTAGACTTATCAGTTAAAAGGACAAACATTTGAATAGGCCTATTGGACTTTATGAACTTGAGATGCCTTCAAAGCTACATAAAAATAAATATTGTTTCCATGAGAATTTGTCCTTGCATGGGTTTATAAATCTTTCTCACGTATGTTGTAAATACAAAACAACTGCAATAAAAGTAAATATGCCATTAACTGCAGTGAAGCTGGGGATTCTCTGCACAGAACTGCCAGGGTTGCCAAGGAAACGTGTTTGTTTTTGTTGCGCATTTTTCTTCTTGGGCCAGCGTCTCCTGACTTCAGGGATTGTCTTCGTAGTTCCAAATTCAAGACTACGATCTGCCAGGAACGCACATAACAGTCTGCTGGCTTTAAGTGCCGTTAGAAAAACTAAACAGCCTGGCTTTCAACTTTTGTTGATTAAATAAAGGTGAAACATCAAATGAATGAATACAGCACTTATATATTAATGAGTAATAATATTGTCCTCAGCATTCTTCAAACCACACTTAAGTTTCTGGTTATTATCCCTAGCAATTTTAAAAACAAACTGAAGCCCTTGTTTATGCTCAAGAAAGTATCTGGTGCCCACAAGTTAGTAAGTGGTGCGCACGAGTTAGAAAATGGTGCGCACGAGTTAGTAAGTGGTGCGCACGAGTTAGTAAGTGGTGAACACGAGTTAGTAAGTGGTGCGCACGAGTTAGTAAGTGGTGCGCACGAGTTAGTAAGTGGTGCGCATGAGTTAGTAAGTGGTGAACACGAGTTAGTAAGTGGTGCGCACGAGTTAGTAAGTGGTGCGCACGAGTTAGTAAGTGGTGCGCACGAGTTAGTAAGTGGTGCGCACGAGTTAGTAAGTGGTGAACACAAGTTAGTAAGTGGTGCGCACGAGTTAGTAAGTGGTGCGCACGAGTTAGTAAGTGGTGAACATGAGTTAGTGAGTGGTGCGCACAAGAAAGTATCTGGTGAACACAAGATAGTTAGTGGTGCGCACAAGAAAATATATGGTAAACAAGAGTTATTAAGCAGTGCGCACAAGAAAGTAAATGGTAAACACATAAGTGGTGCGCACAAGTTAGTAAGTGGTGAGCACAAAAAAGTATCTGGTGAACAAGAGTTAGTAAGTGGTGCGCACAAGAAAATACATGGTAAACACAAGTTATTAAGTGGTGCGCACGAGAAAGTAACTGGTAAACATGTAAGTGGTGAGCCTGAGTTAGTAAGTGGTGCGCTTGAGAAAATATCTGGTAAACACGAGAAAATAAATGGTAAACATGTAAGTGGTGCGCACGAGTTAGTAAGTGGTGCGCACCAGAAAGTATCTGGTGAACACGATAAAGTAACTGGTGGACACCAGTTACTTTCTTTTTTGCCAGTGTCCCTTTAGGAGCTCCGTAACATAGAGATTTTTATCATGCAAATTACTTAAAGCTTTTCCCTCTTTAAAAATAATAGCTCCACCGAGACTGAGATACCACCTAAAGGGACAAACAAGGCAGAGGTTAAAAACTCAGATCTTCCTCAGCTTGACTTAGCAGTGCTGGACATGGAAAGTCTCAGTTCAACGACACATCTCAGAATTGCACACCTCAAATAAAACCTGTTAATGATTTATGAACAACGTTTTGTGTGAAAAGAATGCAGAGATGTGAAAGCTTTGCGTCAACCCTGAGAAGGCTGAGGAAATGTTTTGGCTATGTACTAACTTTAGTCAGATACTCATGCAATGTTTTTTAAAAGCTTTCATTGTATTAGGGTAGGGATAAGAATCGTTCATCCATTTTTCTACATCTGCTTTGGCCAGATCCTCATAAAAAATTGACTGCACATACATATACATACTGTTCCTTTTATTCTTTATTTTGTTTCCTCTAAAATTTATTTATTTCCCCTCCATGTCTGTGCACTAGTCAAATTATAGTCAAATTCATGTTTCTGCAAACATGTCTGTCCCAACAAAAGGTACCTGGACAGTTACCCAACCCATCACAGGATGAGTGAGTCCATCCATCCATCCATCCATCCATCCATCCATCCATCCATCCATCCAAACCTTACAGGGTCGCAGGGGAGCTGGTGCCTATCTTCAGCAGTTATTGGGCCAGAGGCGGGGTACACCCTGGACAGGTCGCCAGTCCATCGCAGTGAGTGAGACCAAATATTTTAAATATCTGGGTTTTTATTAAGATACAAATAATGAAGCTATCTAAAAATGCAAGTTGTGAATGGCTGTGGATTATGGCATTAGGAATAGGAGGGTTTGGAAGAGTTTGAGCATGGCCCAGCTCTGGGTGCACTATATGTCTGGTGACTCTGGCTGATCTACGTATTAAACATCAAAAACGCGTAACGGACTCTAGCCTTATCAATGTTAAGGGAAGAATACCACTCTTTTTCCTTTTTCCCTAACGGGTGCGGCAGTCTGACAGTAGCCAGGCCCCCGGAGACACATTGGAAGGCCCACCTGTTTTGGTGGGTGATGGTCAAAGAAAGCTGAGAATTTGTCAACCTCTTCACAATAATATTTGAATTGGAAATATAGTGCCTGTCAAAGTTCACATAAACTCATTATCGACATGAATGCCATAATTTTTCTAGCATGGAATGATCATAAACCTTCATAAATTTCTAAAAACGAAAGTTGGTTGCACAAGTTCGGATTTGTTGTAGCTTTTCTTGAAACTAAATCATGCATCCCTACTAACATTTGGCCAAATTTCCCTTAGATCAAATCAAATCAAACTTTATTTATAAAGCACTTTTCAAACCACAACAAAGCTTCTCAATTCTCCCATGCACACATAAAAGCAATAGACAACAGCAAAACGGGCTGAGTACAGATGAGCCAGGAAACGTCATCATGGGAGCCATCTACATCGGCAGCAGCAGGTCAACAGCAGCAGTCAGGGCACTGACCCAGGGAGCCCAGAGGAGGGAGGGCTGGTACTCCCATCTCCACCCAAGCACCACCTGGAGAGCACCAAGGCAGCCACAGCCGAACCACCGCCCCCGAGGCAGAGGGCTCCTACAGAGGAAACGCTGGAAGGAAGACTAAAATAAGTTAAAATATTAAAATTAAAACAAGATATGATCAAATAAAAATGCAAAGCAGATAAACAATAATTGATAAATAGCCAGCTAAAAGCTAAACTAAAAAGAATTCAATCAAATAAAACATGCAGAGCAATTAAACAGACTATAATAAATAATAATCAGTTAAAAGCTAGGTTAAAAAGGTGAGTCTTGAGCCTGCTCTTAAAAACATGAACGTTCTCTGCGGCCCTGAGGTCCTCTGGCAGCCTGTTCCAGAAGTGAAGGCCATAATAATGGAAAGAAGCCTCACCATGAGTGTGTGTCCTGACTTTGGGGGTGACAAGGAGACGGCTGCCAGAGGAGCGCAGAGGAAGGTTCATACGGTAAAAGCAATTCCGAAAGATAAGAAGGCCCAAGACCATTAAGACACTTAAAAATTATTAAAAGAACCTTAAAATCGATCCTAAAACATACGGGGAGCCAATGCAGTGATTCTAAGACCGGTGTAATGTGTTCCCGCCTCCTGGTCTTCGTCAGGACACGTGCTGCTGAATTCTGTAAAAGCTGTAAACTTGAGGTAGTCTTTTTGGGAAGACCAGAAAGCAGGGCATTACAGTAATCAGTCCTACTGGAGATAAAAGCATGCATCAGCGTCTCCGTACTGGCCAGAGAGAGAATGGGGCGGACTCTGGCAATGTTCTTTAAGTGATAAAAACCTATTTTAGTAATGTTTTTTATGTGAGGAATAAAAGTCAGCTCAGAGTCAAAAATAACGCCCAGATTCTTCACTTGTAAAAAAGGATTAAAAGACAGTGATTGTAGTTTTGGTAAAAGTTTCTCTCTCTGAGCCTCAGGACCGATGACTAAAACTTCAGTTTTGTCCTGGTTGAGCTGGAGAAAGTTTTCTGCCATCCAAGATTTAATGTCTAAAATGCAGCTAAAAAGTGCATCCATTGGCCGTGTATCATCGGGAGACATGGAGATGTACAACTGTGCATCATTAGCATAACTGTGAAAGTTGACTCCATGTCTTCTGATGACGCTGCCAATAAGAAGCATTTAAAGGTTAAAAAGCACTGGGCCTAAAATCGAACCCTGGGGCACACCACATGTGATCTTGTGGACCTTAGAGGAGCAGGTATCTAAACTTACCATAAAAGTTTTGTCTGTGAGATAGGATGTCAGATGTCACACAGACTCTTTTTGTTGCCTTTAGCAAACGTCTGCCATGGCTGGCTAGATATTTTACCATTCTTCTATTCATAAATAGTATAGCTTATTTAGGTTGGTTGGCATCCTGGCACATAGACCATACATTCAGTGGAGTTGAATGTATGGTCTAGGAAACTTTTTAACTGATTGGAATGTTTGTATAAATGTACTGAAATGACTTTTCTTGTTAAGTGCCTTGAGATGACATCTGTTGTGAATCGGCGCGATATAAATAAACTGAATAGAAATTTAATTTAATTGAAAATCTCCAGAGACTTAATGCTAGCCTTCTTTATTTACTCCAAACTAAGATTTGATGTGTGTGTAGAACCGAGGTGTCAAATGTATTCACATTCAATACTCAAGTAGAAGTATAGATACTAGGGTTTAAAAAGACTTCTGTAGAAGTTGAAGTATCAAGTCAAGTTTTTTTTACTCAAGTATACGTAAAAAGGTACTGGATTCTAAATTACTTAAAGTATAAAAGTAAAAGTAATGGAATTTAAAAAATGACATTAAAGAATAAAGCTTAAGCCAAACCTCCCCTCAAAAAAGAAAGGCCATGATTATTATAATGTTACATAAAAATGTTAATTTTGAAACATTTGGGATACACTAGGCTACCTGTTTCAGCTGCATATATGTCTATCAAAATGTATTCATTTTAGTGCAATGCAAATCCATTAAACAACTATATGTGGACTACTGAGCATTAATAAGTGTTTTAATGGAGTGGAAGATATGATGACTAGTTGCCTATATATATTGTAATGCTGCATTTGCCTGAGTCTGTACCCCCGACATGCTCAGCAACATATGTCTGCGTTGTCGTGGCTGGACTGTGAAGTGGATTGTGTATATATATATATATATATATATATATATATATATATATATATATATATATATATATATATATATATATATATATATATATATTAAGAATAGTATCACCAAAAGTCTTACAACCTCAGCACAGATGAGATTGTGCAGACCCCTGCAATCTCTAATGACCTCCTTGGGGTCACGAACTTCAGGTTGAGAACCACTGTTCTAGAGGCTGGATCCACGCTGACGCACTGGAGACTGGAACTTAAAGCTCCACTTCAGCCAAAGTTTTGTAAATCAGGGAACATTTCTCTGATTAAAGTGATCAGAGGTCGGAAAGACTCTGAACCCAGCTTCATATCGCTTCAGCAGCAGAAAATGTCGGAGCCTGCGCTCTTTCTGCTCGGGTGTTTGGCACAACACCGGGCTCTTTGAAGCGCGTCTTTCACAGTCACGCTCCAAAGCCTCCCGGTCTGAGATGCTCAGATGGCTTAATGCAAACCTTTTTATTATTAATTTATTGATTCAGTTACTTGTACTCCGCGCTTTAACTCCAACCTAAAAATGTCTGCGCGTCTGCACCAAATGGTCAGGGCTGTGAATTATAATCTCTCAAAATGACAAGTGGCCTTCGGATTTTCCGTCACCTTTGTGAAAAAACCCCCCCGGACTAATATGGAAAATATTCGATTAACGGGACCGTGTGCACAGTATGCAATGGATGGCATACAAGTGGGGTGTCAGAATGGTAGAAGTTTAAAATTATGATCAAACCAATGTGAAATTCTATCCAGTTGGCACATTTTAGATTTTTTTTGCGTCTTCTTAATAAAAGACTTAATGAAACAGGAGTAACGAGGCTATTTTAAAATGTAAGGAGTAGAAAGTAGGGATGGGCATAATTAATCGACGATCGATTAATTGATCATTAAGAATTTCATCGATGAAATTTTTTTACCGATCTACTAACGCATGTTCTGTTGCGTAGTGTGAGTTTTGAAGGAATGCAATGAATTTTGCTATGTGGCAGTAATTAAACACTTTACCACATGAGGGCGATGACAGAAAATAAAACCCACAGGCCGACTCAGTTTCTTGCCAGTTTCTGTGTATTTCAAAAGTAGCATTGTCATGAAGAGGTAGCAGCAAAGTGTGGCGTAGGACCACTTTGACTAAAAAAACAAACAAAAAAACAAAAAAGTCTCGGTTCACTGCACTGCGTGTAGTAGGCTACTTGAACGCACCTCCAACCCTGGTTAGAAGCGGAGCATCCAGCTCTTGGTCTCAACCTGGCATCAAGTCGGTGTTAGTACGGAGGAGCAGAGATGCACAACGAGCAGAGAAACTTACTCACCGATTACTTTCTGAGGGAGGCTCCGCCACCCCTGGATTGCACCCTTACAGACTGGTGGAAAATGAATGAAACAAGATTCCAGAGGCTTGCCAGGTTAGCACAGAGGTTTGTGTATCACAGCGACGTCTGTCCCTCACAGCAGGTGATCTCAGCGCTGCAGGTCAGACGTGACAGCAGCTGCTTTCGCTTCTGACCCCAGCGCGTGTTAACATGCTCATCTTTCTCAACAAAAATCAGTAGACTGATGCTAAAGTTGTATATAAGTTATGGTTTCTTTTGTTCTTGTCTTTTTTACTGTTAATGAGCCTAATTCATTGTTAGGGACGCTGATCTCTCTCATCCTCTTTCTCGACTCTTTTTGCCAAATGTAACACAAAACTATCAGACTTATAAGTATTTTTTTTATATTAAGTTATTGTTTAACAGGACTTTTTTTTTTTTTTTTACTTTTTTGGAGAAGAAAAAAAAAAGGCCGTCAGTGGTGTTAATGAGTGTCTTTTAGCTGTCGGCTCCGCTGCTTATAGCGCATATTTTCTTGCAACTACCGTGAATTAATTCAGTTTAACTTCCGCAAGAGGTGTCCCACTTGTAATGAAGATCTCAATGAGGAAACACGCTATTTTTCTATTCTCACTGCATTTTAATGTAGCCTATGAACACAGAATTTTAATATAAAAATATCAATGATTACTCGAAAATCGATGGTTAACTCTCCCGATGATCGATGAAGACAGTTTAATCGAATGCTCATTCCTAGTAGAAAGTACAGATAATTGCGTGAAAATGTAAGGAGTAGAAGTAAAAAGTAGGCCCATAGATAATTACTTCAGTAAAGTATAAATACCCAAAATCTCTACTTAAGTAAGGTAACGAATACTTCGTTACTTGACACCTTTGGTGTAGAATATGTTTTGGACTGGAACACCCAATTGCCTAAACAACAATCCAGGAACCATCAAGACTCAAGGCTATCAAACTTAACTCTCCTGGAACACACGTGTCACCATTCAGTGAGGTTTGTTCAAGATCAATAGGGACTAAGAGGGTATTGACCAACAAAGAAGCTTCTGTTCAAAAATTCACATCTTTAACATTGATTAAAACAAACCAAATGCCCCTGGAGAAAGTTTTTCTTGGTCAGACAACACAAAGACTGAGCCCTTTGGTCAATATGGCAAGACATTTGTGTGAAGGAGCAAATGGGGCATTACAAAAACTGGGTGGGATAATTTAGAAATAGGGCTACCTCCAAATCTTTAAATATTAGTTCAGATCAACAGCCAGATTACTGAAAGTTTGAGACAGATTGGTTTTCAAACTAGACAATAAAGCCCAAACACACATCAAAATTAGTTTCGGAATGGATAAAACAAGAGAAAATTAAGCTTCTGAAATAACAGTAACCCTATTAAAATGTCAGCAGCATGAAATCAACCAATTCAAACGGGCTCTAGCACATCTGTTGAGAGTAGGAGTCAAATATCTAGCTTGAATTACGCCAGGAGTTTGTTGATACCGATAAAAAGCACATAAATAAGGGCAAAATGCTAAAAGAAAATTCCAAACGCATTCAAACTTGTGTACCCAGTTTTTGTTTTTAAGACTCTCTGAAGTGGCATGCTATATAACTATTCAACTGAAATAACAATAACAAAAAATACTAAAAGCCCAAAATAAAATGACACCCATGTTAATGAGGAGGGTATGTAAACTTCTGACCTGAATTGCATATTTGGCTCCTCGTCTATACATGTAGTCCTTACTCAGCTACTGATTTGGAAAAATTGGAGATCCATCACTATAACAAAATACACAGATACCAAAGTAAAAATGATGGAAATCTTATAATTTGTGGTGTTGTTATAAACCACACAGAAATGCTATGCGGGTGTCATTTTCATTTATAAAAGTTTCTTTTTAGAACATTTTCCAAAGCTGTACAAAGAAAATTTAACTTAAAACAGACATAAAGCTTGGTAATTTTCCTCTTCTAAGGAAATGCCGCGTAATGATATATAGCGCAGGCACCTCTTAAGCAAAGATCTACCAGTAGAAGAAACTTCTCAGACAGCAGACATAGCTCAGAGAATTGGTGTGTTGGTCTGATAATCTATGATCATTAAAAAGAACATGAGGCCTATAGCTACTGGTGATAAGATTGGAAATATAATTTGTCTAGCAGCTTTTAATGGCCATGTCTGGACTGCTGCTGTAATCACAGATACAGTAGCAATAGATCCTGATGAGTCCATCTGGGGAATGGACTAAAACATCTTCCAGGAAGCCGCATTGATCTGACATTGTAATTGCCTACTTTACATGGCTATATCTGCCATAAAATTTTTAGAGTATTCATATAGCTACTGTAATTGAAGTTCCAAGGCATCTCACATTAATAATAAATGTACAGACAGGTGTTTTACCACATGGACAAGGGATACAATTCCACATATTAAATTAAAGCTCAAGTTGGCTTTCAAAACCCCATATTTTATTATTATTTATTATTTATTTTTCCAGGACATAATGAAACAAGTCAAGAGTTTCATTGCAGAGCTTCAGAAGTTCCAATGTCCTATCTTTACAACATTTACAGGCCACTTTTCATCACTGGTCACCTGCAGAGACAACACAATACCTCTTATTAGAGTTTTATTGGAATGTTGAGTGAAGAATATAATGACTAAAAGACAAAATATAACCTGATTGACTTTGCGATTCTGTACTTTTTCAGAAAACTTCAGGATACTTTCTCAGAACTTTTCCTGAAACATACCGGCCCCATAAGATATAGGGAAGTACCTTGTTAGTACTGGGATATCAACTGCAGGCTTTGTGAAAGTACTCTATAAGTACTTGATGGGTACCCTATAAGATCAAAAAAAGTCCCCTACAGCAGTGGTTCCTTTCTATTCTCTGACCCCATGTAAGAGGCTTGTGACCCCAAGCCTTGTTAGAGCTTGCAAGCATTTTTGCTACGTCAGCTAAAAAGTGGTAAAATGACAACACAATCAGCATCAAGAGCCAATATTTTGGTCAATATGTTGCTTTTATTTAGTCAAGTCCTGTTTTTGTCTTTTAAACTATTTATAAAATTGTATTAAGTTTATTCCCTCAAGAGGATCTCAAGACCCCACACTTGCATATCTGTGAACCCAAGTGGGTCCCAACCCCAACTTTGGGAACCATTGCCCTACAGAGCCCAGGAAAGTACACTGTAAGGACTGGGGAAGTACCTTATAAATACTAGGAAAGTAGTCAGAAAAGTACCCTTGAGCTCTGGGAAGGTATGCCTTATATTCCAAAGGACTAAGCTTACCATGAAGGAAGGTACATTGTGTAGTCCAGTAAGTGGCTTACTCTGTAAGACTACAAGTAAGTACTGGAAAGTACCTTGGAGGTTCAGTGAAAGTACCCTGTACTGTATGTTCTAAAGGTATCCCATGTGACCAAATAAAGTATCCTATGGACTCCAAGTGCCTTGTAAATAGTAGGAAAGTATTTTGTACGTTGTGAACAAGTACCCTGTAAGTTTCAAATGAGTGTGCTGAAAGCCCGGTTAACAGTGTGTTTTTCGGCCGTAGTGGAAAAATCTTTCAGCGTGAATAGAGTCGTGATGAAAAACGGTGCGCATGAGCGTGACTCGCACACCTGTGGCCGTCCAGTGTGACAGACCCTTCGACAGCTTATTGAGCAATCTCATGACCAAATCCAGCCCTCGTCAGTCTTCAACGAGTGTCAGAAAATCTACAACTTCGATCTGCAATCGCTCAATGAAAATACAGTGGCTTGCAAAAGTATTCAGCCCCCTTGAATTTTGCCACATTTTGTCACATTACAGCCACAAACATGAATCAATTTTATTGGAATTCCACGTGAAAGACCAATACAAAGTGGTGTACACGTGAGAAGTGGAACAAAAATCATACATGATTCCAAACATTTTTTACAAATGAATAACTGAAAAGTGGGGTGTGCGTAATTATTCAGCCCCCTTTGGTCTGAGTACAGTCAGTTGCCCATAGACATTGCCTGATGAGTGCTAATGACTAAATAGAGTGCACCTGTGTGTATCTAATGTCAGTACAAATACAGCTGCCCTGTGACGGCCTCAGAGGTTGTCTAAGAGAATGTTGGGAGCAACAACACCATGAAGTCCAAAGAACACACCAGACAGGTCAGGGATAAAGTTATTGAGAAATTTAAAGCAGGCTTAGGCTACAAAAAGATTTCCCAAGCCTTGAACATCCCACGGAGCGCTGTTCAAGCGATCATTCAGAAATGGAAGGAGTATGGCACAACTGTAAACCTACCAAGACAAGGACGTCCACCTAAACTCACAGGCCGAACAAGGAGAGCGCTGATCAGAAATGCAGCCAAGAGGCCCATGGTGACTCTGGACGAGCTGCAGAGATCTACAGCTCAGGTGGGGGAATCTGTCCATAGGACAAGTATTAGTCGTGCACTGCACAAAGTTGGCCTTTATGGAAGAGTGGCAAGAAGAAAGCCATTGTTAAAAGAAAACCATAAGAAGTCCTGTTTGCAGTTTGCCACAAGCCATGTGGGGGACACAGCAAACATGTGGAAGAAGGTGCTCTGGTCAGATGAGACCAAAATGGAAAACGCTATGTGTGGCGGAAAACTAACACTGCACATCACTCTGAACCCACCCTCCCCACTGTCAAATATGGTGGTGGCAGCATCATGCTCTGGGGGTGCTTCTCTTCAGCAGGGACAGGGAAGCTGGTCAGAGTTGATGGGAAAATGGATGGAGCCAAATACAGGGCAATCTTGGAAGAAAACCTCTTGGAGTCTGCAAAAGACTTGAGACTGGGGCGGAGGTTCACCTTCCAGCAGGACAACGACCTTAAACATGAAGCCAGGGCAACAATGGAATGGTTTAAAACAAAACATATCCATGTGTTAGAATGGCCCAGTCAAAGTCCAGATCTAAATCCAATTGAGAATCTGTAGCAAGATCTGAAAACTGCTGTTCACAAATGCTGTCCATCTAATCTAATCTGAGCTGGAGCTGTTTTGCAAAGAAGAATGGGCAAGAATTTCAGTCTCTAGATGTGCAAAGCTGGTAGAGACATACCCTAAAAGACTGGCAGCTGTAATTGCAGCAAAATGTGGTTCTACCAAGTATTGACTCAGGGGGCTGAATAATTATGCACACCCCACTTTCAGTTATTTATTTGCAAAAAATGTTTGGAATCATGTATTATTTTTGTGACACTTCTCACGTGTACACCACTTTGTATTGGTCTTTCACGTGGAATTCCAATAAAATTGATTCATGTTTGTGGCTGTAATGTGACAAAATGTGGAAAAGTTCAAGGGGGCCGAATACTTTTGCAAGCCAATGTACAACCAGGACGTGACCTGAAAAACGACAGACAAGAGTACAATGCGAGAGTAACAGTATCAACATTGGCAACAATAAAGGCTACAAACAAGAACATGTGGAGACACTAAGAAGCCAAATTTATTTAGCTTTGGCAGGAAAGACAGTTTATTTTACTTTTTTAAGGTTTTGTGGCTGTAGTGGCCTTTATTTGACAGGGAATAGTTCAGAAAGGGGGAGAGAAGTTGGGGAAGAAATGGGGCAAAGGTCTGCGAAGACGGGACTCAAACTAGGGACGATTGCATCAAGTACTGAGGCCTCCGTACATGGGACGCCAACATTAACCACTACGCCACACGACGCCCCGTGTATGTGACATTTTTTGTTGACATCTTGAGTATCTGTAGACTTTTAGTGTGCCACCTCTCTAGAATTCACATAATGTGCCATGAAGCAGTCCTTAGCGACGGCCGAAAAATGTATAGTGTGAACTGGGTTTTAGATCAAGTAAAATACCCTTCAAGATTTAGTAAAGTACAGAGGAAGTACTTTGAAGGCACTCTGTAAGTCCCAAACAAGTACCCTGTAAGATCCAGGAAAGTACCCTGTAAGTACCAAGGAGGTCCAGGCTGTATGACACATAGCGACCTAGTTTAGTGACTGTTAAAGATCTTTTTTCTGTTCATCAGACTCTGGTGACTGGTGATATCCACCGACATCTAAGGTACATTTGATTGGAACAAAGCAAATTAAACTGAACCACAAGAAAGAAGAAAAGGTTGACTGAACCTTGAACTGAAGTGGGACAAAAAGATTTTCTGCTCACAACTCATCAAACAAACTTAATCTTATATAAGAAGATGTTTATTCAATGAACACAGAAGGTCATCAGACCCAAAATGTTTACAAACAAAATGTATTTAGAGCATCTGTTCAGACCTCTGTATGCACAAAAAATAAATACTTGATTTTTCCCCCTTTGTTCTGTGGAGTCCAATTTATTTTAAGGTGTCGGAGAAAATATTAAACTGCAAAAATACAAGTACATGTGTCACTAAGGGTACCCTTTTGTTCAATGTATGAGGGGAAAAAACTAAGTAACATGTAATTAAATTAGAGTAACAACATATAAACAGCTTTTAGATGCCATATCTTTTTTCTCCAACATCTTTAAGGTCTAATGTAGTGCTAAAAACTTGCTGCCAGGTCTCCCTGCATGACTAGTAGACAGAAAAAAAGCAATAGTTGAAATTGCGAAGAAAACCATTGATAGGGTCTCACTTTACTGAGCTGGGAAATTTGCTGAACTTCTGCAATCAATGCTCTGAATGCGGACTGTGTTATCAATCCCCTGAGACACTTAAGATAAAAGCTAAGCCACGGTTCAATCTGGAGCACAGCACAAGTCCCAGTATTTCTGCTTTTCTGCCTCTGCTTCATGATTCAAATGAGAACTGGGCTGTGGCTGATGGATATGTTCTGTGAATGAAGGGTACAGAATCTTTTATAAGTGAATTCAAGGTGTGTAATGTCCCTCTGTCTAAATCTACAAACGACTAAAATCCACAGTTGTGTAAATTAATTTTTTGATACGGTCTTTTTTTCAGTGCAACATCTAAAAGTTTGAACTTATCATGGTTTAAACATTGCTGATGTTTTTGGTAATTATTCTGTATTAAAGCTCCAGTCAAAAATAAACTGCTTTCTCCTCTTCAACACATAAAAGACAATGCAAGTTTTCCCCTGCTAGTACCTGTGGGTGCAAAACTGGAGAGAAAGAAAAAAAACTCCACAAGAAACTGCACTGGCAATCAGCAGTTTTCAACAAGAAGAAGAAAATATGAACATTTTAAGCATTTGAAAATATAGGTGACTGATTTTTGTTGCTTCCCTCATAATGCTATCATGTTCTGAGTGCATAAATGCATAGGACAGTTCGATTTGTTGATCAATATGCATTAATATTAATATTCACGTTCAGTTTGCAGCACTGCACATTTCAATTATTCGGCCTTGGTGTGTTTGTTGACATTGTGCAGCTGGTGCAAGCGTTGCCATCTTAGGTGCAAGGACACATACATTTAATTAGGGAGGAATTTTACTAACTCAGTCCGCTGGATGAAGGTTAGGAACAGGCTTTTCTTGTACTACAACTATCATCTGAGCAGAGACTTCTTCCGCCCAATGAACAACAAAGGCGTTTACTATAAATTGCATGATTTCCTAGCAACTGGGTTTCTCTGTGTGTGTTTGGAAGTGCAGGTGGATTTTAGCAAAATTCCCAATGTTAACTTTGGAAACAGGTTGACAGCAAGCCTGGTTTAATAAAGACTCAGTTATGCACCAAATAAAAGCTCTCGGCATATCACTGTTGATGTTTTGCTGAAACATGTTTTTGAGAATCCTAAATAAAGCTCTGCAACAATGAAGAAGACACTGACTGAAAACTGATGGAGTTTTAATGACAACAAACAAAACTGTACTAGAAACTGAATTGCAGTTGAAATAATCTGGAATTGCACCGCTCAAGGTGGCAGCATGTTGGAGTAGCTCTGTTACTTTCCTTGTGATGAAAATTATGGACAACCCCAAGCATCCTCTAAATCAGACTATCATATATTAAAAGATTATGAGCAGTTAATGGTTTACAATACCGGTTGTAGATAATTGGCTTTTTTAATTAGTATAACTTTGGGTAGTTGGTTGTACACTATGGGTCTTGCTCCATCTGACTTATAGGGCTTTTCCACCAAAGCAGAACCGGTGCTAGTTCGGTGTTGGTGCTACAGTCAGTGCTTAGTCAGTTCTTAGCCAGTTCTTTCAAAGAACCGGTTGCATTTCCACTGACACATTGCCTGGTCAGTGCTGTGTCATAATGTCATCTAAAGCGTTGCAATGCAACTGTATGTGGCCACATGAGAAAAAAACAGGAAGCACATGAACAGATAAATATTTTAACAATGGAGGAGTTCATTGTGTCCTTACAAGTTCATTTGTTGTGCTTCCACACTTGGCTGGATTTGCAAAGATGTGTACATAACATGTTCTTGGTGCACTGTCAACGGCGCAAAGAGGGGCGACTACGTTTGCAGAGAAGGATAAATATGCAACATCACTGAAACATCACCTGCGGGCTGGGGAGAAATAGGTTCTTACCAAGCATCAGCTCTGGCCCAGCAATAGCCCTTTTCCATTGCAAAGAACCGAGAGTCTGTTTGGAGATGGAGCTGGGGCTGGTGCTGGAGCCAGAGCTTTTCACAAAACCTCCTTTGTTTTCCAACGAGCCAACTTGGAGCCACCGTGAGGTACGGCGTTGCGTCATCGAAGCGTCACTTCAGAAATCACGCGGGAAGCCGGTCGGCGAAAATAAAGCAGACGCAGAAGAAGAAAACCATTGCAACAAAAATGGATGACCTCGTCTGGTTGCAGATGTTAATAGTCTCTTTACAAGCATTTGTTGCGATACAGCAGCAAAAGGCATCGCTGTTGCAGTTACTGTCGACAAGGCAACGTCGTAATAGGCGACGTAGTCTTGATGCTATCCATGTTTTCAACAACAACAACAAATAAACATTCCGAGCAGTCTGGATTTAAATATGGCGGTCATCTACTGTGAAGGCTGTAATGGCCCTTTTCCACTGAGGCGGAGCTGGAGCTCCCGTGGCTCCCGTGCTGACTAAGCTCCGGTGTTTTCGTTTTCGATTGCCGTGAGCACCAGCTCCGAGAGCCAGAAACAGGTGCTACACTGGCACCACTCTTGTGGGGGCCCAAAGCGGAGCTATCCAAGCACTCACTACGTCATGGTTGAAGGGGGAGGGATTTATAGCCTTCACAATAGAGGACCGCCATGTTTAAATCCAGACTGCTCGGAATGTTTTTTTGTTGTTGTTGTTGAAAACATGGATAGCATCAAGGCAACGTCGCCTATTACGACGTTGCCTTGTGTTGTATTCTACTTTTTTGAGGCTATTTTTTATTATGCAATACATATGTTTTAATTATATCTTTTTTAAGCTTTAGAAGTAATAGGCCTGTTTATATTATTCAGGGTAGTAAAACATGACTCTGTTACCAGTATTTTATAGGGTTGAAGGTTTTAAGTAAACAAACTCTTGAGTAAAGATATGAATTGAAAGCAGGGAGGATCAGCTATAACTCTAATTCATGTTACAACCCAGTTCATGGTACGGTCAGGAGACCTGGAGAAAATAAATGACCTGTCAAGATGTAGAAGGAGGAGAGAGGAGTCATGTGATATGTTCTTTGTTCTTTTGGAAATAAAAATGGTACAGCCTTGTAGGAGAGCGAGTCAGATCTTGTCTGGCTCCCATCTGCAGGTGCGTGCTTTGTGAAAACAGATATCTGTTGTTCTGTGTGTTGTGTTTACTCTCTGTCTCTCAGTTCTGGGTCTTATTTTGAAACAGTTCCCGCTGGGGTTTTGGAGTTCGGCGCCCCTCCCCTCTCTGAGTAAAAAAAAAGCGAGTTCCAGAGCATATAATGAGAAGAAGCCGACAAAATGGTGGAGGATGCGGGCATTTGATTTGGTTTTGAGTTTTCTCAGGGCTGGGAGAGATTGAGTGTGAGTAATGAGTGTGGCATAACTGATTGATACATGTGTTTGTGGCAATTATAGTGATTTTGTGTTTTTTCTTTGAGTTCAACAGAGAATCGGAGAGCGACTGGATTGATCCTTGCTAATCAACACCCGGGTGGTTTTGTATCAATCTGGAAAAGCGCTAACACCAAATTAATAGGTATTGATCGATTTAAACGTTCTCCATTTAATGTTGACGTGTTGTTCTTTCGGTTGAGGGCCGACCGAAGTGCGGACCAGGCTTGAGAGTTGGCCGCTCACTTCCGATGGGACGCTGTCGGAATTCTCCCAGGCTGGCAAGCGGAAGAGACAGCAGCAGAGCCTATGTGCTCTCTGTTGTCTAGACGGATTCCCTTGGAGAGGCCGGCGTATCTTCCAAACGCACGTTTGAGCCACGTGAATTGGATTGTGTTTAAAGGTCCGGCTTTAGGTGGCTCCGGTAGAGGTTAGTGTTTGATGAGATTGTAAAAATTGTTGTTCTTTCTTTCTCTCTAGTGTGAATGTGTGTGTGATTGGGGAAGTCGAGGTGACGGAAAAAAGGGCTACCAGGTAGCTTTTTGCACTCCGGCCTCATATAAACTTCTCATTTAGGGGAACTAACCGACTGAATCTAAAACCATAATTCCTCTGCGAATCTTAAACGCCTAGACAATGCCCGCGCTTCTTGTATAGACAATAAGCGTAGAAGCTTGACATTGTAGAGGAATAGGGGAATATCATTTTCAGTCGGCTAAAGTACCACCATAAGTTAGCTTACGGCTAACGCACAGTTTGGATGAGTTTCGCCTGGAAATAAAGGCGTTCAACCTTGTGCAACTACGTAAACACGTCTAAAGTATTGTCTAACACATATATATAGGACTGTTATTATGGATAACTGGTAGTAAACTCTATAGAATATATATAAAATTACTTTTTATGATAACGGAGCGGTCACGTTTGGCTTCCGGTTGAGCTAGGTTGCTCATGATGACAGCTAATCTTTGGTAGCTTAGCTTCCGAACTGTATTTATTTGGCTCGGTTAAACAGTCATTCGAGTATTGATGGCGAAGTGTGGTTTTGTTGGAGGCATTTTGTTCTTGTCTTTGGTTGGTTTACTTATGAGTACGGTTTGTTAGGTTTAGCATCGTAGTGAAGAATTAGCCATCTGTGCACCGGCGTATTCATTCCGCGGTGTGACCCGGAAGTTTTATTGGGCCGGACTTTGATCTGTCAGTCCGGCGGAGTTTTTTTTTTGGGACAAACTGTTGACGATTTTGTGTTGCAAAGCGAGTTTTAAATGTATTTCTTCCGGTATATGTTTTAATGATAAATAAAAATTGCTTTATATTGGGAGAATTCTATTTCTTCGTGTGTTTCACCGAAGTGTGCGTCCCGAGTTTTGGCGCAGGCCGGACTCTATTAGGAATTCTTTGATTTTTAGATGAAACGGCAATAATCTCTGTATATAAATAAATTAATGATAAGATAAACAGTGCGTTATAAACCTTTTTAGCTTTCCTTCGTTTCGGCTTTGCCTAAAACATCATTAAGGTTAATGTTGCATGAATAAATAATATATAAACTCCTTCACTATAAAAAGAAATAAATTAAATAAATAAAAACGGTGCCTGCCTTTACTGTTAACTGCATTAAAATTGGGATAAATTTGGGCCTACGAATTGATAGTTTATCAATTAAAATAAATAATTTATAGAGTTAATACAAATAACCTACTTTGTTAAATTTTAATCCATTTTGGATTTTTGTTACGAATATTCAATGGCAGCCGAATATAAATTACTTCCTGCTCCACAGGGACAAAACTGGCGTACTTTAGATGCCCAATTGTTAATATACATTTCTAAATTATATTCTGTTTTAGTTGATAAGCCCGGTAAAAAAGATAAAAACCAGTTCCAGGGCCTTATGACGGCCAGGTGGGCTCGTCATGGTGCCCGAGGGGATTATAAGAGAAGTCTCTCACAGAATGTGTTCTGGGGAGGAAAAGCGACAGCTACTAAATTTAGTTAGCAACAAATTAGAATGCACCGATAAATTGTTCTTGGCGTATAATGCTAAATTGATGGATGAGATGGAGCAGCACGAACACAGGTTAACTAAAGTTCAGCGACAGATGGAGGGGGTGCTGCAGGATCAGGAAAGATTAGCATCTGTGGTAAGGGGTCAAGCTGCAGACCTTTCAGGGAGTGCCAGCCCCAGTCAACGTGATGAATGTGCAGCGGTTCTACAGGTCAAAAATATGCAGACGTTGGGGGACAAGGGGAGTGAGGGACCATTTAAGAATACCAGATCTCAGGTGTCACTGGGGGCAAGTGGAGGCCCTGATTTAATGCTTCCTTTAGTGGGAGCATCAGATGGTTCAGTAATTTACAAACCATGGAAGATGGCTGACATATCTGCCATCATTCTGCAACTCCCTGCTTTGACTGGTGGAGGAAACTGTTGGATAAATAAATTAAATCAGCTGACTTCAGGGCAAACCCTAGCGGTGGGAGATTGGAAAGCTATGGGTAGAATGTTGACATTGATGATGCTCCAGTGCCAGTTAGCATGTGTACTTGATGAAGCCCCATTCACGCATTATGCACATGATCTTGCCGAGTGGGTCAGAAGAAAATATCCTACTCCGCCTGCGTCTAAAATTTTGAAATTTCCCTGGTCAACTGATGTTACTCCCGCAGAACATATAGCAAAATGTAAAGATAAATGGGTTGCAGTTACTGGAGAACACCCTCGAGATCCGGGAAATAATCGGATTTGGTTTAGAGAAGCAGTTTTAGCAGGCATGCCAGAGTCTGTTGCTACATTAATGAAACGGAATCCTGATTCACACATTTATGATCAGCCTACATGGGAAAGACACGTAACATATTATTTACAAGATGTGCAAGATTCTGCGTTAAAGGACGCTGAGGAGAATAAGAAAATGGAGACTGCTTTGTTAAAACTACAGTTAAAAGAGGCTCAGAATAAATTGACTGACTTGTATCAGTCTAAAAAAGGGAAGCAGATGGTGGCTGAAGCAGCACCTACTGTTGGATCAGCGACAGCGCTGCCTTCTTTTCCTGTGATGTATGCTGGAGCTGCGCCGAATCCGCCATTTACTGCTCCTTATAGGACATGGCAGCCTCGTGGCAGGTCACGTGGCAGGGCCAGGTTTGGGGATTTTAGAGGCATGGGGAGAGGGCAGCCAGGTGCTAACGGTTGTCACAGGTGTGGCTCCAATGAACACTGGGTGAGGGAGTGCCCACACCCACAAGGGGGCGCTATACCTCCCGGTCAGCCACCTCTACATATGGTTCCGAATCAGCATATGGCTCCTCCCTCCTATCCAGGAGGACAGAGTGGGCCTCAGTATTGACAATGCCCACAGAGTACCTTAGTGAGCAGGACAAAGGGGGATCCGATGCTCACAATAGACGTACATGGACATTCATTGCCATTCCTGATGGACTTATGGTGACTTTCCCGAATGGACATACGCATTGCTGTGATAGCATGAGTGGTCAATTTTTGCTGAAGGATGACACTTCACAAGTGGCTGATATTTTCTGGGCCAGATTGACTATGATGTCTGCACATGAATCTTCTGCGGCTGACTTTCTGAGATGCTGGAAGCCTTGGCTGCTTGAACTCCAGCCTTTTGTTCCACCGCCTGACCCGTTCCATGTGACCTTCCTCTATGAGAGAAGCGATCCTACTTTATATCAGGAACAATTTGAAACAGAACTTGAAGGCCAAAGTTGGTCTGTGGCTTCGGGTCCATGCTTTGTGGGGAAGGAGGGTGTGGCACTGTATGCTGATCTGACTTCAGAGCAGCATAAATGGTATATGATGGAAGCTGAAGCGCTTCCACACATATCGCTTTTGTTGCATCCGAAACATCAAGCTAAAGATTTGGGGGGAATGTTTAAGAGGGGAGTTGAATTAAGGGATTGGGTTCATACCCAGATACCTTCAGTCTCTTTTTCTCCTTCTACTCAGATGTACAAAATAGACACGCAGCTCTCAGATACTACCATTCTGGAACATTTGCAGCTTTCTAGAAATCATGGCAGAGAAAAAACAGATCATCCTGATGCAGTGGAGGCCTTAAAGGTCGTGCCTGACTCTTTGTGGTCAGATGGTCCCACTGATGTTGGTCTAGTGCAAACCACACCCATCACATTTGAGATGAAACATTCTGATCCAATCTGGCGTTCTCAGTACCCACATAAACCTCAGGCTGAGGAAGGTATTGCAGACACTATTGCAGGCTTACTTGAAGTTGGAGTTTTAGAACCATCAAACTCTTCATATAACACCCCTATTCTTCCTGTGGAAAAACAAGGTACTGGTAAATACAGAATGGCACATGATTTGCGTGCTATTAATGAGGCCCTTAGAACCCCTCCCATTTCTACACCGAATCCGTATACAGCTCTGGCATCACTGACTCCTGATTTAAAATGGTTTACCTGCATAGATGTTGCTAATGCATTTTTCTGTTTACCGCTCCATCCTTCTGTCAGGGATATTTTTTCATTTACATTCAGGGGCAGGAAGCTACGTTATAGTAGGCTTCCCCAGGGTTTTGCTTTATCTCCAGGTATTTTTAATCAGGTGTTGAAGCAGTCATTAAGCACTGTACAGCTCCCTCCAGGCTGTGTACTGACCCAATATGTGGACGATTTACTTTTAGCATCCCCTACTGTTGAAAAGTGCATAGCAGCGACTCTAGTAGTGTTGCAACATTTGGGAAAAGAGGGATTCAAGGTCTCCCGCGATAAGCTTCAGTTGGTCAGGCAGGAAGTCCAGTTCCTGGGGCGAAGGGTGACCGCTCAAGGGGCTGGACCGACGGACACCCACAAGAATGCTATTTTGGCCCATTCTAAACCTCTCACTATTAAATCAATGCTGTCATTTCTGGGACTGACAAATTTTTCCAGACATTATGTGCCTAATTACACAAACCTTACCACACCACTCAGGGCTCTTGTAAATGCTCATGGTATGAAAAATCTGCATGCTAAATTAGAATGGGACATACCAGCTGAGGAGGCATTTATTAAGTTGAAACAGGCTCTAGCACAAGCAGCTGATTTAGCCACTCCTGACTATACATGTCCATTTTTTCTTAACACATCAGAAACAGATGGGGTGGTTAATGGGATTTTGTTTCAGAAAAAAGGTGGTCAGAGATACATTCTTATGTATCTTAGCATAAAGCTGCAAGCTATTGAAATGAGACAGCCACCTTGCACGAGACATGCAGCAGGAATTGCACACCTAGTGGAGAAAACTTCACACATTGTCAGGGGTTATCCACTTAATATTTTGACATCTCATGGAGTCATGGCATTGGTTAATTCTGAGACGTTTACTCTTTCTACTTTGCGTCAGCAGCGGATTAGCAGAGTTTTGGAGGCACCAAACATTATTTTTACGCATGAAGGAATAAACATGGCTGACCAAATCACCGCCTCTGGGGAGCAGCATGACTGTGTCAGGCTGAATTCTGTTGCTCAAAAAATACGTCCTGATTTACGGTCTGATCCCTTACCTACAGGTTTTGTGCTCTATACAGATGGTTGTTGTTTCAGAGATGGACAGGGCCAGTTGAGATCAGGTTTTGCAGTTGTTGAGCAGAATGGAGATTCAGTACAGACTGTCGTTTCAGGGAAGCTGGACGGCTAGCAGAGCGCACAGCGTGCTGAGATAAGGGCTCTTATTGAAGCATGCAAATGGGGAAGAGATAAAGACGTCACGATTTACACTGATTCGAACTACGGGTTTTCTATTATACATTATGAATTACCACAGTGGAAGAGAGCAGGTTTTGTTACTGCTACTGGTAAACCTGTACACCATCATGCAGATATTATGGAGCTTTTGGATGTTGTACAGTTACCAGCTAACCTCGCTGTTCTTAAGTGTAAGGGTCACAGCAAGGCTGACACTGTTGACGCGTGGGGAAATAGGGCTGCAGACTTGGCGGCAAAGGGAGCAGCAGGCTACCTGTCACATGTCCACACGCAGCTGATTGTCACGTCAGCACAGGAAATGTCAGACAGTTTTGCTGAGGAAGTGAAGTTGGCACAGCAGGCTGCTGCGTCGCAGGAGATAACTGTGTGGAAGGATAGAGGTGCGATTTTTTCTGATGGTTTTTGGCGTGGGCCTGATGGCCGTTTGGTTTTACCTGCCGCGTTAAAACCTACTCTTTTTCAGGAGGCTCATGGTGCGGCACATGTGTCATACACTCAGATGAAACGTAATCTTTGTTTTTGGTGGCATCCCTTCCTGCCACATTTAATTAAGCGTTTTTTGAGTGAATGTGTGGTGTGTGGTCAATTTAATCCTAAGCCTACTATCAAGCCAGAAATGGGCGCCTTCCAGGACTTGTGCAGGCCTGGCGAGGAGGTCGTTATCGACTATACAGATATGGTGACCCCTGTTAGAGGTTTCCGTTACCTGTTAGTGATGATTGATCCACTGACCTCGTGGGTTTCAGCTTTTCCTGCAAAACGGGAGGATGCTCAGACAGTGGTGAAATCTTTGATAAACCACTGGATTCCGTGCCATGGCTTTCCGACTAGGATCAGGTCTGACAATGGCACACATTTTAAAAATAAACATCTCCGACAGGTTGAGGA
The DNA here is from genome assembly GCA_963556495.2 of Valencia hispanica. Lineage (NCBI taxonomy): Eukaryota > Metazoa > Chordata > Actinopteri > Cyprinodontiformes > Valenciidae > Valencia > Valencia hispanica. The sequence continues at coordinate 43,429,247 of OY747702.1, read as the reverse complement.
ACAGATGGGAATAACCCACAAGTTCGGCACTGTTTACCATCCGCAATCTCAGGGCGTCATCGAGCGGTCTAATTCAACCTTGAAGTTAAAGCTGGCAAAGATTACAGCTCAGACGGGACTTAATTGGCTGAATGCACTCCCCATTGCGTTGTTGTCCATGAGATCATCTGTCTGTAGAACAAAAGGTCTCACTCCTTATGAGATGTTAACCGGCCGAATTTTTCCTGGTCCGTGGGCGGGCAGAGAACCACAGGTGTCACCGCACCCTGACCCGGACCCTCGCAGTGACCATCAGCAGCTGAAGGGCCTCGTCTCCTCCTTCCTTCCGGCTCCCCGTGACGTGCAGGGACCTGCGGTGTCTCCTTCCGAGGCTGGGCGTGTTTGGCTAAGGGTGTATAAAAGAAAGTGGCAGGAGCCAAGGTGGTCTGGCCCGTTCCAGGTTGCTGCTCGTACAACCCATGCTGTCCAGCTACGGGGAAAGGGTTCTACTTGGTTTCATTGGTCTCAGTGTGCTCCGGCCCCCGACCCCTCTCCTGTCCCTCACGCTGCAGCAGCTCTCTGCTGACCTGGGAGAATCTCTTTGCAGCGGGTGGTGTCGGTTCTGACTAGGCGGTGTCGACTGCCGAAGCCAGGAGGCGGGGCCTGACCCACCCAGAAGATTGGTTGAAGTTGCTGTAATCATCCAGTGTAATCTATATGTGCAAAAAATTGGGCGAGATAAGCAATTTGGACTTGCTTTTCTCGAAGAGGGATTGTACCGAAGAGAAAAGATCGCAAGAAATCAAACACATTTCACAGCAGGTTTTGACCACCTCACAATCGGTGGGGGAAGCTATTGGAGGCGGGGCCTGTTTGTGCAATTGTGTTTATTGGGGGAAATGTTCAGTTAATGAAGTAACTGTCATTTCAGTGAGGGCGATCTGCAGAAAAGACAGTAACTTTGGGAAAAATAAAGAGTCCACTGTACTGAATCTTTTCATCACTCTGGTAGCCACCTGCTGCCAGAGAAATAAACAAGAGCGAAGACTAGAGAACAAAATAATAAAGACTGAACACTTATTAATCATTTTTCTTGTATTTTACAGGTTGTTTAACTAATTTTTATTTACAGGTGCAGATTGCTAGACACTGCCTAAGAGGGTGTCAAAGAATTTTTAAGTAGTTAATTTGTAGGGTTTTTTTCTTAATATTCAGTTTTTACGGTTTTATAAAAAAATTTTAGTAATAAGATAAAACATTTTAAGGAGTGTTTAAAGTATAATCAGGTTAACTGACTACTAATTTTTGTTTTACTTATTCTTTTTTCATTATGATGTGGTTTTTGTAGGATGTTTTTGGGGTTGGTGACAATTGCTAGAGTTTGCTTTTTACTAAAAGAATATTGAGAATTAGGTTAAAACATAAAAAACAATAATGATAAATTAGAAAAAAATATATATATTGCTTAAAGGTAAAGATAAAGAAAAAAAAAACAGACTCTTTTCACTTTGAATAATCATGTTAGAAAGAGGGACAATTTGTTAAATAATATGTTTGGTAAATGGAAGACTCTGGCAATGTCTATAATGGTTTCTTTAGCAGTATTTGTGTCAACTATGGTGTTATGTGGATGTTGCTGTATTCCTTGTATACGTTCTTTGCTCACAAAGTGTATTGAAAAAGCTGTTGGTGATAATGTGCAAGGTCAATATCTGTTACTCCCTCACATGGAGCCTGAAGGAGAAGTACAGAGGAGTGGTCAATCTATTTGAAAAATAGATTGAAAGAGGGATTTGTTGTATTCTACTTTTTTGAGGCTATTTTTTATTATGCAATACATATGTTTTAATTATATCTTTTTTAAGCTTTAGAAGTAATAGGCCTGTTTATATTATTCAGGGTAGTAAAACATGACTCTGTTACCAGTATTTTATAGGGTTGAAGGTTTTAAGTAAACAAACTCTTGAGTAAAGATATGAATTGAAAGCAGGGAGGATCAGCTATAACTCTAATTCATGTTACAACCCAGTTCATGGTACGGTCAGGAGACCTGGAGAAATAAATGACCTGTCAAGATGTAGAAGGAGGAGAGAGGAGTCATGTGATATGTTCTTTGTTCTTTTGGAAATAAAAATGGTACAGCCTTGTAGGAGAGCGAGTCAGATCTTGTCTGGCTCCCATCTGCAGGTGCGTGCTTTGTGAAACAGATATCTGTTGTTCTGTGTGTTGTGTTTACTCTCTGTCTCTCAGTTCTGGGTCTTATTTTGAAACAGTTCCCGCTGGGGTTTTGGAGTTCGGCGTCCCTCCCCTCTCTGAGTAAAAAAAAGCGAGTTCCAGAGCATATAATGAGAAGAAGCCGACACTTGTCGACAGTAACTGCAAAAGCGATACCTTTTGCCGCTGTATCGCAACAAATGCTTGTAAAGCGACGATTAGCATCTGCAACCAGACGAGGTCATCCATCTTTGTTGTTATGGTTTTCTTCTTCTGCGTCTGCTTTATTTTCGGCGAGCGGCTTCCCGCGTGATTTCTGAAGTGACGCTTCGATGACGCAACGCCGTAGCTCACGGTGGCTCCTTGTTATGGAAAACAAAGGAGGTTTTGTGAAAGCTCTGGCTCCAGCACCAGCTCCGAACAGACTCTCGGTTCTTTGCAATGGAAAAGGGCTAGAAATCCCTCCCCCTTCAACCATGACGTAGTGAGTGCTTGGATAACCCCGCTTTGGCCCCACACAAGAGTGGTGCCAGAGTAGCACCCGTCTCTGGCTCTCGGAGCTGGTGCTCGCGGGAATCGAAAACGAAAACACCGGAGCTTAGTCAGCACAGGAGCCACGGGAGCTCCAGCTCCGCCTCAGTGGAAAAGGGCTACAAGGAGTTGGTGCTAGGTTCAGCACCGGTTTGAAACCAAGAAACAGGTGCTTTGGTGGTGGGAAACCAAAGAACTGGTTCCAAGTCAGGCTCTGCCACCAAAATAGCTCTGGAACCAGCTTGGTGGAAGAGCTAACAACATTTCAACTAGTGAAATTGTCATACAGACAGTCAAAAACGGGGGTGATATCATGATAGTCAGGGGCTCTTTGGGTGCTTCAAGGCCTGGAAGACTTGCCATAATCAGCTAAACCATGATTTCTTTTCTCTACCACAAAAATCCTGAAGGAGAATGCTTGGTTTGGTTGGTGACCTTAAGCACACTTGGGTTATGCAGCAGGCCAATGATCCACTCCAAAACAATGGTTTTGAAGTGGCCTAGTCAAAGTCTGACTAAACAATAATGTGCAAGGTCCTTAAAAAGACCATTCGATCTTTCAAATGTGGCTGAATTGAACAATTATGTGAGGAAAAAGTTTGTAAAAATTCCTCCAAATTGATATAAAACACTTGACAGATATTGCAAATGTTTGATGACATTTCTTTCCGCCAAGGGAGGTACAATTTGGTTTAGGGAACAATTAATTTTTCAAGTAGGCGTTTTTTTTCTTTTAATATTCACCATTTGAAAACTGCATTTGGTATTTACTTAGGTTAACCTTGTCTGATATTAACAGGTAAAACTTTTAACTGTGACACAAAAAATTAAAAACAGGAGAAATCTGCAAAGAAGCAAATAGTCTTTCGCTGTATTTTCCATAAGGATACCAGAGTTATCAACTGCAGGTAACACAACAATTGCTGAAAGCACAGTTAGTAGTTGCATTGGCTTAACTTAATGCTAACACCACACCATCAACATACTTATGACAACAATTGTAATTGGCTGACCTTTAAGAGCTCTGATGTTCTCACTCCATCAGCTTTAGCAAAACTAACATTGAGAAAAGTATCCTAGGGAGATAGGAATCAGTTCTGCCTGTGGTTGTAAAACAAAATGTTAGAGAAACTCAAATATTTGAGTTTCTCTAAAATGTAAAAGGCCACTAGACAGAAGCACTGACAAGATTCACAGGTTACCTGGCAACCATGAATGTCTAGAGCAACCACAAAAACAAGGTAAAATAAAACAGCTTAGAGTTTTCAAAGAAAAATTCAATGCAGACCGCTATAAATAAAACCACTGGGGTGGGTCTTTCATATCTCTAATAAAAGAGATCCCAGTGGAGAAAGAGCCTAAAATAGCTCATCCTATCATCTTAATGAATCAACCTACCTATACATTCAGCAGAACCTCAATGGGGGTTTTGTGACAAAAATAGCTTCGTTTTGAAATGGGCTGGGTCACTATGCTTACCATGCAAACAGAATTAGAAACAATGTGATGTGTAAATCCTTTTCTTAAAGTTGTGATGCACATTTTGAGGTAATTGTTAATTTTTCTGAACTGGAAACAGATTTAACATCGTCCTCCTAGAAAGGGTTTTAGTTAGGCCAAGAAGACCTTAATCCAGACACATTCATGATGAAAATTATTTCTTTTAAAACACAGGCTAAAATGAGAAAATACAATGACAGGAGTGCAATCAAATATGTTAAGCATAAAAATAATAATAATAAAACCTATGACCGTCCTTAACGTCTGCAGGACACTGTAATTTAAAAAGTCCTACAGGAATTGACACATGATGAGTGCCAATGCATTATTATAAAATTTTGATAGTCAGAGGAGATGAGGGAAAAGAGAAAACTGTGAAAGTGTTCCAGGCTGGGCAAAAGAGGACAATCAGTTGTCTCCTGCAGCCGTAGTCACTTTATCCACAATTTTCCCAGAAAATGTCCGACAGCTTGATTTTGGCCAATGGTCGTCTCTGGTTGTGAAAGTGGTAAATCGGCTCCGATCAGCTATGATTCACTGACACCAGAAGTTCTTGTTTACAACGGCTGATGATGCTGCAGCCAGAGCTAAGGTTAATACCCCAATCATTGATGATACAAAGAGAACTCTGCTGGGTTTCAAACAAAGGGAATATAAGAAAATCTACTTAAAATTAATTCTGAATAATTAATTTTCGTGGAGTAATGGCAAACAGGTATAGTTCTCATACTGTGGTCCTACAGCTGCCACACTGCAAAGCCCAGCTTCACCATTTTACGGTTTCAAGTTTTGAAACCAGCTGGAAAATTAATGCACTTAGTACCTAGGCCAATTACTATTACTGAAACGAGCTCAGAACAATGAATTTTGTACATTCAAGCACTGCAGCAACATGTTTGATAAAGGAAGCTGTATAGTAATGTGTGTGTGGAAGATTTAATTGAGCTAGAGATTCACAAAAGTGAAAATAAAATGCTTGTTTTTTTACAGTTTAAAACTAGATAGCCACAGATTGTATAGATTGGTTAGCAACTTCAGTTATGGCCAATGGATGAGAATGAATTTTTTGCTTGTCTTTATTATTACTGACAACTGAAAAATATGAAATTCTACCATGATGCCATTTTAAAATGTCTGTCAAGGTGGTGGGATGCACTGAAGTGGTACTGAGGTTTGACAACCACTAAGTCACAGATCAATTAATAATGTCAGGACCTCATCTAGATCAACGACCTCCACCTGTGCACACTAACTCACCTCCACCTCATAGGCTCTCCCCACAGTTAAAAGACAGCTTCACTCACCACAACACTGTTCTGTCATCTGGTCTCCAGCCTCACAACTCCTGAGCTAGCCATTTCAGCCTGCTTATCCTTAACACCACGAATCTTCTCAAGATCCTCCAGACCCCTCTACCAGCCTGATCTGCAGCCTCCTCTCGAACTGTCTGTCTCTGCGTGTGCGTTGTCCTCCTTAATAAAGACTGTTAAAATGATCCAGGCAGTCTCCTTGACAAATAAATTAAAAATATTTAAATGTTCCTTTATTTCAGTAACTCAGTTGACCATGTGAAACACCTTTTAGATTAAAAGGGCTATATGCAACTTTCCCCCCAAAATAAACGTAACAATAGCCTTTTGATTTGAGCATTTATGACCCAAACATCTCCTGATGAGCATACTGACACCTTGTCAGCTCACAGTGGGTGCACCTATAAGCCTGTATCCAATTTTTTCTATTTTCTGTCGGGTCGGATTTTCCCGCGCTTTCTGCGGATGTGACGTCAAGCGCGTTCATGTTAAACGTTTCAGATCACTCTGCCACCACCAGTAGTCAGCACTCGCAAGCAGTTCAATGGATTGTGCGAATACACAGAAGAGACCAAAGACAACTTTGACACCAACAGTAACTCCACATATGACTAAGAGAATTAAACCCCTGACAAGTGCCCGAAAAATATCGAAGATTGAGAACAACCGGCGTACGAGCGCGCGCTGCGAGAACGAGCAGAAAGGAAGAGCAGTTCCGTTTTTTGGCCACAGGTGTCAGTCGCGAGTTTAAATTTCAGAAAATTGCATATTTAAATACACACAGACTGATGTTTTCAAGTCTTTATTCCTATTCATTATGATGGTTTTCCACTTAAAGGTAATTAAAACATTATTTTGTGGATTAGAATATTACATCAGACCAATAAAAAAAACATTTTTATACAGCAATGGAGTATTAGTGAAAAGTATATTTAATACCCTCTTTAAGGTTGTTAAATTCAAATGGTATTTTTAATCTGACAAATGAGCCTCATCGAAACATACCTTTTATAATGATTTATAAAGTATGACTGTAGATGACTTCCTAGACTTTTGTCCTTCGCCATCAGTCAGTCACTCCTTTTCATTACGTGAAATATGTAATATTGTGGGGGTGGGCGCTCCAGTCCATCTCCAGATGTGATTGAGTGAGAGGCGCTTACAGACTGAAGAGGTCATCAGTCCATCACACAGGGCAACACAGAAATACACAATACCCATACACTCATACCTGAGGGAAATTTAACATGACCAACTAACATGCATTAGCTTACCTAATTGTATAGCCTAATTTTCAACTAATTTTAAATATTATATTGAAAATCATTTAAATGTTAAAAATAAGGGATTTTTCCATCACCTTTGGTGAATTTTTGGTGGCCAAGAAGTCTATATTAGCCATGTTAGCATGCTAATTTGATTTTTAAATAGCATGCTATGATGAAAGCGTAACCTTTTTGATCAATTTGAGACATCATTGTTGATCTTCAGTATGCTTGAAAATAAAATCATAAACAGGCTGAGCAGAAAACTGAGATGTCAAAGACAGACAATAACGAGACATAACTAGCTAATAGGCACTTTGTGTAAAATAATTAGCCTGGACTGAAATCAATTTTACTCAAATTGCTTTTGGCTAACTGTGACTCCAAAATGTATCAAAATGCACTGAGTTTTAATTTACCAGCTACTGTTGGGAGGGGTTTTTGCTTTTTTTGCCATCAGAAATAACAGAAAATTTGTAAATTAGCATTAGTGTTAGCACACTTTGAGCTAATGTGGCTAATGTTATGGTAAATTCTATTAAGCGAATGTTTTCAATCATATATAGGCCTAATGTTTTTTTATTATAAATTTTAACCCTAAAATTTTATGCCATTAAAGTTTGTTTTTTTTACTTCATAAACTTTATAGGCTACTGCCAAATAAAATCAGCATAAACTCAATTTGCACTAAAACATACTATAATCCCAGTTCTCTCTTTTTTAATTACTAGGTTACAAAAGTACAGCTTTTCCAGTTTATCCACATCATTCTCACACTGTTTGAATACCTACTGAGAATTTCTTCAGATTAAACACAAATACCCACTTTATATTGAGGATTAACTGATTAGATCTGGGTGTTCTAAAGGTCACAGAAATAAATAAATAAATCTAGACAAAAAATGTAAAAAAAGGAAATGACACTTCATATCTCAGATCAGACCTTGCTGATTTGTGGAGGTGTAAAGCAGCATGATAGCAATGTGACTCTTGCTGTGACACTGAACAGAAAACAGAAAAAATGTGGACGGCACCTGCAGCTCAGCAGGCAATTTGGGACGTATTTTAAAAAAACATTCTGGGTGAGACTTAAATTAATAGATTTAAAAGGGCATAATATGGTAATTCCACTTTTAATAGGTAATTCTGTCTGCAACTCCAGAAGAGATGATATTTCTGATTTCTGATTAACTTTAAAATAAGAAACAACACAATAAAAAGATGTACACATTATTACATTCAATCTTCTTTCTGTAGCAAAGAAATCCATGTTTCTGGCATTTTTCCTAACCTCGCTGTCTAAAACGACATCTCCTTAGTTGAATGATATTTGAAATATATTATTTATATTCCAGACAGGATCCCTGATGTATTGATTAATTCAGTCTGCAGGCTTGCTCTTCTGATTAGTGGTTGCAGCTACTTCCCGATTCAAGAAAACACCTTTATATTTACAATAAAAGATCATTTGACCTAACAGAAGACTAATGTAGGATAAATGCAACGACGATTTAATAAATCTCAATAGATTCCCAGGGGGAAAGAAAATTAGTGAAGAGATCTCAAAAATGTTTCATTTAGTTCTCCGAGACAACAATAAGATCTTTGTGAAGCCAAAATTAGTCAGTAGCTTATTTCTCCTCTTTCTCATTTTTGTCTAAAATAAACCCGAAGGTTGCTGAGCATCTCAAATTTGCCTCATTTTAAATTTCAAGAGTGCTCATAAAACTCTCAAATAATGCTCAGATTTCCATCACTTTTAAACCTATTTTTGGAATCAAGGAGCTATCCTTAGGCACTCAATCTATTCTCCTCCCCACCCTCCAATCAAATTTATGAATCTCACACTGAGCTCAGGCAAAGCAAACAAAAACTTCTCCTCATAATCTAAAGTGTTTCTCATTTAACTTGATTTTTTTCCCCCTCAATACTGGTTGTTTAGTATTACTCCACATTGTTAGCACTGCAGACTTTTATTTTTAATTATGCTATTGTAAAAAATTCTTTAATGAAGAGGGAAATAAAATAATGTTTCTATTTTATAGCAATATGACAATAAATCTGTTGTTTTATAAATGGTATTGCCAGCTATTGTTAATATCTTTACAAGACAAATCTTTGCTTTCAAAGTTCCTTACTATTAGAAAATTCAGCATTCAGCATGAGCCTTCATATTGTCAGTTTTGTTTGTGCATTATGGGGTTTTTACATCCCCAGCCTCTAAAAATGACCCATGCAGGACCTAAATAGCAATGTCAACTGTATGTTAAAACAGGGAAACATTCTTAATTTTCAGATTTTTTTTGGTTACCATTAAAAAGCATAATGAAAGTCTGAGTTACACTGACACATATAAAAAGCTCAATATCAGTTCTGACTGCATTTAATAGCAGACAGATCTACCAAACATACCACGTTTAAAAATTGTTATATTTAATATTTAATCAGTTGTTAAGTTGGCCCATTCCTGACATTTCCTTAAAATTCCATCCAAATCCATTCATAGGTTTGCACATATTTCTGGTAGAAACTGAATACATATTAACTCCATTTTGGGCACAAGATATCGCAAGCTCTGAAATGTTGAAATATATATATTATTCTTTTAATAATAATATAATTGTTGTTATTAATAATAATAATGAGGATATTATTTGTTTTGATCTCTCCTTCAATGATGTAAAACCCCATATTAAGCAGTTAGTTCATAAAATATCACTTATAAGACAATCACATTAGTCAAATTTCAGTGAGATGCTATTGTGTTTGAATAATAAAACTTACTTCAGAGCACGTTACCTTTTCCCTTTTTTTCCTTGTTACAAGCAAAAACAAAGTGTACTTTTGCCGTCTTTATTTTTATTTTTGAGAGCTCATCCCTGGAAAGTGACTTGCTTTTGGAAAATTTTGATGTCCTCTTTGTTTTTCACAAGCTAGCTAGCAGCTCAGACAGACAGACAGGAAGATAGATAAACATAAATTAGACTAACGTGAGAGACAAATCTTTCTCTTCTGAGCTCAGGAAAAAAAACAAAAAAAAACGTAGCAGTAAAATTTTTCTCTGGGTTTGACTGATAAAGACATATACATAACAGATATGATGTCATTAATCCAAACAGCAGAGAGAAAAGTGTTTCTCCCTCTGGCCTGTTTCACTTGTCATTTTTAGTGTCACCCAGATGTGCCTCACCTGCTTCTCACCCCCAGCAATCATCAGCGTGAGTGTGAAAAGATTCAGGGAGGTCTCAGATAGGCTTCAAGATACCAGACACACTAAACATGGCTTGGTGCCCTAAAGAAGAGATCTGACAGACTGACTAAAAATAGCTTGATTGTTCATCTCAATTCCTGCATCATGAAGACAATTACTTAGATTTCTAGCTTTATTTAAACATATAAAATTATACAAACATGTAATAGTTTTTTGCAGCTGCTAATAATAAAATACTTTTTATCTTGCTATTGTCCAGCAAATTTATTTATTCCCATGTAACATTTTCAGGTTTTGTCACTTGATAACCACAAATTTCACAATCAATGTAATTAATTGCAATTTTATGCAACCAACAAAGTAGTGTAGTAGTAAAACTTTCTCACCCTAATGAGTTTTATATGTCGTTATAAGAAAAATAAAAATATTTTTTAACAGGTTTTATACCTCGCTATAACGAGAACTTTTCTCGTTATAACAATATAATGTAACTGAATTTATTTCCCAGCTCTGGCAGTTAAACGATTCCATGAAATCTGGAGATGAGGATGCAAAGAAGCATTCTTTGTAAAAATCAATAAAATTATGGACAACCCTGAGTATGCTCTTCATGAGACTATCAAACAGCACTGTCTTCAGTCAGAAGCTTCTTCAGTATCGCTGTCATACAGACCGCCACGGGAGATTCTTCCTGCCCTCAGTCATCAGCATCTACAAGAACTCTTTGAAGAATTGAATGGTATGAGCTACAGCAACATTTCATATCGGTCTGGATTCAATGAAGTATTTTTGAGTTTAAATAACCTGCTTTCATAACAATGAATGTTTGCCGTTGTTTTGCTTTAGCACAGCTCCAATGTACCAGATGCTGTTTGCTGCTTTTGCTTGAAGCTTGTTTTTGCAGTAAAACATAAGCTTGATGAAAATCTCACAACCACTTAACCCCATATATTTCTTTTCTTTTTTTTTTTACCTCTGCCAAGGGGGTAATGTTTTCTCCAGGGTTTGTCTGTCTGTTAGTAAGCAACATAACTCAAAAACTTGTAGGTGGATTTTGATTAAACTATCAGGAAATGTCTGAAATTGGACCAGGAACAAGTGATTAGAATTTGGGGGTGATCCGAAAACCGTCATTTCCAAAAAAAAAGTGATTTTCATGAAGAACTACTGAAACCTCCCCCAAACTGTGCATACATGGTTAACTGGCAGTTCCAAATATACATACAGATATAAATGAACCTTTACCTGTACAGATAATTGGTGTCAGTTCCTTTCTGCTGAAGGTTCCTCATTTAACAACAGGATGATGTTCGTTAGGAGAAACTGAACCTTTCCCACCTAAGCTGGCATGAGTCACACATTGGTGACATTCAGTTCAAGCACCAATCAAACCCCCTGGTTTCAGTAAGTGAAGGACCTCGCTGTTTAAATCATACAGTTTCTGGAGGTATTCAATGAAAGTATTGACCTATCATTGAAGATTTTCTGCCAAATGTTCTTTAACTCATACAATTCTTCTCACCTGCAGGGAAGGATTTAATGTTACAGGGAGCCTGCTAAGCGGGTGCAAATACCTTATGGGCATTCACGGCGTGCTTTCAGCTCCTGGCTGCTTTGTATGGGGATCCATTTAGGCTACAGTGGGAGTAAAGGAAAGAGGCAGACAGAGAAATGAAGGATGCATAGCACGACATGCTCCACTGAAAGCTGCAGCTTAAAACCCAGACAACCTGGAGAACAGTGTAGAGCAGTTCTACCAACACCAGCCACATATTCATGCTAAAAATGTATGCAGTTTTTCAGCCGTATAAGAACAATATGAACAGAAAAGGCAAGCAGACTAAGAGATGCTGTGGACCTGGAAATAAATAGAGTTTTAAGAGCTTGTTGGAATATAAATATGAAAATCCTGAATTAGCATGTGGTTTGGACATATCCCAGCTGTCGTTGTAAATCATACCTGGTCCTGCTCTGAAACATTACAGTAGTAAGTGTAGTTGCTGTTGAGCTCAACAGGAGGCGCTGTTGACTCATCACTTTCTGTCATGGAGCTGAATGAGCCACTCTCATTGATTTATCTCTTTGATAACAAAAGCGGCGGCGGCAGCAGCAGTGTGGTGGGCTGGGAGATGGTGGTTGATGTTTTTAAACTCCTCAACTGTGAACCTGTGGGTCTGTGAATATAATGCGGACAAGCTTGGAGGTGAATCTCCTCTATGTTCTTTTAATCCTCTTTCAGGGGTCTTTGTTTCGTCTTATTCTGGACCACAAATGCAGTGAACACAAAGACAGCATCCCATCTCATCTGCTTGCTTAAGAGGCGCCATGATCATAAATAAGTAGCCGTCAAGAAGCAACGTGAGCAGATAAAAGTAATTAAGCGTAGTAGGAGTATTAAGATCTCACCCAAAAAGGACCTGTCGTCCATCCAATTCAATCCATCAGCAACTTGATGCAAGCAAACAGTGTTTTGCAACAGTATTCAGACCTCTTGAACTCCTTCACACTGTGATTTTATGTGATAGACCAATATAAAGTAGCACATAATTGCAAATTAGATGGATTGGAGGAATCCACAGCTTGGGTGGAAGAATCTGTGGACATGACAACTAGTAGGTATGCAGTCCATAAATCTTATGGATGACTGACGAGAGAGAAGTCTCGTTTGCAGTTTGCCACAGAGCATGTAGCGTACAGAGCAAACAGGTTGGTGCTCTGGTCATAAAAAAATAAATATGAACTTTTAGACCAACAAGCAAGATTCTATGTGTGGAGGAGAGTTAACGCTGCATAGCAACCTAAACAGAACTGGCTGCATCATACTGCGGAGAAACTTTCTTTAAGGAGGGAGAGTAGATGGGAAGCTGGATGGTGCCGAACACAGAGATTCTTGGGGAAAACATTAGAAAAACACTCTCGTTGTGTCCTTAGGCAAGACACTTCACCCCTTCTGCCTACTGGTGGTGGTCAGAGCCCGGTGGCGCCAGTGTTCGGCAGCCTCGCTTCTGTCAGTGTGCCCCATGTCAGCTGTAGCTACAACGTAGCTTGGCATCACCAGTGTGTGAATGTGTGAGTGAATGGGTGAATGACTGAATGTGGTGTGAAGCGCTTTGGGGTCCTTAAGGACAAAATAAAAAAGCGTTATACAAGTACAGGCCATTTACTATTTACCACTGAATTGCGTAGCTCGTGGTGGCAGCATGTTGGAGTAGCTCTGCTACGTTAGTTCAGTTTTGTTATTTTTTTAGACTGTTGTTCGCAATTGCTTTGGTTGAGGTGTTGCATGTTTGGACTATTATTCCCTCTAGTTTTGGAATCTATGAAGCTGGAAGGATTTTTGCTTCTACTTTCTTACTTTAGGACAGTGGTTATGGTGCGTAACCATGACAACAATATTTTAGAACCGGGAAATCTCAAAGCCAGAAGAGTTTAAGACGACATTTGACGGATGCAGAGCAGGACCAATGAGCAGAGAGAGAAACAGAAAGTTCAAATTATCTCTTCCATCGATCATAATGAGCAAGGATCATGTTCCCGACTCCGGCATCTCTCTGCTCGGCCTGGTAACCATTCGGCCAGAGTTTTAAAGAGAAGACACAAAAGCAAATGAGGTGGATTAGCAGTGCCTGCCAACAACTCGTGTTGTCATCCAGGACATGTTACTGTGAAGTATCGTCTCTGCTGCCTGGATATTGAATTGATGGCATGTCATGAGGCCTTTGACATGAGGGTGTCAAAGGCCTCTTCAGATTCAGACTGACTGCTACTGGAGATCCTTCCTGCCCACAGCATCAACATCATCAACGACTCTGATATCTCCTAATTAACGGCAGTGTTTAATCTCAATTTCGGGTAAAGTATTTTTTAAATTAATTGAATTTTTGAAAGTGGGTTAGATCAAAGAATACAACTTAGTTACAGAGCAACTAGAAACATTTCTTTTAAGCTAGTAGAGAAATTCCCCAAATGACCTGCAGCTGTAACTGCAGTAATAGGAGGTTCTACCGAAGTACTTAACGGGCTGAAACGCAGACCTTAAGGCCACAATTTCTAGACTTGTATTTGTAAAACCAAAGTGAATAACAAAGTATCACTTCACAATAATTAAGTTTACTATGTTCTATCCCCTAAAAGTTCAATAAAATACATTCAAGTTTGCGGTTGTAGCGAGGCAAATGTGAGAAAGTACTACTTGCAAGGCGCCATGTAAAATTACAACAAGAAATCTTCCTCTAACACAATAAAGAACCTGAAATGTAGGATTTAAGGAGCAGAGGTTGTTCGAGTTCATCAGCAGATGCCTAAGGACATCCTTTTATATCCCTCACAGCACTTTTACAAGGAAAGGGTCCTCCTCCGGCATAATCACTGCTGGGGAGGTGATCTGCCCCCTTTTGCTTGCATACACCTTGAATTGAATTAACGAGGAGGCTCCTCACTGTGTCACAGTAATGAGAAGGCAACAGCGAATGGAGAGGGGTGCTCACTGGGGACTGTCGGTGGATTTAATTAGTCTTTGTTTACCTCCTCGTGTGATGCCAGAGAACCTAAAGTACGATCACAAGCATGTTTGCATCTTCATGCTCCCGTCACAGACAGCTGTAAAGGAGATAAATTGTGAGCGCCCCGAGTCTATCAGCGCGTGGGAATGGCAGCTCAGTTGGGAGGGAACTCACTCTACACAGAAAGGCAGCTTTTGAAAGACAAGAAAGCGCCGTATAGGTGTTTTGTTTGTGTCAGTGAGAGCAGAAAGGTAAAGTGCGCCAGAGAAGAAGAGGTCGGTGCGAGGTGTGCGGGAGTTTGTCATCGGGGATGTTCAGCCGAGCTTCGACTGATACAGCATTGGAGAGGAAGCGTAGCGATGCACAGGCAACATCTCGCAAAATCCCAAGTGCTCTGTCAGGCAGAGAGAAACTAGAAGAAATGTGGACATAAACCTGCACATCTTTCAGTAACATCATTATACCCACAAATACCTGCAGCTGGGCTTATTTTTAAAAAAAGAGCAAGTTGGATTTTTGCACATACAGCGCCATGGAAAAGCACCCATTTCTTATAAACTCAATGGGATTTCATTGATGAATGACTGTTAAAGTTTTCTGCCACGCTTAGCTTAGGGAATGGCTGGTGCTTAGCAGTCACTGGGCGAGAAACCAGGACAGGTCACTAATCCATCACGGAGCGACACGGAACCAACCATCCATGCTTACCCACCTATACAGGGGCAATATATATATATATATATATTCTTTTTATTACGGACTCAAAGTCCAAATGGCAAAAGAAATAGGAAGCAATAAACATGAAAGTACAATACAATAAAATTACAAACTTAAGAACAAAAAGCAAGAATTAAAATACAGACATTTCAGCCAATGCACTCTCAGTCTGGATGTGTACCTGCAGCAGCTCCGTAAGGGATTTGAGAGTGCCACCATGATACAGTTGTTGGACTCATCCAGACGTCGTATGAACTTAAACATCAATTTTCTTAGAAGTGCTTTCAGTGTGCTTATACCTACAGATACAAACATCTCACGGGCACAACCTCCTCTGGAAACCTTGAGTAGAATTCGCATTGCATCATTGTAGGCAACTTGTAGCTTCTGCATACTGGATTTTTTGTAGGAAGACCACAGATAAGCAGTATAAAGTGGTGTGCAGTAAGCTTTAAACAGAGCCATTTTAACTTGAGTAGAACAGAAACTAAACTTAAGAGCTATGGTGTTTGCCTGTGCATACAGCTTATAAAACTGTCTGAATATGTCATCATCATCATTCATATCTGCAATACAATTAGGTTTATTTTTTTTTGCATACCTCAAGGCAATTTTTGGCTAGTTTGAACTCAGGGAATTTCAGCCAATTATCCTGTTTCGTCCTGCATATTAAACAGCACTTTTACTGGAATTATATTTTATATCAAATTCCACACTATAGTCAGAGCATATATTAAGAAGCTCCTGCAGCCCAGCAATACTTGGACTAAAAGTTACTAGGTCATCTGCATACATGACCATTATGCCACCAATGGCACCAATCATACAGCCAGTATTGCAAACATTCAGTCTCCTAGACAGTTCATCTATATATAAATTAAATAAATAGAAAGCTACATACATTGCTTTGGAATGTAGGAGGAAGCTAGAAATTACCCGGGGAGAACGTGCTAAATCCAAATCAGGGACCATGGTCTTGAGCAGGAAAAGGGTAGAGTGCCCTCTCTGGATCGGGGAGGGGGTCCTGTTCACAGTCCTGTCCAAGTATTACGGTTTTGTTCATGAAAGAGGGGAAAATGAAGCATTGTCTGCAGTGAAAAGAGCACTGCACCTGTCTGTCAGAGCTGAGATAAAAAGCCAAAGCTCTTGATTAATTGGTCGATCTATGTTCCCACAATTATCTATAGTCACAAGGTCTGGGTAGTGACCGAAAGGACGAGATCGCGGCTACAAGCGGCTGAAATGAGTTTCCTCTGCAGTGAGGAAACTCTCCCTTGAAGATAGGAAGAGAAGCTCGGTGATCCAGGAGGGGCTCATAGTAGAGCCCCTGCTCTTCCACATTGAGAGGAGCCAGTTGAGGTGACTTGGCCATCTGGTTATGTCCCACCAGGATGAGACCCAGAAGAAGACCCACCACACGCTGGAGGAACTATGTTTCTCGGCTGGCCTGGGAACGCTGTCGTATTCCCCCAGAGGAGCTGGGTCAAGTGACTGTGGAGAGACAAGTCTGGGCTTCACTGCTGCCCCCGCGACCCGACCCCGGATTACACGGAAGATAAAGGATGGATGGACAAGATACTAACTCAACAAAGACCCTAGGCTGGTCTCATCTGATCAGAGCTTCCTCTCCTCAAGTTTGCTGTGTCCCCTACATGGTTTGTGGCAAAATATAAACACAACTCCTTGTGGCTTACATTCAGGAGGGGCTTTCCTATTTCCACTCTTACATAAAGGCCAGATTTGTTGATTGCATGAATAATTGTTCTTCTTTTCTGCATCTTTTTTTGAAGATTCTCCCACATGAGGTTTTGTTGAAAGCTTGCAACATAGTTTTATAAACCAACTGACCTGTCTGCTGTGTTCTTTGGTCTTCATTATGCTTTTTCCTTCTCTAATGTTCTCTAACAAACCTCTGAGGCCTTCACAGAACAACTGGATTCATACGATTAAATGAAACACAGCTGTTTACTATTTATGACAACCTGAAGACAAGTGTTGTTATTTAGGGGTATCAGAGTAATAAGGTCAATTCCCCTCTTTAAACTTTTATAATTTATGACAACTCAACATACTATACATATGCTTAGTAAATGACAGATTTACAAATCATAAAATGCTTTCTTTAAAAACATAGCTCAGCCAAATGGGTCCATGTACACCAAAGAATGTCGTTTTTACAACATACTCCACAATTATTATTTCAGCTACAAGAATAGTACGCATAGGCGCTAATTTTTCAAAAGCAGTGTCTGCAGGAGACTGAGGAGGCCAAATCACGCGCAATAATAAATCTTTGTTACCCCAGAGCAAATGGGGAAGAGAGCGTGCTGCCCGGCGGCCCAGTGGCAGCGCATTAAGAATGCCTGACTGGGTCTTCGATGAGGGGGGGGGAGGGGGGGACTCCAGTTCTGGTGCTGGTGAGCTCTCTATCTGCTGGAGGTGCAGAAGACGACTTTTGCACGCTGTAAATAGTTCTAGAACCATTTAATATACGGATCCAAGCACAGTACACAAACAATACTGTTTAGTGTTCACTCTGCCAAAAACCGCACACACACCAACTGCCTCTCCAATTAAACATCATTAACACGATCCCCTAGGTGTGCTTCCCACTTAAGTGTGATGCGAACGTTCTGCCTTTCGCCAGGCTGACAGACGGGCTTAATTGGCTTCTGAAAGACACAAATGCCCTTATGTAAGCTTCTAAACCCAGCTCTGAGTACAGCTCCTGATAGATAAAGGAAACGAGAGGAAAAAAACAACAACCACACAGCTCTTCAAGCAAGAATGAGCACAAACTTTGAGGTAGTCTACTTGTCTTGTGCATATCTCTCAAACAATCCTCTACCTGTTAGCCAGATGCGCAAAAACACAGAGGCCTTGTTATTTTCTTTATATTCAAATGTCTTTTATATTCAAAAATATCATCCAAGCATTTACAGTGTATTACAACAAATGAGTCTATGCAACTGCTGACAGCCTTTACAGAAAATGAAGAAATATATTCGTTTTTGATCTATGTTACAAACCGGCAACAGCAAAAAGAGAAGAGAGAGACGTCGACGGGTTCGGGGGACACGCCCTCATCTCCTCCTGGATTAGCCCTGTAGACCTGGCACCATACAGTCACGTGTAGGGCTCCAAAGAGCACAGCGCTCTGCTCCTGTGGGCAAAACTACGTAATGATCCAGTGACGGTAGAAACTGGTGCTCCTCTGTGACTCCCAGGGAGTCATCATGTCTAAAAATATTTTGCAGATGCACAGGAACTCGGAGATCAAGCTTCTGAGGACTCCATCATGGGTGCTTGGTCTCAACAGCGATGATGTTTAAAGTCTCTGCCACCTACACCGTCCCTGAAGTGCTTGTGGAACATTCCTGCTTGATCTGAGATCAGTCCTCTGTGTCCCTTGTACAGTCAGGGCTCAGTGCTGAATCTTTGATAGTTGTGAGCTAGATA
This sequence comes from Valencia hispanica, assembly GCA_963556495.2. Lineage (NCBI taxonomy): Eukaryota > Metazoa > Chordata > Actinopteri > Cyprinodontiformes > Valenciidae > Valencia > Valencia hispanica. The sequence continues at coordinate 43,410,559 of OY747702.1, read as the reverse complement.
CTGTATCTTTCACATTGCTACAGAGTCTGTGTTGCCTGTCGTCTTCTCTGAGCCCCAGAAGTGTCACCTGCAGAGTCTAAGTGCTCTTGATGCCCTCAAAGCCGCAGAAGTTCCAGCGTTTCTCCAGACTTGCTCCGACACCAGTCAGCTCCTGCCTGAAGGTGCAGGGCAGTCGGGAAAGGAGAGCCTCCACCTCACTGGGGTTAATCTGCAGACACAGAGACACGACAAGTCCATATGGCAGGGGTTATCAGGGGGCTTTCTGTTAATAGTGACAGTTTCATTTAAGTTTCTGCTATTACAAGTCAGCTGTTTTAGCTTAATCTTAGTCAGAGGGGAGGGGAGTTTTTCTTTCAAAAGCACCTCAGCAACTATGTCTGTTGTTTTTTCCAAATAATATATTTGTAGGTATAATTTATATCTTCTTCCGGGTAAAGTAGACAATGCAGGTGGACAATAAAATGCAACCCACCATACTGACATCCTAAACGTTATGACAATTCCAGGTTGACCTTAAGGAGGCCTTTGGGCAAGAGATGGGCTCATAATCTATGAGATTTAGAAAATCTTTTCAAATACTCCCATGTCAGGATGTGGGACGGTGATAGACTCCTACCAAGGAAGACCAAATGCTGAGATAAATAAAATTTTTGTTAACATTTTCTCCTCTAATGGGTACCATTAAAAGGTGACAAAGGTTTGTATACACTTTTTATAACGTTATCTGTTGCCAAAATAATCAATATCACAATATAATCGACACTTGAAAAATTAATTATACAAAGATACTCTTCCAAACTTGCGTTTCTTCCGACAGCAGCGCTACAATATCAGAATCACTCAGCCGCGCCCCTATGAGCTACTGCGGGAAGTTTTAAACTCTTCTAACAAGGCACGTACATCCAGAAAGAAACATATCCAGCTCTTCGGCAGACATAGCAAACACAAAAGTGCTGTTTGGAAGTACTTTCCTGTATGAGGCAGACGGACAGTAAAAAAAAAAAGGATATGTTGAAGCTTGCCACATGCTAGTTGCACCAATGCTACATGCTAACACTACAGGTGAGACTGATGTTTGACTCAATTTTAAAAAGGTCAGTAAAGCTCCTTTCTCTGCAGCAGTAAAGTAGTAAATAACAGGGGTGTAGCAAGATCTTGTCGTACAATCTCAATATTAAAACATCACAATATTTCTAGTAGAGGGGACCGCAATCTCCCGAGTACAAGCCAGTTGCGGTCAGCATGGGTCTATCCAGATGAGGTCGTAATTGAAGATGACCCCAACTACTCTTAAACAATTTGTTTGGCAGCATTATAGGTTTCCAGTAGGAACAATAAATGGAAACTGAGTGACAGACGAGACAAAAACAATATGTAAGCACTGCAAGTTGTTCAGACACTGAAGGAGACAGAAAGCATTGTTATAACAACAATGGCGGGATGTCTAGCCGTACGTTGAGCTACATCACAGTCACAGCACACCCTATCAATAGCAAATGGGAAATGTTGTACTCCAGACCATGCATAGTTGAAGCACTGTCCTAAGGTCTGAAGAGATAAAAAAATCAGAAAAAGATAGACATCCGTTTGTTGGGTTTGTGGCAAAATCCATAAAAATGCAAAATAAAGCCTTTTTTGAAACACAAATGTGATCTTTGAAGTTTTCCTGAAAATACTAAAAATCTTGTCTCGTCTCATCTCATTACACCCCTAGTAAATAATAGACTGTACAATAAGGGGCAAATTTGCAACAAAGGCAAACATTACTACATTACTGTAGAGTTATTGACATTAAGTGTTAACTTGTCTATTGTTTTACAGGGAAGGGATATTTTTAAATGATATATTTTTATAAATAAGGACTGAATTATCCCCTGCTTATTGGTTATATTGTAACAAATTTTGCTCTTGACTAAAAAGAACCCTGTACCTTCAATTTTTTTGCTGTGGTGCAGAAAATGGTGTTAAATATTTTTCTCAGTATCAAGTTTGACATTTTTGAATGATGATAACCCTGCCTAATATTATTTATTTATTTTCAAAAAAAGTCTCTAAATTTGTCACAAACATTTACGGTCATGTAAATGGTTAAAACTAGTATGAAAACTAAACTTTTCACCCCTGTGTGTCATCCACTGAATTCCTCCTACATTCACGGTTTTTTTCTCTGACTCTCCCGCCACATCAGCACTTATAAACCCTCCGCTGACATGAGTGAGGCGAGTATCAGCCGGCCAACAGAAATCCCACATGATCACATCAAAATGAACTTTTTGGAGAAGCTACAATCAAACTGTGGTGTCTTTAATTAATCTGTAGGTTGTCCACGCTCAGTGTTTATACAGTGACACATAAAGGTCCACCATGCAAACAGGATTGCCATTTTACAATGAAGCGGTGTGTGTGGAGCCAGTAGATAAGCGCAGAGGACTGAGCTAGCAGTTGGGGAGTCTAGCCAAGGATATTGACAAAACTCTGTGGGCTGCACGGTGTGTGTGGCAGAGAGTCAGCGTGGGAACAACAGATGCACAAGAAAAAAATTAAATAAATCAGACGCACACAGACAGAAAAGCGTGGGCGCATAAGCGAACACATGAACATAAAGTAGACAAAAACATGAGAGGACCGTCACACTCACTGCATACGTGAGAATGAGTCAAGCTGGTGATGAAAATACACAGAGGCAGACAAGAACAACTTCTCTACTAGACAAGAAAAAGTTTTTAATAATGACAAATTGAATATCCAAGTGATGAGCTAAATGATACTTTTGTAGACACAGATTGAAACTAATGTCAGTCCTACTATTTGGAGGTGACGCCAAAAGGTGGTGACTTGAAAGCTTCAATCGAGGTGCCAAAGAGGAGTCGTGATGGGAACGAAATGCCTCATCAGAAAGATGAGACGATGTGGCTGCACTTCATCAGAAACGAATGTCAGAACACTGAGATGCTGCTCAGCTTCCAGTGACAGACTGATGGATTGGCTTTAATATATTCTGGGATCAGGAGAAATCCCACAGCAAGGCAGAGACGGCGAGATGCAAAGGTTTTAAATCTTATTAAAGTCAGAAACAAAGTACTAAAAAGGTAAAGTTGCTCTAAAATTACAGAACAAAAAGTATTTTGGATTTACTTCACGCTAAGCACATACATTTAAACCAAGGGTGAGCAAGGAGAGGCTCGTGGGTCATTTGCAACCCTCGGATTTATTTTATATAGCCCACAGCTGCAATGGAAGAATGGTACTAAATTTGGTGACAACTCACATTTTTAATAATTCAAGGCGAGTTTTTCACTGATGCATTTTCTTCAAATGGAAAATGTGTAGAACAACACAAAGTCGTCTTTTAGAAATCATGTTTCTTGCATTCAGACTTTCGCTCAAAACCAGAATGAAGTGCCTCGGTTCATAGAGGGATTATTTTTTTTATCAACACTGCGGACGCGCACGCAAACTAGCTGCAGAAAGAGACATCGGCCCTTTCAATTAGCTCTGGTTCCTATTGTTATTATTTGCAGTTGCAGTGTTGGTTAGCGGTGTTGTAGTCGGTGTATTACAACAGTTTATCACCAAGTTATGCTGCAGAGAGTTGCATTTTTAATCATCTGCTCGTTCCAATTTTTTCTTCTGATCGCCTGCAACCAAAGACATCTTTTGTTTGCCTTGAAAGGGGTGCGAGTCGATGGAATTCTATAATACTTGAGCTTTTTGTTGTTTTTAATCAAAGCGACTTGTGCTGCCAACAGCACATCAAGACATGATCGCATCTGTCTCCGCCTGCAGAGGACACGCGCAGTAGTGCAGGCAGTGACGTAGACTGACAATGCCTCCATTAAACCTCGCTCAAATCAGGAAGCGGTTTGGAAGAAGGAATGACCCATATCCTTTTCCTGCTGCTCAGGATAGATGAAATAAAAATTGTGTATAAATTCAGGGGCTGTGTCCTTCGAAGGCAGAATCTGAAGGCTGATTAAGTCACAGGGAATCATGAGCATGGTGCAAAAATAATAATTTCGGCCTGTCAAGCTGTGTTATCTTTTCTACTTTTTTCATTAAAAAAAGTGTGGATAAATTGCGTCTACTTCTTCTCTGCTAAAACAGAGGCAGCCTTACCACAATACTTTGGTTATTATGGGGTGATTGGCAGTGTTCCTTGTGAGAAAAGATATCTAAGCTTCGGTCAGTGCAATCAAAGTAACCGATAACAGGGATTTTGACTGACTTGCTGCAAACCAATTTGCCCTATGAGAAAAAAAAAAGTCAAGTTGCTTTAGCAAAAAAAATAAAAAGTTTGGTTGCTGGTTTAAAGAAAAGTAAAAAAAAAAACTTTGAAAGACCTTCAGAACGCCTGGAGAAATACTGATCCAGACAACATTAAACATTCCATTAAAGTTTGGCTCTGTGGAAGCAAAACATTTTTTTTCCACAGCGCTGTAAATACATACATTTAATTATTTTATGTTAATATTCCTAATCTGCAACAGGCTTCAAATTACCTAAGTATGTAAATACTTGCATTCAATTAAACCAGATGCGGAACAGGCTGAACACATTAGTAAAGTTATTAAAGGTATAGTGGAGATTTTTTATGTCGAATTGGGGTTCAGTAACAGCAGTCTTACCTGCAGTCATATTGCTGTCAGTGTGTAGAAAAATAAATAACTCTTCAGAGCATTGGGGGTATAACAGCTAGTCAGACTGATGCTCGTTTAAGCAGATTTTAGCCATTTAAGATATGCAAAAATGACAATGCTCAAACGTTTACACTTTCCCAAAAAACCTTGGAATTAGTTGCTGTTTTGTTAGCCTACGGTACAGTTATGTTGGTTGAGGGTGCTGGCTGTATCAATCAACCTGATCAGCTGTGACTCTAAGTCAACAGAAGGTGAGTAAATGTTTTGATTTTGCCTCAAGCTGTCATTTATGCAATAGGATCAAAGACGATACATTCCTGTAGTTTCCCAGGTTCTGTACAAATCTGAAAATTTTCCGGGAGAATCAGGTGGATTATTTCAGCTGAATGTCTCCGTCGTAACTTCACTGTCATAAAACTGAGGTTGATGGGCTGAGAAAATCTTAACAACTGTCTCTAGTAAAAGTCTAGACATATAATAAAGCATTTCATGTTATGAATTTAAGAATTTCTAGACTGATTTATTCTAAATGGCTACAGTCGGCTAAAAACAGGGGTCTGTCTGACAGTTTTTAGCTTTCCTTTGCACAGAGGCTTTCCTAACTTTTCCACAAATTCCCTAATATAGCATCGATTTACTACAAGTTAACTATTACTTTTAATATTTTCACAAAACCTCACTTAAAATAATCAGAACAACTACGCTAAGGTTAATAAATGCTTACAGTTTGAAAAAGTCAAACTAGCTTATCCTCATCATTACATGTCATCACTGTTTTTATTCTGAGCTAAGTTAACAAAATAAATACAGTTATATAAAATAAATTAGGACACCCTGTGTGTTTTTCTAACTTAATTTGGACATAAATACTTAATATTGATTTTAACAACACTGAGAAATTCTGGAAACAAAACCAAACATTTGTGAAATGTAACAAAAAGCGTGATTTCTGAATAGCTTTAAAAAGTGGATTTTACATGCCACCCCTCCTTTAAGATGCCGTGGGATAACTTGAAGTGGATTGATTATACACTACCGTTCAAAAGTTTGGGGTCACCCAAACAATTTTGTGTTTTCCATGAAAAGTCACACTTATTCACCACCATACGTTGTGAAATGAATAGAAAATAGAGTCAAGACATTGACAAGGTTAGAAATAATGATTTGTATTTGAAATAAGATTTTTTTTACATCAAACTTTGCTTTCGTCAAAGAATCCTCCATTTGCAGCAATTACAGCATTGCAGACCTTTGGCATTCTAGCTGTTAATTTGTTGAGGTAATCTGGAGAAATTGCACCCCACGCTTCTAGAAGCAGCTCCCACAATTTGGATTGGTTGGATGGGCACTTCTTGCGTACCATATGGTCAAGCTGCTCCCACAACAGCTCAATGGGGTTCAAATCTGGTGACTGCGCTGGCCACTCCATTACCGATAGAATACCAGCTGCCTGCTTCTTCTCTAAATAGTTCTTGCACAATTTGGAGGTGTGTTTTGGGTCATTGTCCTGTTGTAGGATGAAATTGGCTCCAATCAAGCGCTGTCCACTGGGTATGGCATGGCGTTGCAAAATGGAGTGATAGCCTTCCTTATTCAGAATCCCTTTTACCCTGTACAAATCTCCCACCTTACCAGCACCAAAGCAACCCCAGACCATCACATTACCTCCACCATGCTTAACAGATGGCGTCAGGCATTCTTCCAGCATCTTTTCAGTTGTTCTGCGTCTCACAAACGTTCTTCTTTGTGATCCTAACACCTCAAACTTGGATTCATCCATCCACAACACTTTTTTCCAGTCTTTCTCTGTCCAATGTCTGTGTTCTTTTGCCCATCTTAATCTTTTTCTTTTATTGGCCAGTCTCAGATATGGCTTTTTCTTTGCCACTCTGCCCTGAAGCCCAGAATCCCGCAGCCGCCTCTTCACTGTAGTTGTTGACACTGGTGTTTTGCGGGTACTAATTAATGAAGATGCCAGTTGGGGACCTGTGAGGCGTCTGTTTCTCAAACTAGAGACTCTAATGTACTTATCTTCTTGCTCAGTTGTGCAACGCGGCCTCCCACTTCTTTTTCTACTCTGGTTAGAGCCTGTTTGTGCTGTCCTCTGAAGGGAGTAGTACACACCGTTGTAGGAAATCTTCAATTTCTTAGCAATTTCTCGCATGGAATAGCCTTCATTTCTAAGAACAAGAATAGACTGTCGAGTTTCAGATGAAAGTTCTCTTTTTCTGGCCATTTTGAGCGTTTAATTGACCCCACAAATGTGATGCTCCAGAAACTCAATCTGCTCAAAGGAAGGTCAGTTTTGTAGCTTCTGTACCGAGCTAAACTGTTTTCAGATGTGTGAACATGATTGCACAAGGGTTTTCTAATCATCAATTAGCCTTCTGAGCCAATGAGCAAACACATTGTACCATTAGAACACTGGAGTGATAGTTGCTGGAAATGGGCCTCTATACACCTATGTAGATATTGCACCAAAAACCAGACATTTGCAGCTAGAATAGTCATTTACCACATTAGCAATGTATAGAGTGTGTTTCTTTAAAGTTAAGACTAGTTTAAAGTTATCTTCATTGAAAAGTACAGTGCTTTTCCTTCAAAAATAAGGACATTTCAATGTGACCCCAAAGTTTTGAACGGTAGTGTTCATGCAGGAAAGAGCGAGGGGTGGAGTAAACCTTTCTTAGAAAGAGACAGTAGTTGGCCACAAGAAACATCTCACTCAAGTTATTTCCACTAAAGGGGTTGAAACACTAGCCCTTAGGGGTTTCTTAACCTTCTCCTTGGCAAAAAAACAGAGTGTTGTTAATCTTTTCTGTTAAATGAGTAAAGCAAGGTTATTTTGTATAGGTATATTGTTGTTTAAGTGCAATTGAATCTCTTTATTTTCAGACATAAAAACCTAAAAATGGGAACATTTTTTAATAAAGTTCAAAATATTTAATGATGAGATAAATCCTCATTTATGTCCCAGCAGGAGGGCAAGCGAGTCCCTCTGTGGGATTCACAAACTGTACTTTAAAGTGATTTTGTTTCAGAGAACTTCTGGTAGATTCATCCACCTCTGTGGAACGGCCCGCAAAAACAATTAGGGAGGTTCACTTGGATTAAGTTTGAGTGAATATACAAGCCCATATGTCAGCCCAGCAGGGCGGACCAAGATGCTGTAATCTAGATTCATACCAAAGGGCAGCGCGGTTTCAGTACTCCTCAGTGGAAGAGCGTTACCTTTGTGTCCAAACGCTGGAGGTAGGAACAGATGTACTCAATGCTGGCTCCAAACGGGTGGACGTGCAGGAAGGTTGAGATGATCCCTGAGGTAAGAAAAATAATTGTAAGTCAAGCAAAGATGTTAACTTCCAGCTTCATCCAACCATTAAACATTGACAAATTACCAGAGGAGATTCGCAGCACCAGTTTTTTTTCCAACTCGGTGCCGTCTCCTCGGGCTGAGTGGAGGACCGGCTATAAGCGACTTCTTCCCAGAGTCCCATTACTGTTAAAAGCCTCTTGTATGTTGTCGCTCCAGATTAGAAAGAGAGTTTAATGATGCCTTTGATGCTGTTGTGTCTGATCAAAGCCACAATCTCCCCCAGCACAAACAAACCATCTGCCATCAGCTCGCAGAGGAAGACCAGCAGAGAGCTGGTTCTCCGTCTACGCTCACTAACCACCGATATGTGGCTGCAACAAGCTTCAATCTGCACAGCTTCTGGCTGAGCAAAAACACAACTGTCACTTGAAGCTTTAATAGAGGGGAAATGCTGCACCAAGACTTCATTTTTGTCACCTGCAGGAGGTCAATCAATACTCGAGTACAAACAACGGGCTTTGTCTGGAGCAGCTCGGCTGAATGGGAGTTTAATGGGGCACTCAGGTAGAACAACAAGTCCAAATCTCCCCGATTATTTGCCTGAATTTGCTTAGTGGAAAAAAATGCCTTTGCTCTGCATGTGTGTCATGAAAAAGCCAATAAAAAATGTTCTCTAACTTTAAACAGGCACTCAGTTTGTCTGTGTCGCTGTAGGTTACCAGTATGTATCAGCTGCATACTGGGATTTATCTTACCTTCACGTTGGTACATTAAAATGTGAATAATTGTTGCTTTGTTTTTTGTTTTTTTTTAATTAACAGAAACTGCAGGTTTCTCCTTTTTGGTCTGCTAGCTCAACCAGCCGTTGAGCAGCATCTGCAGCTTACACTCTGACACCAGGCTTTCTGTCAACTAAACACAAACTATGTAAATACAGCAAAGCCTTCAGCATTGACTAGAATTACTCCAAATACAAGACTTCAACACTTGTGTAGTGGTAGGAATGTAAAATGATGATAATGCATGTTCTCTGAAAGGCATAAACAAGGTTCTACCCCACACTGCTTGTTTTTATTCCTTTTTATTTCCCTCATAACTCAATTTTCCTCCACAGATTTCCTTATTGACAATAATAAACGTAAATATCTTATTTATAAATGTGTTTAGACAGTAGCTGTTAATTCTGCTTGTCCTTGATCTGAGTACGACTCAATTAATATAATGAACATAATTGCGAAGGCACGCATCTGTCTAATGTGTCACAGCCAGTTCTGTATGTCAGAGTTAAACTAAGCCACAAGGGTTGCAAATGAAACATTAGAAGACATAGTGCTTCCCAAAAGTACATGAAATGATGGAATTGATGTACTACACCAACACAAAATAGTGCATAATTGCGAAGTGGAAGGAAAATGATGCATAGTTTGCACATTTTTCTGTATTAATAAAAATGCAAATGTGTTCAGCTCCCCAGAGTCGACACTTTGCAGAACCTTTTGCTATAATTACAGCTGCAGGTCTTTCACAGTACGTCTATAGCAGCTTTGCACATCTAGAGTGTGGTATTGCTGCCAATTGTTCTTTGCAAAATAACCCAAACTCAATCAGATTACATACGTAGAGTCTGTGAACATCAATTTTTAAGTCTGACCACAGATGCTCAATTGAATTTAGGTATGAATTTTGGCTGTGCCGTTGTAATACATGAACATACTGGATCTAACCATTCCATTGTATCTCTGGCTGTATGTTTTGGGATGTTGTCTGCTGGAGGGTAAACCTCCATCCTAGATAACTAATTTTCCCCTATTCATCAAGTTTCCCTTCATGTATTCCTTGCTTTTAGAAAACTCTTTCCATTTTCAGATTATGGATTGAGCAGTGCCCTGTAAAATGTTCAGTAGGATATATGGCGCTATAACCCAACCCTGCGTTAAGGGTCTCCACAACTTTATCTCTGATCTGTGTCCACGATTCTCTTCTTGATATCTTGGCTGATTTCTTTTGACTTTCCCTTTGTGTCCAACAGGAAAGCAGTGCTCCAAAGCCATGAGATCATCATCTAGTCTTTCCCTCATTGTTTAAAGAGACAACTATTCTGTATGTAAAATTCTGCTTTTGAACACATTTATAAATACATCTCACATGTATGCTCTCTCATTATTGTAGCATTTAGCAAATGGAAATTATTTTGGTAATTGTAACTGGCCTAAAACACTAGAAGTTTGGGCTGACTTAACTTCAGACAGTGAGAAAATACAGGGTATGTGTCTTTTTAATCTGTGCATATAAACTTGGGGTTTAAACTGTATCTTGTCTCATTCAAAAAGGAAAGGCGTTTGGGAGACTTCACAGACTTCACAGATTTGGCAGTACAGCAAAACATTTACTAATTAACCTACCATTAACTAATATATAGATTTTTTTTAAATAAATAAACAAGCACTACAAAATGAAGACCATAACCCCTCCTTTCCACCGGACGCGTAAGCGGCACGTTACAGGAGCAGCACGTTTCACTTTCGTATTCTGCTGCTTGGCCCTTTCCACCGGGTGCGTATGAGGCGCATAGCAGCAGGGAAGCAGCTGTCACCGAGAGAGCACGAAATCACGCGAGATTAGCAAAATCACGCGTGGTTTCTTCAGTAAACACAACAACCATAGACATATATAAACGTCTATGACAACAATAACCAAGAAAAAACAACAACATGGTTCCAAAAGGTTTGTGTTTTATGTTATGTCCGTTTCATATTCGCCAATAAGTTTATGTTATGTCAGGGAATATCCAAAATCGCTCATTTGTGTAATGACACACAAATGAGACCCTCCCGCGAGGTACTGACTTCTCACCGGCCGCACAGGTAGTGATCTTTTTTTAATTAAAGCAACCGCAGAGCAGCACGTTTCTTTTATTTTGAAAATTTCCGGATGCCGAGCCTTATATTTCCTGTCTTCCTCTATCCAAAATGTAGAAATTTACGTGTTTCAGAGGCGTACCGCGTAGAAAATAGGACTGCCGCGTATATTTAGAAGAGTGCTGCGACATGAGGCTCCTGAGACGCGGCAGACTCGTGCTGCTTTCGCCTCCGGTGGAAAGGAGGGGTTAGAGTGACGCTCGATAAATCAGAAGAAATTTAATTGAGTGGAACATTTGAACAGCTGAACTAGAACTGGGCCAAAATGAACTGAAGGTGAAATCCTTTAGCTTCATGAAACAAAAAAACCCTCTTCTTTTTATAATTTAACTATAGGAAAGCCTACAATGATATTAGTCCCATAGGTCTTAATTTAATAATAAGTTGCCGCTACAGTGAAAGCAGCTTTATTTAGTGGGGGTTTTTTTCCAGAAAAGAGAAGAGATAAGTAATTAACCTTAATACTGAGATTTGTTTTGTAGACTGACTGATAAACTCAAACTGCTTTAATAACACTCTGAAAAATAACTTAAGTGTGAAAAACAGCTCACAGAGCTTCAGTTTGCACAGAAAATGTCCCTACAATTGAGCCTAAATGAAGACATTCATGTGTAAGTGGCGGTAGCTTACCAACTAGCAGGGCTTCCCTCTCAGAGTGAATGGGACTTGTCGAGTTCTTCTCTGTGGGACCTCTTTTCTCCTGACTGCAGGACACCACTGCTGAAAGTGTGGCTTCCTACAAGCATAAAAACACAAGACGTGAACCCACGAATAAATCAGCCATTAGTCGAATTATAATACGATTAGGGCTTAAGAATCCTGTGGAAATACGGCAGAGGTGTAATTTATATTTATTCATTAGGAATATCATATGTAATGAATTTTGCATGATTTATTATTATTTTTTAGAGTGGTGAAGAAGTTTACATTTATTGTATTTTTTTCTTATCCACACATTGAAATAATCAAATATACACATACAGCGGCACCCTTCTATAGCTATCAGATCATGATATATCATTTCAAAGTGTTTTCCATAGTTATGCATCAAAATAACTGCCAGAAAGTGAAAAACAGTAAAGATCCTTCCAGCTGAACAGGATCCAAAACTAGAGGGAATACCAATAAAAGCATTGCCTCAACCCAATAAAATTATGGGGGAAAAATGGCTCCAGTCCAAATTTTATTGTAAATTTATGGACCCCATCTAAAAGAATCAAGACGCCCATCAACTTAAATGGGCTCTTCTAATACAGACGGGTCAGAAATCTCTCCTGAATTATTCCAGGATCTCACAAAATGTCTGTCTTTTATTTATTTTTATTTACAACCCGCTAAAGGGCATTTGTCACAAATAAACTTGAGGTGTATTTCACAACTAATGTAAGCTTGTGCACCTAATTCTTGCTTTTTAATGTCTAATAATTTCAGGCTGAAAAAAAACATCAAAAGGCTTATTTGTGTCTTTAAGAAGTTAAGATGATTATTTTCAAGCCTGTGATAAATGTATGCAAACTTCTGACTCTAAATATCGAGAAGAACACATCAGAAGGTTTCACCACATCAATCCTGAGAAACAATAAGGATACAGATTAAGCTCAAGAGGATATTCTGACATCACCTATACTTCTAACAGAGTGAGACATGTGAAACACAAACCCACACATATACAGCTGCACACTCACGTACACAATGTCGCAAAATGAGATGAGCTTTAAGGAAGCAAGCGAGAGGCAGAGGGAAGGGACTTAGTAGGTAGATGATTAAACAGTTTTCTCCAGATCTCCGACAGGTGGCAGAGAAAAGGCAGAGGAGTTTTTATTGTCCAACATATTACTGTGTGTAATGTTTCCACTTATGCTGCGGGATGCCTGGTGGCCCTTTTCAGTTCCTAATCTATTCATCACACACTGTTTGGATGCACCAGTGTGTGGGAGTGTAGAGGCATACACATGTGCAAGGCATTTTTGTGTTTCTACGGCTCCTTTATTTCCGATCTCGGCTGTGTCTGGGTGATTAATTCAATGACAAATGTAGTTACAGCACGTTAAACCACTTTAGGCTGCAATGATCTGTTATGTTAGTGGAGGACGTTAAAGAAGGAGAGATAAGGAGAAAGAAGACAAACATAAAAAATGTAGAATGAAAATCATGACGTGCAAGAAGGGCTTAGAGTTTCCTTTCTGGCAGTGTGGAGCTCAGAATGGGTGTCTGAGTACCAAGTAGAAGCCCGACAGATTTATTATCACAAGCGGAGCACTACAGCTTTTGCTATAGTACTCTGCTTGTTATTTATGTGTAAGAAATCTTTATTAGAAATTACTGTGGGTTTGACAGGTTTTTTGATGCGCCAGGGACACGGAGACGGAAAATAAAGGGGAAGAAAGAAAGTAGATGAAGAGAGGTAGGAAAAAAAGGTTAAGAGGGAGAGGGTGAGCTGAAGATACAAGAAAGGAAGGGGAACAAAGAAAACACAAGAAAACATTACAGTCTCCCTCCACACCAGCAGGACGGCAGGGAGAGGGGAAAAAAACAACAACAAAACAAATCAAACAAGGCAAAATTGAGAACTACACAACCACAACCCACAAATAGATATATGAATACAATAACAGCATCGCTGAAAAGCTCATGGTACCGATTATTACAAGATTTAGTAATGGTAACCAAAGCCCAAGAATGTATCTGTAAACACCGTAATCCCCACACCTCTGTGTGTGTGCGTGCGTGTGTGTGTGTTTGGGTGTGTGTGTGTGTGTGTGTGTGTATGAGCATGCTGGTGCATATTACGTTTCTCCATACGAGTGTTCAATAGCTGGTGTGAGGAGCCATTGATCCGTCTGCTAGGAATCGATGCAGACACGAAGGAGATCGGAGCCATAAACATCCAAAGGACCCCCAGAGCACAGGAGCCCCAGGCGGATAAACGAAGGGCTGACCGCACCCCCAAGAAAGGAGCAGAGGAGAGATCTGGGGGAACATCCAGGAGCTACAATGCAGGGGCCCGGGGAGCCGCAGCGTTGAGTCCACGCTAGGGTGGATCCAGCCACGGGCCCGGATGCAATGGCCAGCCAATGGCCGACATGTGCCCCCCCGCCCCATGCCAATAGCCCCAGCAGACGGATGGCATCCCCAGGCCAAGACCAGCCAGCATCTGGACAGCGAGCTCAACCAGCTCCTGAATCTCACTCCCGCACACCAAGAGCACCAAGCATGCAACCAAGGTCAACCAAACCCACCAATGAACCGACCAAGCACGAAGCACAGAACAGGAAAACCTAAGAGATTTACACTTACAACATTCTTATTGTTGCTCTCCTCTTTGCCGCTGTCGCCCGGCTTCGACATCTCCAGCTGCAGCACATGAGAAACATATGAGGAACAACACGTGATTGAGGAGTCGGGCCAAAAACAATCAAGAACTGTTTACTATGAAAATACAGTCCATAAAAATTGTGGATTTCAAACAAACAAGCAAGGCTGAATCACTCCATTTGGAGACAATTAACTAATCTGAGTCAAAACTAGGACAAATGAATCATCTGATAAACATACAGTTTGTGTCCTGATTTTCCTATCCGTACTGATCTACAGTGAATCTCTGAGTGTTAGAGAAAGGATCCTTTATTGTTTTTGCAAATATATGCCTTACTTTATCAACTAATATCCCATGCACTCAACAGACAACTTCACCCTTCTTTAATATGACTTAGTCAGCCTCAAATAAATAATAGTTTAAGCAGGCTAAACGTTTTCTGCTAATGTTTGCAACTTTTAATTGTCTTTTTTTTGCAGCGTAACTTCAGATTCAGGTGTCAGCATTTTCATCTTGAACCAAATTGCAGCATTTGTCTACAGCATTAGTATTAGAGGTTAAACATTAGAGATAAGTGAATATACTTTGAGAAAACCCTTCTTTGAAGTCTTTTTACTTGTTTATTTGTGTGTGTTTGTGAGCAGAGCTTAAGAGAAAGTTAAAACCCTGACAACTTTCTTGTACTTGTTGAGGCAGAGAGTCTGATGGACAAACAGGGAGCCATTAGACCATCTGATATGTGGTCACCCTGAACCCCAACAGGACATTCAGCTTTATGAGAGTGGCAATATAAAGTCACAGAAGGCTCTGAAAGCTTCTTTTCACAATGTAAGAAAATTGTCCAGATGATATATTTGGGTAAAAGTGACAAAGGTAAAAAATACTCTATAGAACCAAAATAAAGCACAGTATGAGGCGTTTGTACTGAGGCGTTTAGGCACGGCAAGGCAATTTTATATGTACAGCACACTTTCAACAACAAGGTGATTCAATGTGCTTTACATGATTAGGGGGTAAAATAAAAATAGTAGTAAAACACAGACAAAGCATATAAAGTAAAAACAGAATTAAAGCAAGAAGCACACAAAACATGATACATGAAAGCATCACTCAAAGGCAGCTCTAAACAGATAAGTTTCTTAGTTGTGATTTAAAAGAACTCAGTGTTTCAGCAGCTTTGGAGTTTTCTGGAAGTTTGTTCCAGATTAGAGGAGCATAGAAACTGAAAGCTGCTTCTCCGTGTTTGGTTCTAACTCTAGGGATGCTGAATAGACTGGAATTAGAGGACCTGAGTGCTCTGGTGGGCTGGTATAGTAACAATAGATCTTCAACATACTTTGGTGCTAAGCCATTGAAGGATTTATAAACTAGTAAAAGTATTTTGAAGTCTATTCTCTGAGCTACAGGGAGCCAGTGTAAGGACTTTAGAACTGGGGTGATGTGCTCTACTTTAGTTGTAAGGCATCATGACCCACATCTTGGGTTTAGTCTTATCATCAGGACATTGTGCCAGAGGTCTTGTGGTTCATTTAGATGCAACTATGTAAACCTAAGTCAGGCCTCCATTTTCTTTTTACACAGAAATGACTTTGTCTTCAAAAAAAGCTAAACATGTTCAGTGTTTTTCTAATTGTATAGTCCTCAATTTTAACATCCTAACTGAGACCTGTACACTCAGAATTCATTGTTTTTTGTTTTGCAATTTTCAGGAGCATCGCAGTCTCACGTTTGAGGGAATTTGCTAGGACGTCTCCTCCTAGAAAGATTAGCAGCTTGATGGATATAGTTTGAAAATGACGTTCTAAACCTTTCCAGATTGACAAGTCAAAACACCACCTGCCATACTTTTGACCCACTCTAAAAAACGCACTTAACTGCATATTTTAATGGTTCAAACACCAACTATACTTTAATATGCAATAATATGCACAGTGGAGACTGTCTTAGCACTACTGCAGAAGCTAATATCTACAGTCTTTCATATCTGGACTCTTGTGGGTACAGCCAATCAGCAGGATGAAAAAGGAATGGTGCTCCTGGATTGGCTGCTTTCCAAACACCAGCCATTAGCATGTCAACTAACATTAAGCTAAAGTATTTCAGCTTGCCAAGAATCATTTTTATTTGAATATCTTAGAGATGCACTACAACAAAAATATGTGAATGGGAATAGATGAGTTTTCCACAAATAATTTCAAGGTACATTCCACAGAGAAGTCTACAATTACTGAGCTAATAGGCGGGTTTCCACTGTTCATGCACCAGAGCCGTAAACTGCTCAAACTCCTTTTGCACAGGTGATGAAACCTGATGATGATGATGACGAGGTAACTAAGTAAATTTCATTAGCAGCACCAGGCTGCTACTTAGCACCCTAATCGTTTGGGACCTGTAAGTGTGTATTTATGCACATCCATCATGCCCTGATATGTAAAGAAAAAATCCCAACTAAAAAAATAACTTCAAAGTAACATTTGCAATCTTCAATTTGACGGACTGAAGTCTTTCAACTCGACAGATATAAATCAAAAAGTGTATGAGGTGCTCATTTAATTAGAAAGGACATACCAACAGATAAATCATACATGAAACTGTCAATAGCAGCAATAAAATATGATAAAAACTGATGAAAAAGTTTGTTTTGATCGTAATAATAAGAAGGCTAATCTCTTCAATGACCTGCAGTCGAGTCGCAGGAGTAATGTGTGGTGACAGCTCGGGGACAGCAGGGACACTGCACCAATGAAAGAGAATTGAGGCCGTAAAGAAATATCCTCAACATGACAAATCACCCCACAGTGTCTGCTAATCTTCAGTGAAACCCAAACCCTAAAATTGATTTCTCTTTTAGCCTGTAATGAGACTGTCTTTCATGACTCAAGTTTGCCAGCATGCAGGAATTTTAATTATCATATTTCCCTTCAGCTCACAGTCGTGGGGACGCATTTCTTTTCAAACTCATCACCATTAACAAGCTATTGACAAGTGTCCCTCTGATAAAAGGGGGCTGCCAACACGTTCCTGATTCAGCTCTGGGTTAAATGAAACCCAGCGACGATCTCATGGAGGGAATCCTCATGAGCTGTGAGAGCCCTTAGTTTGTATTATCAGTTTAAGAGGTGATTTAACTGAGGCTCATTATAATGACAGCCATTGCTCTCATTAAACAGAGCCAGAGGGAACATTAACAAACAAATAGCAGAACACCGGGGATAGCGGACAACACCTGAAACATTAGTAAACATGATGGGGCTACTGGAGAAAAATGACCCCTGACACTTGAAATAGTTTTTAAGACTGGGTATTTACCATTGCAGCGTGGTTGTGAAACAACTGGGCATTAATTAGTATTAGACTCAGTATTCTTGGCAAATGAGCATCTGAACATAAGCAACACATCCAGTGAATAAACAATGAAGCAGGAATGCCTGTAAATAATGATTCAGGTACCTAGAACAGCTCTGGTTTACATTAAAATGAGCGACTCTGGATGTTATATCTCCCAGTAAAACAGACTAGTCGTATTAGACTAATACCGTGAGACAGTTTTAAAGGTGAAAGGCAGACTTTTCTGTAAGAATCAGTCAAGCTCACTTTGGGCAGTTTAACACCTAGAGAACGATGTGTCAATGTCAGGTTTTCTATTTGTTTTACTGTTTTGTTGTAATCGCTATCGACTTACGACATGGTCTGCCCTCCAAAAACAAACTTCCATACATATGTCTGGTGACATCACATAAGGCAAAAAGCAACTCAAGAGTTCTTTTGAGTGAGTCCATTTGTGTTTTTCTTGTTTTTCAGCTTTTTTAAAACGCTTTAATCAAAGTCCTACCCCATATGTGCCTACTTGTATTATGCCCAGTTTTTGAAGATGGTAGCTGAACCCCTCCATTCTTGCGCTTCTTGTGATGTCACCGACCCACATGCACACATTGCAGAGCTACCAGTAGGTTTTCTTTAGTGCACTCCTTTTAACAATTATTTTTTTAGAACTCTGCAGCATAAGTCAAAATCACTTCAAAGTCAGAGGAAGTTTGTAATTTTAACAAATTTTAAGAGACAAAAACATGCACATTGCATTCCAGAGGATTATGACCACAGGAAGCAAAAGAAGCACCAGTGTCTCATTTCTCACAAGTTTAAAATTGTTTTGTTTATTTGAAGTCTTTAACACAAATGATGCAAAATATACAAACATCCCTTTAAATGCCAGAAAGAGGGCTTTGACGTGAGCCTTTGAACCCTCTGGCTTTGACATTTTATCTAACATTTCCGCTAAGATTAGCTTATTTTAAGGATACCTTTAAATGTAAGCACTGTAAAACACTGATATACAAGATTAGAGACTAACTGTAAATTACGCTTACAAACCAAAACACCAAACAGAAAAAAATACAAAATTGGACCCATCAATGAGTTCAACTGGGAAAAGAAAAAGGTGGGCAATATTTAACTAGAAGTAAATGTTTTATCAGTTTTCCACTGAAATACTCCATCTTTGGTTCAGAATAGGTTTTAAAATTCTTCCACCATATCACAGCTGTGTTATGAGGTAAATTTATACCAGAAGATTATAATTTGTGCCTTGTGTCTGCAGTGGAAACTCATCAGGTTGATAGTAATGTGCCTGCAGATCACATTTTAAACAGTTTCTGAAATCTGATCAGGTTTTCCGCTATATAGACTGGTGCATCCACAGAGTTCAGAAGTTTTATGCCTGGATTATTTATAAATTGCAGTTAAGTGGCTAAAAAAGCTCTAAAATAGGCAGAAAATGGAAAAAAGCAACCAAAAACCAAGAAAACATTGAGAAGGCCTTGAGAAAGCCTGGAAAACATTTAAACAAAAATGAATTTAAAACATTTTTAAAAGTCTGGCTTCTTAGAAGCAAATAAAGAAGGAATGTTAAGAGACCTTTTTTCACAGTTTTGGATGCTTATATAATAATTCATAGCTTTTCACTTGCAATGCAAAAACTTCAGATGATCAGATAGTGCCTCCTATGGAGTGACGGCTTTAAAATTCCCAGTGAAGCAGCAATTCATTTGTAAACCGAAACCCACTGTGTGTTTCCTATTTAAAGAGGGATTAATATATTACGCAATAAAGCAAAATATCTGACATCCTCAAATCAAAGTAGGCAATCACAGGACTGGTTAGTGTTTAGAGTGTGTTAATTGGGCTTTTTATTGTTATGAAATAATAATGGATAAATTGAGGCATCTTATGAAGAATCATTTTAACGAGACACTTAAAACTAGAAAGCTCAATTAAGAAAAATGTATTTGAATGCAATTTACATATAAAAAAATATATAAATAAGACATATTTTGAAAATTAAGAGCACTGACTTAAGCCAGATATTCCATGGTGCTGTTGGGAGTGTTGCTTTCATAAAGGTTTAGGGATAGAAAGATGCCCAAAAGCTCTTTTGGGATTTCTCAGGACCTTAGAAAAATGGTTCAAATAATCTAAGTCTAATATAATAATTTAGTCCTTTTTAATTTCTTTCCTGATTTGCATATTCCCGAATGTCCTCAGCTAATTTCTTTCTTATGCAATTTTTTTCTCTGAACAAAGACAACAATAACCCACAGATGAGTTCTACTGTGAAGCACACAAAGTAAGCAGCCGAGTGAGGGGTGTGATCTGACCTGCATTGTGTGTGTGCTCTGCAGCTTCTGCAGACCTTCCTTCAGATTCTGGACTTGCGACTTCAGCTGCTGTTTGTCCTCCAGGCTCTTTTCCAGCTCCGCCTCCCGCTGCTTCAGTTCGTCCCTCATTTTTAACAGTTGCTGTGCAAACAGAGCAAACATTAAGACACAAATGTTGCTGAGAACTAACCAACCATTAAAACACTAGAAGCTAGATGAAAAACAGTAATTTCATCTGCACATTTTACAGATTATTGTTTAGCAGGCAAACTTTACATGTGTAAAAATGTATTGCATTAAACTTAAAATGCAATAAATTAAATTATGGATAGCCACGCGAAGTAAAAATGTATAGAATAAAAACTACTTTATTGCTGTAGTAAGATCGCAAACAAACCTTTAATTGGGGTATGTTTATTTAGCGAAGAAAAATAAAACATTATGAAAAATTTCAAAAGGTTGGAGTATAAAGAGAGAGGTATCTCTGACTATTCATTCTATATCCTAAAGAGTTCTGGATTTTTTGCTAAATCTATGGCATTTAGATCTGGGGCTGTGATTTTGTGTTGATTTGACCTTATGTTTTGGATTACTGTCCCGTTAAAGAACTTAAAAACCACCATATTTAAATTTCTCTTGCTGTAATATTTCAACCTTCTTTCTTCTTTTGTCAAATATTCAAAATCTTCACACTTTACATGTATTAAGAAAATAAGGGCCTGCCTTAGGATGTAGCATGAGAACTGACTTCAAGAAAGCTTTAAGAGTCAACAGCCCCCAAAGTTATCTGTTGAGCACAGATTAAACGATCAGCCTCCTGTGGTGATAATACTGTTTGCACAATCAGAAACCGAGAGCTTCTATTGCTAGATACACCATCACTGATGAGAGAGGGCAACAAGCTGTCAATACATGCTGATAAAGTTTTATTGCAAATCTAGGAGACCGCGGCGAAACACCTCGTGGACCAGGCCAGGTCGTGGTATCCAATTTCAGTGCCTTCGAGTTCATTTAATCCGCTCACCTCCTTTTTTTCATAAACACAACCGGAGAGAGACGCATGTTGGAAAGGTAATTACTCTGGAAGCAGAAAGGAACAGCGCAGCCTTAATGGATTCTCTTCTTCCAACCGTGAGTCGATCATAATTTCCATTACTGAAGAAAGACAGCTGAGAGTGGACACCTGACAAACGCCAGAGTCTATTTAGTGCCACTTTACTTTTATCAAATCTAAATTTAACAGATATCTGTTCTGTAGAAAAAGCATTGCTTAGTATTCTGTAAAAAACAGAAGTAAAACTGCTGGCTGAAGATTTTAGTTTCTTTTCAGGTTCTAAAGTCCAAATTATGTATTACTGTTGAAACAATGAGAGCATCTATGAAATTGTGATAAAATTGTACCTGATGTTTTCAAGAATAAACAGAATAAGTATGCATTTTTCTGAAAAAATTAAATAATAAAATATTCTCTCCAGGCTGCACGGTGGCGCAGTTGGTAGCACTATTGCCTTGCAGCAAGACGGTCCTGGGATCAAATCCCAGCCTGGGGTCTTTCTGCAGGGTGTTTTCATGTTCTTCCCGTGCACCTCTCCAGATACTCTAGCTTCCTCCCACAGACTAAAAACACGACTGTTAGGTTAATTGAGTACTCTAAAATTACAGCTAGGTATGAGTGTGTGAGTGCATGGTTCATTTTGCACTGTGACGGGACTGGCAACCTGTCCAGGGTGTACCCTGCATCTCGCCCAATGACAGCTGGAGATAGGCACCATTTCGTGACCTTGCTACCACAAACTCTGCTGTATTTGACTGAGATTTTATCCATCCATTTATTGCCTATACCGGCTTATTCTTGCAGGGATGTGCGAGGGGGATGGGTGGTGGTCTAGGGTTGAGAGAAGCATGTACGGTCTGGACAGGTTGCTAGATTATCTCAGGACAACATAGCACCCTCATACATAACTATTTAGAGAGCCAACGTAGCCTATCATGCTTGTTTTTAGGCCTGTGGGAGGAAGCTAGAGTACCCAGAGAGAACCCACACATACATGGGGAGAACATGCAAACCTTTATGCAGAAAAAGACTAGACGAGATTCAGCTCAGGACTTTCTTAGTGCAAGGCAAATGCGCCACCATACAGCCCTGGTATTAGACCTACACAAAGAAATAAATAAAATCCAATGCTTTCTGAAATCTTCAATTTAGTGGCTTTAATCTATGTATGTCTAATTTAAGGATAAATACAGCTTTTACTGTGAATAGTAACTCAGGAGGAGCTACAGAGATCCACAGCTCAGGTGAGAGAACCTGCTTTCATGATAAGCTTTATTAAACGGAGTAATCCATCATCCTCACAGTGAACATAGAGGCAGCTTCATAATGAGGGTATCATTGTTTCTAAATGAGAAAAACAAACATGCAGCTGTAACTGGTGCAAATGCATAGACTCTGAGAGGGTAGATTAAAAACAAATGCCACCATTTTCAGGATTTTATTTGAAAAATTAAAATCCTATTACATTGACTTCAAAGTTACGCAGCCCTCTGTGTCGATCTATAACATAATAATCTAATAAAATAAACAGACCTTTGTGGCTGCAAGGTGACAGAAATGTGAAGTATGAATACTTTTGCGAGTTATCAATTTTCTGGTAATCTGCACACATCAAATCCATCACTGGATGTTTAAATTTTTATTCCATCTATGGATCTGCTGAACGCCTCCTGTAATTATTTTGCTTCCTGTTTCCCCCCGCCTGTCTAATCTGTTAATGTGCATCCTTCTTACAGGTTGTTCGATTTCTAAACATCAGGGAAGGCAGAAGGGAAAACCTTCAGTGTTGAATCCTTTTGTATTTAATAGATTTTTCAAAGGTTATAATAACCGTTCAGATGGACTATAATTTAAAAATTAAAGAGTGAAGTAGCTCTCCAATAGCATGTGGTAGAGCGTTTACAGAAGGAGCTTTAAAACTCATTAAAAAAATTCTATATTTTTTTTCTATATTCCTTTTTGAATAAATGATCTAAATTAGATTTATTTGTCTCGTTTATTTGCCAGGGTTAAACCCATCAACACACTCATCAAACTGCCTTCAATCAAAGAAAAGCAAGCAAAACACAGTCCTTCATCACAAAGAGGTGATGGCTCTACCCAGAACACCAGCGCAACGTCGGATTTAAATAATTGTTGGACACCAGGAGCGACCGTATATGAAGGACTACCTTTTGCATGCCTTGCAGAGCCTGCTGCAGGAAGCTGAGCTGCTGTGAATGAGTGCTGTCCTCCTCACTCCGTACTGGTTGGTTCTTTCCCTGCTCCTGCTTGAGCAGCTCCACCTCGTTCCTGTAGGCGTCCAGCTGGCAGCGCAGGGAGTCGTTCTCCTCCTTTAAGGCTTCTGCTTGGGAAACACCTACAAACATTGAAAGACAGCGTTCTTATATGTGCTGAGTGTTATGGGACACTAATCTATTTAGTTAGTGTAAATAAACAGCTTTTAACAATGTTTATGTATTCCAATCGCATGACACTGTAAATAAAACCTAAAAGCTCTAAACCTACATAGTAACACCCACAGTTAACTTCTTTATTCTTTTGAGTGTTTGTAGGTATAGAAGGTGAGACAATATTTTATGACAATACTTCCTGGAACTGAGAATAACAACATCTATCTACTTGATAGATGCTTGCTAATAAAAGTATTTCAGCTTATTCCCAAAGTGCAGAGAGAGTCAGAAAAAGATCTTGTGTTTATTTATAAAACAGGTTATACTCAGGAGCCAGAAAACTTCTAACAGCTTTTTTCCATCTAATTCTTTTGTCTTGTCCCTAAAGACAACACAGTGCACAAAGTTACAGCTACAATGCGCCTTTTATTGGGATCAGAAGGACATTTCCCCAGCTGAATTTAAATGACAACCGAATGATGAATAAGCAGATGACAAAGAAAGAATATAGTATTGTAAGCATTTTGGGCATATGTGACGATTATGACTGCAAGGAAGCAAGTTTATCCGCATTTAGATAAACTGTTTAGCATTTTAATCAAATATCAAATGACTTTATCCACTAGGAGAAGTGTTTTCCAGTTTGGTTTCCAAATTTTCAGCCAGTAACCAGTGAATTAAAATATAAAGCTGAAACCAGAATCTTGCATATACTGAATTAAAAGATGCATACCAACATGGGCTGAAAGGCCAATCAGCAAGGAGAAAGCCATGCCTCCAAAGGAAACATAAAAAGCCAAATTTGAGTTTGAGGATTCTTTGTTCACCTTGAATATTAATTAAAATAAATTAAAATTACAAACCACTGAATGTGTCATTATCGCTTCCCAAAATTGATTATGATTGATTTTCCAGAATGATGGCGGGATTTGTTGACTAATATGTTGTTTAACGCAACCTATATGTAGAGAGTCAGCTCTGTTAATTAAAACAAATAATTTTCAAACAGTCATACAGGCTATAGTCACTGTATTGTGTTGGTGCCTGGGTCTCGGCTTTTAAATCAATGAGTCGGTCCTGATCTGATCAGGAGATAACCGCGGGTACCGTCGGGTTCAAAAATCTGCTCAAAAGGGTGCGAGTTGGTAAAACAGTACCCGCGGAATTAGTTAAATATGCAAGGATAAAAATTCTTGGGGAAAAGATAAAGATTTTTATGCAGATTTGCGGAGGAACTGATTGCAAAAATTGTCACATGACTGGAATTTGAGCTAGAAATTGGCCAAAAATGGCACAGTGTATGCCCACCTTGCCCACTGGGGGAACACAGGCCTGCACCATCTGTGCATACATGCATGGAAAACAGGTGGAGTTGCATATTTAGAACACCTTGCATTTAAGAGATACGAGTTATTCAGTTACCTGTTCATACTGTACCCACTTTTGAAGGCGATTCTTTATTGGACGTTACATCAACATCTGCAAAGAATGCCGCAGCATCCGCAGATAAAGAAACATGACTGGATAAGATGGTGGAATACCAGTCAGTTTGGATACTGATTATACTGACATTGTGCTGGGACCATAAGTGGATGTTAGATCTGCGCTGGTAAGAAATTAGATTTTTAAAAGGGGCAGAGAAATTGCCAGCCAAAATGGGTCTGATGAAACTAAAGTGGAACTGTTTGGCCAGAATGACCATTGTAGGCCTGGGAACACCATCCCAGCTGTGAAGTATGGGGGTGGCAGCATCATGTGCTGCAGGAGGAACTGGTGCACTTCATAAAATAGATGGCATCATCAGGAAAGAACATTATGTGGAAATATTGAAGCAACATCTAAAGATATGAGCCAGGAAGTTAAACTTCAGGAACAGATGGGTCTTCAAAATGAACAATGACCCTCAGCATATAGCCAAAGTGGTTACAAAGTGGCCCAAGGAAGGCCAACAACAAAGAGCTGATCTCAATCCTATAGAGAATTTGTAGGCAGATCTGAAAAAGCGAGGCAGACTGCAAACCTGACCCAGTTACACCAGTTCTGTCAGGAGGAATGGGCCAGAATTACAGCAAACCATTACAGCGAACCTTGTGTAAGAAAACCCAAGACATTTGATCCCATACATCCAGTTCAAGGATAATGCTACCAAATACTGAGGAAATGTATGTAAACTTTTGATTTTGAAGACATAAATAAATAAATCTCTGAGATATTCTCTCTCTCTCATTATTGTTGCATGTATCAAATAGAAATAATTTTCTTAATTAGAGAAGTTTGGTCTAATTTAATTTCAGTGAGAAAAAAATAACGAGTCTCTTTTTATTGGGTGTATGTAAACGTCTGGCTTCAGATGTATATGGCAAAAACACAAATGACCCATTACACAAATAAACTATGAGCACATCTGGTGTTCATTATTATAAAATAGGAAACATTAATTTTATATCTATGAATTAATTAAGTCAAAAATAAATTCACCTGTTCACTTCAATTTCCAGGAAAGTCTTTTGTTTCTGAGAAAAATATCTTTCTGTCTAATTCAGGTTTTACAGAAGCGAAGGAGAGACATGACTGCAATTAATAATGTATATTTGATTTTCTTTAAATGTAACTTTACTTCGAGTTTGACGTCAAGAGACCCGAGTTAATTTATTTTCATCACAAACACAATTTGGGCTGTTGGAATATTGACACACTCAAGAAAACAAGCTGTATATTTTTGTGATCATGAGAGGATTATGGGGTGAAAACGAGTGGTTCTTCTTAAGTTATAACCAGCATCTTAGCATAAAACTACACTGTTCCAAGTGCAAGCTCAAAGCTTAGAGGCATTAAAACTTGACTTGCTTCTTCTCATGTAATGTATTTTAATGTGAGCAACATTAAACACCAGACATCTGGATCCTTCACTTGCAGAGAAATACTGGTGACCATGGTCTGTATAAAAAGTATGAAAGTTAACTTGCAGCAGCTGTTTACTGACAATAAAAGCTGTTAAAGATTTTCATAATGAGATGAAATTCATTTAAATTTCCAATGCCACTCAATAGTTTTTTAAACAATAAACACGGTAAACAAGCACTGTAGGCAATAAATGTGCTCCACATATGTGACAAAATGCTCTTCATCTCTTTATATTAGGAGCCATGTAAAAGGCAATTTTAGATCAATGTATATAGACTGCTAAAGGACTTTGCTTGCTGGAGGTTCCGTGATGTGAAATTTTCACCTTGAATCAGGAGGAAGAAAACTTTCCCAGGCTCTGATAATCAAAAAATATTTAGTTTAATTTGGAAAAATCTCTAATCTCTAACATTTGGAAATCTCTAACTATCTCAAGGAATTACCTTTTTTTTAGTCAAAATTACTAAAAATAGATATCCTAGATCAGGGGTCTTTAACTCCGGTCCTTGAGTGCCACTGTCCTGCAACTTTTGGATGCATCCCTGCTCCGACACATCTAAATGAAAAGGCTGAATTACCTCCTTGGTGTATCAGCAAGTTCTGCAAAAGCCTGTTCATTCAATTCAGGTGTGTTGGAGCAGGGCGGCATCCAGAAGCTGTAGGACAATGGCACTCTGGGACTGGAGTTGCAGATCCCTGGTCCTAGATTGTTCTTTAAGGAAAATAAACCTTGTTAACTTAAAAAGTGACATTTGCACACAAAATTTCAGTGTTCCCAATCTGCCATTACAAGTTCTCTCAATAGAAGGCCTTAGTCGTGTCTGCATTCACGTCATGTCTGATGAATCTAAAACCAGGAGTGTATTAACAGTGACTGGCAAGTGTAATAATCCTAAATCTCAAACAGCTCTTTGCTGGATATTTGACCTGACTAGTAGAGCAGAGGCGGCAGACAGAGGGAGGCAT
Organism: Valencia hispanica; assembly: GCA_963556495.2. Lineage (NCBI taxonomy): Eukaryota > Metazoa > Chordata > Actinopteri > Cyprinodontiformes > Valenciidae > Valencia > Valencia hispanica. The sequence goes on along the minus strand of OY747702.1, from coordinate 43,383,401 downwards.
CATTATTATGAGACCTGCCCAGCACCAGCGATGTCCAGCACTATCAGCTCGCTCCCCTTCTGTAAGGCTTGAAAGGAAGCTTAAAAAAAAAAAAAGGCAATTCACCGTCTGAACAGGAGAAAAATCCTCATCCTCTCTCTGTGTGTATATAAAAGGGTATCTTATTAGGGTATGTGTAGGTGTTCATGAGAGCTGCCAGCGGTCTATCATCAAGGACCATTGGCAGTGTTAATGAACTCTTGCTGGGCGAGCGTGTGTGTCTAGATCCAGCTTATGTGTGCTTCTCTTCCAGCAAAATGAAGGTTTGAGGTGAAAAGGGTATTGATCTGAGAGCCTCATCAGCTTGGCGAGAGGAGATGTCAACCGCGTGGCCAGATTCGGTTACATAACCAGCAGTGCTATCGACCCGCAGCTATCTGTGAGCAGGAATGCACACACACACCTTCGGGGGCACATCCGCCGACAATAACCGGCGGTCCGTCTTTCTATTCCGTACATGGCTCAGACGCAGAGCTTCGATTCGCTTTAAAGAGGCTGCAGTCATAACACAGGTGTTTCCAGCGGGGCTTGTTGACGTGTAAACATTCATTCTTAAAGGTTAGAGAGGAAGAGGAGGCCTAACACTCCTGCCTGTTAACACAAATAACAAGACGTGTCACATTAACACCCATCACCTCAGCCAATCCTACAGAATCGAGCGAAATGACAAGACTTTGACAGCAGCACTAATCGCTGATAGCGAAATAGCAAGGTTGCAAATGAGCTGACTGCAGCGTTTACATTTATTTGCATGCTAATTAGAGATGCTGTCATATTAGCAAATGGCACAGATCAGAGTGATGAACAGGGAAGAAGAGTATATGAGGAAAGCCTTGCATCTGGAACAGATGACAGCGACCTTACGTGTGGCGGTGAGTGGTTTCTCCACACTGCCCTGGTGGCTACTCTCAGGTTATTGTTATGGGGCTTGAGAGATGAGCAACAACATTTGCTTTTGTTCAGCAAACACAAAGAGACTCCTCTGAGGTAAAAACTGATGATCACCACCCTATGACGTAACTTAATCTGAAATACCAGCTGGTAGATTGGGGCTCTGTGTGTATTTTTACCAGAATGAGGTGGGCTCAGAACATCGTGCACGGTATCAGCACCAGGATGTACTTTGAACCTGTTTTTTAATTCATGTGGAGCTGTAAGAAGCCTGTCAGATGCTTAGGGGATGGGATGATCACTGTCATTCCAGTCAAACGCAACCATCTCCCTCAGTTATTTAACAATCAATGCGTTCATCCTCAGGAGATCTTGGCCGGTAGATTTCCTGTCAGGATGACAACAGTGTTGAGCTGCAGCTACAGACATGCATATGCATACCTGAGTCCTCAGAGTCTTTGCTGTCAGGGACGTCCTCCATATCATCATCAGACATTTCCATCTCTTCTTCTCGTCTGATGCCCATCAGCTGCTCGTTGTGCATGTTTCTGATCTCCTGCGAAACACAGCGAAAGGAGAGGTGGGTGAGAGCTGCCAAAACTCATGAGGACTTTTAAGAAGGTACTGAACTTGACTGGGTGCAATCACCAGTAAAGAATCCTCTTCTATAGTTAATGTCGAGCATAAGTTAACGCTTCAGAGTAGGATAAAGGAGGGAAGCTGAAAAGAAGTGAAATGCTTCAAAGCTGAGGAGCCGCTTTTCTTTTTACAGCTCAGACTACAAATGAGGTACAGAGACTGACAATATGGATTTATACTTTACAATCATACAGAGCGAAACACAAACGCGTTTCTCTTAAGTTAGAACCTCAAAATTCAATATGCTTTATTAGGATTTGTATGTGATAGACCATTTTTGTGATGTGGGAGGAAAAGAATACCGTACATGGTTTTCAAACCTTTTTACATAGAAAACCTGAAACGTTTGGTGAGCATTTTTGTTCAGCCTCCATGCACCAATACTTCATAGAAACAAGTTTGGCTGCAATTACATCTGCAAGTCCTTTGCACAACGAGAAGGAAAATATTGCTAATTAATCCTTGCAAAATACCTCAGGTTCAGTTAGATAAGGCAATTTTCGAGCATTGCCAGAGATTTTCAATCGGATTTAGGTCTTCAGGCTTACATTTTAGGTCTTTTGCAGCCTTAAACTGGCTTTCCTTCAAGATAATGCTGTATGAAGCTAAATCCACCTGCTGTCAGGGTGAAGTAAAGTGCTTGTTTTACTGTCACACAGGATTTTGCATGTGTTCAGAGCACATTTTTCCTAATATTTGCTGTGTCCCCTACATGGCTTGTGGCAAGCTTTAAATGTAACTAAATGTAACCTTAATATTATATCATCCTTCTTGCCACCTTTAAATAAAGACATGATGTGTGGCATAAAAGACTAATAGCTGCCCTGTCAACAAATTGTCCCACCCGAGTTCTTGATCTCTGCAGCTTCTGGAAAGGTAGCATGATCTTCTTGGCTCTTCCTCCTTGGTTAAGGCTGGCATTAGCTGCCCTGCTAGATAGATGGACGGCCATGCAAACCACCAAAGGGTTTGCAAGTTTGGAAGGTCCTGGACCTGTCTACTGTGTTCCTTGTTTTGTATGGCGTTTGCTCTCTAATGTCCTCTAACAATGTCCTCGGTTTTCAAGCACTCACCACCTACAGACAAGTGTAAATATATAAACTTTAAGGAAAATAAAATAAGGATAAAGGAACAATATGTAAATGTATTTTAAGCCATTTCTATATAGACAAAGTATTCTATATATAAGTTCTATATAGATAAGTTTTAATGTGATAGTGTAGTAGAAATTCACTGAATTTTAATTTGGAGTATCCCATTAAAGTGGCTTAATATAGCACAGAATACAGATTAAAATTTGTAAATAACATTGAAAACCATGTAGCCCTTTCATTCCTACACTATTACACACTACTGTGTGTTGATCTATCACATACAATCTAAACTAAGCACATTGCAGTCAGTGGCAGCATTGCGACAAAATGTGAAAATTTTGATATTTTTGGAAGGCATGTAAATTAAGCAAAAAAACTTGTAAAGATTAGAGGCATCCTATGGGAATATAAACAAGTAGTTTTTTATTCTCTAAGACTGCTTACTAGTAAAAGCAATATAAAAACATGAAATAAACAGTTTCCTATTTGTGGCCATTATCATACCTCAAGTAGAAGTGTGATGACACAGTGCCGAGATCAAGAAAATTTATCAAGATCCTTAATAAATAATTAAATACATAAATTATCCTACTTGAACTGATTGAAATCACACTGCCGTAAAAAACAAGAATAAAATTCAAGAGGGACAGCTAAATTATTCAGAGCGACCACCATCAAAGATAAAACTGCAAAGATTTAACAAAGCATTCAAGCTGAATAAATGAAGTGATTTTAGATGAATGGAAAAATCCCTCTGCAAATTATCAACAGGGAAAATTGCGAAAATTGCAAATTACTAGCAGCTATTTCCAAAAGCTCTTTGAAAAACGGCAAAACTGACTTTGTGCATCCAAGAACTTTAAAGTTCTTTTTCCACAAAATGACTAAAAAAATTTAGTTATATATATTTTTTAAACAGCTGTGTTAAAGTAGACTGTCCAGATTTTTATACAGCGTTCAGCTTTAATTTCCAATAAGGGAAAAATATTATAGAGGACTTGAGGATTTTGAAACGCTACAAGAGGATTCAGACAAAAACTTTATGAAAATGAATCAAAATCGAAATGAAAACAGGCTGGTTTATTTTTTTATTCTTTTGTTAAAGTCAGCAGAGAGTTACTCAACCAACTCTCAGCTGACGTCACCAACCGAAGCTCGTGGAAGAAGTTACACAGGTACTCCACACACACCAGCACATGAAAAAACACAACCCACTGGTGGGAATGTAGCCCACTGACAGGAGGCGGCAGCTGTTGTCTGACTGAGGAGCAGAGCTGAATCTATTTAACTCTGCTGCCTTTTCTTCTTTATATTTCACCTTCCTGCCACAGAATCAGAATGAAGTAAAACACTTCCTGTCGTGGCCCATCTTCACTCTGACCAGAGGCGACCAGTATAGGAACCTCCAAGTCTGATCACTGTGGAAACAGCCTTGCATCAGGGCATATTTTGCGAATTAAGGAGTAATTTGCTGTGATTTAACACATATGTGCAGCTACATGTGGCTTTTTCACACTTTAAACCAATTATTACAGTTCTCTGACCTTCACACGAAAGTATGGCTGCATCTTGCAGCTCTCACTGTATTACCTCCTCATATTTAACCAAAGGTTTGCAGTTGAGGGTGGGTGAGTGCTCACAGAAATAAATGACAGAGCAGAAGTAAAGTAGCTGCTGAAGAAATTCGAGCTCTGGTGAGACCTAGATTCAGAAGGGTCGTAATAAGATGGTGCAAAACCAAAATACAGAATGAGGGTAAATAAATATGGAGGCGTAAGATAGCATACAGAGCCCGGCAAAGGTATTCACACCTTTTCATGTTATGACCAAAAACATGCATTTTACTGACATTTTATAAGAAAGAACGCAAATATGTGGAAAAAAAGAAAAAGAAAGCATAGCTTTCCTCTTTTTTTCTTTTTTACAGATAAATATGTTAAAGTCTGGCATACCTTTTAGAATCAGCCCTGTTTACATTAATCCTCTCTAAATAAAATCAAGTTCAACCTATAGCCTTAAGAAGTCACCTAATTATTAAGGTCCGTCTGTGAGTAATTTAATCTCAGTATCAGTGAAAGCATTCTGTAAAGCTCTCAGAGGTTGGTTGGAGAACTGCCCGTTTTCTTGAACCACTCATTTCTAGGGTGGAACATGGTGGTGGCAGCATTATGCCGTGTAGGAACAACACAAACTTCTCAGTTTGCTGCACCCAGAAACTGAGATTACTTTTATCTCCAAAGGAAGAATCTTATTATGTAGCTGCTTATGAACAAATGCTGCTGTTACTCAGGCTGCTAGCCCGTTGTGTTTTCTTTTGCAAAATGTGTTCTTGATAATGTCCTTTGGATGCCTCCCTGCTCCAACACACCTGATTAAAAATGAATGGTTAATGACCAGGCCTTTGCATAACCGGCAGACAAGCCAAGGAGGAAATTCTGACTTTTGATTCAGGTGTGTTGGTAGCAAGGAGGCATCCAAAAGTTGCCAGACAGTCGCGCTCGAAAGCTAGAGTTGCAGAACCCTGGTGTACTGTTTATATTGTTTTTGTTTGTCTGCATTTTTAATTGGGTTTCTTTTAAAGCAAGCTATTGTCCTTTCCCTAAATAGGGTCCGTCTTTAACCAGGCCACAGTTTTAAATAAAAAACTGCTCTTCAAATGAAGGTGGCGCAACATTTAAAAAAATAATCCTGCATGGAAACCTGTTAGGAGCTGCAAAAGACTTGAGACGTGTGTGGATGTTCACCATCCAGCAAGGAAAAGGCCCGTAAACATACAGCCAAAGCTACATATTTATGTGCTTGATCCAATTAGACTCAGTTTGAATGGGCAAAAATGTCTCTTTCTAGATCTATAAAACTTAATTTGGTATAAATATAAAAAAACAAACAAACAAACAAACATGTATTTACATTCTACCAAACAAATAGGAGCTACTTTGTGTTGGTCTATCACATAAAATCGAACTACTCAACATTCATCACCTATCTTCCCACCATGTGTAAAAAAGCGATCTTCCCACAAACTTCTATAAACCCCTTCTCAGTAGCAGATGGTGATGTGGAGGGTAACATTTCAGGTCGACTGTTTTGATACTTCTGAGAATTAGAGCAACAGCTTTGCTTTTCATCACCTACCTTTTAAAGAGAGGTTTTAGTACAGGATGATTGCTGCTTCTGCCGTGTCAGATTCTGTTATTATTCTGCGTGCATGACTTAATGCGACCCCTAAATTACAGCTTGAATATGTGTTCTCGAGCTGAAGTTCAAAGAAACTTACCAATCGAAATATGATCATAAATGGTCCATTAGACACCGGACTGCAACACACTCCAGACCCTTCATTACATACAAACCATTATCATGCCAATTAATGTTCCATTTTGCAGAGTAAGAACATGGCAAACACACAGTGACTGACAAAAAATATGTTGCTTGAATAAGAAAATCCACACACTTTTAGTTCTCAAGATGTTTTTCCTGCCGTTTTATTGACATCCTGCCATCCTCTGGTTCAGGGGAAAGAGCTTGTACAGATTTACCTGTGTCCAGGACACCATTAGAGATGGAAACAAACTCACCCAGCAGCTTGTATTCCTTCAGAAGGGAGGTGGGGAGGGGTGAGGGGAAGAGAGGATGGGGGGGATGCCTGGACGTCTGCAGTGGGCAGGCACCTGTTCTGCAGCCTTTCTTGGTTAAAAGTACTTACTATATCTTTGTTTTTCTGCATTTCTTCTTACATTTTAATAAAGATTTCCTTTTCTGTGCCATACTGTGGGACTAGTTAAAACATAAAGTTGTCAAAGAAGCATGAAACAGAAAAACAGAACGTCTATTTATTTATTTACATATTTTTACACAGACAACAGAATGAAAGCAAAGTGTACCAACCTCGGCTTGTTTGCGCCACATGTCCAAGTTCTTGCGCTGAGCTTTGGAGAAATGGTCCCATGCCTTTTGTTTGGAAGCAGCTTGGAATACAGACACAATCTGTTCAACTGTGGCGGGATGCGGGGAAGGAGCAGAGACCACCCAGAGACAGAGACAGAGAAAGACAGAGGGCAGTTGGGAGGGAGCAGAGGAGTGAGAAAGTGGAGTCAACTAGGCATAAGTACTCTGTGTGAGCATGTTTGTGAGTTATACATACCAACTGATGCCATGGCACCACCTTATGGAGGGGCTGTTCCAAGTCATATGTGACAATTTTGAGTAATCATACAATCAACCAAATTAAATTAATGTGATTGTATATTATTAATATTTTTTTCAGACTTTCTGAAAGTCTTTGGTTTTTGGCTGCCTTTTAGCTCACTTTTAAATCCAGTACCTGGCCATTTTCAGAGGAATGTTTCACATTCTTTCTTTTTTTTGCTAAGCCACAACTTATGAACCATTTGACCATAAAAAAGGCTGCTAAACTCAAGGGATGTACAACTGTTTTATTAATAGGTGCTGGTTATTGTGTGTGTTTGCTATTTTTACCCATATTTTTTAGGTACGAAAAGGAGAATTCTGCCATCGTATGTTTCTTACAGACTATGCGTCATTTCAAACCATCTTTCATATCTTAGGGTTGTTTTATATTCTCTTTGATAACCAACAACTTTAGATAACTTTATAATGTAGTGATCCAATCATGCCCATATAGCACTCAGAAACAGGTAGGAATGTGCTTACGATGCATTGAGGAGGGTTTTCTTCAAAACATCTTTAAAAGCACCCACCTAACCAACCTGTTGCTAATGCTAATACTCTTACTGTCGAATTCTACTGTCATCACAAGTTTTTCGCGCTACTTCCTGGGTGTATTTTCATTGGCCAATTGCAAGTCTTAGATTTTTTTGACTCTGCTTGAAGACTGTCAGAGGATGGATTTGGAGTTTGCTCAATAAGCTGAAGGAGGGCCCGCCACACTGGATGGCCACAGACAGACCTGCGAATCACGCTCAAGATTGGTCTATGACGGCTGAAAAATGCACATTGTGAACCGGGCTTGAGGCTACTGCAGGACATACAGACCAATGTTTGTCTCTTTGCTAATTTCTCCTACTGCTCTCCAGTTATACATTATCAACAAATATTGCTGCAGGCTACATCTAACCCAGCTTTACTGTTTAGATGAGATACCTTCTTAGTGTGGGCGATCGGTTTTTCCTACGACTTTAAGTTCTCGACTTTAAGTTCTCTTCCTACAGATGATACACTTGACTAAGCCTCTTTGTTTAACCTTCTTTCTTCCTTTAAAACAAAACAACTAATGGAGCGATTACTCCCCCTAACCATGTATACTCTGTTTTTCTTTCCATAGATTTTAATACTGCCTCAGACCTCATCTGTTTAGCTGTATTTCTCTCCTAAATGAAGCCACTAAAAGAGCTTCTAATGCAATTAACTAACTTTTCTTTAAAATACAAAGTACTACTGAACTGGTGCTTCTGTGTTTTGTGTCTGTCTTTTCATTCAAATATTTGGCCATTGCAGAGGTTTCTTCCTGTTTAGGGGATGATCTTCTCTTCACTGTCACAAGATTCATGCTCAGAATGAAGGATTGCTGCAAAGTCATGAAAACTCTGAGCTGGGTTCCCCTTAAACAGAAAACCTTTTAGCAGTTAGCATAATTCACTAAACTTGAATGCACTGTTTTATAACTACGACTGAATTATCGATAGGATCTGATTTAATTAAATATATATATTTCTGTATATAAATTGCCTCGATTTGTTTTGCAAAGTGCCTTGGGACGACATTTGTTGTGAATCAGTGCTAAATACATAAACTGAATTGATTATTTTTCTTTTCTTCTCTCATGTGACACCAGTTAAGGTAGAGAGGTAGGCTTAAAATTTGTATTTTGCTAAAATAACTGCACAAAAATGTGAATCAAATTAATCTCAGATGTCTTAATGTCTGAACAAAATGCAGTGAATGAATGTATTCGAGTTGTTAAAAGAAACATCAGCTATGTATTGTTAAGCTGAAAGACCACTCTTTGACATGAATACATGTTTATCTGCATGTAAAGCAGGTAACTGTGATCTGTGATCACTCAGAACAAATTTTAATACCAGATGTGAATGGTCTTGGTTTCATCTAGTTATATCTTTATCAAGCTTGACCCATGTTAATACCAGGTATGAACAGGGCCAAAGTCTCAGAGAAGCCAATGTGGATGTATGACTTTAGAAAAATCACCTACCAGCTGAAGGTTGCTCACATTTATTTTGGTTTTATCCAAATCATTTCCCAATGATCAAACAAAATAACAAACAAAATAACAGTCTGGTTTAAAAAATAGTATTTTAGCAGAATCAAGTTGATTCCTAAAGAGCTGTTAGCTGAGGACAAACCAGCATCCAGCCTGTTGAATGTGACGAGTAGCCAATGAGAAAGCAAGGTGACAGGCTGCGATAAACCTTCGAAGCGTCTATTATTACTTCCAAGTGTCAGCTCACTTAACCACAGTCCACAATTGCATAGAGACAGAGATCAGTCAGAGCAAAGAGTATAATGACGTTTCCCAGTGAAAAAAAAGAAAAGAAATTCACCTCCATATCTTTGTATAGCAAGTATAGCCCCTGCTCCTGCTGTGTCCACTCCTTTATCCAATGCCAGGATTTCTTATTCAAATTCAAATTCAAAAATACTTTATTGATCCCAGAGGCAAATTAAGTGTTGATATAGCTCATATAATTAATTCTTTAAGGAGTTGTTGTAGATGATGATGGCTGTGGGCAGGAAGGATTTCCTGTAGCGGTCTGTATTGCAGCGAAACTGAAGAAGCCTCTGACTGAAGACACTCTGTTATGGTATGACAGTCTCATGAAGAGGATGCTCAGGGTTGTCCATAATTTTTTTGATTTTATGAAGAATCCTTCTTTGCATCATCATCTCCAGATTTTCCACAGTTGTCCCAAGAACAGAACCAGCCTTCTTTATCAGGTTGTTTAGCCTTTTTAAATCCCTGGCTCTGATGCTGCTACCCCAACAGATGATGGCTGAAGAGATTACACTCTCCACAAGAAGTACAGTCTGCTATGTCCCTTCTTGTAGACGGTTTCACTGTTGCGCCTCCAGTCCAGTCTGTTGTCAAGGTGAACTCCAAGGTATTTATACTCTTCAACCACCTCCACTTCTTCTCCCATGATGGAAACAGTGTTTGACTTATCCCTGTTTCTTCTGAAATCTACAATCATCTCCTTTGTTTTGTTCACATTCAAAGTGAGACGATTGTTTCCACACCATGTCACAAAGCGTTCCACCAGCTCTCTGTATTCAGCTTCTTGTCCATCTCTGATACACCCGACAATTGCAGAGTCATCTGAGTATTTCTGCAGATGACAGGTCTCTGATTTGTACTGGAAGTCTGAGGTGTACAGAGTAAAAAGGAATGGTGAGAGTACGGTCCCCTGTGGTGCTCCTGTGCTGCTGACCACCTGGTTTGACACACAATTCTTGTGTCTCACAAATTGTGGTCTGTTGGTCAGGTAGTCATTGATCCAGGCGATTGTTGAGGGTTCCACCTGTGTCTTCAGGAGTTTCTGACAAAGCAAATCAGGCTGAATTGTGTTAAATGCACTGGAGAAATCAAAGAACATGATCCTCACAGTGCTGCCTGCTTTGTCCAGCTGACAGTGGGTTGGTTGAAGCAGGTGGATGATGGCATCTTCAACTCCAACTCCACAGCGATAAGCAAACTGCAGTGGGTCCTGATACGTTCTTGTTTGCTTACTCAGGGGGGCCAACAGGAGTGTCTCCAGGACCTTTATGATGTGGGATGTCAGGGCAACGGGTCTATAGTCATTGATGGCTGATGGGTGAGTTCTTTTTGGTACTGGAACAAGGCAGGATGTCTTCCACAACACTGGAACCTTCTCCTGAGTTATGCTAAGGTTGAAGAGGTGCTGCAGAATCCCACAGAGCTGCTCTGCACAGGCCTTCAGGACTCTGGGGCTGACACCATCTGGACCTGCAGCCTTGTTCCGGTTCAGTTTCTCCAGCTGCCTCTTCACCTGACTTTTGGAGACAGACAAGTGGGAGGGGGAGGCAAAGGGGGTAGCAGCATTTCCTGATTTGGTTGAAGTCAAACTTGTGGAATTAGAAGAGTCCATGGCTGAGATGAAGGATAAAACATCTGAGGTGTAACAGGAAAGCTGTTGATCAGAGGAGAGTGGGATGTCTGTTTGGCTGGGAACAGGAGAGGGGGATGCTGAGCTAGTTCCTGAACTGAACCTGTTGAAGAATATGTTCAGTTCATTGGCTCTGTCCAGACTTCCATCTATCCAATCCTTCCTGTCCTTAAAACCTGTGATCTTTCTCATTCCTGACCAGACATCTCTGATATTGTTCCTCTGTAGTTTGTTCTCCAGCTTCTTCCTGTATGCCTCCTTGCTGTCTCTGATCTTGACCTTAAGTTGCTTCTGTATACTCCTCAGTAATTCCCTGTCTCCCTCCCTAAAGGCTCTTTTTTTCTTGTTTAGCAGTTCCTTCAGGTCACTGGTGATCCAGGGTTTGTTATTAGGGAAGCATCTCACTGTTCTGGTGGGGATGATGTTGTCCACACAGAAGTTTATATAGTCAGTCACACACTCAGTCATGGCATTGATGTCCTCTCCATGTGCTTGGCAAAGAGTCATCCAGTCTGTGGTTGCAAAACAACCCTGCAGGGCTTCTTCAGCTTCCTGTGACCATTTTCTCACAGTTCGTTTTGTCACAGGTTGCCTCTGAACAGGTGGTTTATATTCTGAACAGAGAAAAACAAGATTGTGATCTGATTGTCCCAGAAGAGGTCTTGGTTTGGACATGTACGAATCCTTTACATTTGCATAAAACAAATCCAACGTCTTGTTTTCTCTTGTAGAGCAGCTGACAAACTGTTGAAATTCTCTTCTCTGTTAACAAGTCCACAAACTATTGCCAATGCCTCATCCTCAGCATCCATATTTATTTACTCTTTTGACTTTAGTCCAGTTTTATATCATGAGATTTTGTGAGATTTCATGGCTGAGCTTGGAATGTTTGTGAGTAAAATCGGTTCATGTGTGGTGTCTCGTCACTGCCGTGTGGTCGCACGTCACACAATGTAGGACCAAACAGGAATATCTGTGATTTTTTTTATCGGAAATAGCGCTATTGATTTGGTTTGATATCTGTGTGCGCAGTCTGAACCTATTTTTTAAATGTTAAAATCCTGCCATGTGAACCAGGCCTTCGATGCACTCCGTACAATGTCCTGTCTTGGTCAGTTACAAGGAACTGACGGATATGGGTAAAAAAAGCAGCCAAAGTCAGACAAATCTGGACAACTGTTTAAAATTGAGAAGATTACAATAAGTCTGGCTCACCAGATGCAAAATACAAAGAAATTAGGTGGTGGTTTAAAATTTCTGCACAGTACTTCACATTCCATCTGTTACCTTTTATTAGCTTTGCTCTGTAGATGTTTGTCAATCTACTGTAAACTGATGTATTTTAGCAACTATCAAAATTAACCAGATGATGCCAAAATGATGAATCCCAGTGACTCTGATGGTCCTTATAACCTACAGAGTGTAGAACGGGAACAGTGCCAAATATGTTTAAAACAAAAGTTTTTTGGTTTCTTTTGTAAAACCAACTCTGAAACTGCTAAATAGGAACCTTCTGACAAAGGGAAAATGGTATGCAATATTAAATTAACCAACTACTGTAAACTGTGCCAAAATCATGAATACCCATTTGAATGAAGCTTACAAAAACTGGTTGCCAGTTGTTTTATAACAGGGAACTGGGTTCATATGAGACTATCAAATTCTGGCAAACTGCCTTTAGACCCTTTGTAACATAAGCTATGAGGATACGCTTGATTTTCTTTCATGCACCTTTTCACTGAGTTTGTTATTAGATTTGCTCAGAGACTGCCGGTGGCCAAAAATAACCCACTGTTCTTTTGCCAGCATGGACCACGGTGAGCTCCATTGCAGAACAGGTCTCAGAGAGAACCTTACCCAAGGATGCCTTTTTACTGCAGCATTACAGTCTTCCTTATTGCTTGTCCCTCTGCAGAGGACCCTTTTCTTTTTACAAACAATATGAGCACATTAGCCCTGGAGAACCCAAGAACCATTATCTTCTTTGGAAAATTATGAACTTTGCATTAAATTACTTCTATAAGTTCACTGAACATCAAATTATCCACTTTTTCAATTTTAACCTTTTATTCCCTAATTTAGGATTAGGGTCAAATTTGACCCATTGGGCTTTAGGCATATCATTTCAAAGAATCACAATAACAAACACTGTTAATGTAGACAATTTTAAATTGAGGAAAATAATCAACTACACAGCTCTGGGATCGGAAAAATGAACAGATCCACTGGCCGATCCAGGCTTTTTTTTGTTTTGTTTTGTTTCTCGTTGCAGCAGAACGTATTTCATGTGTCAGCTTCATGTGTGTCGCATGCTAGAAGCAACATGGAGCGAGCCAGAGGGCCAGCTTGGTGGAGATATTTCACTCTTGCCACTCCAATTAGTTCGTCGGCTGTTTGCAATGTTTGCAAAGTAAATGTTTTGAGGGGAGGTGGTATTACTGCAAAGTACAACAGTACTACTTTAATCAACCACATCCAGAAACACCATGCTAAGGAGCACGCTGAATTCCTTCAGCTCAGCAAAACAAAAGGAGCGGGGTCAGAAAGGAAAAAAGAAGTCTTAGTTATGTTTAGTTAGTGTAGTATGGTACCTTTAGTCTCTTCAAGTAAGGTATAAAGTGGAGGGTATACAGTTTATTATTAATTCAACAATAGTATCGGATTGGTATCGGGTATCGACAGATACACAAAGCCTAGGCATCGATATCGGGACTTAAAAAGTGGGATTGGAATTTACTCTATTAGTCTCTGACCCTGTACTACATAGGTAACTTAGTCAAATTCATTATACAAATGAATTTATTTCAAGGCTTTAGTCAAATACAAGACTGTAACCATTCCCCATCTACAAAGTCACTCAATGAACCAAAGGGTCATTTTTGACATGACATTTTTTAACCCATACACCCAGAGGTTCATTTTTGACCCATTGTTTTTTTTACTAGCTCAGAGTCGCTAATTTATCCAAAAAGAATATAAAACGAACTTTTAGGCATTTTGCAAGTTAATACAAAGTAGATTAACAAAAAATACACAATTTTACCAACAGCTAGTTTACTGAGAAGACGATTTTGATTGGCGAGGTTTCAAACTCAACAAAACAGCATGTCGTCAGCCATCTTCTCACTACCAGTCTGGCTCATGTGAGTTCAATATGCATCCACTAGGTGTCTCTATGCAGGGGGCAAAAGTGGCACTCTGGGCTTTAGAAGTTAAATTTGACATTTTTTAAAAATGTTTGTTCATTTTGAGTAGCAGCAATTAACAGCGGCCAAATTTGACCCCGTGGGTTCTCCAGGGTTAGACAAGCTGCAGCTCTAGAGTTTGTGCAGAGAATTCAGCTTTGACTCAGCTATGTGAGTTATTTTGGGTTAAAATTGAATGAGACAAAAGCATCCACTCCAGGGTCATTGCAGACCCTACCTGTGCGGTGATCTGCAGCGTATCAACAATCCTCCTCCTATCAGCTTACAGCTCTGCTTGAGTGGTTATAGAGAACTGGATGGGAGGTCTGTGGATTTCTGAGGTTCAAATGTACACAAGTGAATCCATAAAACTGGTTCTGCATGAATATGTGTGTTTGCAGGGTGCTGAGAGACAGAACAGCTCAGGAATCAATAACATCTTCCCAGCCCCCTGTAATTTGATGAACAGAGTGATGATGAAGGCAAACTGAGCACAAAAACCCCATTCAGGACTGTGAGCTCCTATGCAGGTAGAAATATATATAGACAGCATTCTTTGAACTGCTTAAATAGAAACTCTTCTTTGGTCTTTGTTGAAAATATTAAAAGTGCCTTTTTTCTTCACTTGTTATATCACTATTACAGATACTATAAAAAAAAGATTTTAAATGTTATTGCTTTTTATTGTTACACTTAAACTTTTAATTATTACACAGAAACCCTTATAAAATTATGATTTTTTTCTTCTAAAGGAACTATGTGAAAACAAACTGCCGTGAAGATTTAGCATATTTTATGGAGAAATTGTTTTAAAGGAGACAGATTGGAGGGGTTTCAAGCCTGAATGCCTGTTTAAGGATATGCCACAGCATCTCTATGGATTTAACAGTCATCATTTGAAAACTGCAAATTGTATTTATCCAGGTTATCTTTGTCTGATATAAAATTTATTCATGGATCTGAGACATGTAGGAATAACAAAATAAGTAAACGATGAAGAAATCTATAAGAGTGCATATACCTTTTCACAGCTCTGCAAATACTTTTAAATGTGTATCCCATAAAATGAGCAGATATATAAAAAAAAGAGCTTTACCCTTTCAAACCTGTAAAAAAGCTCCAGCAGGCCAGCTCAGATTCATAATGAACAAGACCAGAAGCGCACCGAAAGGAAGGCAACACCATGAATGGGAATGCATTTGTACTGGTAAAAATAACTCAAGATGGCTAATACACACTCTGCCCCTTCATAGTTTATTTTAGCTAATAAACAATGCACGAAACACCAACAACAACAACAGAAGATTGTCTGGATGTTTGCATTTTATTTAACATGCATGTGGTGCGATGTGTGGAGACGGAGTGCCGCAGGCTGTAGTGTAAACTAGCAGCCGCAGAGCTGAAGCTGTCAAAGGTGGGTGCTGCACCAGCATGGTATTTTTTTGCCTTTGGCCTTATAACAGCTTAAAAGAACTAAGCATGCAGTTAATGTTTGTGTTTCCTCTCCATTGTATTCTAGAAAAAAAACAAAAAAAAACGTGTTAGGCCACTTACTTCTTTCATCTGAAGGAAACCTTAATAATCGACTCCTGTCGTCTCTTCTTTCATGAATGACAAAATCACCGCTGATTTTTTTTGTTGCATTTTTGCAAGACAAATGCATAAAAAATAACCACAATGGTCTGAAGCAGACATTCCCTTTTACTCCAAGGAATTTAACTTACCATTCTTTACTCAACTATTAAGAGTGTGGCAGCTCATTTAAGGAAGAGTATGAATGTATTTATAAATGTTAGCATATCTGCTCTCAATCTCAGGTTATGAACAATACAATACTTACTTTTTTTGTGGATATCAGCACTCTGAGCATAAAAGTCCTGTTATGGATTTTAAAATGAACCAACAAAGAAAAGAAATCATTTTAACTTCATTTGACCTGCATATCTACTGCAGGATGAGTATGTTTTTATTTACATTTGTTTTATATATTTGTGAAGCACTTTGTGGTTTTTATCCTGTGAAGACTGCTATATAAATAAAATTTAGTTACTTACTTACTATTTTTACTCCTTGGGCTTCACATTTAGTCATTTCACAGCCAAACACTCAATGTATTTTCTTTAGATTTTATGTGATAGAACAACCCAAAGCAGAGCATAATTGTGAAGTGAAAGGTAAGGGCTACATGGTTTCCAAATGTCTTTATACATAATGTTTAAAGTGTGGCATGTATTTGAATTCAACCCCCTTTGGTCTGACACCTCTAAATAAAATGCACCACCATTAAACTTTTTGACCAACATGCAAAACTTCACACTACACATAACCGTGGAAATATTATCCTTATGGCGGAAAATTGTGGTGGCAGAATCATGCTTACCGTAAATGTCGGACTATAAACTTTATTCACACCCTTTCGACCCTGCGTCCTATATAACGATGCTGGTAATTTATAGATTTTTTTACTGGCAAACGGCCTATAGCAGGAAGTGCAAAAGCAAGACAGACATGTGGGGAAAGATTATGCATCAGGAAGATACTACCGGTAGTTTTCAGGCACACACCCTCATCATGGAAAACACGGGAAGAGATACAGCTTTTAAGTTAAAGGCAATTGAGTTGGTCGTCAAAGAAGAAAATAGTGCTATTGATGTGGTTTGATGAATCAATGGTGAGACGTTAGAGGGGGCAGCAGGAAGAACTGAGTCAGTGCAAAAAGATGACAAAGACACTGAAGAAGACGACTTCAGTGGCTTCATGTTGTTATCTAATTCTAACTTTCGCTAGCCTACTTTTCCAATAAAATGTCTGTTAATGATTTGCATGGCTGTGCTCTTCCAGCTGAGAGCAGAGATTCGGGGCTGCTTTGCGAAGGGAGCCACTTGTGAGCTCTCTGACACGAGAGAGGCATGGAGGTTAGCACCGCTGGTCGTGGGTTGACATGCGCTTCATGTCGGATCAACGCCCAAAATGTAATCAGTTGTTCCTGGTCCCATTGTGGACATTTCTTGAAAATGACAATGAAATCTGTCCATAACGTTTTTAGTTATGTTGCTAAAAGACAGAAGGGTACGAAAACATTACCTCCCGTCGGAGGTAATAAATAAAATCTTCAGTGTACCGTCTTTCTGTGTAAATAACTCATGTTACAACATGAAAACGTGCGCCTTATATTCAGGTGCGCTGAATAGTCGAAAATTAGTTGTTAGGAATAGAATTGTGTTGAAAAAATTGATTCTGTGATTCTGAATTGATTTTGAGAAAAATTGTTAAAGATAGATTCATGTGTCCAAAGTACATCCTACCATTTTATAATAGCAAAAAAAAAGTCCAGACGGGCATTTTGAGGCTAAACAGTTACAGTTTCCATAAGTGAACTTTAACCCCACTCACTGTTTCGTCATTGAATTCATGCATGCACGCTAGGTGTGAAGAAATGTAAACAACCGTTAGCCTGGTGCTGGCTTTGAAAATGCAGAAAGATGAGCTTGACAGAAGCAAAGCGAAATGTAAGAAATGCCAAATGAAGGTGAAGTATTGTGGAAATACGACCAACCTCAGGAAACATTTTGCAACACTGCCAAGAAATCATGTCCAATCAATCCTTTGGGCCGCAGCATTTGAAATTCAAGCAAACACTACAACTACCAGCCAATTCTGCACGTTCTATCAAAATAACTGAGGCGATTGCGGCTTCATTTGCAAGGCAACTGTCATTAGCCGCTTCAGGCTAATGACACTAGCACAGTGCACTGGTTTTGATCAATGAACATTCATCGTTCAGAATGGCCCAGAACCTGAATATAATTGGGAATCTGCGTCAAGACCTGAGAATTGAGGTTTGCAGATGCCTTCCACTCAATCTGACATAGCTTGAGTATTTTTCAAAGAGGAATGGGTAGAAATTTCCGTGTCTAGA
Source organism: Valencia hispanica (assembly GCA_963556495.2). Taxonomy (NCBI): domain Eukaryota; kingdom Metazoa; phylum Chordata; class Actinopteri; order Cyprinodontiformes; family Valenciidae; genus Valencia; species Valencia hispanica. The sequence continues at coordinate 43,365,511 of OY747702.1, read as the reverse complement.
TGTGGAAAGCTGAAGAGTTCCTATTTAACCCTGTAATTGTAGTGAAAGATGTTGCTACAATGAACTGAATAGGTGTGGCTAAAAAAAAAATGCAATTTGTATTTGTGAAACTACAGAAATTGTGTCAAATGTGTGTGTGGGAAACAAATTAAAACCTTGATTTTTCCCTTCACTTTAAAATTATGCATTACTCCGTGTTCTATCACCAAAAAGCGCCACAAAAAAAGTTGAAGTCTAAGATTATAACACGACAAATTGTGAAAAAGTTAAACGGTCAAAGCAGTGCAGTAAGTAGTGACTCACATTGAGCCACTATGCCAGCCAGAGCCGTCTTGAACTTGTCCTTGGCCTCCTCCATCTCCTTCTCGTGCTGACTCTTCTCGCCCATCAGCCGGCGGATGTGGCTGTTGGAGGACTGGATCATGGAGTAGAAGTTGTTGGCGTTCCTGCGGTTGACTTCGCCTCGTTCCAGCCAGGTATGGAGCACACGGACGGCCTCTGGAAACTTACCGTCGTCTGGGCAAAAAGAAGCGAGGACAAAACAAAAGAAAGAACTTAATTTGGAACATAATTCACGAGGCTGTACTGGGCACCTGCCGCTGTGGAAAATAACTGCTATATGGCATAAAACATCGCTTTCCAAGAGGACAAATGTAAGAGTTTCACAATTTTCTGATGAGTAACAAAAACAAAATAAAAAAAAGGATGGAAAAAAATATAAAAATTACAGTTGAGATGCAAGCAGAAAATGATCATTCCAACTATATATTTTGCTAACAAAACATTATGGGCTAAAATGATAACTTGGAGGCAAAATAGGCTATAAAAACAATTTCTACTGCAGGTGGTCTGTCATCATAGTGTAGAGTGTAACTGAGTTTGGAGTACAGTAATACAAACGGGCAGTAAAAACAGCAAGATCTCTTTCCCCCTCCGGGTAAAAAAAAAAAAAGTCAACCAAAATCTGCAGCAAATGACTGAGTTGCTCCCAACAGCAGCCCGGAGAGATCACAAACACATTCTTGGCTGAAGCAGCACAGCGTCTGAGTTTATTTCTCGTTTTTGCTAAGGACAGGCAGTGGAGAGCTGGAAAAGACACATGCACATAGCAGAGAAGCAGAAAGTCACAGCCGTGTTGTTATCAGGCCACTGTGACTGAGACCTGGAAGTGCCACTGCTCATTAGAGGAACAAGTTTATTCAGGCAGAAAGTCGACAGAAAGCCGTAAAGAGGCAGAAACGAGAGCTAAGGAGAGAAGACTGAAAAAGGACGAGCGGCGAGGGCGGACAAGATAAGCGAGGAGCAAGTTGTTGGAATCCACTCATACAGCGTTTAAGAGACTGTTAAAAGGAACAGTTTGTTAGAGAACTGGAAATGCTTTATTGGACAGCATTTATTTCCCCCATAATATATTTATTTTCCTAAAACTCCAAAACAGGGTCTCTCCATCCATCTAGCCATTATCTGGTTAATCAGGAATTGGGTCTCAGGAGCAGCAGCCTAAGCAGAGAAACCCAGATTTCCCTCTCCTGGGTTTTCCTCTGAGTCTCCTCCCGGTAGGACGGCCGAGCCAACTCATCTGGCGCCTCTCGATGTGGAGGAGCAGCAGTTCTACTCTGAGCCCCCTTCCCGGATAACCGAGCTTCCCGCCCTATCTCTAAGGGAGAGACCAGACACCCTGAGGAGGAAACTTATTTTTAGCCGCTTGTATCAGCGATCTCGTTCTTTCGGTCGCTACCCAGAGCTCGTGACTGTAGAAGAGGGTTAGAAAGTAGATCGTCCGGTAACTCTATTCACCAAGACAGACCAATACAGCGCCGACGCCACATCAATCCGCCTAACAATCTCCTGCTCCAATTTCCCTTGTTTGTGAACAAGACGCTCAGATACTTTAAGCAACACTTAATAAGTTTCCCGCTTCTGCTCCCTACTGGTTGAAAGCAGAATTACAAATGTCGTAAACAACGCTGCCGCAATCAGCTATTGCTCATACTGGCTTTGGAGATAATGATGCTGTCAGACAAAGTGGTGATTTTTGCATGTTTTTATGAATGTATTAGCATTGACAGTTCAGAAACAAAGGAAAAAACAGGACTTTGTTTGCTACTTTGAAACAGTCAAATAATTGTTCGAAACTGTAAAAATGACATTTGCTCCACCCATCAGCTGTTGCCAAAAAGCAGGTAGAAACCTCACACTAATGCCTACCCAAACCACCAGAGGTCCTTGGTTACAGATTCTGGCCAGCAGAGAGCTGCCGAGTGCTGTCCCATGCGAAGCTGCTCAAGAACCACTGAAACCAGTTGGAAAGCAATAGCTTAAAGTGCTAAAAACTCTTTAGTTACATAATTAGGTTCGTTTCACCATTAACATTAACATTACCAAGATTGCTTAGTGCCTAAGCTTATGCAACCTTGATAGCCGCATTAGGAAAAACTATAGCCTCATTAATTAGCTTTAGCGACGCTAACTTTAGACTCCCAATCCAGTTTTCAAAACTGAAGAAGCCCTTTGGATCAGAGACAAAACATTTTCATGGCAACAAGAAAAGTCAAGTTGGCATCATTTAAACTCTCAAGATCTCTAGTGTTTCTTTAAACTCCTCCACTTGGGACAGGACCTCGTCCCCGACTCGGAGAAGTCACTCTACCCTTTTCCAGCTGAAGACCATGGTCTCGAATCTGGAGGTGTCGATTCTCATCTCAGCCGCTTCACAGCCGGCTGTGAACTGGTTCAGCGATAGTTGACATCATCTGCAAAACGCAGAGACCAATTTCTGTGGCCACCAAAACGGACCCCCTCAACACCTTGTCTGCGCCTAGAAATTCTGTCCCTAAGGTATAAACAGAACAAGTGACAAAGGACTGCCTTTGAGTAGTCCCACACTCACCTGAAACGAGCCCGACTTACTGGCGGCAATGTGGACCAAGCTCAGACACCGGTCGTACCCTAAGATCCCAAAAGTAACTCCCACAGGACTTCTTTCTCCAAGTCCACAAAACACATGTAGACCGGTTGGGAAAACTTAGATGGACCCTCCAGGACCCTGCATAGGTTGTAGTTCTGCTCCAGCGTTCCACGGCCAGGACGAAAACCATATTATTCCTCCTGGATCCGACGTTCGACTATCCGTCGGACCCTCCTCTCCAGAACCCCCGAATAGACCTTACCAGGGAGGGTCAGCAGAGTGATCCCCCTGTAGTTGAAACACACTCTGCGGTGTAAAATGTGTTCCTATGAATGTATCACAGACACTAGAAAATCCAACGGAGGGAGGGAGGAAGGAATATAAATGAGGTAGAAAATAAACAAGTAAACAGTAAGGACAGAGAGAATAAAAAAGGAATGAAAGAATGAAGTACATGAAGAGAGAAAGGACAAGGAAAGATGGAAGGGCACAAGAAAGAAAAGAAGAGAGAATATGAGGGAGAAAGGAAGGACACATGAAGGGAAAGGAGGAATAAAGGACAGACGCAAAGACGGAAGACATGAAGGAATGAAGGGCACAAGGAAAAAACTTCGAAGAAGGGACACAACATAAAGAAAAAATGGACAAGGAATAAAGTCTGGAATAACATGCATTTCATAACATGCAATTCTCCTTTTTCTTTTTCCATACTTATCCAGACTTGGAAAATATCTCCATCAGATTCCATACTTTTCTGTGTAGGAACCCTGTTGACTTTAAGAATATCCCCTCATGTGATTCTCTGTTTCCAGTGTTTGTTCTCTAATAATTCACAGTTGAAGTCCCGACGGTCGTCTGCATTCGTGTCCAGGTACCTTTGATTTTGTCTCCCAGCTGGCTGCACTCATGCTCCGAATAGTGGACGATGGGTGGAGGGGACGGCGGCCGCAGGCGATCCTCCTCCATCTTGCGCCTGTGACGCTCCTCTCGGGCCAACATGCGCTGACGACATTCCCACTCATACAGGTCGTCTCTGGCCTGAGCAAAGTCAACGTGGAGCCGCCCCGTGTCCTTTTTGTCTGTGCTGGAGCCCAAACGAATTCGATATCCTAGGAAAGATATGAGTTGGATTTCAAAATCAGACACAAAAACAAGAGGAGGAGATGAGGGCCATTCTTTCTCCTTTCTTACATACCCACTGAATCAATCAACATAAAAACAGTGTAGAAGATCTCCCAAGAAAACAGCCCTGGTTGGGAGGCAGTACATTTACCACGTTCTGAAACTTTAAGGGCTAAGCTGTATGTCTTGGGAATCCCTCTTCTAACTTCTCTACAGTTCATATTTCAACTTTAACTCTGATGGATTGTAGATTTTAAAATCACAGACTTCTGCTTTCTGTGAAGACAGAAGCAGTAAACCCTCCAGTCACAACAATGTTTTAGGATTTTTAGGTCAAAATGCTTTAAAGAGTTTATATTTGGAGGTAAAAAAAATAAGAACAAGCACAACACTAAATGTGAATGGGAATCCGTGTAAGGTTTTAGGTTTGAGAAATTTAGCTGATTTTAACTCGGTTATAGAGTGTCACCGCTGTCACTGATGCATCCATGAAATACATTGATGTAAAAAATTTAACATTTAACTCTTTATTAAGAAATATATTCACACATCAATTTAAAATTTTATTTTTCTATCTCTAAAAAACAACAATTTAATCTATTTCACTTTAAACACCAAAAATAACTTTGTTTTACCCTCAGAAAAGGTCGTAATACCTCCTTTAGTTAAAATAACATCAGATCGGTGCTTCTTGTAGCCATCTACCAGTGTCTGACATTAGTCTGAGGAAAGCTTGCTCCACTCTTTACTTTTAGCTGGGAGATGTTTAAAGACTTTCTTGCACGTATCGCCGGCTTCAAGCCTCCCCACAGCATCTCAAGATCAAGGTCTGGGCTTTGAGTTGGCTCAGGACTTTCTGATTCTTAGTTTATAGCTGGTTCTTGGTGAATTTAGTGGTGTGTACTGGCATGTTGCAGGGTCCAGTTTTACTTCAAACGATCATTTTAAGCCTTTGATACACAACAAAAAATACTGTGGATGTCCATAACATCAGGAAATAAAAACCCCAACAATTCATAATAAAGATTTTTCACACATATATCAAGTGGAGTACTATAGCAAAAGCTGTACTGCTCCGCTTGTGAAAGTAAATCTGTTGGGCTTCTACTTGGTACTCAGACACCAATTCTGAGCTCCACACTGCCAAACAGGACACGTAAAAAAAAATAAAAAAAAATACTGTGGATGCTATGCTGTTGTGTTGACGGGTCCTGCTGCAGCAAAGCATCCCCAAACCATGACACTTTCACCTCCAATCTTCACAGTTGGAATGAGATTATGCTCTATTTTGCTGCATGTCTTGCTCTCTCTAAACATTCTCTCTAGCAAACTGCACTCTGTTTTTTTTAAAGAGCCAAGGTGTCCTCCTTGCATATGAAAGGTAAACTTGTGCAGTCCCTCTTGGATTGTACATGCATTTCACATCGTCAGCATCAAGATGCTCCCTGTGATGGCATTTTATGGTCCTTAGAGACTTCTATAGGAATCCTGTGGACGCTTTCAGAGTGAACTTGGGTGAACTGGACAGATATTTTTATTTTAAGGGTTCAGTATTTTACTTGATTTCTTTCAGTATTGCTAAATTTGATATTTAAGATTCAAATGTCCAAATATATTAGATAAACACATAGGCTTTCATAGGATGTCTTATCTTTTTCACATTGTTGAAAATCTCATTTTCATGATTGGAGCCCTTTTTCTGTGTGTAAAAGATTCTGGGTTTCGAGTAGGCTATAATCATGGAAATACTACCGATGAATACTGCAATGATAAATCATTTGTGATAAAACCATTTTAAATTAAACAAAATAAAAAACCGCTATAAAGAAAGTCTATAAAATAAATAGTAAAGTTTGAACAAAATTACTACGCTAATAGAAAAAATTACCACTAAAGTCAGCTCTTTGAGTTCAAAGCTCAACGATTAAAAATATTTTAAAGCTAAAAAATGAAACTACTAAATCAGAGACTAATTACAAAAAGCACTCAGCATATAGTTTTAAGTATTTCTAATACATTTGATTGGCCTGACTCGCGGTACAGAATGGAGGAAAATTGAGCATTTGATTAAGAAATTACATAGAAGGGCTTTTGTTTGCATCCGTTGGTAAAATCTCAAACTTTTGATGGTCTTACAACAAACAGAGAAAATCATGCAAAAGTTAACTGTTTATAACAGAGTTTTGAAAAATTATTTGTAAAAAATGTAATCTCAAGACACAAAGAAAAACAGATCAAATTGGTATCTAATATGGAGTCCAATTCATCTGAAATTCAATAACGTTCAGTTCAATTTGAACCAAGTTATATTACAGTCTACTCTACTTGGGTTCATAAGGCTTGTTGGTAAACAGTGAGAAAGCTCAGCTGATTGCACCGAGTCGCTGAATTTGCTGGAACCTTTCCTCCTGAGCAAGCAGGTGGCGACAGTAAAGAGAAATAACTCAGTTTTACCAGGCAGAAACCGACCGAGCATGCTGTTAATGCCTAATTGTTCTTTTTGAAAAGATTAACTGTAACTGTAGGTCTGCATCATTTGGTCAATACGTCATGAGAGACTTAGAAGCCAATTAGATCTCTGGGGGCTCAATAAGACCAGAGTATTCCTCATTAACCCCTTTTCTCCTCCTAACTTCCCTCTTATATCTACTTTATCCCCCTTACTCAATTTTCACTAATGGCCAGTTGTGGGACAAAGTGAAACCTTGCTCCATTATGTGATTTAATTGGCCTAAATGATCTGAGTGTGTTTTAAGAAAGAGATTACAAACACAAACCGGAAAAAGCAATGAACGAAAAAGTCCGCAGTTTCTACTTCAGTCTGCTCTCCCTGCCTCAGACTCTTAATCTACCAATGCTTCAATATTTTATATGAGGAGATGTGCTGGTGTACTGGAGCTGCCCGAGTGTGTGTCATTTCTGGGTATTGTTGTTTGCACAGGCTCTCCTTGAGTGTGTGTAGGTGGGGGATTATTTATGGGGAAACTACACAGCCCTGTCATTGCTTTAATATATGGACCTCTGCACCCACACCTCACTGAGGCTGTTGAAATCAAGGGATCTCTCATTCAAACTCACTATCTCTCATGCATTTCTGCACACACAATAATGCCGGGAATATTTTGGCGAGGGCGGCTCATCTGAGTGTTTTTTTTTTTTTACAGCAGGAGTGAGGTGTCATCAGTTTGCACGGAGAGAGTGAGGACCTCTGTGTCGTTCAGGCTGAAAATGAAGATGAGATAAAAACACACACGGTGCAGCCAGATAGTTGGCAGAAATGCTTTTTTTTAAAACGAAATAATTAGATTTTTCCTTACAAAACTCGGACTCCTCTCTCTATTACTGTCCGGGGTTTTAACTGATTATTATTTAATGTATTTTAAGGCTTCATTTTTATTCCAGAATGAACCTTTATTGATCTATCCAACATGACACACATGGTTGAGTACTTGTCTCTATGAAGTAGCTTCTAATGAATTCCTTACAACTTTGAAAAGTCCATTTTTGGATTAAATGTGGCCCTACAAAGATGGCCATACGTCATTTGAGATGAATCAGGCAAACCTTCATGATTTTAAACAAAAATCAGAGTTTAAACCATTTATGATCAAAAAATAAACCCTTCTTAGAGGATTTCATGACCATCAAAGCCTCTGTTAGTCATGAAAGTTGTGAATTTTCTCTAATCCACAGCCATTATAAATTATACATAAAGACTCAAATATGTTCATGCACCCTCAATATATTTTGAACAAATGTCTCTGTTTTTAGAGATTAACAAGGTTCTTGCATAATTCTGCCAAGATTTTTACCCACTCTGCTTTAAACTGGTTATTTTCTGACATGGACCTGAATTTTAAACATATTTTTGACCAGCGTTTCCTGAAACGTGCTGTTAGCTTGATGTTAGCTTGCTTTTACCTTTATTGAAACTAGTTGTGATATATATTTAGGTTCACCGTCCTGTTGGAACACCCAACTATGTCCAAGTTTCAACTATTAAGTGTAAATTTGTGATCAAGTGTAGGAATCTGAGTGCAGCCTCTTTCAATATTCCACCCGGTACCTGCAATGCTCACCATGATGCTACCACCACCATGCTTGATAGTTAGTATGGTGTTCCTAGATGTAAGTCTTACTTTGACAGCCTTGAAGCGCTCCTCAAATATTTAGTAGGAGTCGAGGTGAGACTTCCTGAACTAAAAACCCTAGTTCAACTGTCAAGCATAGGATGGTACTATCATGCTGAGGGTCAATTTGGCTGCCAGTCATTGAGGCCCAACTGTTAAATATTGCCTCGTCTGACCTTAAAAAGTCTCTAAAACGCATTTCTTATCTTTTGAACAGCATTTCTAGACTCTCTTTGTCCATGTTGTTGTTGAACTAGCCTTAGTGTGGAAAACAACATTAATCATGTCAGACGTCGTCCAGTTAGTAAAACCAAATTTCTTTCTTCTGAGGGCAACAGTTAAAGGTCAGATGGTTGAATTTTGGATACAACTATGTATTTCAACAGGACAAAGACATACATTATGGCAAACATTATGCTTCACAAAGCCCTGACCTCAGTCTTGCTGGAAATCTATAGAGGATGATTAAAACCTGGGTCTAGGTCAAAGAAAATGAACAAGCTCTACTATTTCTGTTAAGAGTGGTCAAATATCCAACCACAACTATGCAGGAAACGAGCTCATGGCTTCCAGAAGCATGTAGTTATTCTGCAAATTGCTGAAGGTCATACTTTAACCATTGTCTAATAGGTATGTAGGCTTACCAGACAAGAAGAGAGCCTTGTCCACCGTGGGCTCCTCAGCGAATCTTATGTGGCAGAAGTTCTTCTTGCTTTTGCGAATGGCCGTGATATCACCACACTGTCCAAAGACCTCCATGATGAGCTGCTCTGTGGCATTCTCTGGCAAACCACCGACAAACACAGTCTTGCAACCTGGGGGGCGTTCTCTTGTGGCTGGAGGAGGAAGGTCTGTTCAAAGTGAAAGTATAAAGTCAACGCATGTTTAAAATGTAAATTAAACTGGATTTCTCCAGTGTGTGGTTCCTGGGGTGAGGCTTGAGCATTTCCAAGTTGGTCACAGGCAAGTTCCCGAGGCCATTTTTTCATTTAAGAGCAAACCTAAAGACAAAACCCGACATGCATGGCCACATAGGAAGAACCTGTGCAACAAACTCTTTAACTCAACGCCCAGGCGCTGCTTTGGGAACCACACAGAAAAAATAAACACAAGCAAGGTAGGAATAAATAAATGAACTAATGCAATTCTGCCCATTGATATTTATGCAGAGATAATAAAAATGATATACACAAACTGAAGAAACGATCCAGCCATTTGAGCACAAGTGAAATCTAATTTTCAGTGTGAGTTATGCTCTTTGAGAAGCTGAAAACAATATGCACCATGGCAGCAATTGTTTTCATTACTCATTTTGCCAATAGGCAGGGTGCCAGGCTGGATTTCCTGCCTGTTTTTTGTTTTTCTAACACGCTTGGGAATAAATGTCTTTTTATTGTCAATAAACAGAAGAAAATCCATAGAGCAAACAACGTGCTTTAACGTGAAAAATAAGAATAAATAAATAAATAATTCTAATCCCCATTTGTTAAATTAATGGATGTTAATAGTAAATCGACTTGACTGGACTTGAACATTAGTTCTAAATATTTGATATATGTGCATAAATATGTTGTTGATTCAGAATAGTTCTATATATTACCCTAAGATTCAGTTAAAAATGTTCTTTTTCTATTTTTGCGTGGAACTGATCAAATATAATAACTGATTGGAGATGGATGGGTGTATAGCAGATAACAGGCGCGCTTTCACACCTCAACACCCTCACGGCCCCCCTCCTGGACCCCCTGCAGTTTGTCTACAGAGCCAACAGGTCTGTAGACGATGCCATCAACATGGCTCTACACTTCATCCTGCAGCATCTGGTCTCCCCGGGAACCAACGCCAGGATCCTGTTTGTGGACTTCAGCTCTGCCTTCAACACCATCAACTCAGTCATAAAGAAGGTCCAGCAGAGTATGTACTTCCTGAGGCAGCTGAAGAAATTCAATCTGCCAGTACAGACAATGATGCAGTTCGACACTGCAATCATCGAGTCCATCCTCACCCCCTCCATCACCGAGGGGTATGCTGGAGCTACCATCAGGGACAAACAGAGACTGCAGCATGTTGTCCGCTCTGCTGAGAAGGTGATTGGCTGCAGACTCCCGTCTCTACAGGACCTGTACACCTCCAGGACACTTGGGCTTGTGGTTCGGATCACTGCCGACACTTCTCACCCTGAACACAGAGTTTTTGACATGCTTCCCTCAGGCAGGAGGTTCCGGTCCATTCGGACCAGAACCTCTCAACATGAAATAGTTTCTTCCCCTCTGCTGTTGGACTCATGAACAATAACCCTAAAACTGTTCCCACCACCCGCTCTGTTTCAGTCTCATGACCCTGTGTTGTGTTTCACTCATGTATATATTAATCTGTTTATTTTGAGAATGAATCTATTACTATTCTACTATTCTGAAGTGCAAGCCTGAACACAACTGAATAGTTGTATAAATTATATACCCAGTAAGGATGCTTTTACTGTAAAAAAAGATTCAGAGTAAATACATCTTGGGTCACCCCACAACTACATTTAAAATAAAAGAAACAAATCCGTATATTAGGGAAAGAAAATATATATATTTTTTTAAACAGTCAAATTCTTATGTTTTAAGCTACACATTTCAATTAAGTCACATTTAAAAGATAACCCTTGTGACCTAAAAAAATAACAAAGATTAATGCATGTATAATGATAAATTGCAGCAACATGTTCAGATCAGTTTTTGTTAGATAAATGCTAAAATCAAACCATCCCAACCATGAAAATGAAATCCTTCTGGCAACAATGTGATTGCGAATCCTCTCATGTGGAAGGTTCCCTGCACTGCAGAAATCACTTATTCAACACAGATGAGTGTTGACTGATCTAATCTCCAATAGATCAGGCTTCTCATCCATGATGAATGTGATTAGTGGGGTCTATGAAGAGTGAACCGAATAATCAGTGGAACGCTGAGGATGCTGTATTTCTAGATATCTGCTAAAAAAGGCCTCGCACTCTCAGATACTGCTGTTCCCATCCCACCAAATATCAATACTCTGAGCTGAAATTGGTTGACTTTGGCTCAATATCCCATGTGTAGCACAGAGGAGATAAGGGGTGAGTGGGGGAAATTTTCATTCATTTAGATATTTAAACTGTAACCAACATGATTGAAAAACGGAGACTTTCTTAGATACATTGAATATAGCAACACAGCTGTTGTATTTTCTTCTTTAAACTGTTAAAATGGGTCACAATCAAAGTGTTTTAGCTCATTCAAACCATTGCATTGTTTAGATTTTCTTTTTTGCAGACACAGGTCACACTTTTGTTTTTGTACAATTCACTCCTGCACAAATAGCTACTCTACACAAATAAAGTGACAGCCTTATCTTCAGTCTAACCCTCATATAGAGCAGAAGGATCTGAGTAGCAACAGGGTGAATGAAAACAACCTGGAGGGATTTCTCAACAGGGTGGCTGATCCAATTCTGCAAAACAAAATAAGAAGCATCTTAGACGTCAATGGGCATCGCAAGGTAACTTTCGGCTGACATTGTCTGGTTTCTCAGTAAGGATGGTAAGTTTGGAGATGCGTTTATTTAAACCCCAGACAACAAAACAAAATATAAATACACAACTATCTATTCATGGGTTTAAATATGGAACATGGAAAAATGCAGTAGATGGATTGACGGATAGGTTAAAGAGATGTAAAGTCCCCCCCCCCCCCCGAGTAAAACTCAAGTCTCAGATCTTTTGCTCCAATTGGGGTTACCTCTAATTCTGCATTGCTGTAGATTAGGAATCCAGACCATAAACATTTGTCTTTAAGCCTACTGGTATTCCATGAACATTTTGTTTTAATCTTAATATTCTTTAACATTTATCTTTTCATCATTTAACATTTCATTTACCATCCAAAGATCTGCTAAAGACTGACTAGTATTTTAAAATGAAAGTAAATGTAATATTTTTCTTATTAAAAATATAGACATTTATGCTTTAAGACAAATAATAAAAACAGATTGAAAACATGTTAATGTAGAATATCTAAATGAATCAAATTACTTTTTTGTGTTTGTAAAGACTATGTTAACACCTGTTTAGCTCTGTCTTCAAATCATTCACTCCTTAGTCATGTATTGCCCAAAATATGGCTTGGAGGGGATTTGTTCTCCTCACAGTAGTTTTTACCATTAATCTCTGGAAATATTAATCGAAATGTTGTTAAAAATAAATAAAATGATACCCAAACATTAACAAATATTGGCAGCTTTTATTTTGATTTTGCTGGAGGCTGAACGATCTGGCGATGTGGTAGACTTGTTCGAAAATTGGGCAACAACACTTCCAAGGATTTTTGGCCTTTATGGCCATGTTGGTAAGGTTGTCACACGAACACAAACATACAGCTTGCTTGCAATGATTTAGGTATGTACTGCCCCCTATAGCCAGGGAAACTACACACGGTCACTTTAATATTATTGGGAAACAATTTTCTAAATTCAAACTTTAACCCTTTTATCTCAATTCTAAATAACCAGAGATGCTCAAATCTAAGGTATAAATTACAACATAATGAATGAGGCAAAGTGTAGTAAGTAAATAAATGAGTGTTAAGCAGGAAGTGCTTTTATTTTGATATTTATAGCCAGACAAGCCCTTGCTATGTTGCAGCTAGCCTAACAGTAAGCGAATTACATTATTTTTGTTCTGAAATGATCCAAAGTAATTTAATACAGTTGGAAAGACATTCATTTGGTCATTATTATGAAACTACAGTTAAAATTAACATATTGTTGTGAGCCATTAATACCCCATTATCCACCAATGGCACTGACTAATAACTAAGTGCAGCTTTTCACAATAAAACAGCTGCAGCTAAGCTAACATACCGGCTTCCTCTCAATCTTCATTAGATGTGGTAAAAGTTAAGACTGTTAAGACTTGAGTCTCAGACCAGGAGTCCAAGTCAAGTCAAGACTTTTGTCTTTAGGGCACAAGTCTAAGTCTGGTTTGAAGTCTTTTGCTGCTTAAGTGTGACAAGAGTTGGAAACTCTGATGGAAGTTCAAACAGGTGGATGGATGGGGAAATAGATGGATGGATGCCACTTGTAAACAATAGCTAATAGGCAACAAAGCCTGGAAGATTTCATATTTTCCCCAAACTCATCCAGACCGTGTAGGAACCCTGTCTCTAGAAAAGGTGTAAAACTCCAGCTACAGGTAATAGAATTTTATTCATGGTTGCTGCATTAAATATGTAGAAATTTCAGCCTAACAGAACTCAATCAGATACCAATAAAATCTGACTTTTATCGATTTATCATTACTTATCTCTATCTTATCATCAACACAGCCAGTGCAGAAATAACTATTTCTTACTGGCATACAGGCCCCAGTGCCCAAAAAATCTTTCCTTAAAACCTTATTCTAACTTTCTCCTTGAGTTTCATCTTTGTATCTGTAACACTTTCAAACACATACTCTAACAAAATAGCATCAATCTTTTTTCTTCTTCTTTTCTTAAAATGTGACTGTGGAAGCAAAATTTTCACAGGGGTGTCATTCCTTGACCTCCAAAGCTGGCAGATTAAACTAGTTTTGAGTTGAGATGGGGGGAAAAAAAGAGAAGAAAAATGTGGTTTAGAAAACGCTTGTGATGGCAGGAAAAAGCTTTGCTGGCAGATTCAACAAAAAGTCCCAAATTAAGTGACCTTTTTGGTTCACGAGTGGCTGATAAAGCAGCGAGGACGAAGAGGGGAAACAGATGCTCTGCAGCAGCGTCCAAATGTGCCAAGCTGCAAATTAAATACAAAATGTTTTCCTTTTTTTGGCAGAGAAAACTTCTTGTTATTTTGTCTGGTAATTAATTGGTAACCATTAAAAAGTCAGAGTGGGATCACTTCGCAATCCCCTCGGCTTCCTGCTGTGTCGACTCCCACTGTTATGGCAAAAGACGATTTTATGCAAATGCATCGCAAACAAGATCCGGATGAACTATTCATGATTTCCAGATTACAATAAATACATTATATCATAATAACTATGAAAACATGGGTGAGTGTTCCAAGTGATTGCATTTGCATGGAAAAATAATAAGCAGCTAAAACCTGAGGGAACGACAAAGAGGAAGAGCAAGGAGGAAGTCTTTTTTTTCACTCCCAGCATCCACTGTGGAAATTATATCACAAATACTGCTGCCAAGAAAAAACAAGAGAAAAAAAAGGTGAAGCAGGAGGAAAACAAAGATGCATAGCCCTGAGCTGAGATGTGTAGCGTTTTAAAGTATACATAATGTTACAATATTTTCAATTAATTTGAATAAATGAGTAAAAGATTGAAAAAATCTATTAACAGAAAAGGCGTAAAATACCCCAAATTATAGAAAATATAAGCACCAAGAAATAGTTTCACACTATAGGAAGCTATACAGTGATTAGCTTCTATGACTACATTTCCTGCATTGCAGCCACAGACGTGTCTTTTATTGGGATTTCATGGTTGTAGATAGAGCAATATGTTAATCCCCCATTTGTTTTGACACCCCTAAATAAAATCCAGTACGGCTACAGTTGGGCAAAAAAGTATTTGTCAGCCACCAATTGTGCAAGTTTTCCCACTTAAAAAGATGAGAGGTCTGTAATTTTCATCACAGGTAGAAACTGAGAGACAGAATGTGAAAAGAAATTCCACGAAACCACATTGTATGATTTTTAAAGAATTTCTTTGTATAATGGTGCAGAAAGTAAATATTTAGCCAATAGCAAAAGTTAATCTCAATCCTTTGTAATGTAACCTTGGTTGGCAATGACAGAGGTCTAACATTTCCTGTAGGTCTTCACCAGGTTTGCACACACTGTAGCTGGTATTTTGGTCCATTCTTCATTTCAGATCTTCTCTCGAGCTGTACCATACCATACCATTTAATTTATAATGCTCTTTACAAATGACAAAAGTTAACCAAAGAGCAGAACACAAACTAAAAACAAATAAGAATGTAAAACACAGTATAAAACAGTAAAAACAAATATATACAGCAGAATGCGGCAGAAAGAAATCTGGAACAAATGCTCAAGAGCACATATGACAGAACTACCCTATAAACTAAACTGACAATATGGCTAATTAAAGTGGACTGTCGTATCTCGAGAGAGCACTCATTCCACAGATTGGGAGCATAGACAAAGAAAGCTCTTTCCCCACAACATTTTAAGCGCACAGACGGGACTCGCAAAAGAAGGTGGTCGGCAGACCGGAGAGTAGGCCTACGGGAGGGCCAGTAAGGGCAAAGAAGCTCTACCAAATATGCAGGGACAAGTCCATTCAACAACTTAAAAACAAATAAAAGCAATTTAAACCGTATTCTAAAATACACAGACAACCAGTGCAAGGACCTCAGAATGGGGGTGATATGCTGTCTCCTATCAGCCCTAGACAGAAATCTAGCCGCCGTATTCTGAACGAGTTGCAGACGAGACAAAGAAGCTTTATTTATACCAGCCAGAGAGGAATTGGAATAGTCTAGACGTGAAGTAACAAAAGCATGCACTACAGTTTCCAAATGCCTAGTCATTAGTATGGACTTCAGCTTGGCAATCCGCCTAAGTTAATAGAAATATGCTATAACTAAGGAACTGACTTGTGCATCCATCCTCAGTTTGGAATCTATTTTCAGTTCTAAAAAAGTGATGGGTGACACAGGAGTTGTCACCAATGGAGTATCAGAGGGCATACCTTTACCGTTTGGCTCAAATAGAACTGCTTCAGTTTTGGAATCGTTAAGGTATTTTGTAGCATCTCTAGGGAAACCTGCAGCCCATCCTTCTTCTATTATTTATGCTCAAAATACCTAGTCCTACACCTAATCTGACGAAAATGTTCATCCAGCCACGGATCTTTCTTTAAAAGTCGGCGCCAAGGTCTCAGCGGAGTTACAGAGTCTAGTGCCGAAGTACAAGATGCATGAAATAGATAAGTAGATTGTCAACAGAACAGGCATGAGTTATGGGACAAATAGTGGCAATCGTAACCGAAGCGGTCATACTAAAATCTAGTGCTGCAGAACTTTAATCCGTGACGACGTAATGTGTTACGAATAATAACCTTTGTTACTGTGTTCCCAGCTCTCTTCAGGTCATTGACCATTTCCCTTTGTGTAGTTCTGGGCTGCGCCCTCACCATTCTCAAGATCATGTGTACCCCCCACGAGGCAAGATCTTGCATGGAGCTCCAGGCTCAGGGAGATTGTCAGTGATCTTTTATTTATTCCACTTTCTAATAATTGCTCCAACAGTTGATCTCTTCTCACCAAGCTGCTTGCCTATTGTAGATTGGCTCATCTCAGTCTTGTGCAGGTGTACAACCTTGTCCCTGGTGTCTTTTGACAGCTCTCTGGTCTTGGCCATGGTGGAGGTTGGAGTCTGACGGTTGGAAGGTGTGGACAGGTGTCTTTTATACAGATAACGAGTTTAAACAGGTATCATTAATACAGGTAATGAGAGGAGGATAGAAGAAGTAACAGGTCTGTGAGGGCCAGAATTCTTGTTTGTAGGTGCTAAATACTTATTTTCTGCACCATTATACAAATAAATTCTTTAAAAATCTTACAATGTGATTTTTCTGGAATTTTCTTTTACATTCCATCTCTCACAGTTGAAGTGAACCTATGATAAAAAATTATAGACCTCTCTCATCTTTTTAGGTGGGACAACTTGCACAAATTGGAGGCTGCCAAATACTTTTTTGCCTCACTGTAATTAGTAGGAGTCCGATATAACGATATAGTTGAAATCTTAACTTTCAATACCGATAGAAACCGATACCGCCGATAGACGTCTACCCTAATCTCAGAAATGCAGAAGCCACAGGATATATTGCGAGTTTTTCCAAAAAACAAAAAAAATCTCAAAAACAATACCTTTTATTTGTCATATTTGGACATTTTGAGTGAGAGAAGAAGTAGCTAAAGAGTTTGATGTATATGTGCATGGTATAAAGTAAGGTATACAAGTTGTGTGATGCCTTTTGGCTCAAGATATTAATGAAGTTCATGATGGGATTAAGTTACAGTAATAAGTTAATAAATAGTACAAGTGAATTTGTAATAAAAAAGGTTAAAATGTTTTGGGTTTTAAAAATGGTTCATAGTCAGACTTGCTGAATGTGCTTCATGTGGTTGTGCCTTGGAGAACATTCGTCTTTGAAAGTATTGATGTGTTTAGGAACAGTTTAGATATGTGTTAAAGTTATTTAGTTGCTAAAATGTAAGGCAATATACACATGTTAAGCTAGGTTAATTGTTGAGTTTGACGGTAAGATGTGTGTATTAGTTATTTTTGTTTTCTTCTTCTGTTTGTTTCAGTTACGATGATATAAAACCTTTATAAAGATCTTCAGTTAGAAAAATAAAGCCTTGGGTGGAGATTCTTTCTTTTAGTCGTTTTCTAGCTGTCTAGCTACACATAGCAAGGTGTTGTGAGGAGAGTGTCATTAAAAAAGTGAAAACCGATGCCGATCATTTCCGATATTACATTTTAATGCCAATATCGGCCAATAATAATGGTAGGCCGATAATATCGGACATCCCTACGAAGCAGTAAATAGGATGTTTTCAGTGACGTGACAAAAAGTATCCCATGGCCATATTGGAAGACAACAAGCGTAACCATAGTAACAAATTGAGGATTATTGGAGAAAGCAAGTATTAAAACAGCAGCAGTAGGTATCACTGTTGCCTTGCAATAAGAAGGCCTGGGGTTCGAATACCAGTCTGGGGTCTCTCCGTATGGATTTTGAGTTTGGAGTTCTCTACGGGTACTCCGGCTTTCTCCCACAGGCCAAAAACATGACCGGTTGGGTTAATTGAAAACTCAAAACTGGCATAGGTTTCCCTGTGATGAGTTAGTGACCTGTCCAGGGTGTACCCTGTCTCTCGCCCAACGACTGCTGGAAATAGGCACCAGCACTCACACGTCCCTGCAAGGATTAGGAGGCATACACAACAGATGGATGGGACACAGTTATTTAAGGATGCTTATTGTTTACATATCTACTATGGGGAAATTGTTTATATTTTTTCTAGGGCTGTCAAAATGAATGCATTAATGCGGGTCGTTTAATTTGTGGAATTAATGCCATTAATTTTTTTAAACTCAATTAACGCATGTACAGAATGACCTGCCCTGTTTACCCCACAATTAAACCTGCGCTGCTTTCAGTGCTCGCTTGTCACGTAAACAGCATGACAACTGTTTGATAACTGCAAATAATAACAGTGGGAACCAGGGAGTAATGTAAAGGTTCGGTGTTGATAAACAAATAATCCCTCTATTAATCAGAAAATTTCAATTAAAAAATACTTAATTCCTCCCAGAGAGAAATTAAGTGTTGTTGTAGCTCATATTTAATTTTTTAAGGAGCTGTTGTAGATCCTGTTGGCTGTAGGCAGGAATTATCCCCTGTAGCAGTCTGTGTCGCAGCAAAACTGAAGAAGCCTTATATTCAGAAAATGTTAACCAGTTAGTTTGCCTTAGCAACTGGCTAAAAGATAAATAGGTAAAAAGCTCCACATGTAAAGGTGATTGTAGAATTCAAAACAAAAGTTCCATGCATCTCTCCTGTATTTCCTTAAAAAAAAAAAGAGCAAAAGCTTCCGGTTTCGTCCTTTATTTACACCAAAAATGTTACTTTTTCGGTCATATTTAGGAATGTTAATTAATCGTGATTAATTTACAGCTACCCTGTGATTAATTTAATTACAATTTGTAATCGTTTGACAGCCCTAATTTTTTCATACATTTTTTTAAGGTTTTAAAATACATTTTTTCATCAAACATTACTTTTTTAAAAATACAAAATGTCAAATAAGCATGTAGTTAGCAAACAAGACTTTCCTACCAAAACTGACTTTACAGAAAATACATATTCCATACACTCAGTGTCATTCTTTGTGGAAATGTTATGCTGTACAGTACATATATAAAAGCTGAATTTTTTATTATCTTTAATATTTTAAGATATTGCTCAGCTCTTTAGGCAAGGCAAGGCAAGACAATTTTATTTGTATAGCACACTTTCAACAGCAGGGCAATTCAAGGTGCTTTACATGATTTGGTGATTTAAAAGAAACACATATACATGATACACAATAAAGCAAGAGAAAAATAAAAAAAAGCAAGAGAGCATGAACACATTTCATACATATAACATCAAGCATTTACTCAAAGGCAATTCTAAACAGATGGGTTTTTAGTCTCGATTTAAAGCAGTTCAGAGTTTCAGCAGCTCTACACTCGTCAGGAAGTCTGTTCCAGATAAGGGGAGCATAGAAACTCAAAGCTGCTTCTCCATGTTTAGTTCTGAGTCTAGGGATGTTTAGTAGGCTAGAGTTGGAGGACCTGAGTGGTCTTGGTCGTTGGTACCATGACAACAGGTCTTCAACATATTTTGGTGCTAAGCCATGTAATGATTTATAAACTAGTAAAAGTATTTTAAAGTCTATTCTCTGAGCTACAGGGAGCCAGTGTAAGGACTTTAGAACTGGGGTGATGTGCTCTACTTTCCTGGTTCTAGTGAGGACGCGAGCGGCAGCGCTCTGGATCAGCTGCAGCTGTCTGATTGACTTTTTAGGCAGACCTGTGAAGATGCTGTTGCAGTAATCAATCCGACTAAAGATAAACGCATGGATGAGTTTTTCTAGGTCGTGTTGCAAAATCAGTCCTTTAATCCTAGAAATGTTCTTCAGGTGATAGAACGCTGACCTTGTTATTGCCTTTATGTGACCCTGGAGGTTCAGGTCTGAGTCCATTACTACACCTAGGTTACGAACCTGATCAGTAGTTTCTAGCTGTATTAATTGAAGCTGTGTGCTGACTCTTGATCGTTCCTCCTTGGGTCCAAAAATAATCACTTCAGTTTTGTTTCTATTCAGCTGGAGAAAGTTATGGCACATCCATCCATTTATTTGGTCAATGCATTGATTTAGGGTTTGAATGGGTTCAGAGTCACCTGGTGACATTGTAATGTAGAGCTGAGTGTCATCCGCATAGTTATGGTAGCTAATGTTATTGGTCGCTATAATCTTGCCTGGTGGGAGCATGTAGATATTAAATAAGAGGGGCCCCAGGATGGAGCCCTGGGGCACCCCACATGTGATTTCTGTTCGTTCTGATGAAAAGTTTCCTTCATTGAAACATAGAAGTCCCTGTTCTTTAGGTAAGACTCGAACCAGCCAAGTACTGTACCAGAGAGTCCGACCCAGCTCTCCAGTCGTTCCAATAAAATATCATGATCAACAGTGTCAAATGCTGCACTGAGGTCCAACAGAACCAGCACTGTGGTTCTTCCACAGTCTGTATTTATGCGGATGTCATTAAATACTTTGACGAGGACAGTCTCGGTGCTGTGGTGAGCGCGGAAACCAGACTGAAAAGCATCAAAACGGTTTGTCGTTGTTATGAAGCCATTTAACTGCTGAAACACAGCTTTTTCAATAATCTTGCTGATGAATGGGAGATTAGAGATTGGCCTGTAGTTCTGCATTAACGTGTTGTCCAGATTTTTCTTCTTTAGCAGTGGTTTAATAACTGCTGTTTTTAAAGCCTGAGGGAAGACACCTGATAGCAGTGATGAGTTCACTATTTGAACAAGATCAGAACCAATAACAGGAAGAACTTTCTTTACAAAAGCTGTGGGTAGGATATCAAGACAGCAGGAGGAGGAGCTTAATTGGATAATGATTTTTTCAAGGCTGTTCTGGTTTAATTCGTGGAATTCAGACATTTTCTCTACATTGTTGTTGATTGGGGATGGCACTGGTTGTGGGTTCGATATTGAGGTACAGATTGACCGTCTAATTGTTAGAATCTTTTCGTGAAAAAGCTGGCAAATTCATTGCAGGCCCTGGTAGAGTTTAGTTCAGGGGCTACTGTCACTAAAGGATTAGTTAGTCTTTCCACTGTTGCAAATAGAGTCCGTGCGTTATTAATGTTTCTGTTGATGATTTCAGAGAAGAACGATTCCCTAGCATCTTTTATAGTTAGCTGATATCTATTCAGTCTCTCTTTGTAGATCTCATAGTGAACTTGGAGTCGAGTTTTCCGCCATTTTCTCTCGACTCGTCGACACTCTCTTTTTTCACTACGTACCAGTGGATTACTTGTCCACGGAGACTTCTTTCTACCTGAGACTACTTTCACTTTAGTTGGAGCAATGGAATCCATGATGTCTGAGATTTTCGCAAGGAAATTATCTACCAACTTATTTACTGAGTTTGAGTTGGGAGATGAGGGGGATGTGGTGGAAGGATAAATACGTTTAAAGGTTTCTACTGAACTGTCCCCTAGAAAACGCTTTTTTATAGTGGTCTTACTGTGGCTGGATAATTTAGCAGAGATGGTACTTTGAAAGAAAACACAGAAATGGTCAGATAATGCAATATTAATTACAGAGATGTCAGAAATATTTAAACCTTTGCTGATAATTAAGTCCAGAGTGTGTCCTTTATTGTGTGTTGGTTGTTTGACATGCTGGATCAGTCCGAAGTTGTGGAGAGTATCATCTAATGTTTTTGCTTGTCTATCTTGGGGGTTGTCGGTATGGATGTTAAAGTCCCCCACGATGATTAGTTGGTCATAGTCGATACATATTACAGAAAGAAGGTCATTGAAGTCATTAAAGAAGTTAGAGTTAAGTTTCGGTGGTTTATATAAACTTAGAAATAACGCTTTGTTAGGCTCATTTATCTGGGTGGCTAGGTATTCAAAAGATTCAAACACGCCCAGAGTTACCTTTTTAAAGTTCATTGAGTTGTGAAAGATGGTGGCTACACCTCCGCCTCGTTTGTGTTTTCTGTTCTCGCTTAAGAAATTATAATTTGGAGGACTGGATTCTATTAATGAAGTTGTTTCGTTATTTTCATCTAGCCAAGTTTCTGATAAAAAAAGGGCGTGTAAATTATGCTCAGTGATGAAGTCATTGATAAGAAAAGACTTCTACTGTGGTTCTCGATAACTTTGATCAAAAAGGCTAAAGAGTCTAAAAAATTACCTCTCTTTCGTCAGAAAATAATAACCTTATTGTTTCATTTTATTTAATAACAACCAGATCGCCTTTGTCTTGATAATTTCTCATTTAGTCATTATGATTTGTGAATAAGTGATGTGATGTTGTATCTCATGTATTCCTCTCTGATTATTTGCAAAAACTCAGAAACTTTCTTACATAAAGAAAAACCCTTTGTGCTGTTGTTCCACTAGCAGTTTCTAGTTATCGCTCGGTTCTGTATTTCCTCCAAAGAGGTGGACGGAAAGTTAGCTGAGGTAATATGGCAAACACCCAGTAGACACCATTGTGTTATGTAATCTCAGTATAAATCCAGCTGTTCTCTGAAAGCCTCGGAGGGTGTTTTTTTTTTGTTAGAGAAAACTAGTGAGCAAACAACATCATGAAGACCAAGGAACACAGCAGACAGGCCATAGAGAAAGTTGTTTAATGTTTAAAGCAAGACATGGCCATGCAACGAAACTGAGGACCTCTTAGTTTTCTACAAGCCATGAAGGGGTCACAGCAAACATGTGGAAGAAGGTGCTCCAGCAGCAAGAGACAAAAACAAGATGTTTTGGGTTTCATGCAAAAGCTATGTTTAGAAAAAAATAACACTACATGTTAAACTAAACACACCATCTCCATTGTGAAACATGGTGGGGTCAGTATCATGCTGTGGGAATGCATTGTGTTGTCAAGGACTAGGAAGCTGATTATTGTTGATGAGAAGATTGATGGAGATGAAGACAAGATGCTAAAGACTTGAGGAAGAAGTGGAAGTTCGCCTTTCAGCAGGACAACCTTGAACATACAAAGCTGTAACTTGGCAAAACGTGAAAAAAATTCAAGACAATTTCCCTAGCCACTACATGGATGTTGATGAAAGCAAGCGACGGGGCTCATTCTTAGCTCAGCGCTGCCCGAGCTAAGTGAGCCAGCAAATGTGTGGCTGTCGCTTCCCCGAGGAAAGGTGATCACCATCCATCAGCTTGACTCGATAAACACCCACTCCTGGAGCGAGGCGATGCCACAGCAGGAGGCGTCAACCATTATGGAGCTAACAGAAACTACTCTTAGACACACTCAAGTAAACATGGTAAGTTCATTTATGTCACATATGAACAAACAACAGGGAGTGATACAAGCGCAGGTCATTTGTAGATGATGGGCCATCTGTCTATTCTCATTGTTTTATTGTTCTCCAATAAAGTTAGATCAGCTAGTTTTAAAGTTATTTAGCACACAAATGACTGAACAGCAACAACATGAGTCGTGAATATTGCGACATCTGCAATCTCCCTTTACTTGTAGAGAAAATATCTCTTATTTCTAATCCCAGAAGCTCCACATTTAGCTCTAAACTATTTCCACAGAGACTAATCATCCCCGTTTTGTTTTCCTGGGACAGATAAACAGATTGTGTAAAAATTAATAGATTTTATTTATCTGAAGCACAAATCCCTCCCATGGAGTACCCAAAGATAAGCACCACATTCTTTTGTTTTTGTCCAATTTGACAATCAAATTGATTCCACAGATCTAAAGTCAAGTGCAAAAAGTTCACGAAGGATTTAGAAAAAAGATCGAAAGTGCTTTATCACTTGGCAGAAGTGTACAATAAGTAGGGTAAATGTCTGGCGGAAAGTTAAAGTGGACAGTACATAGAAAAATGAACTTCTTGAGGATGTACATCTCAACAGTGTTAAAGGTGATGCACACTGACAGGATGGAAAAAGGAGAAAGCAGGAGGGGAGGGGAGAGAGCTGAAGGGGGCTGTTGTTTCTCAGCTAAAAGGTCAGTGAGCAAGGATGCTGCATGTAGTGTCAGCTTGAGAGCATGCAGCCAGAGGGCAATGACTACTCGTGATGGACACCATATGTGCAACCTGGCTGTTGAGACACAAGTGCTTTCCCTGTGATGTTTGCTAAAAGCCCTAATGCAGCTAACCATCTGCAGTGCTAATACAGCACAGGCCCAGAGCAGCTCCTCAGCCTGTAACAGGTGACCTTCCTGATTCAATCATAATTAGGTTGAACAGGCAACTAAACTGGCAGACTTGGTGCTCCGTGAGGTAAAACATAGCTAACCCCTTGCTTTATCAATTCATGTTCAGATAAATAAGTTTAGAGCAAAAAAAAAGAAAAGAAAACAAGTTGGAAATTTCCAGATTTTTACATCTGTAGACGTCAAATACTTGCTTGATTTTCTTAGAAGATCCTCCTTTAAAATCCCCACTTCACATCTGAAAGCAGGTCTGACCGCATACGGCCTGAAATAATGATATGCCACCATAACATTGCACCTGTCTGCCGTGTCCCACTGAGAGAACCCAGAGCTCCAGTAAAAATGACATTAAAACTTAAAAGCCGCAGAATTCAAACTAATGCACCAACCACATTTTACCTCTTT
Organism: Valencia hispanica; assembly: GCA_963556495.2. Taxonomy (NCBI): domain Eukaryota; kingdom Metazoa; phylum Chordata; class Actinopteri; order Cyprinodontiformes; family Valenciidae; genus Valencia; species Valencia hispanica. The sequence continues at coordinate 43,340,910 of OY747702.1, read as the reverse complement.
CCTTGTGAAAAAGGCTGCCTTTGTGTGCAGAAAGCCAACTGTAAGTGCTGGAGAGATCATATATATATATATATATATATATATATATATATATATATATATATATATATATATATATACCAAAAATACAAAGTAAGGGAATCAAGCTCCTTTTTTTCTCCTCTGTTATTGCTGAGGGCTGATGTCTGAGTATGATACATTTTCAGTCCAGCTGGGTGATTTAATCTGCACTACAATTTCTGGGTCTGTCCCAGTGACCTCTTATGGTAGGACTGACACGAATTAAGAGGAGCAACGATGATGAATTTTTGATGTCTAATACTATAAAAAATAGAATGGATAAGAGAAAGGCTTATTCATGTGTGCATAGAGCACTCTTCCGGATGCTGAAAGTTGCAGTCCTGCTAACGAACACTTTAAAAAAAAAAGAAGCATTTTATAGAATTTTAGATGTCCATAGTCCTTATACAGGTACTTTTTTTTATTAAGAGTAGAGATGAAACTTATTGATGACTGTTTTCAGTTTGAGCGAACCTTACTGTTTACTGGCCAGTAGAAACTAAAAAATTCGATCCTTGTTCAAGAGGTGAACACACCATGCTGAGAGCTACCAGGTTACGCTCCTCAGTTTGGCCAGTTTAAAGTTAGCCATTTTCAAAATCAGTGAGATCCTTGATACCGTAGGCAGTGCTTAATTTGTAAATCAAATGATACCGGAACGCAAATAGTGATGTGAGACCAGAGTTCACTGAGGCCAACTCTGATACTGGAGCGCACACGCAACCATAGGCGTCGCCAGAGCTGAAACTCGCACACAGCAGGGGTAACAAGGACAGAACACCGTTTTTTAAGACTGGTCTGCAAATTTAAATCCAGCGAGCGGTCTGCTATCATGTGAAAACTCGAGCATTGTGCTGTGCAGGCAACGTGAACGCAGAAGACACATATCCGCTGTGAACGCAAAGCTGATAAGAGTAGCCTGCGCATTCTCCTGCTTTGTAGCTGCAGCTTATATCAGAAAGCCTGAATGCAACAAAACTGTTCTCATGAAACATGTCGATTAGTAAATGTTGGTCGGCTTTTGGAAATCTCAAGGTAAAGGTAAAGATTTACATCCTCTACGGAATGCACCAAGAAAGGTGCTTTGGTGATGCTAGCACTAAAATAGCGCTAAAGCCAGTTTAAAGAGGGAACAGTATTGATTTATTTTTTATTTTTTTAAGAGCAACCATCTTTTGACATGGGTGGGGTGTCTCCCTCTCAAGAGATAGTAGTTAATGAAAAGCCCCACACTGACATCAAAAATGATCCACAAAACTCTCCTCAAGTAAGTAGTCGGCATACAGATGTGGAAGTGCTTTTAGGGATATTTAGCAAATTAATCAACTAAAAAAAGATCATTTGTTGACTTCTTTAAAGAAAATACCGTCATTTAGAGACATCCAGTAAATGTTCCAAAGAAATGCTCAATTCTGCACTCCTTTAATTAAAAAAAAGCAAAAACGTGACTTTAAACTTCAAACTTTAAATATCTGGGTATCTTGATTGATAATTCGCTCACCTTCAAACCTCGTGTTGAGAATTCTGTGAAGAAACTGAGGTTAAACTGCAACTGAAGCTAAAACTGGGTTTTAATAAGTTGTGTTTTTCCATTTAATAAAAACAAGTTACTTGTTGCAGTTGAACATTTTTACCTGTGCTGGATCATGGAGATATTTTATAAATTAATGATTCTGCTCAATGTCTTTGATCAGTTGATACTGTGTATCATGTTTCTGTGAGGTTAATTACTGTAAATTTCTGACTCACCACTGTGAAATATACAGTCAGGTAGGAAGATCAGCCAGTCGTAGGAACATTCATTCATTTATTTATTTATATATATGTAAGGCAATACTCAGATCCTTCCTATATATGTTCACTACTTGAAATTAAAAATGCTGGTTGCTATTTTCTTCATCTGTATGACTCCGTGTTGCTTTCTGTTCCATTTGCATGAAGTGAACTTGGCAAAAGAGCTTTTGTTCACTTGGCACCCCTGGCGTGGAACAAGCTGCAGAATGATTGGCAAACGACAGAGTTAATTTTGTTGAGTGCCTTTTAAAATCAAAATTAAGAATCCTTGAGACCAATTCCATAACATGTAACTGTTTCGTTTAGACTGTCTGTCATTTTAATTGAAATTTTAATTATTATTATTGCTATTACTATTTTTGTGCTGTTGTTACCTGTGTTTAAGTGTGTAATTTGTGTAACTGTGTGAGACTTGCTGCTGCCTATCTTGGCCAGGTCTCCCTTGAAAAAGAGCTTTTTTAATCTCAATGGGATCTTCCGGGTTAAATAAAGGTAAAAATAAAACAAATTACGCCAGTCCTTACTGGCTGATGATTGTGATGTTAGCATCCCCTACCCTTTAAGTAGCCTGCGCTACTTCGAATGCTATGGATAAGAAAAAAGTATTATCCTCTAAGAGATTCTGTCCTTGAGAGTCAAACAGAAATGCTGACAATCCACAGGTGACACAGGTAAACAAATCAACACGTAAGCGTGAGTTGCTTTTCATCTGGCCCCTTTCAAGACTAATTTGTTTGGAGAGACACCACGACGATCTGCAGACCCTGGCAGCACATCTCCGAGGGTCACAGAGCCGCGCTATCAATCCGCCGCCATCGTAATGGAAGGCTGTTCCCTCTGGGCGTTTCACATGCCAGTTCCCTGCCTGTTGAGTTAGTTGACTTTCTTGAGAGGAATCAGGTCCAGAAGGTTTTGCTTGGGTGATGAAAATACCGGGCCTTGAGATTAGCTGTTTCTTTTTTAGAGTGAAAAAGGGGACAGGAGCAAAGATTTTAATGCAGGAATCGGGATCAAAACAGGGAACAAAGAGCAGGTTGGATGGAAAGAAATGGAGTGGAAAGGTAAAATAAGGGTGAAAAACAAGTGGATGGATAGTCAGGCTGGTGTTGACGGCGGAGTCTCTGCTTGCGAGTAAAGCTTGCACCCTATATTGAAAAGGTGTATGTTAAACAAATCCAATGACATACGGATAAAAACACAGTCTAAAATAAGTTGAGCAATCTGGTTGACTTTTCCATTCACGTATGCATTTCACATTACCAGGAACAGAGTGGGGGGGTTGTTTATGAGATTGATTGTGACAGGATTTAAAGTTCTGGGGATTTTCTAGACAAGCTGATCCTTTATTTAACCTCAGGGCGTGTAAGTTCTCCTGAAACAGTTCATTTCTCTTCTTACTCCTGAGAGGTGAGTAGAAAAAATTTTTTTCCAGCTGAAGTTAACTTTTAATTAGCTCATTTTACCTGCAGTACATGTTTAAGGGTTTATTGATAGGAAATATACAAATTAAAGTTATAGAACAATAACTAATATTGGCTTTGACGGAGCGCATTTGTGAATGTATGTTCTTCCTGTGCAAAAATGGAACTACAACAAGATTTTAATTATATTTACTTTAAAAACCCCACATAATATTTGTTGGAAAAACAAGGAAATCCAAAAGCGTAGGTGGCATCAATCAATCTGATAAGAGTTAGTTGACTTACAATCAATCAAACTTTCACAAAGTGTCTCTTTATATGACTAGCAAAGGAAAAATCTGAATTTATTTCATTATGAAAGTCAGAGACAGGAGATGTTTTACAAATTCAGATATTTCAGAGAGGAATCACCGAGATTTTATACTCTTTTTCTAGGTCTGTTAGGCAAAGCCACAAAAGGTTTCGGGTTAACATGAACGCAAATGGAAACGACAATTAAACTTTTTAAAAATAGGCCCGCACGGTTAAAGGTGTCAAGATATACCAAAGCTTTTAAAAGTTACTGTTTTCAATCCACTGAAAATTTTCCGGGGGGAAATATGCAATGCAGTGATCCCCCTCCCCCACCTGCTGCTGCAGACTGCCGCTCTGCTGGCTCAAAGACGACTGCTACACTTTCTCGTTGCTTATAAGAATGACAAATTCCTCAAGATTGCTGACTTTACAGCCCCTCTCTGTGAGAGTGTCCATGAGTATCAAGATGGAGGAAAAGCTCACGATGCCCCAGTATCGGGAGCTTTGACACCATGTTAAAGTTACAGTTAGGTCCATAAATGTTTCTGTACATCCCCACAATTAATTTTAAATGAAACAACTCAGATGTAGTTGAAATGCAGACTTTCAGCTTTAATTCAATGAGCTGAAGAAAAAGATTGCATTAAAATGTGAAGAACTAAAGCCATTTTGTAACACAATCACTACATTTCAGGGGCTCAAAAGTAATTGGATAATTGACTCAAAGGCAATTTCATGAGCAGGTGTGGGCAATTCCTTCATTATGTCATTATCAATTAAGCAGATAAAAAGACTGGAGTTGATTTGAGGGAAGGTGCTTCCATGTGGAAGATTATGCAGTCAAAGAGGTCTCTTCATACAGGTGAAACAAACCATCCGTAAGATCCAAAAACAGAAATGATCCTTCTGAGAAATTGCTACAATGTTAGGAGTCGCAAAATCTACCTTTAGGAAGGAAACAACTGGTGAACTCAGCAACATAAAAGGATCTGGATGTCCATGAAAGACAGCAGGGGTGGAAGATCGCAGAATCATTCCCACTGTGAAAGGAAACCCCTTAACAACAAGAGAAGACTGCATGAATGTAAATACAGGGAGTTCATTGCAAGGTGGAAGCCACTCATAAGCCTCAAGAATAGAAAACCTAGATTTGAATTTATTAACAAAAAACATCTAAAAGTGCTAGCTCAGTTCTGGAAAAAAAATTCCTGAGGTGTACTGTCAGCTCAAATCCAGCTGATAGGACGGCGTTTCATAATACAGATGAACAACGACCCAAAACAAGCAGTCAAAGAAACTCAGGAGTTTAAGTCAGTCACCAGATAAGAACCTAATAAAACATTTCACTTCAAGTGTAAACTTCGGACAGAAAAGCTGACAAACAAACAGCGACTAAAGTAAAGGCCTGGCAGAGCATTAAAAAGGACGAAACCAAACATCTGGTGATGTCCATGAGTTTAATACTAAAGGGTGTCAGTTTTTGTGGCCGTAGTGGCCATTATTTGAAAGTGGATAGCGTAGAAAGTGGGAGAGAAGTGGGAAAAGACATGTGGCAAAGGTCCACAAGGACGGGACTCAAACTACGCCACACGACGCCCCCAACTCACTGGTTTAAAGCTGAAAGTCTACACTTCAACTGCATCTGTGTTGTCTTAGATAATACAAGCCTCTTTCCTTTTAATACATTTATTCTTGCTTTGTCAACAGTGGAGGACCTCATTAGGATAGCTGTGGCCTTAGTGATCCCTTCTTTGTGCTCTTCCTTCCATTGGTGAGGGAGTGAGTGCAGTGGAACATGTCAAGCAACGCAGTCCACAACGTGTCATGTACCGTCTCCCACGTGGAAGCAGCCTAACATAGGGTTAGTGACTTACTAGGGTTGGGGGGAAAAAGGGTGCAGCTCTTGCAGTGGATGATCTCCTTGACGACTGACACGTCCTGGGAAACGGGCGCAGGCACCATGCCGAGGCCTGGCATCATGGGGTTAATGGGGGTGATTCCAGCCATCATGCCAAGGTTAGGATCAAAATCTGGAAGCAAGACAGAAACAGAAATTTTCTAAAAACAACACAGAACTCGGGTCCAATTATCGATTCAACCCGAACAGAATCTATTACAGAATATCATCCAACTGTGTGCTTTTTCCCTCTGTGAATCTTTAGCCAACATCAGTGACCTAGCAGCAGCCTACACTTAATGGCAAACACAGCCCCCTCATGAATAAATCATCCGTTAAACAACATGCATATTTTAAGACGTTTTCACCGAGTCACTCCTTCTCTGTCACCCCAGCTGTTTGAATGATGAACTCACCGATAATGTAGTTGGCTCTGAAACCTACATCACAGATAAGATTTATTTGCAATATTGATTTACACAGTGGGGTGTGAATACATGGACACAAACACATGCATATAAACAGCGGCATCCAAAGCTGCCACACAGGCTTTCAAGTGCATTTGTGTGCCTGTAAGGAACGTTGTGAAATGCAAATCACTGCATCCTGCTCTATGAGCCTCGGCTTCACCTGCAGAGGATTTGGAGCTGACATTAAGCAACGGCAGGTTGCTTAATGCGTATGCACCTGTGCGCAGGCATGCAGGAGCACCTCTTGCTAAAACAACTCCTTCACAAGAAGTTATGTGCACGCTGAAATAACCTAGATATGAGGAAAAAGGGGGGAGGGGGGGCACTTTACACAATGTGGCATTTGCTGACTGCGAGTGAGAGTCGACGGAATCAATACCATCATGAGCATAAATAAAAAAAACCGACATGGTGAATAAGACGTATCAAAAAATGCATATTTAAAAGATTTATTTCAGCTGGGCTGTAAAAATGCAGATGAAGGTTATTTAAAGCAGTCTGGGCAGAAACAGGAGAGGGAACGAGATCCTCACAGCTTCAATATTAGACCAATTAGAATTTTTAAAAACCCGCTAAAACTGGTTACGTAAAACAACTAAACTGTGTGCAAAACACAATAAAACCATGGGAACAAAATTGCAGTTCAACCGAAAAATAATTTATAGGAATCATAACTATTTAAATGTTTTTTTTCTTAAATGACTGTAAACAAATACTGAAATGTTTCCATTGCACATTCTCATCCATACTCTGCTTGCTGGAGAATAATCTGTATAGGAACTATTTTCTTAAGTTTTTTTCTCTGTTAAACTAATATTTAGTAAAGTTTTCTGTGCATAAACTCTCAGTTTTGTAAATCCTGAATGCATGCTGACTGCAGTAACTTTTCTGCTGTACTTTACCACTAATTTCATGGTAAAGTCATAATTACTACTCTTCCACTTCAACAGCTTACTTGTCAGCATCCACGTTGCAACTATAATAGAAAAAGGTTCCCTTTTATTCCACCCCAACATAATGAACTGTAAAAAAGGTAACACAAAGGCAACACAAAACACGCGAACATTCTCATTTTGTTCTAAAGATGTGTTTGAAGATTTTTTTACTATTTGTGTGTTTTTTTTCTTTGCAGAATCCCTTTAGGGCTTGCTTTGGATTAAAGCACACATTTCTAAACACTAAAATTCATAAATAAACTGATGGAGACCATCAGGTTATTAGGACCGCCTCAAGGGTACAGCCACAAACTTTAATGTATTTTATTGGGATTTTATGTAAGACACTGTGTGCACAATAATTAGGCAAGTGAGTATTTTCACCATGTCATCATTTTTAGACATATTTTCTAACTCCAAGCTGGATCATTTGGAATGCTTAATGGATTGGAGCATGGCAGGTGATATGTATCTGTGTAATAAGGGTGTGGCCTCAACACCATGAATCAAGGGTGCATAGTAGGCAGCTTCTTTTCTTTAGGCAAAATGAGCCAAAAAGAGATTTAACTGACTCTGAAAAGTCAAGAATTAAAATGGCAAATTGGAAGCTGCATTTTTGAAATTGCGAAGTTATTGGGGCATGATCACAGAACCATCAAATGTTTGGTTTCAAATAGTCAACAAGGTTGCAAGAAACTTATTGGGAGAAAAAAAAAGACACAAATATACTGCCAAGGATTTGAGAAGAATCAAGCGTGAAGCTACCAGGAACCCATTATCTTCCAGTTCTGTCATATTCCAAAACTCCAACCTACCTGGAGTACCTAGAAGTGCTTAATTAACATTTTTGGATTAACCAAGAGCACTGTAGTTGATTAATACAAATAAGACTTGCTTAATAATTGTGCACACAGTGTAGACCAACACAAACTAGTGCATCCCTGAGGTTCACCATCCTGCAGGACAACAACCCTGATCAATAAGCCAGAGCTAGAATGGAAAGGTTTAGATCAAAGCATATGCAAGTGTTGAGATGGTCCAGTCAAAGCGAAGACCCCAAAACCGATTGAAAATCTGTGGTAAGACATACAAATTGATATTTAGAGACGTTTTTTGTCCAACGCACTTAAGCTATTTTGCAAAAAAATGACTGGGTAAAACTTTTAGTCTCTAAATTTACAAAGCAGATGAAAACATGAAATAATAATAATAATAAAAGATTACATTACTTGTGTTGGTTTAGCATTCAAAATAAATAAAACAGATTAAAGTTTGTAGCTTCAATATGACAAAATATGAAAAACTACCAACTCGTATTCCTTTCAAACTCACAACACTAATACTGTAAAACTATCAGCTTGGAAATGATTGACAGGTGTTTGCCACAGCAAACTTTATGTTGCTTTTGAAAAAAACCTAATTAAAAACATGAGAAAAAAGTTAGTATAAAGGTCTCTTATCTCCTCTGTAGTTTTGTCTGGTTAAATTATGGTTAATTATCTTAACACACAGCCTCCACTTTAACCAAACACAGTTTCTCCATTAGCATCGACACCTCCTTATCTTTGTGACCTGCTTCACATCGCCATTCTTTCCCGTTCTCTCAGATCTTCGTCAGCCACTCATCTAGTTGTTCCTTTTGCCCGGCTTGTCACCATGGGGAGCAGAGCTTTCAGTCGCTCTGCTCCTCGGCTCTGGAAACTCAGTCAATATTCCTGATGACGGGAAGAAGTGAGTCTTCCTTAATTTAAAATTACAGCTCAAAACACACTTTAGACACTGATTTTGGTTGTTGTACTGTCTACTTATTTGCTATTTGATTAATTGTTTTGATTGTTTGTCTATGTAATTTTTTTTTTTCTTCTCTGTAAGGTGACCTTGGGTTGTAGAAAAAAAAATAAATTCCGGAATTGCGCCGCTCAAGGTGGCAGCATGTTGGAGTAGCTCTGTTACTTTGGTTCATATTTTTTTCTTTTTTAAAACTTTAATTCTTCCATTTCTGATAGAAACATTGTTTTTGTGGACAACTGTTCTCTCTGGTTTTGAATGCTGTGCAGCTGGAAGGATTTTTGCTGATACTTTTTATTTTTGGACATTTGTTATGATGCATAACCATGGCAACAAGGTGGTTTACAACTGGCAGCAGCTGATTAACATCACAAAAGCTCAAATAAGACCTCAACTACAGCCACAAAACCCTGATGAGTTGAAAAGAAGACGCCATAGATCCAGAGCATCTTCTACATCATACAACTACAGAGCGTCTTCAGTCAGAGGCTTCTTCAGATCTGCAGAGCGCTACAAGAGATCATCCCTACCCACAGCCATCAGCATCTACAACAAATCTTTGAAGGAACCTGCATAATGAGTTACAACAACATTTAATTTCCCTTTGGGATTACTAAAGTAATTTTGAATTTGAATTGAATTGAATTGAATTGAAAGGTGCCAACAAATAAAATGTATTATTATTATCATTAACATCTATATAGACACCAATTTATAACTTTGTTTTGCTTAAAACAAAGCATAAACAACTCTGCATTTTTCAACAGTTCAAAGAAGACATTTTACACAAAGAAAGCATTAACTTCAACCTTGATTTCAATTCCTATCGATTAATTTCCACCTGATACCAGGGGTGAAAGTAGTACTATTACCAAAACCTTCATCTCTCTCTCACTTCATGCATTTTAAAATAGCAAATAGTCAAAACCCAAACAAAAACATTTCAATATTTTTCTGTAGGCCTAGGGTTAGAATTAAGAACGATTGACGATATTGTAAAATGATAAAATGATGGTTTGGTAGATATTAACCTTGGATTATGACCATTTAATTCTGTGGATTTGAAGAAGTTTGACCAAGGATTAAAAAAGTTACCTGGGGGATACATATTCTGGCGAACAGAATTATCGTGCCTAAAGTAATTTGTATCCCCCGCCTAAAAAGGGCTGTGAGTATCCCATCTTCAAGTGGTTTAATATATTTCTACCTTGGATTATGACCATTTAATTCTGTGGATTTGAAAAGGTTTGGCCAAGGAATAAAAAAGTTACCAGGGGGATACAGATTCTGGCGGACTGAATTGTTGTGCCTGAAATAAATTGTATCCCCTTCTAAAAATGACTGTGCATATCCCATCTTCAAGCGGTTTGGTATATATTTACCTTGGATTATGACCATTTAATTCTGTGGATTTGAAGAGGTTTGGCCAAGGAAAAAAAAAGTTACCTGGGGGATACAGATTCTGGTGGACATAATTATAATCCCTGATATAATTTATACCTTGTAATTTTGACGAGGACTTCCAGCCTGAATTATTTCTCTTCACCCACCAAAGAGAAATATCAAAAACTGTAGGAACATGCAAAAAATAGTCAGCAGAAACAGGTTGGAAGGCTTTTACATCACTAAAACGTTTTCTATTAATGTTTGAGAATATAAATGATGTTCTACAAGCCATTTCTCTTTTCAACCGCAGCGATTTCCTAATGTTGTGAATCTGTTCACATATTTGGCAATAAAACCTTCCCGATTCTGATTCTCTTTTACTTTGTTATAATTATTTATTATAACACTGAAATAAACAGCGTTTTTCAGTGTTGAACTCAGGAAGGTGGATTTTTGTTTCTAGCAGACAGAACTTTGGGCGACTTAAAACAATGAAAGAAAATAGTATTTTTATAGGAGATTGTGAAAGAGTCGTTTACTTGCCGAGAACAATTTATATTTAGTGTAATTTTTATATGACTCGAGTTTACACAGACGTGACCATATTCTTATTAAGCCGACCGTGCGACACCACGTTAGAAAAATAAATCTATTTATTTCTGTGGTAACCAACAAACAGAGCGATGAAGTAAAGACACTTGGTTTTCACTTATTCAAAGACAAAATATCACTAGTTCAACGTGTTGTTGGTTGTGATTGGGGCGGAGTCAAGTGGAACCAGTGTTGCCAACTGTCTCAGACAGGAAGTAGCTGAAGTTGCCCCAGAAAGTCGCTAGATGTCGCCAGATGACGTCATACACTAATTTGCACAATGATGATGTCATCACGTGATGACGAATGAAACAGAAGGGTGGAAATAATTATATTTAGATTAGGATTTTGTCATACAGGGTTAAACAATACATTATTTAAACAGGGGAAACAGGCTACAGGGAAATGTGACTTCTGTCTTCAAGAAGAGACTGTGGAACATGTTATATTATTTTGCCTGAAGTATAATGTTGAGAAAACTGGTACAAAATTTACAAGATATCAAATTGCAACTGGACATCAAAGACCTTTTAAACAAAATTTAAAGCTCTGGAAAAACATTTTTTGCTGAGATATCTCAAGAGGACGAAATTAATAGAAAGTAATATAGTTGTTTGTTCTTTAGTATTTTGTAAAAATAAGTAGGGCATATTTAGCATGCATCAAATGTTTATTGCCAACCGCCATTAAACAGAAGTTTATTGCTTATGGTATTATTTTCAGTGGGGTTTTTTTTTGTCATAAGTTTTAAATGTCCGACGTGCTTGAACTCACCATACATTTAGAACGTTCCTTGAATGCACCACAGGTGTGAGATGCCGATGCAGTGTAGTACAGACAAGCTTCTGCCTTAATTCCCGTTGAAAGATCGGTCTTATATACATGCAGATTTATTTTTTACTTACAAGCTGGGTCTCTAAACTGCAGGAAATCTCGGCGACAAAGTTTCACAGAAAGTAGCTAAGGGTGGTTAGAAATGTCGCTAGGCGCTTTTTGGGAAAAAAAAGTCGTTAAGGGGGACTGAAAAGTCGTTAGGAATAGCGACAAAGTCGCTAAGTTGGCAACACTGAATGGAACAGCGCTTCCTTCTACGTGCGCGCTCCCGACTCAGGGGGATACAATTTGGGGATAACTACCTTTGCACGATACCGGCATTGGCTCATAAGAAGTTTCTTTTCTGAGCTGCTCTGTATGGTTAAAAAACAAAATAACAATTCAGAAACAATTCGGTATGAGTTAAAAGGAATTTTTAAATAGACTGGTTCTGAATGAGGACTTTAAGACAGGCAGCCGCTCTCTTTTCTTCCTGGTACTGTGTACCACCACAGAATCTTTTAACGGTACGCAGTACCGTACCGGCTTACTTTCACCCCTGCCTGATACCAACACAAATCACACACCTCAAACAACATCTTAAATGGTAATACAAAGCATGACAACGTTTTTAGTGCCTCAATGGATTTTTTTTATTCAAAGATCTAAATATGTAAATTTTTGTGAATTAGTTTTGTTCATCAATATCAATTTTCCACAAGGTTCCAACTACAATTTCCATAAAAAACTCCATAGTTTCCAGATGAAAATGTCCAGATTTTCCAGGCAGTTTTTATAAGCATTCCGTGCATTTGTCTACAATGTTGTTAAAAATGTAGTGCAGTAGTTGTGTTTTATTATCTGTATGTTCCACAAATCATGACGCAACAAAGCTGGAGCTGACTTCCAGTGCAGCCGTGTAAAAAATGACAACTTAACTGATTGCTTTTAAAATCATATAACATATTTTAACATATAACATATTTTAACACCCAAAGCACATTTTGTGACAGAGTAGAAACTTCAGTGCTTCAATTTAATGTCCTTTAATCTTTTGGGATTTAAAACCTGTTTGATATAAACACTGAGATCCAGTTTAAAATCCTGATGCGATCTGAACAAAAAACAAGGAAATTGTGGTCTTTTTTAAGATTTGGATACTTCCAAAGTCAAAACAAATAGGTTCAAAGATAAAGTGTGAGATTTTATTACAAAAATGACATTTATTATTATTTAGGTCATAAAATTTTACCATTTTTCCATACTGTATTTTTTAATCTGAAACATGATCGATTCAAGTTCCACAGATGTGATTTTTTTAAAATGCGTATTAACCCAGTTTTTACATAGGTTTTATTTCTATATCTTGACTTTAAAACAGCTGCAAATATATTAGCTGGCTTTGATTATTTTAACCTTCAAAGACAGTAAAGCCAAAGAAAATCCTTCCTCAGTATCTATTTGGCTTAAATGGATCCAGAAACATTCCCAGGAAACCAATTTCCTTTAAGCACACTGCAACAGAAATAAATTGATGGGTTAAATGACAGATAGTGAGGGAGAATAAAGAAATATGCACACTCCTAAAGACACAGATTAGTGTGCCTGGAAAAGGACAGGATGAAATAAATATATTAGGACAGATAAAACTGGCTGAAGGACAAAACTGAGAGGGAAAAAATGAGCCTATCAAGGAAGATTAAAAAGAAAATGAATGAAAACTATATATCTACTGATGACCTCAGCATCAGTCTCTAACCAGGTGTGAGAGGAACTGGGATAAGTATCTTTGTTGCTAGGCAATTGATTGCTTTCTCTTGTTGTAGAAAAGAGAAAAAAGGATGTAGAACAGGAGAAAAGATAGGAAGTGGTGGATTGGGAAAGCTGCAACATCTATAAAAAAACAAACAGAAAAACCAAGCAATACCAACACCAAGAGAGGTGTTGTGGGAGGTTACCCAAAGAAAACATTGTACACAGACCTTGGAAGACACGCTTTATTGTCTGACACAGGACTGCTCCAGTGGCATAAAGAGGATATATGCTTATGAGTTCCCACATCGATGGAAAGCAAACTAGATTTCAGAGCACATGGAGAAAACGATCTGGTTACATCAGGGTGCTATTTCACAGCGGTGCTGCTCATTTCACCACTAAAGAGAGTGTTTGAGTGTCGGTGTGTGCGTGTTCGGCTGTGTATTTATCCCCGGCCATTAAAAGCTTGAGACCTGAAGCAAAAATGTAGCCGAGCCGTGTGTAATAAAGGAGATTATTTACTTCTTCCTCAGGATTTCCAGCCTCACCACAGTTCTCTCATCTCCATTTTCAACAAAATAGCTCGAGGACACGTTTCATCACTGACAATCCATTATTTCTCACTCCTTCAGTAACAACTCATTATAATGCATGCTGTAAGTGGACACAGATGAGCATGTAGTTTTCTGCATAAATAGCTGCTCTTACTGTTGGGATTTGCTGCTGTGATCCGGATTTGAATTTCGAAGTGTTTCACGGTTTGGACTGCAGCGCGAGAACGATCACATGCAGCTGCTGTTTTCATTTCTTTCTTCTTTTTTTTTTTTTTTTACAGCATATCAACGCATACCACTGCTGTCAGTTAGGTCTGGTGGGTCATATATTGGAAAAAACAGGAAAGGAAGGCCTCTAATCCAGAGTCAATAGAGTTTGGCATTCACTGTGAATCCAATTAGATTCACAATATTCAAGGTAATAATTGTTGAATTCTGTGATTTTCTGTTTTCCACATTCATATTTATTGGGCCCTTCAGTTTGAATGCTAAAAGTTATTGATGGTACAATTAGAAAAAAGAAATGTAGGCTGATTTGGATAGATTGCTCAGAGAATGCGTCTTCTCAGGGGTATCCTACACCTGGTCTGGCCTCCTGCTCAGCTGCAATGCCTTGTTGAAGGGGGGCATCTGCTGGGATGATGCTCACGGAAACTGAAGGTCCTCTGTGTCCTGTCATCAACTTTTTACTTTCTTTAACATAGAAAGTACTCCGACATCAGTTCTTTTTGTGTCTCTGCTCTGTCTTCTGTGGCAGATGGCCGCTCGTACTGAGCCTGGTTCTGGTTCTGTTGGAGGTTTCTTCCTGTTAAAGGGGAGTTTTTCCACTCCACTGTCACTACATGCTTGCTCATTATGAGGGATTGCTGTGAAGTCTACGACACAAAGCAGGCGACTGTCTACAGTCGCTATATGTTCGTTCAGGGGCAGTGAATGTTGCAAGTCAATAAGTCGCCGCAATCTGCTGGGATTCCTTAAATAGAAAACTTTAAAACTGATTGGAATGTAAGAACAATTGGATTGAAATAACTTTTCTTGTAAAGTGCCTTGAGATGACAACTGTTATGAATTGGCACTATATAAATAAACTAAATTGAAGTTTCAGCTCATCGAACCACAGGACTCCGAGAACAATGTCATTAGGACAATTGAACCCGGAGTAAAAATGTCTGCCCAAACACTTATCTCCAACTGTCGAGAATGGTGGCGGAGAGGTGATGATTTGGGCTGTATTTGGCTTTGCAGTGAAGTCCACCAAGAACTTCTCTATATACAAAAGTATTCTACAATCAACTGGGAGGCCATATCTCCAACATCTAAAGTTTAGTGAATATAAGGTCACAAACACAAGTATCCCAAACACAGCAGCAAATCTACAATAGAAGGACTAAGAAAGAAAACATTCAAGGTATTGAAATGGCCTAGTCAAAGACCTCAGCCTGAACTGAAAAGCGTGGGCCAAAAATCCTCCACAGAATGAGAGAGATGAAATTAAAACGTATGCCTTGTCCACACGTAGCCGGGTGTCTCGCAAAACAAACATACTTTTCTACGGTTTGACCCGTCATCCACACGAAAACACAGAATTACGGCACCAAAAATTATTCTTTCTAAAAACAGAAGATTTGCGTTTTCTTTGCTTAAGCGTTTGCTTGTGGACAGAAATAACCAGAGTTTTGGGCTTTCGCAACGTCACTTTTCGTGGCAAAAATGCTCCGACATCACTTGTGCGACCTGTCTTTACACTCAAACAGTATTTATGCCCTCAGAAATCTGTTGGAAATAGCGATTGTCCAAGCGCTTTTTTCTTGCTTGTTTTTACAAGCTCAATTACTGCTGTATGTAGAAGTTAGGAAGTGGAAAGTTACTCTGAGTGGATAGGAATTGGGGGAACTACTGCCGCCTACAGGTTTAGCATGTCTATGAATGTGTTAATAATACACTTCTGCGGTTAGGTGTGGACAGAGTTTTCTTAAAAGTGAGAATATTAGCTTTTTTTTTAAACCCGGCTACGTGTGTACATAACCTTAAAGTGGTTGAAATGCTTAGACAAGCTACTGAAATATAGGGTGCACTTTCTGTTCCACATGCATCAGTTGTGGGTTTGAAGTTAAGAAGATTTGTATGAGTGCAAACTCATGTTTGCCAAAATGATGTTTTTCCTACAAAAGATATTTTTAGGATAAACCCCAAAAGAAAACTACAACCAAAATAATTTAGAAACCTGTAAATTACCCTGATAGCCTGATACTGTAAAACTCAAGATTTGCAACTCCGTTTTTGACACTAACATTACCAGTGCTACACAGGAGTAGGATGTGTGAAACAGAGGAATGAAAAAGTAAAAAGTATTACAATAGCCTGTGCCTAGAGGAGTGCAAAAAGAAAATAAATTTCCTACATATTATAACCACCTGCTCATTGAACTATGTTTACAGACAAAATACTTTACAGTGTTATTTTTTCATATTGAATTGTTTTAGATTAAAAAAAAATTATGTCAGAAAGCACTAAGTCGAGAAAATACAAAACGTCTTTCCCAAATGAAGATTTTATGTATGAATTAAAGGACTTTACCCTATCTGAAAAACGGAATTCCCCTCTAGTTAAATCTTGAATTTACTGTGATTTACCACATTTCTTTGGAAAGCTGTTAAATTTGCCATGTTAGACCCCGGAGTGATTACTGCTTGACTAGTAGAAAATATAAATTACAAACAGAACCTGTCGGACAACTTGAAGTGGCCTAAAAGTTCTGAAAAAGCAACACTTAATGCCCCGATCTAAAGGAATTCAAGGGCAGACGACAAACAAAAACCATTCCAAACATCTATCAGTGTGGACAGGGATACAAAGTCCTTTCTAAAGGTTTGGAACTCCAGGAAGTCACAGAGAAAGCCCTTACCCACAAATATGGAAAATATGAAACAGTGGGGAGCCTCCCCGAGACAGCTGAATGAAATTACTCCAAGGGTGCATCAATGACCGATCCAGGAGGTCAGAAGTGAACCCAGAACAGCATCTGAAGCACGGTAGACCTCACTTGCTTCAGTTAAGGTCAGTGTTCATGGTCACGCTCAGACTTTTTGGGAAATATTCTGTGAAAGTACGAGGCAAAAGTGTCACTTTGTGGAAGGTGTGTGACCATATAAATCTGGAGTAAATCTCACACAACATTTTAGAAAAGAGCATCAAGCTAACAGTTAAACATGGTGGTGGTAGTGTGTTAGTCTGAGCCAGGAGCGTTACCAATATCTCAGAAGTGAGGGGGACACATTTCTATTTTCTAATTGTCAAACGTCTAATGAGTTATTTGTCATTCTCACATTCAATCGCACCTTTCCTCAGTGGCTAAAGAATCATTTAAATCACTGTTACACAATGAGTACACGTTCTTAGTTGTTAGCAATATTACTAGTGGTTCAAAGACACTTATTAATTATCATTATTACCATTAATAAAATTAATAGATACAAGGTGCCACCTGCTCAGCAGGAACAAATAACTTAGCTCAAATGTCTGTCTTAATTGACTGTTGGTGTCAATCTGAAAGATTTAAAAGCTACAGGTAAAAGAAAGAAGGTTTGAGTTTGCACAGTGGCTTCAGTAAATCACAATAAATAACACGCAATAATGACAGATCACCTCTTCAGAATATAAGTTTTGTACAGGTCATCAAACTGATTGACATCACTTCTGGGTTACCTAATAAAATACAGACAAAAAGCAATATTTTGGAGTCTGAATGAGACCAATTCTGAAATATCTCTGTCCTGATACCTGCCTGGTTTCTCCCAGAAATTGATCTCTTTCTCTCAGCCAGTCGTAATCTCTCCTTATCTGTAAAACACCCTTTACAGACACCCCCTATTTCTCCTACCTGACTCTACTCTTTCTATTGTGGCAAAAAAGATCAAAACAAATGTGAAAATGAATTTATCTTAAATGGAATTAGGACGAATAGCTGTGAAATTACTGTGGAAATTAACCTTAAATTAAAATTTGTTTTATCCCACAGATTTTTTTCTAAGCCACTTACATTCTCTTTTCACCTGTGCAGACCCTCTCTATTGTGGCAATAAAGATTCCTTTCAAATATGTGGAAACCAGTTAAGTTCTGCACAGAAACTAGCAGGAACTAACTAGTGAGGGATCGGTAACAACTTTAGTGTGGTTAACTAACTTGACACGATTTATTGGTATGTATTATCTAACATACAAACTGCAAAGTTTTTTTTTGCCTTTTGCTGCCTCTGGCTGGTTTGGTGAACATGCTGCTCTCTGCTCACAGCACTTGTCTGTGATCCACCGATGCCCGCGTTAGCGTCTGTGCCCTTAAGGTGCGTTTAAAGACAGCCCGCAAAAAATACGTTACCACATATTCAACGGTAGCTACAGCTGGGAAAAAAAATGAGGGCGGACAGAAGGCTTCAACACGGGAAGAGCGGGGGACATGTCCCGAGTGTACCCGGCATTTGTTACGCCCATGGTCTGAGGTTACTTTGCTACTTATCGACACAGACTCTTGGTAATTGATGAAACCATAAACCCTGCTTTCCATCAGGAACCCATGAAGTAGAATGTCCAGCATCTGTTCACCACTTTAGGCTCAGGCACAGCTGAGTTGTTGCAGCAGAAAAATTATCCTACACACACCAGCTAGTCCACCCCTGAATGATGCGAGCAACAAAATGAAGGTTTGGAAGTGGCATAGTTAAAGTTCACACTGAAATCCGATTGAGTTATTGTGGATTAACCTTAATCTGTGGTTCATGCAGAGAAAAACCTCAAATAAAAAAATGTTGTAATGTATGATGCACTGTTTATCATATATTACAAACATTTGATGGTAGGGATGTAAAAAAAATAAAAATCTGATTCTTGCCAATACACATCCCTATTTGATGGTAAGTGTTCCACAACCAATTCAAACACTATTTCACAGCCCTGTAAAGGATCAAAACTTCAGGGACAGTACACCCTCGCCGAGTCACGATTCAGTATTATCAGATTTTCGGTGGATTCTAACTTCAAATTATTCAACAAAAATTCTCCAATTTGCGGATTTAATTGTGAAGCATATCTAAAATACTGCTGAGATACCACGGAGCAATTGGTTATACACCCAAGAGAGGAGATGAGTAAGACTGTGGATATTAGCTTCTGTGGTATGATGGTTATGATGGTTTCCACTGTGTGCATCAATGAATATTGAGGTATATCTGTTGTTCGAACTGGTAAAATAGGCAGTTATTTGTGTTTAGAGGGGATCTCCAGTATTTGAAGATTTATTTGAGGGAGGTTGTGGTCACTAACCCCAGTGAATACTAGTACTGGTAATACTAGGGCTACACAATATGGGAAAAAACTGACATTACGATTTTTTTCTAACCCTGCAATATTTATTGTGATAAAAAAAAAGAAGGAATTTTCAACAGATGTCCTGAATAGCATCTTAAGTTACAATGCCAGTTGCAATATCAGTTGCGAAAAATGACTGTTAGTGGTGTGCCGATTCATCATAAATCAATGAATTGTGATGTGAAACATGCCAAAATTGATAGCGATTAGTGATTAAACGAGAAAAACAAAAAAGTCCAGCCTGCTCCCAGGACATTTTTAGAGGACTGACCGACGGACACAGTATGGGTGCTGCTGGTGTTTCAGCCATGCAGCGCACAATTTACGAAATACAGCAAATATTTAGCAGTTTAGCTGTGAAAGGAGCGTCTATTTTGTTGTGTATTGTGTGAGCAGCAACGTTCTCTTTTCCTCGGACAGATCCACTTTTCACGTGCTGTCTGGGGCATCATCCTCCCCAAGCGCAGCTCATGTTTACCAGACGTCAACCCAAGTGTAGCTTTAAGTATGAAACACTAAGGAAATTTCCTTCATTCCATCCCGGTCGCGACTAATGTGTGGCGGAGAGCAGCGTACTCACAGCTGGCAGATTAGCTTCTGTGCATGTCAGGTCCAAATCATCCTATTGGTCACACTGAAGCAAAAACAATGAAAAGACTGTGCAAAGTTACAATTCATGCATTACATTGACAGCGAAAAACCAAAGACTGGAGTATATACTTTGTGTCTTTGAGAGTATGCTCGTTTTTATATTTATTAATTTAAATAGAAAATAATACTTATTTTCTCTGAATATAATTTCTGATTTAGTGTAACTTTGGTCCTGTATGACTTAAAAGCTGATCTATTATTGTTATTGGTTTATTTTCTAATTAGAAGAGTAATTATTTCTATTTAGATTTTAAAGTGAATTCAGTAATGGTAGACTTGTAAATGTCTATCTTAAGTTTAATTATTCTTTGTAACCACATAGAGCAGGAATACTTTAAATATGTTAAAATCAAAAGTCTTCTTTAAGAAAACAGAATATGATTGAAGTTTCTCAGGATTGGACCAAGTGTCCTATAGTATAATTATATAGTAAACACACATTTACTTTGAGCTTTTATTAAAAAATATGACCTTGATATGATTATGAAACAGATTTTTGATGTGTTGCTTTTATTTTTGGCTTCAATTTAATAAAAGACAGGACATAAATTCGTTTGGATACTTCAGTTATTGGATGCTGAATGTAAAAGCAGAAAGTAGCCATGGAAACAATGAAGGAAAAAACCTGGGACTGGGAAAGAAAATAATTATTTTAAATCAAATCGTAATAGAATCGAGAGACACCCAAGATGGCACACCACTAATGCCAGTTTTCCTCTTTCCTCTCTTTCTCATGTGCGCTTCCACCCTTCTGTGACCTTTGGCATTTTGGGCAAAGTCATTAGTGTCTAATGTGAGCATCTGCTGTCATGAGACTTTGTCCACCTGTCTAAATATTACATTAGCATAAAAAATGCAAGTTCATAACACTTTTAGGCAACAATTATTACACTCCTTCGCAATATGAATATTGCACACAGTGATATAGAGATGTATTTATTATATATTGCACAGCCCAAGGTCATACAGGTCATATCTGAACATTTAAACTGCATTATTTAGAGAAACTAGTCAAAAATGTTGTAATTATGATAAAAACAAGAAAATTCTTCACTTAAAGGAGTCATAACATAGTATTATCTTGGTTACCCACTCTCTATTATAGTCTTTCAGGCACTTCAAAAAAAAAAAAAGCTGAAAAAAATTAACACAGAGCTCCTCTGACCTTGATTTCTGAAGGCATTATTGTCGCGCGAGATCTGATGCGATACTAATGGTACTTCGAATCGGTGATGTGTCGGTCGCGAACGAACCGGCTCTAGGAGCTAACTCTTTGAAGTGAACGATGGGAGCCGGCTCGTCATTGGGAGCCGTTTTTTTCTTTTTTCATTCCCCCCTGCTTGTTTTGGTACATTTGGTACACATCGTTTTGCATTAATTTTGGTAATAAATACACTTTAAGCAACAGAAAATCCAAGGAGCCGAAAGAGCCGGCTCTTTATGGTGAGCCAAGCCAAAAGAACTGGCTCTCCAAAAAGAGCTGGAATTCTCATCACTAGAATTCAGTAATGGCGGCGCTCGACTGAATATGAGGGGGAGAGGAGTGAGGGGGAGAGGAGCAGGGCGGGCTTCCTGCAGCATAGGTCTGCGATGTCTATATATGGTATATCCTGCGCCGACTTGACGTCAAGTCGGCCAGAAATTAAAATCACGTATTTGAGTGCGCGTGCACGTGGGCTGGTTGACAAACCCATGGGTAAACAAACGCTTCACTTTTAAAAATCGGCTTCTCGGGCAGTGTATAATCGTTAGGCAATCATAACATACCTTTTTTCTCATGGAAAAGTGAAAATTGCAGGTCATGACTCCTTTAACACAGCAGGTGGTTATGTTTATAGCAACACAGAAGCACTAATCATTCATAAAACTCAAATACCAATTCAGCAAGTTCTTTATTCCTATATTACTGAGAGCATTCCAGTTTTATATAGAAAATTAAAAAACCCACTTTAAATGTAGGATATCAATATGTTGCTGTTGCCACCATTTGTTGGTCTGTTGATCCACCTTTAACACCTCTGTAGAAAGTAGCAGACTACAAAAGTGGACAATCAAGTAGTGTTTTCAGACATTATTTCTGTAACAGAGGAGTTCAAAGTTCAAATACTAAGCATTGACAGAACATAAATGAACTTTTATAGCCAATTTTCTTTTACGGCTTTCTTCGGCAAGTGGTTGAAATGACTATATTGCTTTTCTTAGCCATGCTCACTCATGTAATAGCAATGTCTTGGATAATACTTCACCTGGTTCATTTATTGGCCGTCATCATTTACTGTTTCCCCTTAATAGAGTAAACTCTCTGACACAAACTGCATTACAGGGGATCAATAAAACTTTAAAATCAATTAATCAATGTTGCAGTTAGATTTAGTGCTTATTGTGTGGGGGAGGAATGAGGTTAATAAGCAGTGTCTCCCACTAAACATAAAGAGGAGGTAAAAAGGCAGCTGCAAGCAATCATTGAATAAAGTTAAAGAAAAAGAACACAAAATTAAAGAAAAGTCTCAACGAAACATTGTAGTAGCACAGAAACACAATGTTTCACACGTTTTGTCACATAATACAAAGACTGCAGCCAAAAGAAGACCCTGTAATAGCTAGATTCCTCGTGAATTTAGCAGCCAAAGCCTCTGGAACAAAATGTTCTATAAAAAATGTGCTCCTCTTTAAAGTGGCTAAAAATCCTTTTGCTTTTTGAAGGTTACATTTTCTGCTTGCCTTTAGCTTCACTCATTCAAGGAAAGGTTTAGGATGAACATCAAATATCATAGCAAAATCGTAGGACTTTAAGAGCCAACGGTTGCATCTGTAAAGAACCTCCGTGAACTAATCAATACAGGCAGGCTGCAATAATTGATGCCTATTGAATAATTCACTTTAGATAAGCTGCACTGTTAGCCATTATGCTGTGCATCTACAGTGAGAGAGAGAGAAGGGATGCCTTGGACCGCCTTTGTGGAAACTCCACAGAGAGGTGAAGAGCACAGAGCTTCTCTTGAAGAAGAACAATGAAAGAAACCTGGGGCTGGTTCCACCCACACGTGGCCATGCATCTGTCGGATCCTTTTTACGCTGCTTGTCAATGAGCTTTGCTTTGTATTTTCTGTCATGTTGGAAAAGTGAAACTCGCAAATACGTCTTCGTGCTCTGAAATATGCCAACAGAAACATATATAACTGCCTCTGAGATCATTACATTCATTCTTATTCTTTCTTGTTTCTTTTGATCATGTCCTTTTGATGTTAAACTCTGTCCTGGAGGTCTGTTCAAAGTAATTGCATTTTGAGTACCCTGTAAATCAGGATGTGAAGACAGGAAAAAAGAAAATGATAAAAAAAAAGACTTGATTGTGTTAAGCCCTTAGCTATTAATGTCATCGTCTTCACTCCTCCCCTTTCCCCTCCTCTTGATTTCCAGGGTAAACGTCCCTTCCAGCTCTCTGCAGTGGGTGGGAGGTTGAAGGGACGACAGGCAATTGCTGCGAGGGGTTCTGAATAATATTCTCTAATGAGGCGAAATAGCCATGCCACCTGGAACCCTGCCAGCTGAAGCCTCTCACAATCTTTGCCAGGAGTCACCATCTCTGCTTTTTTCTTTCGAATATCTCCAGTCTAATTTCTTTTTTGTTCAACTTTTCGCATGCCGTTGCCCAGAGGCCAAAGGGAAAAACTTTTCCTCTCTCGAAAAAAGTTCCACCATTGCCCGAATTTATTACATCTAAAATAACAATCAACCTCTTTATATCTCCCTGCAGAACCTTTATTCTGTGTCTCTCACACATAAGCCTTTTACAACGCCCAGCCTTCAATGGGAAAACATGGCTGTCGTAAATGGAGTAGTACGCTCAGAAAAGTCCAATTTCAATAGCAGTAAAGCTGCTGCTCCGTTTCTTTCTGACATACTGCATGCCTGAGGTAAAGGAATCTTCCACGTACATACAGCCACAAACCGCTGTTTTCAGACATGTGCAGCCAGCATCAAATGACAAATATATATGTATATATATGTTTGTCAGGAGAGGGAAGCATTAAGGGTTCTACCCTCTCCTGGTTAAAGGGTGTGACTTTCAAATAACACCATCAGATGACATGGCTCCCCTAAATCATCAAGGACTGTAGAAATGTCACACTGAACCTCAAGCAAATAGGATTTGCCTGTCCGGTCTTCCTCCAGAGACCTTGATTTTGAACAACTGCACATTCACTGTACTAATGCAAGTCGCAGGCCACGCCTTGTGTAACTTTAATTAATTGAATTGGATTTGCTTCACAATCTGCTCAAGGCTATGGTTATCCATGTTGCACGTACATCTTTTTCTTCCTTCCACTCAACTTTCCAATGATATGCTTAGATGCAGCACTCTAAACAGCCACCTTATTTAACAGTGACAATTTTTTGTCTTATTCTACTTGTGGTAGGTATCAACCACTTGTCATATAAAGGTGTAAATGTAAGTCATAGTCATTGAAATAGCATAAATAAACACAAAAAGTTGAACTTTCTAAACTGTAACTACTGAAGTAAATGCAATTTCAAATTATTTTCTAATCTATTGAGATCCAGCAGCATTCCCTGATGTTATTCCAGGTAAACACGTTACACATTATACATACACAGACTATCCCATTAGTCTTAAAATTATATATAGGAGACTTTATTAATGACCAATGCATGATATTACCTTTCCACATATTTCATTGTGTATAGAGCTTTGGAGGTTTGCAGCGACATGGAGAACAGATGAGGGTGAGTGGGATGTAACAGACAAAAGGGATGCTTGTTTATTCAGTGAACACTTGACAGCCCCTGGAAGCTGCTTATCTATTCTCCAGAGTGTCTGAGCACGTGTGCGTCCATGCAAAACTACGTGTATCTAAATTAATTCTGATAACTTGAAAATACATGTGTGAAAAGCTGAGCGGTTTCCTCATGGTGTACTGTGACTGTGACAGCCAACACTTTAATATTTTCACTGGAGAGCAGGTTTAAAGAGTGAGAAAGCCATACACTCCAATAGAAGCTATGATTCTAGTAAAACTGTTATTAAATCTAAGGCTAGCTTTGCTGCTAAGCCTCTTTTTGCATATGACAGTTATTGAATTGAGTTTGTTTTTTAACAAAAAAAAGTTACGTTCATTATCAGAAAAGAAAATAATACATTGTTCAGTTGTGTTAATACAAATATCATAATATAATTAAAAACTAAGTAAAGCCAAGCTGCTTCCATAGGATTTACTGGGGAAAAGTAGCAGCCTGGTGATGGGAATCAAATACATCATCATTAGCAGGTCTGACTACCTCTATAGAAATACACACAAGTGTGTTACCACAATGCCAAGGAAGGAAAAACATTAAAAATGACTTTAGAAAAGCAACTGTAAAACATGGGAGTGGTTATAAGGCCATTCCTTTACAGTGAGGAATAATACTGGAGTGGATGGAATGGATTTCCCAGCGAAATCAACTCAAGGTGACAGAAAAATGCCAAAATCGAATCGGTTAAAACTACAGTTCAGGACAATTAGAAAAACACTGATCAAATATGGCCTGTTTGGAGGGGTAACCAGGAGAAAGCCTTTGATCTATAAGCAGAGGATGGCACCCAGAGTTAGGATTGCAGAGATGCATCTAAAATAACCACACGACTTGGGTCAGTGGGTAGATTAGTTGTCTTACTATCTGAAGTTTGTGAGTTCCATTCCAGCTTCCTCCAGTCACATGTCGATGTGCCCCTGTTGCAAGGCACTTCACCCCAAGCTGGCTACCTATCTGCATGTCAGCATGCGAGTGTGACTGGGTGAATGTGGCTGTAGAGTAAAGAGCTTTGAGTGGTCGGTCTGACTAGAACATTCTCCTTTAGACAAACATTGCATATCAGTGCAAATTCATACCTAATATCAAGCACGGTGGCAGAGATGTGATTATCTGGTCTTGTTTTGTACTCGCAGGACCTGGACAACTTGCATTTATTGAACCAACCATGACCTCCTCTCTATATGTAAGCCTTCAAGAGTTAAATGTGACCCAAACGGTCATGACAAACAGAGCAGCAAACATTTACAAAAGAACGGATAAGAACGGAACCAAAACAAGAGGCTTTAATGACCCAACAAGCATTAATCTCCAAGCATCAAACTGTTGTGGGAGGAGAATAAGAGAGCTGTGCAAGCCTTATAAACTTAAACAGCATTCTAAAAAATTATGAATGATGTGCGCCTGATAATTATCAAAAATTAATCCAAAAACAGTTACTGCAAATTATTGCTGCTAAAGGTGGTTTTACAAGGTGTTGAACGATGGGGGGAGACATAGGCTTCATTTAGTCAGGGATATGTCCCCAGCAATATTTATGATTGACAGTTTTGTCCCTACCACTTTTAAAAACCTGATTTCTTACCAGCGCATCCACTTCTGCTACAAGCACAATTTTAATATAATCAATATCCAAACAGATTGGTATTTAAATCAACCCGTTCCACTATCTTATACAGTCATATTTCGTTTTCTGTGCGGGTGCTGCAGTATTCTTAGTAAAGGGTGATGTTACAAGCTTTAAAAAAAGACTCGCAGTCCGCTGCAAACACCTTCAGGGCATGATTCAAGCCTTGTACATACATTCAAAAGCGAGTTCAGCATCAACACCATGTATGCATAGATGGTGCAGGCCCGTGTGCACGTCCCCCAGGGGTCAGGTCGACATACACTGTAGGATTTTTGGACTAATTTGAGCGGAGTTTCCAGTTGAGGGACAATTTTTGCGATCGGGTCATCTTTATAATCATGCATCATGTAGTAAGGTACAGAGAAGAAGAAGAAGAAGAAATACTTTATTGATCCCACAGGGGGAAATTCACATGGGGGTAATGAGAGACAATTAAAACCTTACGACCAGATCCCAATCAGCAGTATACGGTTGCTTGAAAATCTAACCTGTTTGACTTTCTGGCCGGCCCTTGTGAGCATATCGCACTGTTGAAGCAGCGCCACAAGCCGAATTTACTCAAACCTCTAACACTCTAAGGTCACTGCCTGGAATGACCCAAGACAGCAGGCAACATAAATTACCTGGCTTAAGCCTAAATCTTTCTTCTCTGTCAGCAGAGGTGCGGTGGCACACAGCGCCATTATCCGTCGACGCAGGGCTCTCCGACAGACACGCAAGGACTGACGGAGTAGAGCCCAATTTTTTAACTACCTGTCGAATGCAACGGAGAGCCCACATCTGTGACTGGTCTGCACAACATGATTTCACCAGAACGGCGCTCTATAGTCGAAGTCATTAGTAGTCAATGCAGCTTTTGGGCACTAGATGCATTATATTACAAGGTCAGTTTACCAAAACAAAACACGTCTAGCTTCCAACTTTTACTGATTGGATAAGGATATGATTTTCAACACCTGTCAATAAACTGCAGTGGCTATTGTAATGAAATGCCAAACTAATAAATATTTATTTATGAATAATTAATAATAATTGTGCCCAGCAATCTTCAAACCACACTCAAGTTTATTGATATAAACAAACCGACACCCTTGGGGGGAGGTACTTTGTTTCCACTCTTAGCTTTTCCAGTTTAATAATGATATGTGGAATCTAGGATGTGGCTTAGTGGATTTGGGATGAGATTTATATAGATTTTAAAAGTGGGTATAAACCAGATCTGTTTTATGTGCTGAGATGTAAAACCCAATAACTAATTAGAAGACAATTATCCATTCTAACATAATTTAATAAACTTTTTAATGAGGGGTTTCTTGCTTATCTTTTCAGCAAACTTTACATGATGATATAGCTTTGTGCTTTGAACCACAGATACTGTACTTCCGGTTTAGATGGACATAAATAGAATATCTTTGGTAGAAGATAGAGCAGGACTGTTTGCAGAATTCACACAAAGGAGGTGTTGGCTTTGCATGAGATGGTGGTTCAGTGGAGGACCAATCCGAAATGACACGGGAAACATGCTTCAGCACATTTCACTTTCTCTCCGTTCTGCTTAGGTGCTAATAAAAGTGCTGAGGTCCTGCATCAGTCTTATGATAGTTTGTGCAAAGCCAGCTGATTTATTCCTTTTCTGGCATCACGTTGGCTTGTATGTTTTTGAGATGGACAGAAGCCGTGACAAGGTTTCTTAAAAATGTAATGTAGCAATCTGTAACACTTTGTGAAGGTGTAAAAACCAATGCTGTGTTCATAGAAGAGTGAGGAATTTTCAGAAAAGAGCTTAAGTAACCTCATCTGAAAAGAATAAACCAGGCTGGAATGGCTGTGACGAAGCCTGGAGTTAGCTTTTAGCTTTAACTTTTGTGCCAAATTTCTTGTTTGAAAGCATCAAACACCTCCTGCTGGGTAGAGATCATGGTAAATAGTGCCAAAAATACTCACCAAGCCATTAAATAGAAAACAAATGTTACTGAGTGTTACGATTCAAAGAAGTAACATTAAAGATTTTAAAGCTATAAAAGGATGGATCCTGCTATATATATACTATAACAAAACCAACTCTACTGAAAAGCTGTGTACATACAAGAAAGCAGTAAGATAAAATATGGCGTGTTAGATAATAGAGACCAGGTTGGGAGGTCTGTATTTGGAGCTGGTTGTAGAAGAACTCTAGAGCATTACATCTGGTTCTAGTTTGTACAAGGGAAAACACTGATAAACGCTGGGGAAACACATAATGAACTCTGCTGGTGGATGAGGTTTTTTTCTCTCTCTGTCAGATGTCAAATATGTTCAAACCAGATGCTGACTCCTGCTGATTCAGTCCAAAAGTGCCAAGGATTATACTCACCGAACCGCAGACACAGTGAGGTCAGCAACAATGTGAGTGATTAAAATCACTCAAAAAAGAAAAATACACTTCTCCTGTAGACATTAAAAAAATCCTTGCAACATTTCTTAGATGTTTTTTAAGCAGAAGAGAAAATAACCCTGTCATCTCTTTCAATTTCCCATAACCACAGGAAGTCCATCTTCTTAACTCTTGACTGAAAAAAATAGAAGTTCATATTACTATTTACATTTCTGATTTCTAGAAAACCAAACAGGAGCTATTCTATAATTCTCCGACTGAATGCCTGAAACGTAACAAAAAACTGTGCAAGAGTACAACTTAGGAAAATCGATTGTGTTAAAAGTTAAAAAGTTAAAAAATTCAACTGCCGTTGCAGAGCAGAGAACCTGATCAATTTCTTTCTTTTTTTTTTTGCCAGAGATACAGTGAGCCCCACCTTCCCTGTCAGATGTGGGTCAGATTCTTTACAGTAAACTGTCCCGAAGTCTGGCCCGTGGATCAATAACGTGTTGGGGGATATTGTTTCCCAGCCGAGATGCAGTCTGCTGAGATGCAGTCTGCCCTTCTGCGTCGTCGTCTCAGATGATTTGGGTCTCATTGCTTCCAGGAGCTTGGCCTTGTCAACACGTCAGTGCGACTGCAGGGCCAGTCTCCAACCTGGCGTGTCTAAAAATCCCACCTACTTGGCACAATGGGGTTGAATGATGCTATACAGTAACCGAATGGTAAGGTGGATGTAATAACTGGGCTTATTTTGCTGGACTGATAAGTTTGAGCTTATTTCATAAAATCACAACCATTATATCTTTAACTTAATATACCACAATCACAAATGTACCTTGAAGAGTTTGGAGGTAGGCAGAAATTAGAGAGCATGGCAGTTTCTAGCAGAAACAAGAAGACTGTAAAAACGCTACAATCCTGTGTTGCTGCAGATGATGTTTTGGCAGATTTTACATTTGGAGTTAAAGCTTATAGCCAGTAAGCATTTTAGAGGATAAAATATAGACAGCAACCTCATAATTGTATGTAAACGGATGTTTTGCATTGATCAACAAATTCAATTTTTTGATTTTACAGACTACTTGGATTCTAAACATACAGCACAGAGAGAACCTGTTACAGAAAGTTTTTTTAGACCCTTATAAATGTGACTAGTCGCATACAGTGGGGTAAAAAAGTATTTAGTCGGCAACCAATTGTGCAGGGTTCTCCCACTTAAAAAGATGAGAGAGGCCTGTAATATCATAGTTATACATCAACTAACAAAATAAGAGAAAGAAATCCAGACAATCACATAGTCTGATTTTTAAAGAATTTATTTCCAAATTATGGTAGAAAATAAGTATTTGGTCACCTACAAACAAGCAGGATTTCTGGCTCTCACAGACCTGTTACTTCTTCTGAAAGAGGCTCCTCAGTCTTGTTACCTGTATTAATGGCACCTGTTTGAACTCATTATCAGTATAAAAGACACCTGTCCACAACCTCAAACAGTCACACTCCAGACTCCACTATGGCCAAGACCAAAGAGCTGTCAAAGGACACCAGAAACAATATTGTAGACCTGCACCAGGCTGGAAAGACTGAATCTGCAATAGGTAAGCAGCTTGGTGTGAAGAAATCAACTGTGAGAACAATTATTAGAAAATGGAAGACAAACAAGACCACTGATAATCTCCCTCGATCTGGGGCTCCACTCAAGATCTCACCTCGTGGGGTCAAAATGATCACAAGAACGGTGAGCAAAAATTCCAAAACCACACGGGGGACCTTGTTAATGACCTCCAGAGAGCTGGGACCAAAGTAACAAAGGCTACCATCAGCAACACACTATGCCGCCAGGGACTCAAATCCTGCAGTGCCAGACGGGTCCCCCTGCTTAAGCCAGTACATGTCCAGGCTCGTCTGAAGTTAGCTAGAGAGCATTTGGATGATCCAGGGGAGGATTGGGAGAATGTCATATGGTCAGATGAAACCAAAATAGAACGTTTTGGTAAAAACTACTTGTCATGTCTGGAGGAGAAAGAATGCTGAGTTGCATCCAAAGAACACCAGACCTACTGTGAAGCACGGGGGTGAAAACATCATGATTTGGTGCTGTTTTTCTACAAAGGGACCAGGACGACTGATCCGTGTAAAGGAAAGAATGAATGGGGCCATGAATCCTGAGATTTTGAGTGAAAACCTCTTTCCATTAGCAAGGGCATTGAAGATGAAACATGACTGGGTCTTTCAGCACAACAATGATCCCAAACAAATCGCCCAGGTAACAAAGGAGTGGCTTTGTAAGAAGCATTTCAAGGTCCTGGAGTGGCCTAGCCAGTCTCCAGATCTCAACCCTACTGAAAATATTTGGAGGGAGTTGAAAGTCCATGTTGCCCAGCGACAGCCCCAAAACATCACTGCTCTAGAGGAGATCTGCATGTAGGAATGGGCCAAAATACTAGCAACAATGTTTGAAAACCTTGTGAAGACTTACAGAAAATCTTTGACCTCTGTTTTGCCAACAAAGGGTATATAACAAAGTATTGATATGAACTTTTGTTATTAACTAAATTCTTATTTTCCAGCATCATTTGCAAATAAATTCTTTAAAAATCAGACCATGTGATCTTCTGGAATTTTCTTTCTCATTTTGGTGAGGTAAAATTACAGGCCTCTCTCATCTTTTTAAGCGGGAGAACTTGCACAATTGGTGGCTGACTAAATACTTTTTACCCCACTGTATCTAGAAACTCTTCCTTTCAAAGTTATTGGGGACATTTGGAGAATCTGGCCAGAAATAAAGAATTGCTCTTACATTTTTCAACGTTCAGCGGGAGTTGTTGTGGAGCTTTCTCCCATCTCAAAGCACTCAGAGGCAGCCCAGTCCTGGGGCAACTCTCCATCCCAGCTTCAGTCAGAGCAGGAGAAGTCAACCTCTCTGCATCCAAACTGCAAATGTGTTGCCCTACACAAAGCTAATGGATCAACCTTACAAAAGTTTGTTTGGACTTTTTGAAGTGAGGTTCTAAAAGAATGTGTGGTAATAGTTTTCTTGAGCTAAGCTGACCCTTAAGTAAGGCTGAAGTCCCGCTCCTGGAATACAGTGTAGAGGTGCTGCAGAAAGAAAGCAGCGGCTTCAACCTTTAGATCTTCTTCGTTGTGTACCTGCACACTGCAGAAGGTGCAGAAGTATTCTCTGCAATATTGCCATCTTGAAAATGTAAAACTTTTTCACAAAGTTTCCAGCAGATTAGATGATCAAGTCACAGAATTTTTGACATATTGGAATGGCTGCCTCTTTTATATCCTGACAACACATGCTAAAAGCCATAGGATCTTTCATGACGGGTGTCATTAAGATAAAGAAGATCAAGAAAGACAGATTATAACGCCCTAAATTCCAACCATGCAATGTATGGACTCTGGTCTCGCTCCATGCCAGTTGGTGGCGGTAATGCATGAATTTGTTGTTTGCAGGCCTCTGATAAAGAAGAAGTGCTGTGGTATTGTTAGGCTAACTTGCATGGTATTGGTAGACGATATGAGAAATACACACAAGGAAGGGAATTATCAACGTTTTGATGTTGTTTGACAAAAGCATGTACTGTATGTACAGTTATGATTGTATCATTGACTGGCATACATAATTTTAATCACAACCAAGGATAGGATGGTGCTGAAATTAAGCCCCGTAGCTTGGAAATTTCTTTATCTCGGGTGGGTCATCGATAAGAATTTTTAATTTTTTTCCCATGAATATCTCAAACTTTCTGGCGCTGAGGTGATCTATACTTGGAAGCCTTGTGAGGTTAGGCTGCCTTCCTTTCAAAGCAGAAGAGAGGTACTGACGTCTGGTAGCAGCTAGCAAACAATATCAAAATAGTTGACAGCAGAATCCAGCACAGCAATGAGAAGTACTCACAGCTGCAGCACCACCAGTAGCGCTTACAAAGATCTTCTATGAAAGAAGATGCCTCACTCACGTACACGACTAGACACAGCAGGATCATGACATTGGCTAAACCGTGGCAGCTTTTGGAATACAAAAACAAAAGTTCTGGCCACCGATCTAGAACACACTGGTGGCTGTTCACGAAAACTCCCGACCCTCCCTCTGGCCAGCCCGCCCATGAAAGAATCTCAGCTTTTAAATTATGTATAATATGAATATGTACCTAGAAAGGTGTCAAAAAAGTTGCATTATTTTATTGTTTAAGGGAATCATGGAATCCTCTCCACTCATAATTATCAACCATTCACAGCAGAAAGGCTTTTTAAATCCTACCATCATTAAGGGCCTTTTTTGGTTCCAGCGCAGGTTCGGTGCCAGAGCCCGACTTGGAACCGGTTCTTTAGTTTTCAACTGCCAAAGCACCAATTTCTTGGTTCCAAACAGGTGCTGAACCTAGCACCAACTTCTTGCTGGGCCAGAGCTGGTGGTTGCTAAGAACCACTTTCTCCCCCACCTGCATGGTGACGTTTTAGCGATGTTGGATTTGTACCTTTCTGTGCGAACATAGTCTCTGCTCCTCAATCAACCATTGACGGTGCACCAAGAAAATGTTATGTACACATCTTTGCAAATCCAGCGAAGTGTGGAAGCACAACAGCAGCACTTGAAAGGGCACGATTAACTCAAGAACAAAAGCAAGGCTAAAAGTAAAGGGCGACTGAATCTTTAGAAAATGGTATTGGTAAACCTTTAAATTCAGATATCAGAAGATTAACTCCAAAAAACGTGGAGCATTAGCGCATCTTCATGTTTAAGTACAACATCCAGGTACCATTATGACTGGTGCTTGGGTACACACTACAATAACCTTTAGTCTGACAACATAAATCACACAGTGGTCAAAATATTGGCTCCTGCCTGTGGCCTGAAACTTATCTCTCACTAAAAACCCAAACACTTGCCTAACACAAACATATAGCAACAACCTTCTAATATACACCGCTATGCTCTGTGCATCTGCAGAAACAAAAACTGTCATCATTGCTGATGTGCACTGGGTTTTGTCAGGCTGCAGTGTTGACGTTTCTGCCAAGAGCGGTCCGTTTATCCAGCTGTCTGTCTGGATAAATCCACCTGGCTGAAGGCAGAAAAAGACTGAGCTGTGGGAGGAAAAAAAAGTGAAATCTAGACTAACTGTGGATAAAACAGAAGCAGACTTGAACGGGGCATGAAAGCCATCAGAGACCCAGCAGACTTTTACTGAATGTGCCTAAAACTGACAACCCTCCACCTTAAATCTAGAGTCCTTTTTATTCAAAAAACAAAAACATCACAAGGCAATGATAAAGGAAGTGATGGTGAATGCTTCCCTTTAGTTAAAAGGTGAAAAAAAGAAAGAGATGATGTACTGTCATGATAGAGAGTTCACGATAAAACTTGGCTGGTTGTTTAAAGGCTTCTGGCCTGTTTTTGTACAAAACTTAGTTTAGAAAAGACAATATGACAGTTGAGGTTTTGCCCTAAAAGTCAACTTTGAGGTACTTTGCCGTTAAAAGTTATCGTAACCATGAAAAGAAAAGAACGAAAACACGTCTTCCCCCTTTCACATTTCTCCTGCGGCTCACAAGAAAAGCTCTTCTTGGCATGGGCGATTTAGAAAAGTGTGGGAACTATAGGCATATATGTGATACACAGAAGCGCAGCACATTTATGAAATTCATTTGTCAAAATTATTATTTCGTTAAAGTTCATTTGGGGGACAGAAACTTTTTCAATTACCTTAAAGAAATTGAAGTATTGCTTGTTGTTTGTCACAGTTAGTAGTCTATATAGTATAATAGAAGCACTGATTGAGTTCAGCTCTGAGAGGGGAGGAGGAGAACAGCATGGTTTCTAATGTGGTTCCGAGTTAATGTGAGTGATGCAACCACTACAAAGATGAGGAGAAAATGGGAAGAAAAGGAATCCAGAATGAAAAAGGCAAGAATTGTTATTTTAAACATTAATCCTTCTCACTTCCTGTCCATCTACCATATAGCTGAACCTTTAGCATCTAATGTGTCATTAAGTTAAAGGTTTGTATAAACACCAAGCAACCTGAGATCCCTGAACCCTTCTCACTGTTAAGGTAAGAAGCAGAGGTAGGAACAAGTCGTAAGTCTCAAGTTGTTATCCTCAAGTCCCAAGCCAAGTCAAGACAGGCAAGTCTCAAGTCTTAAACTGTGAATTTCAAGTCATTTCGAGTGATTTTCTTTTAAACAATGCAGGTCTGTGTTTAATTTAAATCCCAAACCATGTTTTCTTTTTAAAATATTTTTAAAATGTTGATGAAACAACCTTACTTAAAAAAACGTAGACACTTAGAAATTTATAAAAAGTAGTTCTGAACTCGCACCTCTATGTTGTACAGCTTAATCAAATTTAGCAAATTCCAATAGTCTGGAGTAATACTACAAATTCACAGTTAAAGGAGCATGGGGCAGAATTAAGAGACGAAACTCACGAGCAACGCGGGCGGCGCTGCAAGTAACTGCAGCCACCCGCACGGGAGCGCGCACAAACGCTTCACAAAAAAAACATACCTCTTCACAGTGACATACTTCTTTTTCTTAGTGCCACTTTTTAGTGGGCTGTGAGTCGTCCTTGGTCGTTTCCCAGTTGCAGAAGAATCCATTCTCACAATGGAATCAATGGAGGTCTACGACCATTATTCTTCCTTATTTAAAGCTGTCGAGAACGCGCACGCAGTGTCAATTGACGTCACACCCGTAGGACAGCGCGGGAAATTCGGGGCCCGAACTGCAGCACATTTTGTAGCACACAGCCAGTTTAAGAAAATGGAGCGATACGTGGGTGGGCTCATTCTTTTTGGTTTATAACGCTTCATCACCCAACAGCATTAAAAAACTGGACATGGATGTTTACTTTATTGACAAATCTTCCCCATGTTTCTTTAAGGATTAAAGAGATTATACAATAGAGTACGGGTGATGTAATTTTCAAGATGATATTTTGATTTTTAAGAGTCACAGGTATTTACTTATAGGCAATTAAAAGTTTTCTGTCCTCACTCCAGTCCAGAAGGTGGAGGTAGTGCACCTCAAGTTGTTTGCCAACCGCCATAAAATCAGAAGAAGACGAAGGGCGCTGTGTTATTTGTGAGCTAATAATGAGCATGCCAATGGAAACTTCGACACGTAAGGAAGGAAATCAAAAAGGTTTTCAGGGGCAGATTATGTTGGATTGTGGATGTCACACTTATCATAGACTAACTATTTGATTGGACCGTTTTTGTTCCAGAAGGCTTGGTTCTGTGTATTATTAGAGGCTAAGAACAGGGAGTTTCACAATATTTAGCTTTCTAAGTAGTTTGGCAAAAACGCTTGCTGTGTATACAGTTATGATTGTATCCTTGATTGCCATACACCATTGGAATCACAAAAATCTTAAGGGCTGTTCACAACGGTCAGCAGCAGGGCAGGTGGATTACATGCAAAGTCTATGGTACCTAAGCATCAAGTGGGCGTCAAGCTGGCCCGCAGCAAGTCGCGCGCGTCCACACAGCTGCTGCTTGTAAGCGTTGACGGACCATCAGAGCACCTGCTGTGTGAAGTTGGGAAAACTGAAGTTTGGGGAAGCAAACGCGGGGCGTCAACCAATCGTAGGGACTCTTTAGACTGACGTCATTACGCCTTCCATGCATGGATCGGCAAGTCATTCATTCAAAATGGAGGATCAACTAATTGTATGATCAGTCTTCGTTTTTTTACAAAGACAGGAAGAGATCGGACCTTATTTGGAAGAAGATATCAGACGATATTGGAGTGCCAGGTAACAAGATAAATACACCTCTGAAGAATGGGGTGTAGCCACACACGTCGCAGATGATATATAATATGTATATGTATGCAGAAAGGGTGAAGTAAGAAAAGGCAGATTTGATTTGGAAGTACGTAACATCCCACTATGACAAAAATAGCATACATGTCAAAGCTAAACAGTATCATCAACGTAGCCTGGAGAACATTTGCTCAAAAAACTAAATTAGCTAAAGTCAGCTGTGGCATCGTAGCAAAAAAAGTACTACATACCGTTCTTTATGAAATTTCAGATATCGAAAGAAGTTATGGTGCGTTCACACCAAAGCACCTTTTCTGCCTCGCGTTCACATGGAAATTACTTTTTAGGGAACAAAAACTGTGTAATTAACTGCATTTTTTCTGAAAATGCAGACGTATTAGCCCAACCTCAAACCGCATCATAGATGTAACAACAATGGGCGGATTACATATTTGTGATTTTGTTGCAGGTGCAAAAAGTTCAATAAGAGACTACACTTGCGCTCTGTTATGCACCATTCTTGTTTTCTTGTGTTTATTGCTAACCTCGCATGGAGGCTTTATGCACATGACACATATTCCATGTTCAGCGCTACTTACAGGACTGAGAGAGGAAAAATGGCATTTTGAGCCGTTCTCTGTGTTTCTGTGTGGATGAAAACATTTCTGGAAACGGTCCAGTGTGGACGGGGCATTAAGATGTCTAGATGAAGTTGACTAATAAAAAACGATCAGGCTGGCTGGCGACGCTTGATTAAATCATGATCAAAGCGACCCCCACCATCTTTAAATCAATCTGGTTTCAATTGTTGCTTTGAAATTTTGATTATCTCAATCTAGTTCAGGTTTTACTGGTCTAAGGATATTGATTCTGAAAACAAATACTTTTTTCCATTTGTACCAATTTACAAAACTGGACTGTATTAAAGATCCTCTAAAAAAGTTTGTGGTTTGTTAAGCTATGATCTCGTGAGCTGAAAGTATTGTTACCTACTTGTCTTTACACTGATTCATAGTGGACTATTCCTTAAGTCTAACCTATTAATATGTACGGCTCATTTGGTTGTTTTCCTACTTTTGTTTGTGTTTTAAATTGCTTACTACGAATTTCTAGTCTTATAGTTATCTTTATAAAAGAGTGGTTCAACATACATTTTGTCTGTGTTGAACTGATGTAACTCTTGTAAAGTTTGGCAAAGGAAGCTGCAGATGTCATGCCAACACCCAACAAACTGGGAGAGTTAAAATCAAGACAGAGTGCTGTATAGCCTTAAAATCACAGGATAAAAATCTTTTATTTCAGTAAAAAAAAAAAAAAAACGTGATGGGACACATGAAAAAGGCTTAATTAGTGAAAACACTCTCCTCTCCAGCATTAAGGTCTTTTAATGGTCCCTTCTTTTCACATCACATACTGCAACAGAGACCAAAACCAACAGGTTAATTCAGCTGGTTGTTTTAGAAAAACTGTCAGAGGACTTGATTAAGTCTAAGAGCGGTTTCATTAACCCTCCTCGCAGCAGATATTTTACCTTAACAAACACAGGTCCAGCTTTATAACGTCGCTAATTACTGTATTCCATTTACGTTTGCCAGCTTCACGGCCTTGATACTGCACCGCTGGCGTGGCCTCCATTAGTGTTTTTACTTACAGCAATGCTTTTCCTGCTAGGAAGTTAAATGGCTGCTGTAAAAGGTCTCAAACAGCTGCGAGTAGAGTTCAAAGCAAGGATGTCAGTGGGGGTTCATCAGCCTCTATCAAAGACATTTCATTTGTAATGTCGACTCCAGGTAAGACGTGTTTATGGCCGCCATCGAGGCTCCAGCTTCATGATTTTCTCATTTTTAAGGGATTTAACGACCTACAACGTTTAGTTTGGGTTGTTTCCTTGCTGGGTCGATTTGTTTTCCACAGATCTAAGCACTAAAACTGTTTCTGGTGTGCAACCCGAAGCGACAGGTGGTATTTGTTTTGAGCAGGATCCAGTTATCCTTTAAGCAACGTGCTTTTTTGTGCCAGTGTTCCTCAGACACGCGTTTCACCTCAGATACGCGGGAGTAAAGCAAACATTTCCTGCAATGTTGCATTTGGGTTGACTGTGTGAAAACAAAATGAACTAGAAAAATAAACTGTCTTGTTCCGATATTTTAAGTCTAAGATAGGCTTGAAAACCCACTTACATTTTACAAAAATTTGTAGCTTTATGCTTTTATGAAACGATGCTCCTTTTTTGGTTGAAAGGCTTTTATTTACCACGTTTCAAATGTGTCACGCTTACGTTTATGTGTGTGAGAGCATGAAAGTACGTTACCCTTACTCTTTATTATCGAGGAGCGCATTTGGAAGACCGTTCATCTCCATGAGCATACAGACACACGCATGAATATGCACACAGAGACACACAAGCCTGGCGTGTTTCAAATATGAAAGTGCATTTCAGCTTAGAAGTGGGAAGTGATTTATAAAAAGCTTTAGGGAAAGGCTTCTACGGAGGAGAGAGAAAAGACGCAGCAGAATAACTCTTCAGAGATGGAGAGTGGGAGGGTGCAGCTGAACTTAACGTTATAGATAGCATTGCAATCGGTTGGACTGGATAATGTGCGGGTAAGATAAGAATATGGAGGCTCACACCCTCTGAGTGGAAGATATATTGACAAACACGAGAACTATTTTCACTGCTGCATCTGAGCGGCTTCAGACTGTGGGTTAA
The DNA here is from genome assembly GCA_963556495.2 of Valencia hispanica. NCBI lineage: Eukaryota > Metazoa > Chordata > Actinopteri > Cyprinodontiformes > Valenciidae > Valencia > Valencia hispanica. The sequence goes on along the minus strand of OY747702.1, from coordinate 43,301,849 downwards.
AACAACTACGTGCCTATTACAGGATGATACGCTCAGGAATTAGAATTACAATTGACGCAAATTATTTCGTTTTAGTCATCTATTTACGTTCTTCATCCATGAATCACAGCCTCCATCTGCAATGAACAAAATAAATATTTTCTGATGCTTTGTCATGTCTAATCCAAGGAGCCAAAATCCTTTTTTGGTGAGAAAAATTTATTTAAAAAGAAAAAGGTGAAAACTTTTGTAACCGCGTTTGGGTAAAAAAACAAAACAACATTGCAAGCTATTTTGCACATACCAATGATCTTCTTATTGTAGATGATTACACCTCCAGCTTTTCCTAAAATGTTTAATTTTTTTCAGTAAATATGTCAAAGGTCAATGAGTTGAGTTACCATACTAATTTCAACCCACATATCAATGCCTGAGTGTCATGATGGTGACACCGGACAATGAAATCCTGTGTAAAACAACTAATTGTTGCATCACATTCACCCTGGTATCTCAAAAACATTTAGTTCACATTGCTAGATAATCAACTCTAGACTGAGTAAAAGAAAATAAATAAAAAAAGCACAAAAATCAATCTCAGCTGTCCTCTTTTCTACACTCAGTCAAGTATGGGCGTGTTTCCACTCTCCAAACATCAGGGTAATTTCATTGGATCTTTTTCTAGCAGGGTAAATCAGTTCACCCGGTCTCCTCAGCTGTTGTGTCTCTCCATACAAAATTGGCCCTTCTACGAATTTCTAAGATGTTAGCATATCGCGAACTTTTCACCAGTAAGTAGCATCGCTGATCAGCGCCAAAAGGCGCCCACAGCAGCAGAGAATAACAAGAGATTGACAATGGAAGAAGCAGGGATGGTTGCCGCGTTTCTGTTTGATATGTTATAAACTGCTTCTCCAGTAACTCATCTAATTTAAAAAAGAGGCTGGTTGTTTGACGACGTCTGCTGATGTAATTTCCCAGTAACAACCAATCAGCATGAGTTATCCACAAGTCCCGCCCAGCAATGATACCGGGCCATTTTCGAGTACACACCCCCAGACTGGTACTCGGTTGGTTCCTGAAATGGCCCCAAAAACGTCCCTGTTGTCGACCTGGCGTAGTGGAGACACGCTCACACCGTGAAGTTCTGATGGTGGAAACTCGCCTAATAATTGGTCTACAAACTGCCTGACTTTTTAGAAGGCATTTAGAAGGCTTCAAATTGATATGCTGGAAAGCAAAACAAAAAGAGTCTGGGCATACAAATGTTATTCTGTGGTCAATTCTGTTTTTTTCCATATTTATCCAGACTTCTATTCAGTGTAGGAACCATGGATTTCTCTGAATTTCTCCAAATGTCTATGTTGTGTTCAAACAAATGCAAATTAAAAATCTGTTACTCTTCACTTTTTAAGACACTGAAAAGGTATGTGTTTAGAGAAGGTAAACTGGAACATATAAAGTCACTGATTAGCAGGCAATCTATGCGACTAAAAGCAAATAAAACAAGTTATTTTGCCCTCTGTGACCTCAATATGGTAATACGTGTAAAAAGCAAAGTCCTGCTTCTTTTTTTTTTTGTTCCGAGCTCGACTGAGTCACATCAGCCTCCGTCAGTCAGAGCTTGCCTGCATGTGCCAGCATATAACCGATTACCAGCTTGCAATTCCATGTTGATGACTCAGCTCATCCTGGTTATTCCGGCATACTTATTTTATACGAGCAGCACGCTTTCCCCACCTTTTAATGCAGCACTATACAAGACTTCAGTGAACAGAGCAAAGACATCACCCATCACTTGTCATATATTTTAAACCCCTGCTTCAGTTAATATAAAAATCCAACATTTCCATCGGGTGAATAAACTAACACTAAAAGCCACTAACCATTACATAGTTCTGATCCTGTTTTGTAAATTAATTAATGACTGTTTTTCATCTTTAGATGAAAATTAAGAAAGAAGACACTGGAGCTTTTATTTAGATAATTATTCTATTTATAATATGATTGCTTTCAAAAACAGAGCAGCTAAAACTAAATTAAGAAAAGAATGCAGCTACATTATAACACCACACTTTGAACTGATTATTAATCAGATTAAAATTTATAAATTTTGACATTTTACATGATTCTGAAAATAGTCCAAATGAAATGAAGTACACATTTACGGATATTAGGTCTGGTAATGAAATGAGTTGTACCTGGTATAAGTGGCTGTCCAGTCATTCCTATCGGGGGCATCCCCATGTTATTCATAGCTGTTGCCCAGGGGTTGGGGTCTGATATTGGCATCGTCATTGAGTTGGAGTCCATCGTCATGTTACAGATCCCTTCTGCAGAAAAAACATATGAGAAAAATGTGTCATTTCTGTTTTGTTATTCTCTACACCTACGGGTGTTCAAAATCACCAAAAGACCATATTAGATGAACTGGTGTTGCAATATAAAGCATCTAATGCCCAAAATATGCATTGACAACTAATTACATCGACTATAGAGCACCGCTGTGGTGAAATGATCTTGGGCTGATGTTGGGCTGACCAATCACAGACATGCTCTCTCTGTTGTGTTCGACAGATAGTAAAAAGATTGGGCACTACTCCGTCTGTCCTTGCGCATCTGTCGGACAGCCCTTGCATCGACAGATAATGGCGCTGCGTGTCTCTGCACCTCCGCAGACAGAGAACTATAAACTAGGCTTAATTCTCCTTGTAATCGCTACATCGTACACTAAAGCGGCAATGTCACTTCAGTGTAACCAAGTCAGCCGATATGGGGCTCAGGAGCAACAGCAGTGGGTCGACTTAAACCCCATCAGTGCCTTGGTCCTGTCACAAAACGCATGAAGATGTGTAAAAAAAGTTTTTTGTGAAAGGTTAAAGATTTTATTTTCCAGGATGCAACACTGAAAACTTCGTCTTTGTCCCAATTTTCAGTTACACAGATAAAAAATAGCCCATGATACATTTCATCGTGTCTTCAGAAAATAGAAAATAAAAACACAGAAGAGGTGTTTATATAACTGCTACTTTAAGATGATTGCTGATCTCCTACCATCTTGGCATTGGGCTAGCACAAATCTGTATGCTCCAAACCTGCAAATGACCAAAAATCCTCTTCAAGTCAGTGAGCTGTGTAAATATTGTATTTTTAAACCAACCAATGATAAAAAACTACAAACACCAATAGTAATTTACTAGGAGAGCATTCAACTCATTTCAATTCAGTTTCAATTCAATTCAGTTTATTTATATAGCGCCAATTCACAACAGATGTCATCTCAAGGCACTTAACAAGAAGTTATTTCAATACAATTATACAAACATTCCAATCAGTTAAAAAGTTTCCTATTTAAGGAATCCCAGCAGATTGCGTCAGTCATTGGCGTGAGGTTGGGCAGATTTCAACCACAGCAATCCTTCAGCAATCCCTCATACTGAGCAAGCATGTAGCGACAGTGGAGAGGAAAAACTCCCCTTTAACAGGAAGAAACCTCCAACAGAACCAGGCATTTATGACTCTTGTTTACATGTAGAGCCTTTAAGCCTGAAAATACATCATTTCACAACATCAACAAAACTTGATAGCAAATAGACAAAAGATGGTTCCACATGGAGGCCAAACTCTCATTAAGGGTATATTCAGACCAGAAAAGTCCTTTGGTCCGCTTGTTATGTATGGACCAAAAGCGGACTAATTTTTCTTCATTTGGTGCAGTTCGCATTCACACTGTACTTTTTGCAAGTGAGCTATATTTTGTAAACACATCCACCCATGTGATGATCGGTGGTGCCATCGGACAGCAATGACTAGGGCAGCACACAGAGCACAGTCCCGGAAATGGAGGAAAACATCGAAGCCTTATGCTGCTCTGCATATTTGTGCTGCTATTGGAGCTGCAAAATCTTATTGAGTGTCAAGAGCAGCTCATTTAACGCAGGTTTCGCGACGCTCTGTTTCAAATTTTGGAACAGCGTCTGCAAATGCGAGCAGCAACCCGAAGGAGACTATGTCCTCTGCGTGCCCTGACCCACAACATGTTGGCAGCAGCGTGGCTAAACAGAAGGCGGAGGACCAGATATGAACAGAAGTACAACATTCACTACGAGGTACAGGATTGATTTTTGGGGCTGCGAGCCCAAGTATGCGAGCGTATCTATCCTGGAGTTGGTTCGGATCGACACTGGTCCGTTTGGAAGCGGACCGAGACCACCTAATAAAAAATGTGGGTCTCGATCCGGTTCTCTGATTCGCCACCAGGATTCATTTGTGTATATTCACACCTGCATAAAATTTCCAGACCCGTGTTCGAAACTAACCCTGGTCTGTTTAAAGTGGCCCAAACAGTGCAGGTCTGAATACACCCTAAGAAACAGAAATTATTAGCTTAAAGAAGTCATAGCCTAGTATTATCTTGGATACCCACGCTCTATTATAGTCTTTCAGGCCCTTCTAAAAAAGAAAAGTTTTAAAAAAGTGAAAAAAATTAACACAGAGCTCCTCTGAGCTTTATTTCTGATGGCATTATTGTCTCGCGAGATCTGATGCGATACTTTGGCTGTCGTGGACGGGCATTGTAATAATGCAAACGAGGGGCGCGTTGATTGGTGGCAGGAAGGAGGGGGGTTGACACCGCAGGTAACGCTTCAGCATATCTAATCCATATCTACTACTCCCGCTAGCATACAATAGCCACATTAGCAGTTAGCTGCTGTTTGTTACACACAGCAGAGCAATAAAAACACAGCCTTACCGTTTCAATTGCAGGCAAGTCCCTGATTGTTGGAATGGCCCCTGTTTCCAAACAGAGCTTCAACTTCGCCTGATATTGTCCCAAATTCGTAAAGGATTCCGGCGTAAAAAAAAAAAAGAAAAAAATATTTCCATGTTGATTCTGGCAGTCAACAACAGAGCAACTCACGTGTGCACTACGTTTCTGGCAGAAATGGTTTTAGCTGCTTAAAATGAAAGGCTGACACGAATATGTCTTCTTCATGCATCATTGCGTGAAGAAACTTTCTGCATCTTTCACGGTGGAGTTCGTACTTCGAATCGGTGATGTGTCGGTCGCGAACGAACCGGCTCTAAGAGCTAACTCTTTGAAGTGAACGATGGGAGCTGGCTCGTCATTGGGAGACGTTTTTTTTTTTTTTCATTCACCCCCCCGCTTGTTTTGGTACATTTGGTACACATCGTTTTGCATTAAATTTGGTAATAAATACACTTTAAGCAACAGAAAATCTCAGGAGCATAAAGAGCTGGAATTCCCATCACTAGAATTCTGTAATGGCGGTGCTCGACTGAATATGAGGGGGAGAGGAGCGAGAGGGAGGGCGGGCTTCCTGCAGCATAGGTAGGTCTGCGATGTCTATATATGGTATATCCTGCACCGACTTGATGTCAAGTCAGCCAGAAATTAAAACCATGTATTTCAGTGTGCGTGGGCTGGTTGACGAACCAAGGAGTAAACAAACGTGTCACTTTTAAAAATCGGCTTCCTGGGCAGTGTATAATCGTTAAGCCGCGTTCACACTGGTCAGCGCGTCCAGGCAGCAGGGCAGCTAGATTACATGCAAGTCTATGGTATCTACGCATCTAGTGGGCGCCAAACTGCCAAGCAGCAAGTCGTGCGCGTCGGCGCAGCTGGCATCAGCGCGTCCATGCGGCTGATGCCCCGACGGTCCGTCGGGGCGTCTGCTGCTCAAGTTGGGAAAACTGAACTTTCAGGCAGCAGACGCGCGGCGTCAACCAATCAGAGCGACTCATTGTACTGACGTAGTAACTTCTTCCATGGGGGAATCGGCAAATTTTTTATTCAAGATGGAGGACAAACTGATCGTCGCTGTATGTAATGTCCGTGAACTGTATGACCCGTCTTCGTCTTTTTACAAAGACAGGAAGAGATCGGATCTGATTTGGAGGAAGATATCGGAGGATATTGGAGTGCCAGGTAATAAAATATTTTTTCTTTTAACTTTCTTGTTATGTTAGCTAACGCTACGCTAGCCAAAAGCAGTTAGGGCAACTACGACGCGCCGACGCAGACCACAAGTGTGCAAGCAGCTGGGTTTTAATTTTAAAGCGTCGACTTTCGTCCGTTTGAGCGATTTGACGCCTGGACGCGCTGACCGGTGTGAACGCGGCTTTAGGCAATCATAACATACATTTATTCTTGTGGAAAAGTGAAAATTACAGGTCATGACTCCTTTGATTGGAATTAGGCTTATGTCTGTTACTGGTAGCAAGGTACACCAATGTTTCAAAGAGTTACAGCTCAAAAACAATTAAAACCTCAGAGTCATGCAGCTCTTATGGTTTAAAGACAATCTAATAGGAAAAGACAAATTAGCTTTTGTTGCTGCACACTACTGGTCAGCTGGCTGAAGGAAAGCAGCTAAACTTACTTTAACAAGTCTTAGATATTTCCTTTAAAGTGTATTTACTAAAATCGATAATAAATAAATGTAATAGAAAACATTATTATAACTATTATGAATGATATAGTATACAGTCTTTGCAGCAGGAGGACTTATTGCTTTTCTGTTTCAAATAAAGTAATTAGATTAAGTTTTGTGCTAATACCATAAGATAAAGTGAAAATCTCACACCAGCTCAGGCTTAATTGATGAGATGAACTGTTGTTGATCTAGCAATCAGCTATCAAATGCAGTAGCAATACTTATCTTGGAAAAAGCTTAAAATTAAATACTGTGAAAGTCAAGGAAAGGTCCAAAACACACAGAGAGAAACTGACCTTTCAGAATTTCAATATTAGTGGGACCCTGGAGTAACAGTGTCGTGTTTTTAAGTGAACAATTGTTCTTTTGTTTGCTCTCCTAGGGAAGAGGAGACTACCGTTAGTCTGCAGTCAGTCTCTGAACACTGATTTCAACAGTACTGTCACGGAGAATCTATTTATCTTAGTGCCGTTGTTTGTTTGGGAGCTTCAGCTGGCTGGCCCTCTGACACTTCCTGACTCAGTAACCAGCACTGAGAGCTCACTGGAAATGATACTGTATCACCAAGGAAAAGCCAAAACTCAATTTTAGGACGTTCCTTGGAAGAGTAAGGTTGACAAATGGGATTAGATTAGTAATATTAACACAAAAATGAACACCAGTGCGTCCTCTGCTCTGCTTTTCTTTGCAGGCCACAGAAAATAATGTCTAAAACCAGATTACTGTGGTGCTAAGCATAAATCCTGATGCTATCAGGCACTTCTCAGACAGTCTGTAACTAAAATGTTGATAAATCTTCTATTTAGCCAAACATTATGCACACATCTTGCCAAACCAACAGCCCTGGAGTTACTGCATTCGAGAGCGGCATAATAAAGCAAATGCATTCAGGACTGCACAATAAAAACATCGCAAGAAGGTCGGCATGTACACATCATATGTCAACTGGCAGCTCATTCTTCCTGTCTGCAGTCTATTTCACAGCTCTAAATGCGACTCTAAATGTGACTGCTGGCCAAGCCAGGCTGCCCTCTTCCACAATGCCAAAGCAAGCACGACTGTTAATAATGAGAAGAGCTGCACTCTGCACACACTTTACACAACAGAAGGTCTCAGGCAGAGCATACTTTGGAGCCAACAGGTATAAATGTATGTGCTTCTGTCTGAACACCAGCCAATATATTGGTATTCTTGGTGTTGAGACAGCTGGCAATGTGTAATAATGCAGTGTGCCTCTTTGCCTTCCTCTCTGAGTCACTAATTGCAGAGCTGCCACAGAGAGGCCTGATAAAACTAAGCGGGCCTGTGCGTTGCTGTGATAATGCTGCTGACGAGGACTTCAGCTTGTTAACGAACACACCCCTATTAACTGGGGACACTTTTCCAGGAGTTAAAATGAAGGAGGAGAGAAGCGGTGAGGAGCTATTTTATAGCTGTTTTAATACAGTTTTACAGTACATTAACTAGTTAGTTAAGTTAGCATTAACTTAATTAGTCTCAATAGAGAGTTGATGAGTTCACTCATTTCTGGTTGGACAGGCGATGTCTTCTGTTTAAAGTAGTCCTTCCCTAAAAATGATGATTGTTGGAGCAGGAAAATATAAATAAGTGGGTTGATAGTATCATTGTTAATCCTATGTATGTATGGATGGATGGATAAATTAATGAATGCGTGGATGAATAGTTAGGCCTGGTTCACACGGCATGATTTTTAAATTGTCGAAGAGTTTCAGACCGCACACACGGCAATAAAAAATAAATAAATCAAAAATATTCCTGTGTTGGTCCTACATTGTGAGGGGTGCGGATACACGGCAATGATGGAACAAACCGATTATTATGATAGTTTAGACAGGAAGTCTCACAAAACCTCATGATATAAAACGTGACTAACGTCAAATGAGTAAATAAATATGGACGCCTAGGATGAGGCATTGGCAATAGTTAGTGGAGTAGTTAACAGAGAAAAAACTGAAAGCCTGGCGTTGAATAAAAGGAGTGGACACAGCAGGAGCAGAGGTTATACTTGCTATACAAAGATAAGAAGGTGAATTATTGTTTTTTTTCACTGGGAAACATTGTTACACACTTTGTTCTGACTGATCTCTGTTTCTATGCATTTGTGGACTGCAGTCAAGTGAGACGACACTTGGAAATAATAGTAGATGCTTCCAAGGTGTATCGCAGCCTGTCACCTGATTGGCTACACGTCACATTCAACAGGCTGCATGCTCGTTTGTCCTCACACCACACCACACTGTGTGATACCAGGCCAAGACAGTCCAACATGTTGAATATCCATGATTTGTGATCACAGTGGTCCCTTTCGAGTAGACCAGAGCGCTCTGAACACGGCAGGAATATAGGATTACCTGAAGAGCCATCCCGAAAATCGGAACGTGTCAGAAGAGGAGAATCGGGGCTAAATCAGCCCAAAACTCCTGCAGTGTAAGATAAGATAAGATAAGATAAGAGATACTTTAATAATCCCCGTGGGGAAATTAAGTTTCGGTACCAGACCTTAGACAGACAGGCATATAACTGGATGGATGGATAAATTGTTCTATGGATTTTGGACAAAAGGGTGAATAGATAAAGGATACATGGGTCGGTGGATGGATGGAATTTAAGGTTATCTTCTTTCATAAAATGTTTCCTCCTTGCATTTATTATATTTACATTAAATCTAAGGCTAAACAATAAATATACACATATATACATATATATATATATATATATATATATACATACACACATATATATATATATATACATACACACATATATATATATATATACATACACACATATATATATATATATACATACACACATATATATATATATATACATACACACATATATATATATATATATATACATACACACATATATATATATATATACATACACACATATATATATACATACATACACACATATATATATATACATACACACATATATATATATATACATACACACATATATATATATACATACACACATATATATATACATACACATATATATATATACATACACACATATATATATACATACACATATATATATACATACACATATACATACACATATACATATATATATACATACACATATACATACACATATACATATATATATATATATATATATATTCAAATAACAGTCATGATGTGTGACATCGGACCAGTCTCGGATAAACAAACAAATTATCCTTTTTATTGTTTGAGTTTTTCTAACCGTTTGTCTAAAAGCCAGTTGGACAATAAACAAAACAAAAGCAACACATACTGCTTATCTGCTCTCTAAATGCAAGTGAAAATATAAAGCCCATTTATTATTATTTTATCTAATAGGCTGTTAGATAAAAACAGAAGCAGAATCCATTTTAAGTCCTCACCAGACGGGGCACATATTGATTGTGCAGCTCAAATTAAAGTCCCACGCATTTAATCGATTCAGTCAGAAATGTTCAAGTGAGCTCGGAGTGGAGGTCAAGTTATCTCCACTACGCTAGCCTCTTGACCCTGCTTACAAAAAGTCTCCATTTGAGTCATTCGCCCCACAATTCATGCGTCTACTGCTGCACACATTCATTTCGTTCTCTCAATTTTTACACCAATTTATTTCCACCATACAAAACCATGCATCAGGGGTCAATCCACTCTCCCATTCCCACAATATACTCGTTATTTGATTATATGGTATTCCTGGAGGTGAACCTCTTCATGTCCATCCCTCAGTACTTTTGTTATGACAACATGCCCTTGAGGGCAACAGTTTAGCCCCCTAAATGTGCCATGCGACACTCATGGCTTGATATGTGGAGTCCAGGAAGGAATAACAAACAGCTCCCGACACACGAGGGTTACAAATGCAGGGAAGCACAAACAGACACGAAGCACACAGACAGATTCACCTTGGCAGAAAGGGGAACCAGAAACAAACACTGCCAATAAGGAAATCAATGTCAGTGAATATCTAACAATGAAACATGAAGATGTAGTTTTAGTGAAGTCATTAACGTGGACATTTAGCTGAAGAGCTAACAATAAGATTAAAAGAAAGATAGAATAAGAGTCAATAAAAAAACGATTTTCAGCTGTTAGCTCAAATGACTGTTTCATGCAAATGCCAAATCTAATTACACAACTCGAACAATCTTAGCATGTGTAGCCGAAGACCTCCTGACACCGAGATCCAAATGTGGAGCTGTGAAGACTCGGACTCAAGTCAATCTGGTTAAGCTTGGCTGCATTTAAATAGAGGTGCAGAGGTCATATTTTTCCGCTACTCATGGGATGGCCTAACAGTGTTTCAAAATGCAATGGTTTGAAATACTGTGAAATGAACAGGATGAGAATATGCGCCTTTTCTTTTATTAGGCTGCATGTTTTAGCAGTTTTAAACAGGGATAGCAGCAATCCGGATCAAACCTACTGAGATTTTAAGGAGCGAATGATCACTCAATTTACTGTAGTTGTTTATAGTTATTTATTTATATTATAGTTATTAAGCATTTATTTTTTATTTCCCAGAAAAAAAATAGCGATGGTCTGCCACAAAAAGTCACTGCTAGAGAAGCTGGCTAATCACAGATTGCACAGAAGCATATTAGAGGAAAGTTGAGTGGAAGGTAAAACTGGAGTGGAAAAAGGTGCAAAAGCAACAGGAAACCACAGCCTTAGGAGGACTCTAAACTCAATAGGCGCCACACACAGATGTATTTAGGATATTAGAAGCTACACTGCTGCACTCCTGAAACAGACTGTTACTCCAGTTAGTTCAGTTTTTTGTTTGAAAGTAAATTTTGCATTTCATTTAGAAATCAAGGTCCTATAATCTGGAAAATATTGGGGAGGCACCAAATCAAACTTTCTTGTGGTCCAGTACAAAGTTTCCATAGTCAGTGATGATTTGGGTGTAGCCATGTCATCTGCTGGTGTTGGTCCACTGGGTTTTCTTAAGTTCAAAGTCATAAGAGGAGCTCACTAGGAAAGGATTTCATTCTGCTGACAAGCTTTACTGAGATGCTGGTTTCATCTTCCAGCAGGACTAGGCACCTGCTTGCATTGCCAAAAGACCAATAACTGGTTTAATGAACACTGACAAACCGACCCGACCTAAAACCTAATGGAGAATCTACGTATTCCAGAAAGAGATGAGGACGGCCACCCTGTATGAAACCGACCCTTACCACTGCAGAATATACAGTGGCTTGCAAAAGTATTCGGCCCCCTTGCACTTTTCCACATTTTGTCACATTACAGCCACAAACATGAATCAATTTTATTGGAATTCCACGTGAAAGACCAATACAAAGTGTTGTACACGTTAGAAGTGGAGCGAAAATCATACATGATTCCAAACATTTTTTGCAAATAAATAACTGAAAAGTGGGGTGTGCGTAATTATTCAGCCCCCTGAGTCAAAACTTTGCAGAACCACCGTCTGCTGCAATTACAGCTGCCAGTCTTTTAGGGTGTGTCTCTACCAGCTTTGCACATCTAGAGACTGAAATTCTTGCCCATTCTTCTTTGCAAAACAGCTCCAGCTCAGTCGGATTAGATCAGTGTTTCTCAAACTATGTTATATACAGCTGCCCTGTGACGGCCTCAGAGGTTGTCTAAGAGAATGTTGGGAGCAACAACACCATGAAGTCCAAAGAACACACCAGACAGGTCAGGGATAAAGTTATTGAGAAATTTTAAGCAGGCTTAGGCTACAAAAAGATTTCCCAAGCCTTGAACATCCCAGGGAGCGCTGTTCAAGCGATCATTCAGAAATGGAAGGAGTATGTCACAACTGTAAACCTACCAAGACAAGGCCGTCCACCTAAACTCACAGGCCGAACAAGGAGAGCGCTGATCAGAAATGCAGCCAAGAGGCCCATGGTGACTCTGGATGAGCTGCACAGATCTACAGCTCAGGTGGGGGAATCTGTCCATAGGACAACTATTAGTGGTGCACTGCAAAAAGTTGGCCTTTATGGAAGAGTGGCAAGAAGAAAGCCATTGTTAAAGGAAAACCATAAGTAGTCCCGTTTGCAGTTTGCCACAAGCCATGTGGGGGACACAGCAAACATGTGGAAGAAGGTGCTCTGGTCACATGAGACGAAAATGCAAAACGCTATGTGTGGCGGAAAACTAACACTGCACATCACTCTGAACACACCATCCCCACTGTCAAATATGGTGGTGGCAGCATCATGCTCTGGGGGTGCTTCTCTTCAGCAGGGACAGGGAAGCTGGTCAGCGTTGATTGGAAGATGGATGGAGCCAAATACAGGGCAATCTTGGAAGAAAACCTCTTGGAGTCTGCAAAAGACTTGAGACTGGGGCGGAGGTTCACCTTCCAGCAGGACAACGACCCTAAACATAAATCCAGGGCAACAATGGAATGGTTTAAAACAAAACATATCCATGTGTTAGAATGGCCCAGTCAAAGTCCAGATCTAAATCCAATCGAGAATCTGTGGCAAGATCTGAAAACTGCTGTTCACAAACGCTGTCCATCTAATCCAGTGTTTCTCAAACTTTTTCTATCATTCCCCACTTTGGACAAAGGAGCATACACAAGCCCCCCATGCTTTTATCGCCCCAACAGAATGGTGACCACGCCTGATTTTTAAAGTGTTTTATTTACTTAAATAGCCGAGTTAGTCTACATGTTTTTAAGTGTATAAATTAGTTGGAAAAAGGGGTTGTGCACTGGTATAAAACCGGCTCAGAAATATATGCTGCCAGTAGTTGCTACATGTAGAACTTCAGCTCACAGTTGGAGAAAATAAAAGTTGTAGTTTTATAAAATTTACAAAGCTTTCAAAAATACAAAATAAAAATAAATAAATAAAGAGCAAGATAGTCATCCCTGTATTTCCTCCGTGGTTGACCGTGTGACTTCTCTTACTCTGAAACGTTCCCTGATCTTTTTAGACATTTGTACATTTTGTAGATGGAATCTCTGATAATGCGGCTACTTCAGCTTGTTTTGTTCTGCTGCGATATATTCCAACGTCAAACTCCCAGCTCGATGTTCCAGGTCCCGGTTCTGTTTACAATGATGATCACAATTGCTAATTTATTTGGATGTGTTTAATTTTGTGAGAGGGGGGAGCTGGTTGATTTAATTTACAGTGCAGTGAAACATTCACAACGACAGAATCTAGGGGGGGAAAACTATTTAAATCCCATTGATGTCACGCCCCACCTGCAATACCTCTGCGCCCCACTAGTAGGGCTCGCCCCATAGTTTGAGAAACACTGACATAATCTGACTGAGCTGGAGCTGTTTTGCAAAGAAGAATGGGCAAGAATTTCAGTCTCTAGATGTGCAAAAATGGTAGAGAGAAACCCTAAAAGACTGGCAGCTGTAATTGCAGCAGACGGTGGTTCTGCAAAGTTTTGACTCAGGGGGCTGAATAATTACGCACACCCCACTTTTCAGTTATTTATTAGCAAAAAATGTTTGGAATCATGTATGATTTTCGCTCCACTTCTAACGTGTACAACACTTTGTATTGGTCTTTCACGTGGAATTCCAATAAAATTGATTCATGTTTGTGGCTGTAATGTGACAAAAGGTGGAAAAGTTCAAGGGGGCCGAATACTTTTGCAAGCCACTGTATCTGCATTCAGGATATTGCCCATGGCAATTAAAGCAATAGTGATTTCGATTCAGCTCGGGTCCATCCAGCCCAAAGCTTTGCTGATACTCATTCTCCGCAGGCTGTTACCAGCTTTTAGCTTCCCTAGAATTCCCCCAGGAGGTAGATAGGAAATTAAGTCATTTAAAGGCCCATTGGCTGTAAGCCCCAACAGCAGGCAGAAAGAGAGCAAGAGAGAGACGCTGGGGGCCATTTAGTCTAAAATGTACATGGTTTTAACAGCTAACCAGAGATTTATGATGGCCCCAAGAGAGCAAATTCAAGGGGGAGCTGAAGAGATGAGGGATGTGGATAAAATGAGAAAGAAAAGGTTGCCTTGTGATGCTGATGTGAGAGAACGACAAAAGAAGCAGCTGAAATGGGGAAAGCGTTAGCAGCTCACATTCCGACACAGCAACAGATATTTAAATGCAGAAGTTTGGCCTTAGAAAGTAGAAACTCCATATCATCCAGTTGGATCTTCAGTTTAGGTTAAAGAACACAAACAGTAGAAGTGCATGGACTGGTTTCTGCTTGGTTTCACAGTCAGCCGAATAACAAAACATCAGGCCTGATTCTTGTCTAAACATTTCCTCAAACATGGATTCAGAGGAACAAAAAGCAGACATGTCATCAACAGAGTCCAACGCCCGTGTATTCTGCTGTTGCTTTCTGTCGAAGAGACGGACAGACAGAAGGGATGTAAGAAAATATCCATACGGCAACATAGCGTGATATTCTAAGTCACGATATTCAAAAGCAATGTATCAATTTTTTTTTTTTTTTTAGAACTTGAATGGAACCATTATTGATGAAAGTATGACCGCTATTTAGTGGCTGTTTTCACCTTCTTCATTCCAGTGGATCAACTAGATCTAGTAATAAAACTGGATGTTTTAAAGTATGAAACAAGTTGCAGTGTTTAGAATGGTGGGACAGTTTTTCTACACTTAAATTCAGTTTTAAAAATCGCAATATATATTGTCCTACTCATAGTATCGCAACATATCGTATCGCCCCCCCGTATTGTGATACATATCGTATCACCAGATTCTTGCCAATACACATCCCTAACAGATAGATAGATAGATCTAGATGTGTCTGCTGTTACTCCTCACCACTCACAAACACGCTCCCAATAACTGCTTTCTAACTAGATCTGAATGGAAACTCTTGAAATGAGCTCATTAACCAAAATATATCTGAACACACATCAGATGTCAAGCACAAAAGGACAACTTGGGCGACACAAGTAGCACATATACCACGTTTCATCAGGGCTACAGTAACAGTTCACTTTATAAATAGGATTTCATGAGATGTAAGATGATTGGTTCATATATGTGATGTGCATATGCATAGAGAATCAGCACCTCAAAATCTGAGATCATGGTCTTGAGCCAGAGTCCCCTCTCGAGGTTGGAGACGGGGTCCTGCCCCAAGTGGGGGAGTTCAAGTATCTCGGAGTCTTGCTCATGAAAGAGGAGCTCTGGGTAGAGAATGAAAGAACGAGATCATGGATTCAAGCGGCTGAAACGATTATTTTCCACAGGGTGTCTGGGCTCTCCCTTAGAGATAGGGTGAGAAGCTCAGTCATCCGGGAAGGGCTCAGAGTTTAGCCGCTGCACCTTCACATCGAGAGGAGCCAGTTGAGGTGGCTCGGGCATCTGGTTGGGATGCCTCCCTGGTGAGGTGTTCACAGCTCGTCCCACTGGTGGGAGACCCAGAGGAAAATTCAGGACACGCTGGAGGGACTATGTTTCTTGGCTGGACTGGGAACACCTTGGGATTCCCCCTGAGGAGCTGGACACCCCAAGATCATCACTGGCCCCCATTCAGCCCTCTTTAAATACTTCCTATACTCCCCTGCTCAGCAGTCTTAATGAAGTATTTTTAGGCTTATATAAACATTATTCAAGTATTAATACCTATAATAACTTTTAATGTGACGCACTGAAATAAACTCACTTTTGGATTAAATACACATCAATAAAAACAGTTATTAATTCAAAGTCTGTTTCTTTCTGACTTCTTCAAGTTTGTTTTGTTTGTTCTGTTACTGAACAATCTCTCCATAGCTGAAGTTCATGAAGCTGTTCTGTCTCACCGCGGTGCGAACAGCTGAGCAGATTGTGATGCAGATGCATGAGCAAAGCTGTATCTGCATGGCAGAATAAGCAGCTACTGCTGCACACTGTTATAAAATAGGAGCGATTCAAATAGAGCTTTGTGCAGTAAGTCCTGGTGCGGCTAAAAACAAGGTGCCAGTTATGGGCTGCCTGGGAGAAAGCTTGCAATGAGCACGCCGGGGATGAGGAGCTGTAGTGAGGATCAATGGGGAGACGCAGACGCATGCAACACCTGTTTTTAATGATTTTAAAACACTACTGTCGGGATTGATCTGCCTAATGTTCATTTAATCTCGAAGACATACAGGATTTAAATACATTCTTAACATGTTTTATGTGTTGGCCCAAAGTTTTGCCGCCTAGCCATCACAACTGAAGAATTGTCCTTCTTATTTCTGTAAAAAAAAAAATCGAATGATGTCTATTTTTTTTTTCCGGGACCGCTCAAAATAATACTATAGAGTTTAGATTAAACACCGGAGGTTTCCCCGTTTTAGTACAACTCCTCTGATCGGTCATACAGTCGTGTCTCTGTTGCATTCACCGAAGCCAGGAAATTACAAAACTGTCGGGTGGCTCAGTTTAAAATGATTCCTTATGGGGTGAAAAAACATTCGGGGCTTGATGAGAAATGTTCGGGGCTAGAGCCAGGAATGCCCAGGCCAGGCGACGCCACTGGACCTGAAGGTTAACTACCCATCATCAGCTTGTCAGGCTCCTAATGATACTTTACAAGGAAAAGCACAAAATGGAACAAGCATTTTTACAACAGTCAATAAATTTAACCGGTTATTGTCCGGTATTAAAATAGAGTGCTTCTTTAAAGCAGCCTGTTGGTTCTCTGTTTTAGCCAGCACTGATATTAAACTATACTTGAACACAAAAACATTAATAAGGATTGCACTTATTTTAGACTGATAACACGCTTACTTCTTTTACTGCCTGTCCTTAGAGATATGAACAAATTAACAATATAATTAAAATGAATATAGGTGTAATCATTTATATAATTTTAGTCTTTGTCTTAATCCTGATTATTTGTGTCTTCTGGGGGTTTCTTCTGTTCTTTTTATTTGCATTTGCAGCATTGTTATTTGATCTTGTGCTGCGAAATGATCAAAATTCAGTGTTGAGAAGACAGCTGAACTTTATTAAATTTCCCTACCTGTCCCTGAACCAAAGAAAAATAAATGAATTTCTGAATATTTGCTGTTGACTCCTGAGCCTTCCGCACAATATTAAAGACGAAGTCTGGCATTTTCCATTTGAAAGACTGTGTGAAGTCTGCATACTTATGCACGCAAACAGAAAATGCATGAAATGCAGAAAGCCTTGACCTTAATCTTCTCCTGAATGCAAGGCTTTGTGTTTCTTACTATCGGAGGTAGTAGGAAAGAAAAGAAAGAAAGAAAACCACCATGCATTTTCTTAATAAATTCTGATTATTTGTGGAAGCTCTTTAAAAAAATATATCCGTTTTTTTACTACGTACAAACCTAACATAGAGATATTCACATAGTGGCTGTTTAATAATTTATGACTGCCCTTTTCTCCACTTCTTTGATCTGTTAATTATGATAAAGCTGCCAGGGCTCTGGTGATTAGTGGTAGCAGTGAGGAGTGCCCTGAATGCTTTAATACACCGGTGACAACAAAGTGAGGACATAAGGAGGACAGAAGAAGCCAGAAGACAGTGTGACCTCAAAGCGGGAATAAACTGAAGGAGAATCTCCCTCTGCTGTTATTTTACTTCCTCATCTTATTGCGGTGACTAGAAATAGAAAACAAAAAGTTTATCGGTAACTAGTGCAAGACAAGATCTAACAATATGAAATAATGTGGTTCAGTTACTTTAAGAAATTTGTAATCTTTTATCATCTCTCTTGCAAGTTCTTTCCTGCAGAAATTGTTGTTCAAAGCATCACATTTACCTTTCCTGTAGCCTTCTGTGTAGCTCAGTCCAAATTGTCATTACTGCAGCTAAAGCGCAGATAGTTAGAGACCAAAGTAATTAAATATCTTGCATGAGCTATCTGCCTGAACAGAAAACCCTTGCAGAACAAAGGTAATTACAATTTTGTTCTAAACTCTACATATAAACAAACTGCAGTCTTTAAAGGCAGTTTAAAGGAAATTTGAAAAAAAGAAACTTTCTAGAAAGCAAATTATATTCAGTGTTTCACAATTTGATTGATGGAGACACCATAACTGGCAACTATTTTACAGAGCTGATGATTTTAAAAGTTAAATTACTGGCTGCAAAATTAGGACGGAAAAAGCCCAATTGAAACCAATCATGACCAAAGGTGACCTGATGATGATGATGACGGTGGCGGCAGGAACGGAGAGGCAGGACGGGACACCGCAGGACAACACACCATGGAGACTTAGATACGACACACACAAAGATCCGGCGCTGAGCAGAGGGAAGTGACGGGTGCTGACTCCAACGTCTCCCAGCTTTCTACCCAGACAGCGATTTAAACAGGAGAGGCAAAATCAAATGAGGTGGGTTAGCTGTTCTTGCCAATAACTGATGGTGCCATCCAGGACATGTTACTGTGGAACAGCGTCTTTGCTGCCCAGAAATTGAGATGTTAGTGTGACAGGCATGAGTCATATAGCAACAGTCTTCAGTCAGAGGCTTCTTCAGATTCGTTGCAAGACTGACCGCCACAGGGGATCCTTCCTGCATCACCATCCACAACAACTCATTGAAGAAACTTGAATGATATTAGTTACGATGACAATATCCCTTTGAGATAAATACATTATTTTTTAACTGAATTAGTTTTGGGTTCAACAAAAGCTGCTCCGCTTGCTACATTGCTCACAATATGATGATAAAAATCATCTTCTAAGGTCTTTTTTTTATCAAAGAATGCATACTAGGACTGTGGGCACATGAGACGCTGTGCTGACATCTGAAATGACAACCAGCAAAAGAAAAAGACCCAATGACAGTCAACATTTGCATGTATCTCACAGAGTCGTCGTCTAACAAACAACAAACCTTCCATGATAGGCAGATTACTTGTAGTAAACAACCTCAATTTCACCCGCCTTATCGGGAGCCATTTTATACAAACAGAGCAAAGGCCCTTGTGTTCGTGTCAATGCTGTCAAGGAGGAACATCTGCTCCTTAACAGGCGAAAGCTCTTCCCCACCTTATCGCACTGAGAGAAGAGACGGACACGAACAGATTACTCAGATATCTTGGGATGGGAAAAGTAATGAGAGATAAAACCTCATGAAAGCAAGAAAAAAAGATTACAAACAGGGCTGTAAAGTCCCCACAACAAGGCTATCAAAGCTCTCTGAATAATGTGTTGCGATAATGATGTGAGGTTCGGAATGCAGGCTGCAATACAACCTTTTGTGTAGTTCCATGTGCGGAGAAAAGATGGTTTTCAACAGAAAACCTGATCACAGACCTTGCCAGATTTGAAAAGGTAATGCATGAATCACCCAGATTGTGGCTGAACAGTGAGGTCCAAAAATCAGTAGGTGTCTGCCACTGACTCGATCGAGCAAATCAAGCTCAAGACGGAGCACAAGACCCATTTTAGTCTTGTGATTCCTATACATATGAAACGGCTTAAGATTCTCATTGTTTTAGATGGGCCAAAAGGATCGTAACTGGATTGTTTCTGAGAGATGACCAGCTGGTCAGAAATTCACACGTGACTTACTGCTTTGCATGTTTTACTTCATAAATACTATGAGTGTTTTTACTACTTAATCTTACCATACTTATTCTCTGATTATTTTATACTTTAACTTGTTAATTTAATCTTCCTTCCAGTATTTCCTCTATGGAAGCCCTCTGCGTCAGGAGCGGTGGTTAGCTGTGGCTGCCTGGGTGCTCTCCAAGTAGCGCTTGGTGGAAGTGGGTGTCACGGCCTTGCCTCCTCTGGGCGCCCTGGGTCAGTGCCTTGGCGGCTGCTGTTGATGTGCTGCTGCCTGTGCAGATGGCTCCTTTAATGACGCTTCCTTACCTGGCTCATCTGTATTCAGCCCATTGTCCCTTTACTGTTACTTTTAAGTGTGTGCTTGCATGAGGGTTGGGTTGGGGGGAGGGGGGTATAAATATGATCATGCTTTTAAATCTGTAGGGGAGGAATGGGAATGTGGTTTATGTAGGTTCATTTTTCATAATTCTGTAATGCACTTTGAACTGCAATTTGTGTATGAAAAGCGCTTGATAAATAAAGCTTTTTTTGAATTATGTAGTATACATAACAATGACCATTTCACAACAAACATAGATTCCAAATTAGCCATTGAACCTGGATCTGTGAAATGTTAGCGCTACAAAGACTGGACTCAAAAGCTTTTTAAACAGAAGCCAGTGTCCAAAGAAAAGCTCTGAAAAACATTCAGAAAGCTAAAGTAATATTGATCAAGACAACTTTAAAGCGTACATCAAAGTCTTGGTGGTTTGAAGCAAAGTATAAAGAAATGAGGGGAGAATCCGAATGTTTGCACTGGACTTTAAGGGATGCAGCTTTACATATCTGAGCAGAAGGATGTTTAACTTCTCTGGTTCTGCTTGAGTTGCTGCGACACCAACTTCTCTGTATGCACATGGTTTGAAACTCATATTCTGTTGAATATATGTAAAGGTGACAGCAGTCATTGTTTTAGCACTTCAGAAAATAGCTTACTTCTGGGGAAAAAAACATTTTGAGCACTATATTTCCCTCCCTAATGTTAAAAAGGCAAAGAAAAAATTATCTGAATAACTTTACAACTGAAAACAGCGCCAACGAAGGCACTGGGAGTCTGACAGGATGCAGGAGCCAGCTGATTGACCATGTCCTGTCACAAAACATCTGCTGCTGATCTGTAGGAATGATGAGCTCTGAGAGGAACATGTTCGGGGATGCGGCTGACATCCTTCTGTCTTCACTGACAGCAATGAAGATTTAGCCAATTACCAAGAGTCGGATTATTGTTCTGTATTTTTGTGACATCTGAGAGAGAAGTACGACACAGCTGGGACATTTGGAAAACATACATTAAATATTGGAGTAGATGTGTATCTTAACCAGCTGTTAACTCATTAATCAAAACCTTAACCAATGACAGGAAACTGCTGTCTTAGTCATTTAAAACATGCATAATGGACCAGAGCAGTTTGATCAAGCTTTATGCTGTACATTGCCGATGCACATTTAATTCAAAATACCCATCTCACACAGACACCAAATGGGTTAAACACACTAAGACCAGGAGATCTTATTAAAGAACAGAAGGAAAATCGTCTCGTTTTAATTTGAAAAGGATGTAAAGCACCTATTTCACTGTTCAACGTAGAGAGAAGACGAAAAACGGGGAGAGAGATTCTGACATATTTCCTAAAACTGGCCAAGCTGTCACATCATTAAACACTGATTTAAGAGAAGTCAATTTGATGGTATAGATGTAGAGAAGTAGACCATTACCAGATCATCAATCTAAAAAAGGGACGGATGCAATAGGCTATTTGATTATATCGAGCTGTGCAGAAAGAGAAGATAAAATTGGCCATGACTCCTGAGGGACCTGAGCCAACAATTTATGCAATAGTTAAGTGCTTAAAAACAAACCTGATGAAGTACATATAATTCTGCATGCATTTAAAGCACAAGCAACAACGCCTCAATAAAGGATCCTCTGTTTTATTAGATAGCTTACAGAGGCCAATCTAACGTTGGCTGCATCATCTAATCAGCATTTATATTGACGGAGCTACAGCACAGATACATGAAACACAGGCAAACAAGATGCAATGCTACATTATTAAACGTGGTAAACATACGGCTGGGATAAAGAGTAAAATTCATTAGCAGTTATGGTTTTCAAGTTATCTTTCATGAATGGTCCCAGAAACGGGCAAGAAAAAAGAAAAGCATAAAGTAAAAACTGACAAAATCTTTTTTTCTTCCCAGTCTTAAAATTATTTAGTAATAAATTTTTTGGGGAGGCTGAATTAATGTTGGAGTCCCACCCGAAACCTAGTTTCTCGCATGCTTTGTGGTCTTTAACCTTGTTGAGTCTAGTTGAGAGTTGATCTCTCACCTTGTATGTGTATTAAACTCACTGATATTATAAACTTATTTAGTGGCTGTGGACACATATACACTACCGTTCAAAAGTTTGGGGTCACCCAAACAATTTTGTGTTTTCCATGAAAAGTCACACTTATTCACCACCATACGTTGTGAAATGAATAGAAAATAGAGTCAAGACATTGACAAGGTTAGAAATAATGATTTGTATTTGAAATAAGATCTTTTTTTACATCAAACTCCATTTGCAGCAATTACAGCATTGCAGACCTTTGGCATTCTAGCTGTTAATTTGTTGAGGTAATCTGGAGAAATTGCACCCCACGCTTCTAGAAGCAGCTCCCACAATTTGGATTGGTTGGATGGGCACTTCTTGCGTACCATACGGTCAAGCTGCTCCCACAACAGCTCAACGGGGTTCAAATCTGGTGACTGCGCTGGCCACTCCATTACCGATAGAATACCAGCTGTCTGCTTCTTCTCTAAATAGTTCTTGTACAATTTGGAGGTGTGTTTTGGGTCATTGTCCTGTTGTAGGATGAAATTGGCTCCAATCAAGCGCTGTCCACTGGGTATGGCATGGCGTTGCAAAATGGAGTGATAGCCTTCCTCATTCAGAATCCCTTTTACCCTGTACAAATCTCCCACCTTACCAGCACCAAAGCAACCCCAGACCATCACATTACCTCCACCATGCTTAACAGATGGCGTCAGGCATTCTTCCAGCATCTTTTCAGTTGTTCTGCGTCTCACAAACGTTCTTCTTTGTGATCCAAACACCTCAAACTTGGATTCATCCGTCCACAACACCTTTTTCCAGTCTTCCTCTGTCCAATGTCTGTGTTCTTTTGCCCATCTTAATCTTTTTCTTTTATTGGCCAGTCTCAGATATGGCTTTTTCTTTGCCACTCTGCCCTGAAGCCCAGAATCCCGCAGCCGCCTCTTCACTGTAGATGTTGACACTGGTGTTTTGCGGGTACTATTTAATGAAGATGCCAGTTGGGGACCTGTGAGGCGTCTGTTTCTCAAACTAGAGACTCTAATGTACTTATCTTCTTGCTCAGTTGTACAACGCGGCCTCCCACTTCTTTTTCTACTCTGGTTAGAGCCTGTTTGTGCTGTCCTTTGAAGGGAGTAGTACACACCGTTGTAGGAAATCTTCAATTTCTTAGCAATTTCTCGCATGGAATAGCCTTCATTTCTAAGAACAAGAATAGACTGTCGAGTTTCAGATGAAAGTTCTCTTTTTCTGGCCATTTTGAGCGTTTAATTGACCCCACAAATGTGATGCTCCAGAAACTCAATCTGCTCAAAGGAAGGTCAGTTTTGTAGCTTCTGTACCGAGCTAAACTGTTTTCAGATGTGTGAACATGATTGCACAAGGGTTTTATAATCATCAATTAGCCTTCTGACCCAATGAGCAAACACATTGTACCATTAGAACACTGGAGTGATAGTTGCTGGAAATGGGCCTCTATACACCTATGTAGATATTGCACCAAAAACCAGACATTTGCAGCTAGAATAGTCATTTACCACATTAGCAATGTATAGAGTGTATTTCTTTAAAGTTAAGACTAGTTTAAAGTTATCTTCATTGAAAAGTACAGTGCTTTTCCTTCAAAAATAAGGACATTTCAATGTGACCCCAAACTTTTGAACGGTAGTGTATAAGTTATGTATTTTCAGCATATATATGTGTTGGTTTTATTTGTGGGTGGACATGAACAAAAGACAAGACATCAGTTGATTTGGATACTTAATTATTGGAAACTGAGTGGATTTAAGAGTAGAAAGTAGCCATGGACAGAATGAAGAATAAAACACTAAATGGGGAAAAATATGCAACGAAATAATAGTTTCCTAACCAAATCGTAATTGCTTACAGAAGAAGTTACAGAAGTGTGAGAGACAGAAATCTTGCTTGTTTGTTGGTGACCAAATACTTATTTTCCACCATATTTTGAAATTAATTCTTTAAAAATCAGAACATGTGATTTTCTGGATTTCTTTTTCTCATTGTGTCTCTCCTAGTTGAGGTATACCTGTAACAAAGAATACCCCCAATTTTCACTGCATGCGCTCCACTCCGCCCCACCACGCACTTCCAGCCGTTCGCTCCCGTCCCTGATTTCCACTGCATGCGCTCTACATCCGGTCCCCTCCGGTCCGAAGCCAAGAGGAGCTCAATGAAGCATGCCCGGGAATTGCGAGATCTCGCGATAAAAGCCAGTAATAAATGCAGAAAAAAGAACAATCATAAAGTATTTTATGATTTTCCACTTCAAGTATGAGTTTCTCTTTGCCCATGTTGTCCTGTTGCTTTTCTCTCGTATCTGAATAACGTATATGTTGACCCATGCACCTACTTTGTCTTGTGTGGCAGGAAATGACAAAATAGCTTTCAGAATTAAATATGTTTTGATTATGTGTGTAAATTATGTATAAACACGCACGATGATTTTAGACAGCATATATGTATGAATATACGCGTGATTACATTGATATAGCTATGCATACAAAAAAATCTAGTTTGTATTTTTTGATTTATTTCGAAAAAACGGATGTTGTGCTTGTTCTGTTGGTGCTGTGTGATTTGTTTAGATTGACTGCGAGCTTGCTCCGGCGTGTGGCATAAATAGAATCAATCCTATTTTTGCCGGAAGGCAAAACGGGGGCAGGTACCAGGCGCCTGTTGGCGGCGCTCTCATTGACTACAAAGGGAGTGTTTTTTTGCGCATGGCAGAGTGCATGCAGTGGAAATTAGGGGTTACATGCCTCTCGCATCTTTTTAAGTGGGAGAACTTGCACAATTGGTGGCTGACTAAATACTTTTTTACCCCACTGTATATACTAAAACAAGTTTTAGTACTCCACAGCCATATACAATGGACTCTTGGTATTCACGGGGGCTAGCGACAACAGCCGCCTGTGAATAGCTATAATCTGCAAATACTTGAGAAAACCTCTAAAAATGCTTCGAACTACCAATTTTATTAGTTCAAACATTAAATATGCCTTAATACACATAGAAACTAAGAGTGGAAACAGTCTTATTACTACCTTAGAAGCCAACATCTACAGTCTTCCCTAGTTCCGCTCTTGGGAGTACAGGAATAGATGGATTCTCCATGAATAATCAAATTCAACAGAAAAATACATGAATACTAAACCACTAATAGGCAGATGTTATGGAAATCGTTAAATAATGGATGAAATCATGATTCTTTCTTTATTCAAGAATTTATTGCAAGGAGAATCCGTGAACACAAAAGCAAGTGCGTTTCCTTCTGACCCTAACACTACCAGAAGTGGAACGGTCTTTTATACTGTGAGTTTATCATAGCCACACTGAAGTGCTCCCCCACTCTGTGCGTCTCACAGAGGACTGGTTTGAACCAGCCAGACAGCTAAACAGGTGCCACTTCAGGGTACCTCTGCTGTCTCTTAAACAAAAGATGTTCTTCATCTATAGTCTGTAATCTAATACCACAGACTTCTGTCCCTAATAAAGGCTCAACAGACAGTCCATGAAATATTTTTGTTACAGCAAAGGTTACTGTAGATGTTGAATAAATTGGCTCGAGTACAGAGCCTTGAGGAACCCCATTTGTGATTTGTGTTTGCTCCCAGTCTGCCAAGAAACTTCTTAACCATTTCAGCACAATACCATACAGTTCCAACCATTTAAAAGTGATAAATATTTAAGGAAAGAAAAAAAACAGGATAGGTTTACATTTTTGTCTGGGAAACAATATTTGGTTAACTAATGTTGAAGTGTCTGATAACTGATGAAGGAATGCAGCCGAACAACGAAACTGGAAATAACAGCTGTGTGTGGAAGTAAAGGTTCATAAGGTTGGTGATGGGGAAAAGGAGAATAAATAAATCTTTAGCTGAATGAAAGCAACACGCACAACTCTTTGCTTTAATAACAAACAAATAAAAATCTAACTGACAGGGTCCTGAACTTTTCTGACTAATCTACTGAGACACGTAACCACAGGAAAACAGGCACTAAATTCATACCAACATTGATATTGTTAGAACATGACATAGGACTTGGTGTCTTTGACATTGTATATTCTAGTTACTTGTAAACACGTCACGACTGATTAGCCAAAAACTTTCAAGCCCTTGAAGAAGAAAAATCAACGGGGGGTGGGGGATGGAGAATATGCACTTCATGTTGCCTCTAGAAGATTAGCATTGCAGAGAACGTTTTCTGTGTTTCCTACTAAATGCAACTGCCCCAGTGCTGAGTCAACACCCATTCTACCAAATGGAAGAGAATTCCTTGGATTTTTTCCCCGTCTCCCATATTTCCAGTGATCATCTGTCTGAACTGTAATCCAAAGAGTATCTGAGGGCTGAAAGCCACTCACCAGTAAATTGGTGCAGAAGTTGATGTCAACATAAATGGTGCCATTGTACTTTTTTCTCATATTTTTATACTTCATAATGCCTCCAAATAGCCATAAGTGCAAGACTGCTTTCATTCTTGAACTATGATACAAACAAACAAGTCATGTTTGTGTTTTCTGAGTTGGCACAGCCTTCAACAGTATATCAGAGAAAAAGCCTCCAATATAGAAACTCAAAGCACAGAAAAGAGATCAATAAAAATGAGTCAAGCTTTGCTGGTCGACTGAAAATGGATGAGATGGTTGCAATAAATTAAAGATCCTGCTTTTTTTTTAGGTGAAAAACAAAAAACACGAAATACAGTCTGCACTTTAGAGATTTTTAAACCTGATGGGGAACCTAACAGCTGTGCAGTTTAATTGATCCCACATGTAATGTAACTCAAAGACAAAGAAGAAAAAAAAAGCTTTTTTGAGCAAAGTTTCTGTAAGTGCTTAGTACTCTTCAGAAGAGCAGGGCCAGGAGAGATTAGCCTTCTTGGATTTAACGTTTAGCCCACTGATGTGTTGTTTGATACTTCAGTCTCTGTGCGGAGATTAAGGATTGAGATCTTCTGCAGTTTGCCAGTGCAGCTTTCATCTGTTTTAACCTACATTACCTTCAGCAGACTCATTAAAATATATAATCACAACTTACAATTCCTTTGAAATAAAACTAAGGTGGTGTGGAAAGCGGTGCAACCAATAAGTGTAGACCCCCTTTTCTCTTTGCCACTCACTTTGACTTAATACCCTTGTATACTGTAGATTAAGGCCTGTTGAGATCTTCAAATCGGATTCTTAACTCTTCTATTTTTTCTCATACTGTATAGATAATCCCTCAGTACATAACATAAACATGCTCAATGTCTGTTAACTATACACTTCCTGCATTGTTTACCCACTCCAACCCTAATTTGTTTTCAGTTTTAGCATCATTATTGAGACAGGAGCTTGAAGGCAAATCCCAGGCTTTTGAGATTAATTATTCTATGGGTGGCGGCAAAGCATTAAAAGAAACGGAGCGTCTGAGAAATTAACCCTTTTAGGATTTACAGAAAGAAATCTCCCGAGTGACCAAGAGTTGAATTCAGAAGAGCTGATTAATTTTTCTCCTAAGTGGTGTCAGTACTGTATCAGGAGAAAATAAAAGAACCTCGTTGATATAATAAGAATGTTAAAGAAGATTACATTAAAGAAAATCCCAGAAATAAAAGGGAAATTCTCACGTGTTCAGACTGAAGGTCAAAGAGTTAAAATATGAAGAAAAATTTTATATTTTAACCCGAATCTCTAAACATAGCTCAACTGCAGAATGTGTGAACTTCTCAAAGAAGCCTGCATCTGGATGGTGGCCTTGAAGGAGTTTGCTATTTAACAAGCAGTCACTACAAAGGCAAATCGTTGTTCAGTACAAGAGACATAAATTGAACGTTTATTGACGCCTGAAGGACAGTTTGACAACCTAAGAGGGGAAAAAAACAAGCTGGAACGTTTCTTTAGGTCTGCTTTCTGTCTTCTTTAAAGTTTGAACTGTCAGGAGAGGAGACTACGTCCCCAAAGAGAAAGAAAAAAGTTGTGGGACTGTCAGTCTTCATGCTAGTAAAAGCATTTGAAGGACTGATAGCTTGTAACATTAAGGTGTTGTTGGGTGGTTGGGGGTGGATTGCTTTGGGGAGGTGTGGGAGAGCTGGGGGAGTCTTTGGTGGTCATGGTTAATGAACAGGTGAAAAACCCCCAAAGCAAACTGTCAAACTATTACAACAAGGAAAGCTAACTTTTAAAGCTGAGCCTCCTTGCAAATAAAATGAATGTCCAATGAATAATTTTTAAACAAAAACCTGGTTTGCTCTGTAAAGCCAATGCTCTGTTTGTCTCAGTCATTGTGTCCTTGAGCAAGACACTTCACCTGCCTTAACTGCTGGTGGTGGTCAGAGGGCGCGGTGGCGCCAGTGTCCGGCAGCCTTGCATCTGTCAGCGTACCCCAGGGCACTTTACAAATGCAGGCAATTTACTATTCATTCCAAACAGGGATTTAGAAACAAAAAAGCATGTATTTCATTTCTATATTGAGATATATAAAGTACTGTGTTGAGGTTGTAAACTAACCTTTCTAAAAAGTATTTTGTGGCTTTAATAGGTTTAAGATTCTTTTTATAAATGTTCAGTCCAGTCCAAAACATGGAAAATAGTTCTTCAGCATATAGCAGAGTAACCCCTGCTTTCTACCGGACGTGTAAGCAGTGTTTAACGTCGTGTCACGTCGCAGTGGTCTCCTAAATTTACGTGGCTGGTCTATCTTTTACGCTCTATGCTTCTAAAACGCATCAATCTCAGCAGTTTAGATCAGGCCAGACAGGAAATCAGGCACGGAAGCAGTAAAAATAATCCAGATATTTCCAAAATAAAAGATATGTGTGAATTTCCGTATGTTTAAACAAGAAAAAACACCAGGACTACCCTGGATGTTGAGTTTATGCTACTTACTAACATAGAATTACATTTCCCCCCTGCATACTACAATTGAAGTTATGCATTTGCAATTCTCTGGTGATTTCGTGATCTCCCGGGACTAACTGGGTGGAACGCTTTCGCAAGTTGTACACATCTAAAACATCTAAAAGGGACGTGCGGCTGAATTCGTGAGTATAACGCGTCCATTACGTTACGCGTCGCTTACGCGTCCGGTGGAAAGCAGGGGTAAAAGTTATATATTTAAAAGAAAAGACACAAACTCAACAAGAGTACAAAATAGACTTGTGGGTTGAAAAAAACCTTTCCTTGAGAAATGGGCAATTGTATCTGCAAACATTGACAAAAAATGACATTGCAATCTTTTTCTAACCCCGCCCTACACACACAAGTTTTGATCAAATGACTTTAATAGCACCTTAAGGGAGGCTGCACTCCGGCCATCTTGTTGCACTGATCTCACCTCTTTTTGTGAATGCTACAAGTGTGGATTTAACAGTCACTCTTAATGTTAGGGCTGCTAAATATTAAAAAATCTTGCAATAGCAATATCAGTTGCCATATATGCCTATTTCCTTTATTCCTCTCTTTCTCATCTGTGCTTCCATCACTCTGTGACCTTCAGGATTTTGAGCAACGTCATTGGTGTCTATTGTGAGCATCTGCTGCTGTGAGGCTCTGTCAACCAGGTTGAATATTACATTAGCATGAAAAACACAAGTTGATAACACTTGGACCATATTAGTCAACAATTATTCCACTCTAAACATTATTTTGCGATATTAATAGTGCACACACAGACATTGTGAGTATATATATTCACAATGTATTGTGCAGCCCTATCTGCATGTATTTGCGACCCATTCTCTTAGTTTAGAAAACTGCACTTTAATTTATGGCCAGCACTTAGCGCTTTAACCAGACCCCAAAGTCATTCACACTACATTCAGTCATTCAACCCTTGACGCACTCATTCACTTGATTGGCTGGCGTATGCAAAGTAACCAATTCGGAGGCGCCATTCATTTCTCTTGGCGCTGTATAGCTATAACCCCAAGAGCAGAGAAAGGAAGGCTGTAGATATTAGCTTAGCTTCAGAGCTAAGATGGCTTCCACTGTGTTTTAAAGGTCTCGTTCACTAAGAAACCATGTAATACTTGTTCTTTTTTAAATACGATTGGGCATTCTGAGTTGCATATGCATGCGAAAATTTTCTCCAACCCCCATTACTGGCATTAGCCGCAAAAAGGAAATAGATGGGGAAAATGACCGAGTCAGAAAAGGCCAGTCTCTAATACGTCACAGAGAAAATTAGGATTCCTGGTCTTGCCCACCTTGGCTTGCGTTTCTGTAAGTAGAAGCTAACCATTAGCAACTCCACAGCATGGCGGAACACGTTTGGGCTTGTGTTTTTTGTGGAGATAACACATCAACATTGCATATTTTTTTACCCAAGAAAGAAGAGCTGAGGAAGAAATGGTTGGATTTTGTCTTTGCAACCCCACCAGCGAAGTAAGTTAAGTTAGTTATTTGTTTCAAGGCACTGTAAAAGCCCTGTTAGTGTTAGCCAATCAGAGGTGCGATGTTAGCATATCATGGATATTAATGAGCAAGACGTTTTTCACCCACCCACTCCTACGACAAACTTAAACTGAAAAAGGAGTGCGAGAGCATTTTTCCACAGAAAACGGCAAACAAGGCCTTTATTCATATTAGAGACCACAGCAAACTTATTGAAAAAATAAGTAAATGAGACCTTTATTGAATATTAAGGTATATTTGATGTTTGATCTACTAAACTACTACTGGAGGTGTCAAATATTCATGTATTTTGCTATCCGTGGGCGATTGTGGTCCTGACCTCCTAAGAATACCAAGGATCCCCTGTAAACTACACTGAAAGTGAATCATTAGATCAGGGGCAGTTAATAAATCGCAAAATTGGGCCATGATTCTGAATAGAATCCAAGATAATGTCTGTTGTGTCACCAAAATCCCTTCGGACAATTATCCTTCAGCCAATTTCATGCCCTTCAAATGTTACATGAGAAACATGTAATTCATGCATGTAAAAAGGTCTCATTTAAAAGGGCTCTTTGGTAATTTTTCCTTTTTTTGAAGACAACACTAGTTCATCCCTCAAGTTCAAAAGAATAAATATGCCTGAATTATACAGACGTCAGAGGTAAAGATAATACTGAAAATGGTTAAGTGCAAGGCTGAAAATGACCAGAAAGGTAGACAAAGTCCCCCCCCCTAAAAAAACAAACCTCATCAGAAACCTTTAAAAAAAGCATTGCTTGAGACCACTTTAGAAGTGAGGACACTATAAATACATTTGTGCGCCTCAAAGTTGTAACTTATTACGTTATTGCAGTTGAATAGGCCTGCATGCTGCTGGTGAGAGCTTCACGTTGAAACTCCAGAGACGAGTCTGCCTCCCTGACTCCCAGCACTAACTGTGGGCAAAGGTGTTTGTCTAATATCCTCTTCATCCAACTCGCACACGCTCACATGCCCGTCCATTACACAAGCTCTGGGGACTGGAGCAAATTTCACATCAAGTAGTTCGCCTGCCAGACAAGGCTTTCTGTGCATTCCATTACCTAAAAACAAAGGCCTAATTACTTCCTTGAGATCAATAAAAAATGATACAGACACATGCACAATGCAGTTTAAGGGGGGCAGAGAGGAAGTAAGGTAAAAGAGAAGATAAAACTTTTAGGGTGGTAGTTGAGTGTATTAATTGCATCGACTTTAAAGATAAAGAGACAATAGAGCAAAAATGTCTTCATCAGCTGTTTCTGCTTTTATACAGGAGACTCTGGGCTACTTCTGTCGGCAAAAACATCTGCAAAAACAAGACTGGATAGAGTGGAGCTTCCACAGTAAAAGAAAAAAAAAGTCCTAGTTTCTTCACGTGACATGACAACCACCACGAAGCTGCAAACATCTGCGTAGTTATTAAAAGAACAGGTCCATCAGCAGAATATACAATACATCAGCATATATGGATATGGCCGCCATCCTTTTCAGTCTCAACTTCCAGTTGGTTGCTGAGGAAACCTAATGGGCACTCCGTCACCATGATGACCACCAAGCAGTTCAGCCAATCCAAAGATTAAGAAGTGAGAACAGAAAAGAGTGAAAATAATTTTTTCAACTACATATCTCATCCTTGAAAAAAAAAATTGCTTTTTACTGTCACACTTTGAAACCTGCTTAGAGTTTATCATATCCTCAAGAAAGACGCATATCAGGTGACTAAATTGTGAACATATTTTAAGGACATTTTCTCAAAGTTGAAAAAATAAAATAAAATAAAAAATATTGTTCAGCTAAAGCCAGTTAAAGGTCTACAACTACACCTAATGTTACAAACTTATGGCACAACTTTTAGGAAATAATCATTTTGATTTAGAACAGAGAGAGAGTAGAGATGAGAAATCCTAACAAAATACAATTAAAACTACAATAAGAAGAGGCTCAACACTTTGAATACAGTTTAGCCCCAAATTGCTCATACCTTGCAGCCTTGAAGGCTTGGAGCTTGTTATCAAAGATAACTTTTTAAAATACAAGTGGAAACATCCACAAAGCTGCTCAGCAATTAAAGGAAGGGTTGGATTGTCTTTTTAATAAAATGCAAATAAAACAAAAAATCTAAATGCAATGAACTGCCAACCTGTTCAGGTTGTACCCTGCCTTTCGCCCGATGACCGCTGGAGACGGGCACCAGCTCCTTCAAGGATAAGCGGTATAGATAATGGATGGATTTTCAATATTTAATTCATTGTTTTATTATTTTCTGACAGGTGGCTGTCTCACTTCTGGGTTAAATGAAAAATTAACACCAAGCTCTGAAAAGTATGAGTTGACCTCAGCTAAGCAAATATACTGTAGCCACATATAATGACACGGTGCAAACGTTTTCTCTAATTGTTTAAAAAAAGGGGTCTCTGAGGTCGAGTTGAAGAACAATAGTTATGTTATTTCACAAAAGTCTTGCTGCTGAAAATTCACTAGAATGGAGTTTACAGGTATAGTAGGGCAGTGTTTTTCAATCCTGGTCCTCAAGGCACACTTCCCTGCATGTTTTAGATGTTTCCCTGCCTTAACACAGGGTAGTGTGCCTTGATGATCAGGATTGGGAAACATTGTACTAAAGTATCTCTGTCAAATTCACAACTTGCCAGTCGAGTAGTAATATTTTTAGTTTTTTTTCAAGGGGTGCCTATGTAAAGTTACACAATCAAAAATTAACAGCAATTAATTGGGTTTTTCAGCCTGTCATAAGAGATAGGATACTTTATTACAGACTCGTAGTCCAGCAAACAATAACATCATTATGAACAATTAAAAACACAACAAAGATAAAACAATAAACAAACCATGTTCAGTTCAAAGCTGAATATTTGGCTAGCTAAGCATTTAGCTTCAAACTAAGTATTTAGCTTGATAGCAAAATATTTAGTTTGGAGCTCAATATTTAATATGTAAGTTGAATATTTAATTTGTAAACTAAATATTTAGTTTGAAATTGTGACATTATAAAAAAGAAATAGACGAAAATATGACTTTGAAAAATAAACCCCCACTTTATTTCCTCTTATGACAAGCTAAATAACCCAAATTACTGCTGTTAATGTTTGACTGTGTAACTTCGCAAATGGCACCCCATATTTTATTACCAAATGGATCAGTGAGGGAAGTTTTTTGGGGGGGGTCAGTGCTTTGGTAAAAAAAAACACTGCTGCCTAGAAAAAGTAAAGAGGTTGGATGCAACCAAATTTGTGCAATGCCCTGATTTTCTGGTTGCATTAGCATCATGTGACTACTGGGTACTGAAAGAAGAAAAAAACGATGCATATCAAAATGAATATTGCATTGGCCTTTTTAATTTGTACTCCTTAATGATGATCCCCGAAAGAAAGTTTAATGCAGCTGTAACTCCAGGACCTAACAATTATCTAGACAAAA
The DNA here is from genome assembly GCA_963556495.2 of Valencia hispanica. Lineage (NCBI taxonomy): Eukaryota > Metazoa > Chordata > Actinopteri > Cyprinodontiformes > Valenciidae > Valencia > Valencia hispanica. The sequence goes on along the minus strand of OY747702.1, from coordinate 43,267,726 downwards.
CACAGAACCCACCTGTACCATTTGTGTTAATTTATCAATTTAATTTTAATCATTTTCAATTTCCACTGGAACAGAGAATTACAAGACTCATTTTCATTAATTAATGTGGTCCTAACCATGAAAGAAGATTGGTAGGAATACTGATAAAGCAGCATATATAGAAGGCTGAAGAAAATTGGCATGAAATAAAGTTTTCAGTCGTATTGAGAAACGGGCTGATTGCATCTACTCTATATTCCCCAGCTGGAAAAAGAGTCTCTGGAAAATGAGGTGGAGGCCCTGGATATGGCCCTGTCCGCCCAGTGACAGCTGAGCTGTTGTCATCGGCAGCAGGTGACAGCATCTTATCAGGAGCTGCAAATTACAACATGGGAATCTTATCAGCAGTAGCCAATTAGAACCAGGGGAGGAGCAGCGAAGAAATGTCAACAGCTCAGTGAACTTGCCAGGGTTCTTATCGTGCCACGCCTCTTCATCCAGGCAGCTTTCTTTGAGTATGTCATGGCAGTAATGACTGCCAGAGCAATGTTGTGACAAGAAGGGCTGAAGGAATAACCGGGTCTCTAAAGAGCAAGCCTCCCAGAAAGACTCCACACTTCCTGAGAGCTGCCAAATTTTAGCAGGTTTTTGACAGCTGACTACTAGAAAGCAAAGAAATTCTTTCATTTTCAAACTCAGCCGGGTGTGTGTCTAGACTGAACAGCAAAGGTTATAAAAGATGTTAAAAAGTAGACATGTAAAAGTACACATGGGGACACATTTCTGCAGCACAGCAGAGAAAACAGCAGAAATTTGGGACACTTCTTTAAAAAAGATTCAAATGTTTTGACAGCTGGAACTTGACCACTATTGCTACTCTTATGATAAAAGAGTCAGGATTTGACAAAACATTTTTTTTTAACATCTATTATATACTGCATATTGCTCCTTTGACATGAACCACACCCTTCTTCTGTTGATCCGCAGCATGTTTACATGTATATCCCTTGCTCAAGACATTGCTTTAAGTTCAATAACATCCATATATAAATAAAAAAATGCTCCAGAAACATTGTTCTTCAGCAGACAAGGTCCAATTACCAGAACAAAAGCAATGACTCTGTGTTTCTATTTATAAAATAATCATCTGCGTTCGTTTGTCTTTAATATTGATTTTAAATTGCACTGCCTGGTCTTCCAATTACCCAAAGGTATTTTGTTGCTACTTTCTTGGACTTTCTTAGAACATTTAGTGTTCTTGGATTACACTTAGGGGTACCAGTAATTCTTATTTTCATTACAGATTGATTGGGTGTATTCATCCATATCCTGATCATATCTTATGAAATTCAATACATGCCGTGAAATTTTGACCTAATCAATGAGAGCAATCGTACAGACAAATGAGAGGGAATGTTAACATGTAATGCTTTTGCACTGAGCGCAAAGGCAATAGGTGCAAACAGGCAGATCTTGCTTTCCATCATCGCTAGTCATAAAATGTAATGGGGATAAGGAATATATAAAGAATGAACTGGCACTTAAGACCGCATGCATGATTCAAGTAGACAGTGACCTCCACTGACTCAGTGAGAGCTAAATAAATTAAGCTCGTTCCTGTGAATCTTTTTCTGCTGAATCTAAATTAATGGAGGTTGCTGCAGTTTTTTCTTTCATTCATTTTTCCCTGCAAAGGCAGCCTGATTGACTAAAGCTATAAGTGCATCAATAGCACAAAGCCTTCAGGTATAGAAATGCATCAGATTCCAAATGAACCCTCCCATCACTTGGCTTAGAATGACAATGACCCTGCAGCAAAGACATTTCCTGCAGAATCGTGCCACACAGGCTGTAACGTTTCCTCCCTGGTATGAAAGTCTAGAAAATATATATTTTCTGTATTGGACAGGGGTAAGCAGTCACGGCTCAACGTATCCATAGAATATATTGACTCATTTTGTCAAACCCCTATATTTTAGTAAAAAACAAGAGTTAATTCAGTTTATTTTGCATTTAATATCTTCCCTATACATTGAACTGAAGTTTTAAATACATTTTTGAATTCCCTTTGAAATGTCTATAGTAAATTGTGTGAAACTGAAGAATTTTAATAAGATTTTGAATACAGTATACTGGGGATAGTAGCTGGTTTATAATAATGCAAAAACCTAAATCTAGATGAACAGCCAAGCTCTAAATATCAGTGAATACAGTACATTGTGACGGGAACGAACAGTTTAGAAACTCTAAAGTCTGATCATTTTCCAATCAGTGAATGCACCACACTAAGCATTAACATTTTTGTCTGTAGACAAACCTTTTCGATGTGGACACTGTTACCGAGCGAAGAAGACTCAAAGTTAATATCAAAAGAAGCTATTCAAAGGGAAACCATTTTTTATAGGATGGGTTTGTGGTTCATTTAGCCTGCCAGAAAGCAAGAGCAATATTTTTACCAGATAACAGGAAGGCTACACAGTGTAACAAGAAGTGAACCTGTTGGATTTGGAAATGTAAGTAGCTTTTTTGAAATCTCAGAGTTAAAGTAAGGGTTGTTTTTGGTAATGCTTGTCGTATTAATCACCAATGTAAGATCTGAATCAGCTAAAATCTGTATCGGCAAGTCAAAGCTTTACAAAAAAACAGAGATTGGAAATCAGACTACAGACTTATGATTTCTGCATCTCTGCTATACATGTACAACAATATGTACAGGGTATATGCCGAGATCTCAAAATCAACTTTAACACCTTTACAAGACTTTTTGAAGAGCATCTAAAATAAAATTAGGACTTTATCACAATGCACTAATAAATTATCAAATTATTCATATGAAACTATTTTGTTATTAAATTATTTGGAATGGCCCAATCATGAAACATACCCTGGAAAGTTCCATTTATTCCCTCAGAGTTCAGCAATTTGTGGTTGACCGCTGAGCGTAAATATCAAATCACCTGAGCCTGCTGCATTAGTTGCCTGCTACTCCCACTCTGAGGTTAGATGCGGCAGTTGACGGGGTTGAAGTCGTTGCTATGGAGTTGGTCGCGTCGTACTCACAGTTGTTGCAGGTGCCAAAGTTACTCCCGCTGTCACAGTACCAGCTCTAGATCAAAAACTGGCGACTGACGGCAGCGGTTTTGTGGCTAGCTCCATTCATGTTGATGCCCATTGAGGCAACAATAATCTTTTTACAAAACGCACAGTAAACTGCCCTGTTCTTTTCAGCCACTGCTTAAAATCCTCAACTTCTAGCCAAGAAGCACAGGGCTGTACAGTGCGACGAAAGAAAAGTGTCTGCGATACAAAATTTCATACGTAACACTCGTGCGACAGCTTTGCAAGCTGCTTGTTTTTTTTACTATAAGACAGAGCCGACCGCGACAGATGAAACGATGGTACATCTCATTGCTACGTAGTGGCTGTAGTCTATTGTGATAATCAAGTGTTACTATATCAATGCAATCAGCCTTATATCCAACAATTCCTGTGTGTTTGTTGCCGTTCCACCTACATAAGCCTGCTTAGGAAATCCGACGTAGTTCGGAAGCGGGATTTTTAGAGGTGCTTTAATCTCAAAACAACAACTGGAGCATGCAGCTACCGTTCTTCACTCTGACATCACTCAATCCTAAATCCAACCATGTCAATTGCAGTGAGATGACTACCATAGCGGGGGAAATTAGGTCCAGTCTGGGGGAAGATACCGTAACAGACGAGCCTGCAATATTTCGGTCATTACGACAATACAGACACTTCCAACAAGGGAGTGTGAGATCTTTATGTGGGCATGATTCAAAATGGAAAACCCACAAAGAAGCTAGTTGGACAGCAAGAGCTTAAACAGCCATGCAGTTGGTGAGTAACATTTATTATTATAGCAGCTGTTAGACTGTTTAACTATCACTACTCAAAACAAACTCAATACCTTTCTGTCGTTATTCAATTCAAAAAAAGTCTTGTCATAGCTCATACTATTTACATTTCTTCAAGGAGTTGTTGTAAACGCAGATGGCAGTGGGCAGGAAGGATCTCCTGAAGCAGTCTGTGTTACAGCGAAACTGAAGGCAAGGCAATTTTATTTGTATGGCCCACTTTCAACAACAAGGTAAATCAAGGTGCTTTACATGATTAAGGGGTAAAATAAAAATAGCATTAAAACACAGACAGAGCATATAAAGTACAGCATACAAAGCATATATGTTACAGCGAAACTGAAGAAGCCTCTGACTGATGACGCAGTTGTTGAATCATAGTCTCACAAAGAGGTTGCTGAGGGTTGTCCATTATTACACATCTCTTGTGTTGTTTGCACAGTTTTTAATTGGTCACTTTTTTGTAAATAGGCTGTTCTTTAACTCACAAATAGACATATATATTTGTAAATAGTTTTAAATTATCCTGCTCAGTTGCACAGTTCTTGAACCAGAGTATGCTATTTTTAAAAATCTCACAGCATTTTACTGTTGTAATTTTGCCCTTATTGTACACTGTTATTCCTAATTCTGTTTAAAAAAATATATTTTATGTCTTTATCTTTGTGTGAATCTGTCACTTTGCTGCTATTACGCTTGAATTTCCCCAGTGTGGGACAATTAAGGGCATTTCTATTATATTACATGTATTGCATTATGACCTAAATTGCTCAAATTTTTCAACCCATATGCACACTCCTATGTATTAAATACATCCAGAAATTTATACATAAAGTTATGTTAAAATTTTCAGTGAAATAAACAAGTTTGAAAATATTTGTTATTGTGAGTTCATTGTATGCTTTTAGATCGTTGGTGTGTTTAAGTAATGAGATGCGCTACAGTTGGTTTTTGGAGATTGTAAAAAACCTTTTGTGTTTTTTGTATGTGCTACAAAAGCAGCAACCCCTGCAGCAGCAGTGCTATAAGCTAAAAAAGGTAATGTACAGCAATGAATGAGCAAATTTACACAGTATTTGGTGTACTGCATAGCTTCGCTACACATCACAATCAATTAGCAGGATACGGCACGTCTGTATTAAGACTTTTTAATACCCTTTAAGACTATTCAAGACCCAGAGGATAACCTGATCTAGGAACAGATGCAGAAAAGAAACCACTTCATTCAATGCAAGTACACAGAGTATATACAAAACTGAAGGACCGTTAATCTGTTACTAATAACACTCAGTTTTCCATGCAGTGCCTTTAACAAGTAGCTAAAGTGCTCTGCCGGACAATTACATTAAAACCAAGTTTGGAATTTAATAACTCTAATCATCTTGTGTGCTGACTTTAGAATAAACTCATTAGCTCTACTTATACAATGCAAACACCTGAGGGGAACTCAATCTAGCCAGAAAGTCAAGAGGCTGTTAGCGAGCTGCTGCTCTTTTGACACCTTTATTAGAATGCCAGAATACCACAATATAAAGGAGCTGTCCCAAAGAAAATAATTGATTCCCATTTAAAAACTGCAAAGATGTTGTAAAGATAGAAAATGTATAAATACATAAAAATTATTGTAAAAAATAAATTTGGAACTGAAGGCCGTGGAACAAGGTGGACCTTTTGTTTGGTGAGCCTTTTCTGTTTTTTAGCCATATATTTTGGATCATTATCATGATAAAATACCTGATAAAAGCCCATTTTCAGTCAAAAGAGATTTCTTTTTAATCTTCTGGTAAATCAGAGAGTTGATGATGCTGTAAACACTTAACAGGGGGCTTTTGAAGAGAAACGGGCCCTTGGCATCACATACTATAGGAAAGGTTTGTTGCATTTTCTGGCCAAAGCAAACGAATTCAGTTAAAGTCCAAACATTAAGCAAACTCCACCTGTTTAAATCTGTGATGGAGAAACTTAAAAGGGTTTTATTCTGCCTGAGTAACTGGATGTAAGGCTCGGTTATATGCCCTAAAATCTATATAGCAATATAATCTGAAGCATGTGAGGTAATGATATTTATTACGATGTACTCTTTAATTCTGTTAATACATTTCAGAATGGCTGTTTTTGAACATTCTCACATTCCAAATACATTGCACCAGATCAACTTCAAAAAAAGTATAGAATGCCATTTAAAGAACATTTTAAAAATATAATATTTTTCTATTAACATAAAGATGAAGATATTTCAAATAAATTAAAAGCTAAATGTTGTGAAAGCACAAAGTGCAGAATGTAAAAATAAAAATAAAATTTCTTTCTGCTTTCCTGATTACTTATTTATAAATGTAATATTACACAAAAATAAAGCGGCAGATATTTGAATTAAAAATGCCTCACGTTCAAGAGGTTTCTTTTCCGTTAAATAGAAAACAATACATTCTAAACGTTCAATATCTAGTGTAAATACGAACTCTGAACATCAATATTTATCCTCCTTGCATACCTGGTACAAAGTATGTAGGCACAGCTTGATGACATCATCAAAATGCAGCTCTTAAACAGTGAGTTTTAGTGATACTTATAACTCCTCCCTAGTGAATTAATGCACTCAAGTTAAAGGTTAGATTTTTGTGAGATAGTGTTCGACCATTTGACAAAAGAAAAATTTTAATTTAAAAAAAGCTATCAATATATTGTCACAATTTCCATATATACAAACATAGCTCTTACAAAAAAACATTCTATTCAGGCCATTGAAATATTTCTGAACATAGTTTAACCAATTTGTGCTATTTGGTCGAGAAAAACTCAAATTTTACAAATACAGTTGATCCACAGTATTTGGGTTAGTTACCACAGACACGCTCGAATAGCTAAAATCTCCAAATTCTTGAGACACCCTATAAAGTCACCTGTGACTGACTATTTTAATAGTTCAAACACCAAATATATGATAATATGCAAGTGGACACATCAGAAGCTACGGTCTTCCTTATTATCGCTCTTGGAGGTACAACCAATCACCACCAAGGAAAATGAAGGCCGTTCCTGGATTGGCTGCCTAAGCCAAGGCAGTAGCATTACACTAAGGTATTTCAGTATACAGAAGCTGTAATTTTCTTCCATACATCTTAGATATGTGCTAAAAAAAAAAAAAAAAAATCCTGTAATAGGTGAATTTTCTGCCCATGATTTGGAGTTATGTTCCATAGAAAAATTTGATGAACCAATGATGAACCTTCAATAGGCGGGATTCCACTGTATGTTGCTATGCTTACAACTCAAAGTACACTCCGTCTAATTCAAAGAGCTTCATTTAAAGACAACACTCAGGTAAAAGTCACTCTTGGTGCAAAAAAGCTGGCTTAAGAAGATAAAATATAAAAACAGAGGTGTCTCCTCAAGAACGATAAAACAGCAATGGACAGAATGTGTTTTAAAGCCAATGTCACCATCTCTCTGGTTAGGCAAGGTTTAACACAAACCAATCCTTTATGATCAAAAATGATCACATCACCCACCCCTTCTGAAAGATTAGATTACTCTTATCTTGTATCCTTTGTGATTTTAAAAATGTATATATATATATATATATATATATATATATATATATATATATATATATATATATATATATATATATATATATATATATATATATATATATATATATATATATATATATATATATATATATATATATATATATATATATTTTAAGGTTTTGTGGCCAGAGGGGCCTTTATTTACAGTGGACAGGTTACAGAAGGGGGAGAGAAGTGGGGATAGAGACACTCGGCAAATGTCCTCGGGCTGGAGTCAAACCCAGGACAGCCGCATCGAGGGCTAAGGCCTCTGAACATGGGGCGCCTGTCCTAAACCTCTGCGCCACGCGACGCCCCTTAAAAATTTATTTTAATGAAAGAAAACAAAAAGGTTTCCCAAGGGTATGTACCAATGACTAAAAACATGCTTTTAGCTTCTAGTCACTTCTCTTCTAAACATTTATAGTCAATTAATGCAACAGAGTAAAGAAGAAGCAGCTACCAAACTGAGCAGTCAACACCATTCTTAGAATATAGTCAGACGGGGTTCAGTTTAACTTGATTTATGTTCAGAACAACCTAATATTGAAGCAAACATTTAAACAACAAATGTTAATGATTGCCTTTTATGAAAACATAAAAAAAATCAAACAAACAAGATTGAATATAGAAACAGCACTTCCCAATCCGAGTGCCGTATGCATGAAAAGCTAATCCACAGCAGATCATTTAGCTATGTACACGAGTCGGGAACGTCTCCTACTTTCTACCATCTCTGTAGGTTCCTCTCTAAAAGGAAACTGTTGAAATACTTAATGAAATGCAGCTGCATAGCGAGCAAAAACAACTCTTCTGACATAAACCATCCTCTGCACGACCAGTAGGGATTAAGCCGAAAAACTGCAGGGGTGGAGAACTTCCTTCCAGTTAAAAAAAAAACCTTCTAGTTCTGAGACTGTACAGTTAAAGAATATACCTAAAAAAAATGACATTCCACATAGAAGTATCCCCCATTCAGCCTGAAACTGAATCCTAATCAGTGCATGTAAGGGGGGAGGGGGGGGGGGGCTTACATCCTCATCAAACAGGTTGAAGCTTTAATGTCTTGCAGTGAGAGGCAGCTGGTATGGATCAGTTAACCCCGCTGGAGGCTCCGATGGAAGCCAGGCGAAAAAGGGGAAGGAGAGGTGTTGATAGAAGGAGAGTGGAGCCGCAGGGTGAAGGTGATGAATATGCTGCTGTAAACGCGCTGCCAGTCAGAAAAAAAAAGGAGATCCCTGTAGATTTTAGTCTTTTCCACGCTTTGGTTTTATTATTGTGTTGCTTAGATTCCACTTAAAAAAACTCCATTTAAGCTCCAACTTAAAAACAAACACCTCATTTTGCTTTAATTTTAAGATAAAACAAAAACAAAAAAACTTGTCTAGTTGTGCTCCGCAGTTCAGTTCAAACGGCTACGGAGCTTAGCTGAAACAAAATTGAGCTCCATTAGTGGCAGAAACAAAGCTTCTCTGCATCAACATGATAAATAATTCATCAAGTAATCCAACCTATCTGAAAGAGTGCTGCTTCTTTGGTGTTTTAGGGCCACCTCAGACTTCGCTGGTGGCTTGATGAACCACTACAGATAAAACCTCTCAATAGCTCTTACATTTGTAATTGAACCATCTGAGCCCTTGAATCTTGGTCCAGCCTTCTTCTTTGGAGAACATGCACTCAAGAGGAAATGGCATATTTGATTTCAACTGAGAGGCCGGGATGGTGGGGTGTAAGGAAAATACAAAATTACAGCCCTTCGTTACATATGTATGGGCAGCTAAGCATGTGGTGAAAGTGTCATTTATCCGAGGTGCTATCAATTCAATTCAATTCAATTCAGTTTATTTATATAGCGCCAATTCACAACAGATGTCATCTCAAGGCACTTAACAAGAAGAAATTTCAATACATTTATACAAACATTTGCAGGTCTAAGGATCAAAAATTTCTACAACAAAAACCAACAAACGTTTAAATGAAAAGATCTTTACAATCTGAATGAAAACCTGAAGGATTGTCAAACAGAGCCTGTACATGCACATCTAAACTAAGCAATGGCAATAATCAAGCGAATACCTTGACAAGAGTGGGAGTCTTTATCATAGTTAACATGTTTAGAAAGAAAATCAAATCACTGAATGAAGTGTGCTCGACTCTGTGACCGCAGGTGGCGACATGCAACCTTTCGTTTTGGTATTCTTCCGGCTGGCCTAGAGTGTCACACAGATAGTGAACAAAGGCTGGCAGCCGTGAAGCAGACGGAGTAAAAGCAGGGTATGGACAATTAGTGAAGAAATGGACGACAACAACGCTACAGCACAGAACATTTAGTACTTACAGTCAGTGTAATGCGTCTCTGGCATGATAAATTAGCTCGGGCACAGCAACTCAACACCTAATACCAGCAAATAATTCTTCTGTGATTCATACAATCTGACTTTGATCAATAATGTTGACTGATATTTTACATGATTAATATTGATTCAATATCAAATGAACCACATAAAACAGCACACATCTACACAGTACAAGCGCCATTTTATGCTAATTTAATTAAAGAATCTAACTTTTTTTATAGCCTACATGAAATTACAAATAACGGGTCACTTACCAGTGTTGTTTTTCTTGAAAAAAAAAATGCAGATCTTTCATCTGGGCAAACATTTCAATAACTGTAAAATCTTTTACATAATCCCTTTTGAATCTATAATACTTTTTTAACGTCATTGAACGATGTTAAAATCTACTGGCTGGGGACATCCCGAATGTCTAATCTCTAGTTTTAGTTTAAGAGGCAAAGTGCTAAATTTAGACTTCATCAAAAAATCTACTTCATTCTTTTTTTTTTTTGCCTTGGTAGTTGGCAAGGATATTAGAGGTAGCGGAATCTCAGCTTGGGGCCGCAGCATTTGTCCCCCTTGGCTGTCTACTGAGCGCACGTTGCACATGCACACTATGATTTCAGATCTTCATCTTTTAAACAAACGTTAAGAGGCCGGCCCCAAATCGCTGCTTCAAGAGGATTTAGCCTACTGAGCTTGTCAATATTCTGGCAAAGACTTAGACAGTTACATACAAATGTTTATAACAGAATCTTCTTGGTAACAGAATTGGTCTTTATATAATATTACTCTATAAAGATGATCCTGTTCAACTGATTAATTTAAGCATGCCGTGCATAGAGCTCCACAGCGACATCTGGTGGGGCAGGGCCACACTGACCCCAAATGAATGGACACCACAATTTACCGCTGTGTTACACGTGTTGTTGCTACTGTGTTGATGTCATACTGCTGTTGTTATTGTCACTTCCGGAAAGGTTAGCTCCCAGGCCGGTCATAGCTCGACTGATTTGGGATGTTGTTTACATGCAGAGAAATTCGGCTTTCTAATTTTTTTATCTGGGTGGTTTAGCTCGATTAAGAGTAGGCCAGTTTAGTTCGACCTCAGCCAGACTAAGGTGTATACATGCATTTAAAAAGTCCAAATTTAGTCAATTTAACAATTTGGTTTCCTCTTACTGCATGTGTAAACCCACTGACTGATCAAAGATACTGAGGTGAAAGGTTGTAAATGAGATCTGACAAGACACAGCAATGAAAGTAAACTTGCACAGAAGATCTGTTGTTCTCTTACAAGTCAGCTCGTAAGACACATTAAAGATGCATTGGCAGGAAACGCATACTGATACAGTGTAATTTACCTCTGATTTAATGTTTAGATTCAAATGTGGTTTGATAATATCGAATAAAGCAAAGGAATGATGCTTTGTGACCAAATTTATATAAAGATTGAATTATTTAACAACTAAAACTCCAGCACAATGAGTCACAGTGGGATTTGAAAAATCTGTCATGAAACAGCTGTGCTGATCAACCTTTATCAGCGAGCAGAAAAATGTGTTTCCCATATTATTCCCTAAACATATCTACAATTTTGGAGTTTGTTTTTTGTTACCACAACATTTCCCCATCCCCAAGATTTAACCTTAAAACAAACTGTGGTGCATCTCTGTGAACGGCTGGAATTTCCTCCATCAAGAAAAACCTGCTGTAATGATGCAAGAATATTGCTTTCATCTGAGTAGTAACACAAGCTTAATTTTTTTAGTGCTGTAAAATCTTCAAATTTTGGTCACTGACCATAAATCAGCACCACCCTAGAAACCAGAGTCAGGTAAGAGAACAGAGGACAACCATATTGTGAGATTTTAGCCTTGAGGGCATGAACCGAACTGTCCGGCTATATCATCAGGAAAACATTGATTCATGAGCCATCGTTGTTTAGTTGGTATCCCTGGGTGAGAACAAGTAGGTCTTGCACATCTCTGATCTTTTTTCTTTTCATCATGCAAGACTATAAATAAATAAAACACAACAAATGAAGAGCCTGTATAGTTGGATCTTTTGAGAGTTTTGCCATTAGCTTCAGCTTGAACCTACAGACAAACCAGAGTGCCCACTTACCTTGAATTATTTAGAGCTCACATGTGTAGGCTCTGCCAGCTCAGGGGGAAACGGCACTAAAATCCCCCAACAGTGAAGCATACAGGAAAGTGACAAGGAGCATGGCCGCGCAATTAAAAAAATATATAATGGAGACAAAACGGGGCAACAAGACAAAAGATGAACGGGGATTTAATTTCCTTCCTTGTGATCATCAGGAGAGGAGATCAAGAATATAGGATGAGATAACTCTGCTCCGACTCGGATCAAAGGCAGCCTTCTATGAGCTGAACAATTTCACCAAGGAGGACACATTGTTCATGGGGACACGTACACAGATTCAGCACTGACTTTATCTCTCCAGGAGCAGCCGCAGAAACAATTGAACTCTTGTAACAGAGAGAAAGTAATCCATGCTGAATAAGAAAAGGGAGGGACCATCTTGAGACTGTCATGCACTTTGGCTGCTATTCCCTTCTTGAGGCTAAATGAATGCATTTCAGTAGAATGTCGCTGCAAGTTACAGAACGCCACATATATTGTTTTACAATTTACTTTAATATGTGTTGATAGCATTGTTGCTTTGCAGCAGGAAGGTCCTGAGTTCAAATCCCAGCCTGGGGTCTTTCTGCATGGAGCTTGCACGTTCTCCCCGTGTGTGCGGGGGGTTCTCTCTGGGTATATTCCAGCTTCCTCCCACGGTCCAAAAGCACAACTGTTAGGTTAACTCATCTCTCTAAATTGCCCTTCGGTGTTAATGTTATGCCTATGAGCAGTCTATGACAACGGTGCAGAAAGAGCACATGCTGCAGGATTTCCTCCCGCTTAAGCGAGGATGTGCCCCGATTTAAACATTTTGGCTGAAGTGGCGCTTGTAATTCCTGTCTCCAGTGTGGCAGCAGAGGGAGGATTCAGCCTCAACATCCAAACCCCGATAAGGAGTCGTGTGTCTAAGGCAAAAATTCAACACCTCACGACAGCATCCTCTAATTTCATTGTTTATATGTTTATATTATTATCATTTGAAAAAGTTTACTGGTAAAATTAGATTATGAGTTATGACCGGATTTATTTTTAACCCATCAGTCAACATGACCAACAATGAAAAAGTCTAGCACAACCTTTGTTGCATGTGTTGGGTAAACAAGAGAATTACAATCGGTGAAATCCTCAACCATCTCTAAAGTAGCTTGAACCTGAGAATTCTTGAGTGGTATTGTTTATTATATATTCCACATTTAAATACAAATAAGACTTTATTTTTTATTCTCAATTAGGTTGAAGATTTAACATAGTCAAATGAATAAAACAAATTTGGGAAAAAAGGATTTCACCTTAATTTAATACCATAGGAATACCTTTTTCAGAGCAAAGTTCTCATTTTTGAACGGTGGTTCCTCCCCTCTAGAATTTTAAGATCTTTTTAATAATTAAGATTAAATCTTGCCTCATAGAAAATTAGGAATAGTCCAGTGTTTTGTTTTGCTACAGCTATTCTTGAGTGCCTTTAGCTGGATTTTTACCCCAGAATTGTGCCTTAGGCTGAGCTTTCTGACACTGGGCAGTGTTTTGTATGTTTTGCTCCGGGATGCCTTGCTAGTCACCATGCTTTGGACAGATTCAAGGTTCTTTGTACCATATGCAGTAAAGCAGCCTCCCTCCATGTTTCACAGTAGGTTTGGTGTTTTTTCCCCTCTTTACAAGCCTAATGCTTCCTTTTTTTTTTTTTTACATAAAACTTATGTGACTGCTAAAAAAAGATATAGTCATCTTTTCTCAGTCTAAAGGATACTCTCCCCGAAACTTTGGGGGTGTTTCAATGTACATTTTGTTGAATTCTAGACTAGCCTTTTCTATATTTTTCTGTCAAAAGGGGATTCAGCCTGGTTTTTTTCCCATGAGGCTGATTAGGGTTCTAAATGTACCATCAAAAGGTGACATACTTTGATCTAGGAGTTCTGCTTCAATGGTTTTGGATAGCTACATTAACCTTTTTCTACCATCTGCAATGTCAATCTAATCAGCCTGGGATTGGCATTTCCTCTTTCTTCAACTTGCTAGGGGACTGACTACACTCCAATGAATCTTATGATCTTTTATAATGTTGGCAATTGTGGTCACAAGAAGATAAAGCTGCTTCAAGCTGGAGTCCTTTCTTTGACACTGTTCTCTAGCTTCTGAGTTTTTGTTCTCTTGTTGACGTTTAAACTAGCCTGTCGCAGTTTTGTTCACATTAAATAAGCTGGATGTTTGTTAAAAAGTTTAAAGCCACCTGTGTTAACCGATTAAGTTCAAACACTTACCCCTCCTTTCCACCAGATGCGTAAGCAACACGTTACAGGAGCAGCACGTCGTACGCAGCTGATAGCCACCGCTGTAGTCAATCGAACCCTTTCCACCAGAGGCGAAAGCAGCACGAGTCTGCCGCGTCTCAGGAGCCTCATGTCGCAGCACTTTTCTAAATATACGCGGCAGTCCTATTTTCTACGCGGTACGCCTCTGAAACACGTACATTTCTACATTTTGGATAGGGGAAGACAGGATATTTCGGCTCGGCATCCGGAAATTTTCGAAATAAAAGAAACGTGCTGCTCTGCCGGTGCTTTACTTAAAAAAAGATCACCACCTGTGCGGCCCGGTGAGAAGTCAGTACCTCGCGGGGGGGTCTCATTTGTGTGTCATTACACAAATGAGTGATTTTGGATATTCCCTGACATAACATAAAACACAAACCTTTTGGAGCCATGTTGTTGTCTTTTCCTGGTTATTGTTGTCATAGACGTTTATATATGTCTATGGATGTTGTGTTTACTGAAGAAACCACGCATGATTTTGCTAAACTCGCGTGATTTCGTGCTCTCTCTGTGACAGCTGCTTTCCTGCTGCTATGCGCCTCATACGCACCCGGTGGAAAGGGCCAAGCAGCAGATTACGAAAGTGAAACGTGCTGCTCCTGTAACGTGCCGCTCACGCATCCGGTGGAAAAGAGCGGTTAGGCTGACAAAGGATAATAATGCAAAGATTAATAGTCTCTTCAAGGGTACCAAGAGATCTTGCCATACTATTTTAGCATATTTATTTATAAATTAAACAATAAAGAATGCATCTTATCATTTTATTTGATTATTATTAAAGGAATGTCTAAATGCATCTCAGAGTTGCAGGTCAGACCAGAACTGAATAACAAAAGGAAAACTAGCCTTTAGGTTCTTTACGCCACAGTTCAAAAACATTTTTGTTTTGCGAAGCTGGGCCATGCTTTTAATGCACATTTTTTTTGTTTCTAATGTGTGTTATCTCTGTCCCTTTGAATTACCCTGTGTAACTTATTTTAACTGAGGCACTTTCCAGAAGAAATGAAGCATTGCTCAACCTCAGCATAAAGAAATCACAATCATTCTCATTTTACATCCACCTGGTGGTATATATCACCCTGAGTGTCACGTGTGACAGTTTTACCATCTTATTTATTTATATTCAACTGTTTGACTGCTACTAACTACAAATAAGACCAAACTACATTATTTTAGGCTCTGATTGATTATTTTACAAAAAGATATCACAGGAAAAAGAAATACTGGAGCAAGTAATGCAGGAGACTATCATACCGCACTTTTTGAAAATGTGAGCCAACATCGAGTTTAGCGAAGTGCATCTTTCTGGTGTTTGGGGCTCCACACAAGAAAAACTCAGTGAGGCTGAAAACCATTTATCACAAGAAGGCCAGAGAGGGAAAGAGGCACGCTTTCACAGACCTTGTACTGACAAAATAGCTTTGACAATTTCGAATACAAACCCTGAGAACAGATTTCCCCTCATAGGTCTCACCTTTAAAATACCTCCAGCAGATGTCAAAACACAGCGCAACGGTTTACAAAAAGTCATTGTTGTTCCAGTGGTGATGAAAATCAGGAGTAAAACTCCACTGCTTGTGTATCTTGGTAATCTAATGGCAAAGTGTGAATGTGTGTAATTTGTGTATTGAGTCACCTGCAGCAGCGTAACAACTACCACTGGACCAAAAGGAGGAAAGCATTTTTTACACTCATGGAATGTCAAAAGCTGTAAAAATTGTTTTGCAATGCAGGAAAACTCCAGAGTTTCGGCATTTTAATCACAAATACAAGTTGATATAACACTGACTGGTACATGCGATATAACGCTTCACGTTGAGTTGCTGTCTGATTAGTATTGAAACAGCCAACCAACACAACTTGCATTCTTATTTTCCCCATCTCAATGACATTAACCTTTTGCCTGCAGAATCAATAGCATTTTTATTCAATCCCCCACTCTCTTGGCTCCCACTAAAGGTTAATGCATCAGCGATTTGATTGGTGAGAGCACAATTCTCTTATTGCCTGTGAATTGGCATTTGTGTTAAAAGTTTGAGCGATTTTTATCAACATAATGCCGGTATTAAAAATGCTCCGGATAAATCTATACAACAGGCCTCGGGTTCGAAAATACACCTCTGCTCTGATCACTACTCAGCACTTTTTTTCCCCCCTCAGTCTAACAACCTTGTTACATGAAACCCATTCAGGCAAAGGCCAAATGTTCTGCTTGGTGGAGCTTTATCACACGGTTATTTGTTACGGCACAGAAGTGGAGCCTGACTTCAGCAGCAGTCTTTATGTTGAACAGATTGATGTATGCTTGCGTTTGTGTGTGTGTGAGTGTGTGAGTGTGTGTGTGTGTGTGTGTGTGAGTGAGTGTGTGTGTGTGTGTAAATACAAGGCCATATCTACCATTGAGGACACTGAGGTCTAGACCTCAGAGACTTTCTGCTGTGCATTTAATGAAAAAATAATTAAAATAATGCTTTTGAACTGCCTGCGTGGTTATCTGTGGTTCACCGGTGTCACTGTGGAAGCGTGGGCGTAACAAATGCTTCCTGTGTCTGTGCCCTCTGTCCCCCACAGTTTGCTTCTGCCGTTACAGCCGTTTAGTTCGTTAATATGCGGTAACGTATTTTTCCAAGCTGTCTTTAAACACGCCTTAAGGATTCACATGAGCGCCAGGTGCTGCCGAGCAGAGCAGCATGTTCAGCAAACCAGCCAGAGCCAGCAAAATATATATATGGCATTAGAGTGACTTCAATGTTTATTTCCCCAGTAAAATCACTGCTTATTCTTCTCCTTTGGCTTTTCCCTTCAGGGGTCGCCACAGCGAATCATCGGTCTCCATTTAGTCCTTTCCCCTGCATCCTCTGCCCTCACACCAACTAACTTCATGTCCTCATTCACAACATCCATAAATCTCCTTTTTGGTCTTCCTCTCTGCCTCCTGCCCTGTGGCTCCGACCTCAGCATCCTTCCAACGATATAATCGTCGTCTCTCCTCTGAACATGTCCAAACCATCTCAGTCTGGCCTCTTTGACTTTATCTCCAAAACGTCTATCATGAGGCGTTCCTCTGATGTACTCATTCCTGATCCTATTCATCCTCGTCATTCCCGAAGAGAATCTCAACTTCTTGAGTTCTGCAACCTCCAGTTCTGCTTCCTGTCTTTTCCTCATTGGTCTCTAAATCATACAGAATTGCTGGTCTTACTACAGTCTTGTACACCTTTCCTTTCATTCTTACTGAAACCCTTTTATCACACAACACTTTTCTCCACCCATTCCAACCAGCTTGCACACGCTTCTTTGCCTCTTTTCCACACTTTCCGTTGCTCTGGACCGTTGACCCCAAGTACTTAAAGTCCTCTACTTTCTTTACTTCTACTCCCTGTAACTTCAACGTTCCACTGGTGTCTCTCTCATTTACACACATGTATTCTGTCTTGGTGTGACTAATTTTCATTCCTCTCTTTTCCAGTGCAAACCTCCACCTCTCTAGCATTTCCTCTACCTACACCCTGCTCTCACCGCAGATCACAATGTCATCTGCCAACATCATAGTCCATGGAGACTCCTGTCTAACCTCATCTGTCAGCCCGTCCATCACCAAAGCAAACAAGAGAGGGCTTAGAGCCGATCCTTCATGCAGTTCCACCTCCACCTTGAACTCATCCATCACTCCTACAGCACACCTCACTGCTGTCTCACAGCTCTCAAACATGTCCTGCACCACTCTAACATACTTATCTGACACTCCAGACCGTCTCTTGCAATACCACAGCTTCTCTCTTGGCACCCTGTCTTATGCTTGTTCTAAATCTACAAAGACACAATGCAGCTCCCTCTGACCTTCTCAGTACTTCACCATCAGTGGACCAATGCAGTTTTGACCTGGAAGTATGTAATGTACCTCATGCCGGACGTAAAAATGCTGCTCTAAAATGCTGCCTCTTAATATGACAACCCTACAAGTGGAAGGTGTGTTGTGAATATCTGAAATATAAATCTGCGTAGTGTGTCGCATCCCAGTCACCATCGCAATAGTGTGTGCAACATCATGTTCTGAAAGGCCTGCAAGAAGACAATACTAGATGTGACACTTCATTTTCAAGTGTCATTCATTAACACCCTGCATGTCAATAACATACATGGCCAGTTTGATGGATTCTAACTGTCCTTAATGCTTAAACCTGATATATATAGAACATTATTGGAGCCCGGGCCCCTGCATAGTAGCCGCTCGATGTTCCCCTGGGGTTCTCCTTTGCTCCACTCTTGGGGGATGCGGTCGGCCCCGCCCGGGTCCGCCTGGGGCTCTGGGGTCCTTTGGACGTCTTGGCTCCGATCTCCTTCATGTCTGCATCGATTCCTGGGAGACGGATAGATGCCTGCTCACACCAGCTATCGAACACTCTTATGGAGAAACCTTATATGCACCAGCATGCTCATACACACACATAGATGTGGGGTCTCTGGTGTTTACAGATATATTCTTGGACTGAGGTTATCATTACTAGAGCTTGATTAATCGATACCATGAGTTTTTCTGTGACATTGTTGTTGTATTTTTATATCCATTTTTGTGTGATGTGGTTGTGTAGTTCTTAGTTCACGATGTTTGGTTTGTTTTGTCAATGTTCCTTTTCCGTGTTTTGTTTTGTTTTTTCCCCTCTCTCTGCCGTCCTGTGGGTATGGAGGCAGACTTCAATGTCTTCCTGTGTTTTCTTTGTTCCCCTTCCTCTCTTGTATTTTCAACTCACCCTCTCTCTTGACTTTTTGTTTCCTACCTCTCTTCTTCATCTTCTTTCTTTCTTCCCCTTAATTTTCCGTCTCCGGGTCCATAACATCAGGAAATAAAACCCCCAGCAATTCATAATAAAGATTTTTCACACATATTTCAAGTGGAGTACTATAGCAAAAGTTGTACTGCTCCGCTTGTGAAAGTAAACCTGTTGGGCTTCTACTTGGTACTCGGACACAAATTCTGAGCTCCACACTGCCAAACAGGACATGTAAAAATAAAAAATAAAATTAAATAAAAAAGTGAGACTTTTAGAGTTTAAATTACTGTATGTGGGTCAGACCTGCTGTGTTTAACCGAAGGTACGGTGGCTTGCGGGAGTGTTCGGCCCCCTTGAGCTTTTCCACGTTTTGTCGCATTGCAGCCGCAGGCATGGATCAGTTTTGTTGGAGTTCCGCGTGGGGGACCGGTGCGGGGTGGTGTGCACGTGAGAGGTGGAGCGGGGTTCGTACATGATTCCAAACATTTTTTGCGGATGGGTGGCTGAGGGGTGGGGTGTGCGTAATTATTCAGCCCCCTTTGTTCTGAGTGCAGTCAGTTGCCCATTGACATTGTCTGATGAGTGCTAATGACTAAATAGAGTGCACCTGTGTGTAATCTAATGTCTTTGCAAATACAGCTGCCCTGTGACGGCCTCAGAGGTTGTCTAAGAGAATGTTGGGAGCAACAACACCATGAAGTCCAAAGAACACACCAGACAGGTCAGGGATAAAGTTATTGAGAAATTTAAAGCAGGCTTAGGCTACAAAAAGATATTTTGAGAAACACTGATCTAATGTGACTGAGCTGGAGCTGTTTTGCAAAGAAGAATGGGCAAGAATTTCAGTCTCTAGATGTGCAAGAGACATACCCTAAAAGACAGGCAGCTGTAATTGCAGCAAAAGGTGGTTCTGCAAAGTATTGACTCGGGGGGCTGGGTAATTGCGCACACCCCACTTTTCAGTTGTTTATTTGCGGAAGGTGTTTGGGGTCATGTGTGGTTTTCGTTCCGCTTCTCACGTGTACACCACTTTGTGTTGGTCTTTCACGTGGAGTTCCAGTGGAGTTGGTTCATGTTTGTGGCTGTGGTGTGACGGGGTGTGGGGGGGTTCAGGGGGGCCGAATACTTTTGCAAGCCACTGTAGGTTTAAGTCAGTGTCATGAAGAGAAAGAAGAAGAAGAAAAAAAAAGAACATTATTGGAGCGCCTAGTATCATAAAGAAGATATAAAAGGATTTCTTTAAATAAAAATGGATCATCACTGGGCCTTTCAGCCGGATAATGATTCAAACATTCAGCCAAATCAACACAGAAACGGTTCAGCAAACACAAAAACAACCTTTTTTTCCACGGCCATCAGGCTGCCAGGCATAAATCTAGAAAATATGTAGGGTGAGCTGAAGAGAGGAGAACCAAGGACTCTGGATGATTTAGGAGGAATATGTGAAAACAGGCGGTCAAACATCTTTCTGTCTGTAAGCACTAACCCTGTGAAATGTAAAAGGAGAAGACCCCACTGCCTTACTGGGAAACTTACAGCATATAGGACTGAAAGCAGGGGGTACCAGCAACCTATTTTAATGACAGATGGTTTTTGACTTCTGTACTCAAAATTAAAGCTTGAGTTCTTTGAAAACTTTCAATGTGAAATTGTGAACCTGCAAAAAAACCAAAAAACTTTGAGGCTTTTGACGCATCTCTGCCAGCGGTGTCAATAAATGTAACATGCAGCGTATGTTGGAGCCGTTTGCCCACTTCCACTCCCCCCAAAAGGAAGTGTGTTTGCACTTTCTTTGACCTATCAAGGGCTGCATGGATACAGAAAGTTAGCAGACGAGTGCTGCAGGCAGGGTGTATGTGCAGTGAGTAAAAACACCTCATTACTGTAGTTGACAGAACCTCCCAGAGCTTTGGACTCTCACCTGTAAAAGAAATGCTACTCTTCCATCCCAGCAACTAAGTTATAACATCAGAAATGTAATCTATAATTCTCTTCTCTGAACCGTGCGCTTTGTTTATAAAAGCGAAAGTAAAGATTATCCTTTGTATTACATTAGCATAACAGGTGCGAGATGGTGAAATCCGGCTTGTGAGGCCTCTGCTAATTTAATGATTCTATTCATTGTAAGGGGGGGAATATTGCCTCTTAAAAAAAAATTACGCATCATTTCAGAATCTCATTTTCCTCACAGCCTGCAGCTCACACGCAGCAGGACTTGAGGGTGGAAATGGCCAGTTCTGGCTGCGTCGAAAAACCGATGATGAAAAGAGTAGGGAAATCTCTGCAGTGTGGCTTTAGCCCCAAGGCTCCACTTATTATGGATTAATAAAAGACAAGCACACAGAGGCACACCGAGTGTACACAAACAGAGAAGACAGAGGGGATAAAGGGCAAAGACGGGGGTCGAGTTCCTCGCTTCTTAGTTTTGAGGGAAAAGCTGCATGAAAATGTAACGTTTGATTAAAATAAAGTGTTGATATTCATAAGCTTGATATTAAATCACAGGACTTCCAGTCTTACAATCGCTTCTGTTCTCAGGAACTATTTCTTACTTAAAACTACTTAAAAATATAATTAGCTACACTGAGACAGAGTGTCGAGTGTCTATTTTAAATATTTGAGACGTTTTGTTAGTTTACAGCAGGTGACGGCTCGTTGCTTCATACGGTGCACAGCAAAAGTGACTGAACCCCTAGAGTTGGAACATTTTGTCACCATACAACCAAAATGTTCCATTTATTTTAATGGAATATTATGTTATAAACAAGCACAGAGTAGTGCTTACTTGTAAAATTAAGGAGAATGACTTTGGTCTACATGGCTTTTCAAGCTGGACGTCTTTTGGAATGCGTTTCTAGCCGCTCTGATACCTAAAGCCTCACATATCTGCCACTTCGTTCCAAAAAACTGAAGCTTTGTCAGGTTAGTTTGAGAACGTCTATAAACCTACATGTTCAAGTCTTGCCAAAAAACAACTGAAATTGAGATTAGGACTCCTCCACCCCAGATTTGGTTCTTTCGCACCCTCTTAACAGGTTTTGTCCTGTTTTTAGCTCCAAGAGTTTCTCCATCAATTCTGATGAGCTTCACAATTATTCTTAACCCCACAGTCTGATGCTGCCACTGCCATGTTTCAACATATGGATCCTGCATATAGGGTGATGTACTGTGCTGGTAATTTTACCAAGAGCCTCTTCTTGTTTGTGTTTTTACTGTAAGGGGCATTTCCTTTGATGTTAGCCTCCTCTTGCAGCTCTTTTTATTTTCGAAGAACATAAAAAACCCATCTATAACTTTCCTTCCAATTTTGTGCTGCTCTTACAGTAAAGGAAAAGTTGCTGTACATAAATAAATAATCATCCAAAAAGGATGGGGAAAAAATGTTTGAAGATCATATTAAACAGTTTGCTTTCAAACCTCTTAAATGAGTTACAGGGAGAAAATATAGCCTCAAAGATAAATGTGTTGATCTGAATGCCAGCAAACTTGCACAAAAGGTTTATAGATAAAACGATATCGCAAAGACAGAGGAGAGAAAAACACAAACAATGCATTACTGTTTCTTAATGACACTTAGTCAATTGGGTTGTTAATGAATCAGTGCTCCATTGAGGGAAAGAAGCACCTGACCGAGACTGAAGACAATCAGGAGCTCGACAGAATCTGAAATTATAAGACAATAAAGTCCTCCGATTGATTTGCTTTACACCTCTACTAACTTTGCAATTTAAATCCCTTTTCAACACAGAGACGTCACTGATAAACTATTATACACATTATACATATATATACATATATATATATATACATATATATATATATATACATATACATATACATATACATATACATATATATATATACATATACATACATATATACATACATATATATACATACATATATACATACATATATATACATATATATACATACATATATACATACATATATACATACATATATATACATATATATATATATATATATACATATATATATATATATATATACATATATATACATATACATACATATATATACATATACATATACATACATATACATATACATACACATATACATATATATATATACATATACATATACATATATATATATACATACATATATATATATATATATATATATCCATCCATCCATGGTGGAGGTAACAGGTCCCAAATATCCTTCTCCATAGCAACATTCTGGATCAGCATCGGGTAGGATGTGAAAACCCTCATGGGGGGGGGATCAAGACCATCTTAACACTGGGTAAAATTGGGCCAAAAACCGTATATACAGCACATGTCGTCTATGCACTGCTTGTAGAAACACACAACTATAAAACCACGCCAGTGACCGACAACATCATAAAAGTGTTACGTTCTGAAGAACTACAGTGTGTTTGTTTGGGCAAACGTGTGCCCTGGTACAGCTTACTCTCATCTAAAAAGGTGTCAACTCTACAAACCGCTTCACAGTTTTCTCAACATTTTGGATATTCTCTCACACTCTACCACATCACAGCAGAAGAATATAGAATATTCTCAATTTAAGCTACAACAATGGCAGAGAAAATCATGCACTGGTGGCTCTGAAGGAGTCATTTAGAGTCACACTAATGATGTGATAGCAGCTGTCAGAGCCGCAGAGGGCAAATGCTCATATATAAATCACAGCATTGAAAGACGACCATAATTCACCACACTTAAACTGATCTGTCTTTTCACAAGATGTATCTATACTGATTACGATGATGTGTTTTTTTATATATAAACACAGCAGACACTAACATTATTTTCCAGGAAGCTCCTCAAATATGTGAAGCATAAGTCATATTATCATAAAAAAACAACATTATCAACAGATCTTTTCTGAAAACCCTTTTTTTCATGCTCCATTTTTTCCTGATACCTCTTCTCCAGTGGAGCCACTTGGTTTTAGAAGTCACATAATTAGCAGATCAGAGACTAACTGGGTGTAATTTAATCACAGTATAAATACACCTGTTCTGTGAGGCCCTCTGAGGTTTTATAAAGAACATTAATGAACAAACAGCATCATAAAGACCAATGGACACGGCAGATGAGATGCAGAGAAGGTTAAAGCAGAGTTTGGTTGTAAAACAAAGTTCCAAGCTTTGAATTTGAAAAAAAGAAATGAGAATAGCATAGCTAAAAAACCTCGCAAGACATGGTTGTCCACCTAAACGGACAGGCCAAGCAAGGGGAGCATTATTCAGGGAAGCAGGCAAGATTCACATTGGTGACTTTGGAGGAGCTGCAGAGATCCAAAGGTCTAACAGGGCAATCTCCTGTCTATTAGTCCTGCACTCCACAAATTTGACCTTTAAATTAGAGTGGCAACAGGAAACCTGCTGTTGAAAGAAAGCCACAAAAAGTCTTGTTTGTGGTTGGCCACAAGCCATGTAGCGGTGGGACAGCAAACCTTTTTTCTGTTTTATCAGCGGGAACAGGGAAGCTGGTCAGAGTTGTTGGGAAGAAGGATGGAGCTGAAGACAGGGTGATCCTGGAGGAAAAGCTGTTAGAGGCAAAAGAGTTGATACTGGGGTGGAGGCTCTGTACTTTTCAAAAGAACCACTGGCAATAATGCCGTCTCTAGATAGGGTTGGGTACCTTTAGATTTTTTTGATACCTGTATTTTTAAGTCTAATTTTAAGAGAACAAAAGTACATCATTCTTTTTTGTTTAATAAAGTAAGCTAAACACAGCAAACTGAGTGAAAATAGTAAACTAAAACGTAACCCCCTTAACAATACTGCATTTGTCTCCCTAAATGTTTTAAAAACCCATACATTAATTAATATTAAAGCTGTTCTTGAACCATTTTGAGTAGATACATGGCTGAGGTCTCTTTGGAAGAAAACACTCTGAAGTTTCTCCCACTATAAACAGAATCTGTCCAGGTGCTATTGTAACCCCACTTTCCAACAGATGCGTAAGCGGCGCGTAACGTCTGTTTAGCGTAATACGCAGCTGATAGGACCCAAATTAATCAATGGGACCGTTTCCACCTGGTGCGAAGCAGCGCGAGTCAGTCGCCTCTCAGAACCGATGTGTCGCGGCCCTCTCTAAATTTACATCTTAGCAGTTTAGAACGGGCCAGACAGGAAATCACACTTGGGAGCAGTGTAAAGCATTCGAAAAATTTCATAATTAATAGGACACGTGCAGATTTCCGAAAATACAAAATAAAACATAACGGCATTACCTGTGACACCAGGGTTGAAGTCAGTTGGTCTGGGGTTCTAATTTGTTGGTTTTTATCATGGATGACAAGAATTTAATCCCTGAAGTGAAGAATCGCCCAGTTTATATGATACCAGTGATTATATTTACAAGGACAACATGGAAAAAACGAGAAGACATGGACAGAAATATCTGAAGTTTTGTGAGTGGATGGTGAGTTTATGATACTTTTCAACACAGAATTAAATTTTTTCCCTGCATAATACCCTTGAAGTTATGCAATTGCAATTCTCCTGAGATTTCGTGGTCTCCCGGGATCAGCTGGGTGGAATGCTTTCATTAGGGATAAACACTAAAACCCAGCCAAGTCTGAACTCGCGAGCATGACACCTCTATTACATTATGCGCCGCTTACACGTCCGGTGGAAAGCAGGGGTTACCCAGAATTATGATTTGGAATAAAGTGGAAAAGACGAAATTTTACGTCTGCCTATATATTTTCAATAAATACATGCTCTTGGGGTTAGGGTTAGGCAGCTAGCGTTTCAGCCATGCAGTGCGAAATTTACTCAGCGGGGTTGAAGGCAAGCGTCTAGATACGTCTCCTAAATTGTTCAGGTGGCACGCCGGATTTTTATGTTCCTGTCATTTTATTATTATGAAAAATAAACTGTTTTGAACACTTAAGAATCACTTCCTATTGATTTGACACTCTTCACATGGCAATCAATCGATTAAATAGTGACTCAAGAGGGCTGAATACAAACTCAAACCATTATCCACACATTTTCATTCGTAATAATGAAAGAAAGCATCCTTTTTCATGTTACTTCACAGCTACGCAATACCAAAAACAAAAATAAAAATAGAAGTTTGTGGCTGCAAGGTTCAAGGTGTGTTGTTGGGCAAGGTATATCCTTATTCATACAAATTGAAAATATTTCATATTAAGAAACGGAGCATATGAAGGAAGAAGAGCAAATCCAAAGGGTTGTATCCATCAACATCATTTGTACCAATCGTGGTCATTAGTTTGACCATCAGCTAGGATAAATATCCCAGCTACAGTTAACCTCTATTGGTGAATTAAAACCCAATTAAAGTGATCAATTCATGAACTCGTCCATGTAAAGATGTGAAGGAACGATGAAAAGTTGATTAGGGCTTCTTTTTTTATGTAGGTTATTAAGCCAGACCAATTATCATGGCCAAGGAAGCATAGAACATGGAACAACACCTCCCTGTCTAAGGGGCTTTGTTCTGTCTACTTATAAAACAATTAATTAGTCAGAACTTCTTCAATTCTTTAATTAGAAAGTCCTTCTTTAATTTGACACATTACCAGGCGACCAGCCACTTACTCAAATAACTGTTTAATTATAGCGCACTCACATAAACACACGGACACATACATCTTCACGCTGCGCCACTCCCTGGGTGACGAGTCGAGTGTTTTGTGTGGGAGAACCGAAGGCGTGCTGGAGCTGTGATTGGCAGGTGGTGTTGTCACGGTAACAGACATCCAGACAAATATGCACACACACACACGCACGCGCGCACACATGCAATCTCAAAGGAGCAGTTTTCTTGCAGCAGCTGCACGACCCCTAAACAGGCCAGACAACTAGAGCCTCAGGACATGGCAAGGTAATGGGAAACAGCAAAGACTAAAAAAAATAAGCCACTTCTTGTCCATACTGCCACCCAATAAAAGGATTATGCCACTATTCCCATGTAAGTTATTGGATGTTTGTGAGGAAAAAAGGAACAAAATAGCAAGGTATGAATTGTAGCTGTGGTAAAATGCTCTCCTGAGTGAACAGAGATGTTTTCCAGTTGAGATTTTAGACACCCTGGCTTTAAATTCGATACGGCTTAGGACTAAATGATGAGGATTTAAGATCATGCTGTAATCCTGCTGCAGTAGAAGAAAACTTGGGAAGGAGAAGTGGGTACCTGGAGGAAGGCTGGCTCGCTTTCTCTTTTTGCCGTTTTCAACAGTGTTATCCAAGGGAGCGCACTCAGTCCCGAGCGGGCCACTAGAACCGTTGAACTGGAGAGGGTCGTTGTTGGAAGCTGGATCGAAGGGCAGAGCGTTGAGTCCTGAAAAAGACAGACAGACAAAAAAAAGAAAAACATCAATATTTGAAAGAAGTGGAGAGCCACTGCAATAGATTACAAAAAATACATCTTAGAGATGCATCAAGATATCAACCGGTGACCAAAAGTCTGACCATAACCTACCCAAGAGCTTTTAGGCTGCGGTATGAACAACACTTTTCAGTGTGGACATTGTTACAGAGGGAATAAAACTCAAAGTTAGCTATTTTAAATATGATATGTTTAAAAAGAAAGAAAGAAGAGGGACAGAAGTAACTGAAGTTAATGACTAGTCAAGAAATTCCATTCAAGCTGCAAGAAAGTGGAAAAGAGCAAGAGTTTCAGCAGATAGGAGGAAGGCTAAAACTTTTTTTTTTTTAATATGCTCCTTTCAAACTCTTGGATTTGTTTGGAAATGTTGGAATCCTTTTCAAAATCCCAGGCGTAAAATGAAGATTGACAGTTTCTAATTAATATAACTAGACAATGCTGCTAGCCTGTGCAAATTTCACATATGAAATGCAAAACCTGATTTTGTTGAGGGTGTTTTTTTTAGTTTATTTTTTAGATTTTATTAAAATATACATTTAAAACCATATTTTACAGGGTACACACAGGGCATGATTTTGCCTGCAGGAGAGCAATACGCACTATATTGAATGTTTTTCTTATGGTATGGTTCTTTAAGAGAAAAGAAGAACAGGCTAAGATTTGCACCAACAGGATAAAACATTACAAAGATCATAACAGACCACAACATTATAATCGGTACACATCTAATAAATGCCCATTTTCTGTTAATTATGTCCAACAACTTAAAGCACCAGAACAACCACACTAGAAATGTCTTTGCACTAGGAAGGTTACATATGGGTGGTCTGTAATAATGCCTTTTATTAGAAAATGCTGTGACTGCAATATAATGATATGTTGATATCAGTTGCATTATCTCACATTTTCCTCACCTGTCATTACTATGCTTCAGACTATGTTATTTTGATGATCTAATTTTTGGCATAGAAACAAGCAACAAACACTAAGTTACAGTCTGACCTTTACAATATTAATATTTTGAACAACGATATTGTTATTGATATTTGTTAAACAGTCATATTCGATAAATTAGAATACATTCCAGCTTGTTTGTACCTTTAGAAAATAACATTTAAGCTGGTATTAAGCATGCTTTTTATTAAGCCTAAATGTATTATTAAAAGTGTTTATTTTATTTGTCTGATGCAATACAAAGTAATTTAATTTTAAATGTCTTGTTTTAGTAGCTGTGAACAGAAAAATCATAAATAGAAATAGAGGCTTGAAAAAATAAGTTGTGTGTGTGTCATTAATCAATATAAGGTTACACCTAGTCAATTAATATACTGAAATAAATTAACTTTCATATGATTTAATTTTAATAATTCTAATTTATTGAATGGGTCGGTATTATGCAGCTGGTTAGCTTTAAATATTTGTCATTCAGACAAATCCCATGGTTTGAGGTTATATTAAACATTTTAATAGAACATAGACCTGATTGGATTGAGATATTTTTTAAAGTATTTTTTTTTTATTAAATAAACAATCACTTTATATAAAATAAGACAGTCAACTTGTTTTTCAAAGTAACGATTAACGACGTGTTTTGAGTCAATTCACTCCTCTGTCGACTACTAGCCCCATTTCATATCAACATGTTGTACCTAACCAATCCGTATCAGTTATTTTCCAATTATTAGTTAATAGTTAAAAAGACCAAAACTGGTTAAAAAAATATATATATATATGATATATAATTTATAAGCGCAAAGGATGAAATCACCAGAGCCTATGAAACAGAAATAAAGATATAGTAGTTTTAGGAGATCCTCAGTCCTGGTCCACTAGCACACCTGATTCAAATAATTACACTTTTGTGTGCGATGAGGTTCTATTGCGGGATGTTAATTGCCCATTCATTTAAATGAGGTGTGCGGCAGCAGGGAAACATCTAAAACATGAAGGACATCTGAGGACCAGCATTGGGTCAATGACATTGAAGCAAGGCAGCTACATTGATCTCGTTTAGTTTTAACTACTGGGAAGAAGAAACTTCAAGTTTTTTTTTTTTTTACCATTTATAAGCAGAAATCCTTTAAATAGATCATGATTTAGATCAGGTTTCTCAAATATTTGGAGAAACCTGATTTCTGGATATTTAAAACATTCAGGATTTTTATAAGCAGGAGCGCTGATCTTTGAATAATAATGTTTCTTGAATAAATTACTTCTATACAACAAACATTTCATCATTATTTGGTCATAGGAGTCAAATGGGAAACAATAAATCGTGCAGATGTTATGTTATGAGATGTTTAATGTATAAAAAGTCTAAATTTAGCAGACTATGCCCAACAGTCAAAGGCTTCATATTGTTCTGATCAAATAATAAATACAACACAATGAGGAGACATGTATCTACATAAGCCGTAGTGATAGGGGGAAAAAAACTATGTTTCCTGTGTCTCTCTATTTTCCAGTTAAATTGCATTTTCTATTTAAAGTCTCAATTATTCCTGTCATGTTCTGTTTATAACTCAGAGCAGAACCCGAGAGAGATTCGGTTTACATTAATGAAAAATTTATTATACTTCTTTGTGCTAAAATTTGTTTTCCCTCCGTGGCACAACTGAGCAGGGAATCCAGTCTCCTGCAGCCCGAGCAGGGCTCTAAAAACAGCCGTATTAAAGCGGTTTACATGTAGCAAAGAGCCCAAATGGGACAAATCCTGGTGTCAGCCGTCTTTACGTTTTATGACATCTATCAGTCAGAAGCGAGACCGATCAGTCATTTAACGCTGGAAAAGAAAATCACACGAGAACCTGCACTTGGAAGAGAGGACACACTATTAAGCTTCTCTTTTACTGTAAATGTTATCCAACTATCAAGCTGCTGTTGATGAATTTATGCTCATAATCATTTCATCTTACAGAGAGAGATACAAAAGTTTTCATATTCCATGATGTTTCCACATTTTTTTGTCACAACCACAGATTTGAAGGTGTTTCATGATCGGGTCATTCTAACACAAACATTTGGTTGGATTTAAACCATCCCACTGCAGCTCTGGCTCTGTTTTTAGAGTCGTCCTGCTAGAAAGCGAACCTCCGCCACAGTTTTAAGAACTGTACAACTATTACGAGGTTTTCCTCCGAAATTAGCTTGTATTTGGCTCCATTTGCCTTCCCATGAACTTTGTCAGCCTCTCTGGTGAAGAAATGCATCCCACAGCATGATGCTGCCACCACCACCATGGGATTGATATGTGAAATTTACGACTAGCAGTTGTGCTGTCGACAGACTGTCCCACCTAAAACTGCAGATTTCAGTTTTAGGAGCTCTGAGTTTTCTTAGTTGCTTCTTTGATGAGTGCTCTCCAGGTGTTGTCCTTGACCAATGAAGGCAAGTGGTTGAAGTGCACGATGTCTATGGGTATTTTAAAGTAAAGGAATGCCTTTTGAAACCCATAATTTTCCCTTCCACATTGCAGTTATCTTGCACTTTGTCATAAGCAACATTAAGGTTTTTGGTTGCAATGTGAAAAATTGATAACAGGTATGACCACTTTGTAAGCCACGGTATGTGTCTAAAAAAATGTTTTATAGGGAGAGCTGAAGCTTTGCTTGCACAGTGATAAGAACATGAGACATAAGGAACACGCTGAGTGTGTAGGCGGGAGATCTGTAGGCTCTGCGTTTGCTGCAGACTCAGTTTAAATGGATCTCCTGTCTGGGCTCTCACACATCTCTCCAGTCGATCTCTACCGAAAATCCATCTGTCGCACTTATTTACAGATGACCGTCAATCCTCTAGAGTGAAACAAATCCATTACTCAAGCAATGTTAACTCTGTCACCAATAAACAGCTACAGTTTACATTTAGGGAGACAGCTCTTGGTCACTAAAGGCAGGAAGAAGTTCCCAGGAAAAGAGGAGAGAAGAGAAGCAGTGGAAAGATTGAGACTGCACTGAACAGCTGGTAGGGAAATACCACTCAGCTTCAGGGGATAATGTCCTATTACAGGTCATGAAGGACAAAATGTTCACTTCTGCTCACAGTGGTAGGAATATCCAAAGTTTTCTCCGATAGGAATAAGACTTTGTGAATGTGGCACAGAGGTTGCAACAAGAATCAAGAAAGACGTGTGTTGTAATTTGAAAGTACATCGAGTTGATTTTGTGTGTCCAGAAAATCTTGAGCCAAATCCAAGATCTCATCTGGCTCTTAAGTAAGCACAATAATTCAGTGTGAAGATTGGACACAGAGGAAATGAAAGATTTTAATCACAATTCTGACTCTTGGTTCTGCGAGTTTGAGCTGAACCAAGAGTCCATTCCTGCCCGGTACGCGTCTTTTGAACAAACAGCTTTCAGCACAGGCATGTAAACCTGCATATTAACAACGTCTTTCCAGGGTCATTGCCCCCGTCTCTGCTGCTACTCATGTATCTGTTGGCTGATGAATGGCCTGTTTAAATTTTAACATCTGGCCAGGAGGGAGGAGCGATGTCAGCGAGTATCACTCCCTGGGGGAGGCAGAACATAAATACCAGGAGGCTGGGTGGAGACAGGAGGAGCCCAAACAGAGTGGCTGAGGAATAAATTAGGGCAATGAAACTGCTAAATGGAGACACAAACTTTATGGGGTAAAAATGCAATCACAGAAACGTGGCAAATTATTATGACCCACTCATATCAAGGACACATTAATAACATGCAGCACTAATGATGGAGAGCCAGGAAAGCACCGTCACATTAAAATACACAGTAAAAGTCAGTGGGTCATTAACTCAGCATATGACCACCTTGGAGTTCAGTCAGACTCTGTATTGTGTATTTCCCAGCAGAATGAGGGGCAAAGTGATGTTCGAATTTAATGCGTTTCATTGTTAAGGCACATCGATGAGACACTAAGTTGCATTTTGTTCCCTTCAGGTTTATCTACACACAGAAATGCAAAATGATATTTGTAACTCCATTTTCATTAGCCTAGAAACGAGGTAAAATAGGAGTAGATTTCATTTTGCAACCTCAGCATGTGATATTTATATCTGCCAGCAGCAGGAGTGGGAGGAAAAAAACAACAACACTTTTTTGATGCATCAAGAGGGGGACATGGACGGTTCTAACTCATTTATACTTCAAAACTTGATTATCTTATGTTAGCTTGTGACCTAGTTTTGAGAAAGGCAGAAGTCTGAAGCATGTAATTGCCACATCCAGACACATTATGGGTAACTTGTAAGGTCACAGGCAAAGAAAAGGTCACTTGGACAAGATTCATGTCATATGCATGCAAAATTCTGTTCAATCATTTATGTAGAGCCAATTCACAACAAATTTCTTTTTAAGGCACTTTACAACAAATCTCTTCGATTCAATCATAGAAACAGATTCAAAGTGAATTACCTACATTCCAATTTGATCCTAATTATCAAACAATGCAGTCAAGTTAAGTCTATTATTCAAATTGGTTTTCTGTATCGAAAAAACAAAAACAACCTAATTTTCTCCATGAGAGGAACTCTTCTGAAACACATTTAATCCGCATTTTGGTGGATGTAAAACAGCTGATCTGTCCTAAAACAGAAGCCACTCAAGCTAGAAATGTAGAAGGGCCCCCAAACTCAGAGAAGGTGAAGCTAATTACTGAGTTTTTTCCAACTATCCCAATTGTTGAAAATCAGGGCTTTTTTGCGCTTTGGAGCAGTCTTTGCATATAATGTCACTTCACTGAAACACCAATACACACGGATTACAGCGAGACCAAAACAAAGTGACGGGATCACAAGCAGGTAGCTGGTCATGGGTGGCTGACAGAGAAACAGCAGATTGCTAAGAAGAACTTACTTTTAGTTAGAGATTAACTGGAGAATCTATATAAATGGCAGGGAGTGGGGTCAGCGTCAATCAATTTTTAACTGCATCTTGGCTCGTCAGCTTTGGTATGTTTTTATTTAGAGATATCAATAGACTAATGCAAGAACAAGCTGATCTGTCCCTACTTCCCCACAGCATGATGCCCCCAGCTCTATATTTCACAATGCGCATGGTGTGTTTGAGGTGACGTCAGGTATTAGTTTTCCCCATTCATCGTTTTTGCATGCAAGTCTCAACTGTGCATTACGGTGTCAACCGAACAGAGCACCTTCTATTGTTTCATAAGCGGCTTGTGGCAAGCTATATATAAGACTTCTAATAGGTTTCTAATCCATACTTACGGAATCACAGAATTTAACAAACAAAATTGAATCCACCGCAAAACGCGTAATCTCTCATAATTCCCTACTATTGGAGAGCAAGAAAAGCTATAGAGTAGTTTCTGTAGTATGTTGGCCGCTGCCACTCCTGTACCTGTTGCTCTCCTCTCCACACAGAAAAACCAGCCAACCATGAAAAAAAAAAAATTCACTGAAACACCGACATCCTCCAAAAAGTATTTTTTTAAACTAGAAGCTTAGCACAGGGCTAGAGGTGTTTATAAACCTGGGGAACAACTTTTCAGGAAGTATTGTCAGGATACAGTTGACTGGAGGCATGGTTGAGGATGCATGTGACTGCCACTTAAGAAACGTGGATAGGAAAGA
This sequence comes from Valencia hispanica, assembly GCA_963556495.2. NCBI lineage: Eukaryota > Metazoa > Chordata > Actinopteri > Cyprinodontiformes > Valenciidae > Valencia > Valencia hispanica. Next base: position 43,233,792 of record OY747702.1, on the reverse strand, counting down.
AAGCTAGCGGGACCCAGTTACGTCTCTTGAACATTTACCTAAAACAACAGAAGTAAGCCGCAAGTTTATTGAAGGTCTTGTTGCTCTGTATACCGAAATAGATATTCCTTTAGAAAAAGAAAAGCTTAGCTCATTTTTGGTAAAGCAATGTGATGAGGGTTAGGCAGAAGGCTAAACACAAAAAGACAGTAAGTCATGTACTTCAATGGATACGTCTGTGACAGATGAAAGAAATAAAAACTAAACAAAGGTCCTGATCATTATGCAATTTACACAAGGTTTTACTGTTTATAGCTCTAGTTGAGACATCTTTGTGTCGAGTTTTATTCTGAAGCATTTTTAAAGAGAGATTTTCTTTTAAAATGTGAAAAATAGGAAATTCTTTGATTTGCATGTCATGTTTTAGTGTTTTAAAACAAATTATGGAGAAATACTTTTAAATACCTTGTAAAATGCTCTGCTAAACCACTGCACTTTATGTTTATGAAACGTGAATAACAGTAAAAGTGGACTTCTTCGGCTATTGATTCGTTTAATTGTTTTCAGTCCATCCATAACTACACACTTTTGGGGTTTATATATTTGAATACAATGGAAAAAGTGGAATTCAAGAAAACGAAAACCCAACAACATAAGGCCCTACATAATGACCTTTTCTTTCCACTTTTCCATAGAACAAGTTTATGGTGTGCACCATGACTATCCAATCACTGGATCCCTATACAAGTATTTTTATGGCTATTTACAGGTGCAGCAGGTGGACTTTATTTAATACAGAAGGCATGCTAAAATTTGACATCTTTAAGCCATACGTCTCGTCCAAATTAGCCCAATGGGTCAACCCTAACTGCATATTTTGCATTAGTGTTGTCAAAATAATCGACACCTCGCTATAATCGATACTAGAAAACTGAATTATTCAAAGATACACATTCGTGCCAAAACTGATTCAAACTGACGGATTTTATATTTGCTCAAATTGTCACACTTCTTCTGGCAGCAGCGCAGCAGTAATCGACAAGTCAGCCTCTCCCCTCCCTGCAGAAAGTTTTCTACTCTGCTAACATGGGGTGTACTGCCAGAAAAACATATGCAACCCTCTTTATAAGCCAACAAGGAAAACACAAAAGGGTTCTTCTCTGAGGCAGACAAACAGGACAAAAGGAAATGCTGAAGGATGCCACATGCTAGTTGCGCTAATGCCACAAGCTAACGGTAGGACACTGATGTTTGACAGGGCTAATACTGAATATACCTGCATGGACCAGTTCCTTGTTTACACTGTAAAATATGTGTTGTATGCTCCAGATCCATGTGCGTTTTGCAACACAACTTATATTAGCAGGGATGTGAGAAAATATCTAAACACTGATATATCGTGATATTTTATTTCCCGATATTGAAAAGCAAAATATTGTTGGTTTTTTTGTTTTGTTTTTTAGGATATGAATAGAACCATTAATGATGATGATGATAATAAAACCAGATGTGTTAAAGTATGAAACAGGTTGTTTAGAATGCTGTGACAGTTTTTAATTTATACTCATAGTATCGCAATATATCGTATCATCTCACCAGATTTTTACCAATGCACATCCCTATATATTAGTATAGAAGGATACTTTTATTTGTCAATCTTTATACGTGAAAGCACAGTGGCACACAAAAAGATAGTCTGAACAATTATAATAAAATCAAACATTGGCAGAACTGAATCAAGGGTACACACTTCCATAAAGGATATGAACATTAAAAGTTATGTGTTATCTTGTCTACTGTTTTGCCAAACGGGAAAGTGACATTTTTAAATTATATATTTTTTATAAATGACAGCTGAATTCTCCGCTATTTATTGGTTTTGCCCCAATTAAAGGTAAAAAAGTTAATTTTTTGTCGTATTATAATCATATTTGTTGGTCTTAACTAGAAAGAACCCTTCTGCTCCAAAAAAATGGTGTCACAGTATCAAAAATGGCATCGCGTATTCTTTTTAGCATTTGGTATCGAGTCTGAAATTTTTGTATCGTTACAACCCTACTCTGCATATTTCAGTTGAGACAGTTGTCAAATCGAAAGATTACCTCACTGAGCTGCAGCTCCTCTGGAGTCACCATTGGCCTCTTGGCTGCTTCTCTCATTAACATGGTCATTTGTTGGTAGGTTTGGTGTTGAACCAGTGGTAATATTTTCTGATGATAGATTGAACACTGCACCATGAGATATCCAAAGCTTTGGATATTGTTTTAAAACCTAAATTTACCCAAACTATATGTCAATTTTCTTCCACTACACTATGATGCATGATTATGATTATGGTTACACTATGATTATGTGTAGGTTGGTCTGTCAAAAATCCAAATATAATACACTAAAGATGGTGGCTGTTCAAAGGATGTATACACTCCTTACCTCACCAAGAGAACATCATAAGACATCCAAAATAATATGAAATGAATTCAGTCGCCCATGTCAGTTCCACCACTTTTAAAGGTTTAATCATGTTTGCTCCAACACTATAATTGGACACATTAATAAATGTTGATATAATTAGTTTTTAATAATGCATCTAGGGTTTTTGGCAGGTTCAGGGTTTGAACTTACGATCTTTCAGTCAGAGAGCACGGCACTGAGCTGCACTAATTTCCTCAGCAGCACATTTGTATAATTCTCCTGTAATGCCTCATCTAATTCCTATCAGCTAATAACTCAATGGTAAAGGATGAATAATGTATTGCAGAAGGAAATGTGCATCAGCTCAACACGGCGAGGAAGGGCATCAGTGGGGGAATACCCCAAGCAGCGGACTATTAACCTAATGTACAACTCAGAAACTTATTGACCATGCAGACTACTGTGTGTTTATATTACCTGAGCGAAGACAAGGAGCCAGATGTTGGCATGCTGCGTTAACATAACATTTTTTCAACCACAGAAATATATTAGGTTCTCTGACTTTGTTAGTAAAACCTCTATGTCTATCAGCTGCCTTTCTGCTCCACTGACTTATACCCTCAAACAGGAAAAGTGATTGAGAAAACACACCTGTTACAACAAAAGGTGGAGACAAACTTTCCATACTAACGGAAATATTTGTCAAAGGTGCGAAGATCGGGTTTGAGACCATAATGAGACAAAACCTTTTTTAAATTCTGTGTCCTAAAGACAATCAAAGATGATGGAAATTAAACAGTCAATTTTATCTTCATTAGTAAGGTGAAGAAAGATATGCACAAGAAGATGATAATGATACTGTTACAAACACTGTTTTTATTGTGTAAGGCTGCATTTGACAAAATTAGTGTTACGTTATAATGCTTATTACTGATACTCATTAAGAGAATTTAAAGAAAACCAATCCCTGGGCCAGTCCTTTTACCAACATGATGAAAGAACTTCCTAACTTGCTTTTTTATATAAGAAATGGTGGCAATGTCTAAATAAATATATTTTAACACCAAAGTTTGATATGTTGCTGACACCAGTCCTTATTGTTGCCAGCTGGCAAGTCAACGAACAGCTTCCAAAATTAGCCTTTAATAACTCGAAAGGTTATAGACGACATAAAGACACAAGACCACCATTAGCCCTCGCTAAAAAAAGTTCTGGTACACATCATTCCTCACAATAAATTGAGTTGTCACACCAGTTATAGCCCGCGGTGTCCTATAGACCGACTGAGCACGCTTTCGCCCAGGAATGTTGGCATGGGATCGCACCTCCCTAAAAAGGTAGCTGTCTGTGAAGTCATGAGTGCCCTCAGCAGATGCATAAACAAGGTGTCTGACTGATGTGGCTTAGCGATGGATGGCAAAGCATGCCGAGCAGCAGTGGTATTCCCAAGAGACTATTAGTGAAGCTTTTCGCCTCTAGTTATAGCAAAGACAAAGGGCTGTTAGAAACACGGGCACTCCAAGACAAGCAGAGAGTAGATGGGATCAGTTTCTGAGAAGCTCCATCATCTGGCACAATAGGCTCATCTTAATAATAAGTAATGGCAGGGATAATCTTGTAATGCCTTTCCACAAAAGAGGTCAACACATTAATAGTTTGTTTTCTTTGGCTGTCAGTGATCCACATTACAAAATTACTGAGAAAACAACTGGCGTCTTAGTATGTGTTTGTGACGGAAACAAAAACAGTTAATGTCAAGAAGGCTCCAAAATTTTAGGTTAAAATGAATGATTAACAGAGTTTCTTAAAATGTGATTTTTCAAAACAACAAGGAATCGGTTATTAGTCAGTAATTAAAGGCAATAGCTTTGGGTACCTCTCCTTACTCCTATTCAGAAATAACAGACACCATCCAGGTAAAGGCAAACCTTTTTAATAAAAAAAAAACAAAAAAACTGATAGAACTGATTCTACTCCCTTCCAATGGCCCAATGACAGTCCTCAAGTTAACATGTTAAGTCTGAAACTTTCCCAGGAGATCAGTGAAATAGACGAAGACTCAAGACCTCTTTGGTTCGATTTAATAATGAACAGGGACAAAACAAGAAAGAAAGGCAGCATACCCACAGGAAATGCAGACAGGCACAAGGGAAAGATGCTAACTCCTAAGAGACTTTCCTGCTGCGAGGCAAGGCTCCACTCATACACAGTGCCTTGCAAAAAGCCTTCAGCATTCCTGCATTTTGTCACATTACTACCTCAAGCTTTACTGTGTTTTACTGTGATATTTCCATTTACAAAAACTAAAGAAAAACCTGTGCATCCTTGGACTGAAAACAGCAAAAACACCCTCTGCTGCAGTTACGGCTGCAAATATTTTGGGCTATGTCTCTGAAAGATCAGGGCATCCACTAACTGAAAACACATTGACATTTGTAGCTGTAACATGACAGAATGCAAAAAAGTTCCAGGCCGTGAATACGTTTGCAAGGCACTGTACAGTCCTCTGAGGTCAGAAGTTAAAATGGAAAGCCATTCCATTAATCCAAGTACAACAAATCAATATTTCACTATTTTCAATGTAATAACTGTAAAGTGAAACAGAATTGCGAGGAATTACAAGGAGGCAAAGATCAAAACACTGAATCCATGAATATTAATCACAAACAGCTGAAAAAAGAAAAAAAAATTACATTCCAAGGATTTAATCCGTTTACACTCAAGGGGATCTCTAAACTTGGGAGGTTTATATCCATACAATGTGGGACATTATATCTAAGTAGGTTAAAGACTGTTCAGTGTTGAAACATTTGGTTTCAAAGACTTTACAGAAAACTCATCTGATCTACAGGCTTAAATAGCAAGACCTTTTTCTGACAAAGGTGTTTGGCAATAATAGATAATAGGTAAAATACCAGGAACGAGCCGCCTCATAAACACAATGTGTTTATACATCATCAGCTGTAAGGATTTGTAGAATATCTAAAGTTTTGCATTTTTAGGTTAGTGTCTGGGAAAACAATAATAGTTATCGTCACTATAATTGAGGGGAAAGAATTAGCTTCTTACAGTTGGGAGTTGGTAAAGGTTAATCTATTCCCTGATGTTGTGCTGGCATTTTGAAATGATGCATGCATCGCAGTATATCGCTGTACATTTATAAATTCACACGGCTCTGCATGTCCTATTGAGTCAAGCGATACAATGGCATGTGACGATGGTAGACAAGGAAGAAAAAAATACTCCAATGCAACAGATGAGACAAAGAGAGGGGGATAAATATCTCTTATTTTTGTCAATACATGTGATCCACATGCGAGCCGAGCTTCAAAACGATCTGAAGTTAGCTTGCATAATAATGGAATGACTATTCATTACATTATTGACAGTTAAAATATTCCTCCTAAGACTCTCTCCATCATTCCTCCAAGCCTCTGGGAATTCACTGAAGGTTAATTTATTTAAATCTCCCATCCACTCATCTCTATTCCATTAAATTGACTAAGAATCTTTGGTTTGCAGTCTAATCCTCTTTCTGCTGTCAAAGGGCCCTGCCCTTTTTGCCATACAGTGAGTGAACAACTGTGTGTCTGTAAGGCAACCCAGCAGTTGATAAGGTCATGTTCACTTACACATGCATGTGCAGAGTCCTTGGAGAGCAGTGCATAACATTGAACTAATAATTCTACTAACCACTCATGGCAGGCAGTAAAGAAACTAGGGTTTTCCCCATAAGACATACGGTTTCAACAGTCCTCAAGGACACAGAAGTCTAAGCTCTCACCATCTGTTCTCTCTTTTGAATGGCAGGACATTATAATGCAAGCAGGGTTTGGTCAGCTCAAGCGATCAACAGTTGGGCTGTAGTTCTAGGAATATATTGGCTATCTGGGTAAGTCCTGCATTATTATTACAGGCATAACTTTTGTGATGATTGGCAATGGTGTTCCAATGCTAATGACTTTGGAAAGGCTCATCGTTCCCTTAAAATAGTCGCTGAAGCTATTTGCAGTCTGTCAGAAAAACATCCAGCCTATGTTGATGTGGTTTGGTGCTCCAGAGACCAGGCTAATGAGACATTCACTGGCTCCAATGAACTTCAACAACGGCACACTGAGAGCTGTTAGGAGTGTTTGCCACAGCCCTGACAAAGACAGCTGTGAATGGCTACCTTTAAAGGGCTCTTGGCTCTGGAGTGTGGTTTGATCATTGGTAGAATCTGGCACGTCGGATTTTAAATGTATTTTTCATCCCTAAACATGCAGCTTACAAGCTACGTTTCAAAATGAACATGTACTTCTTATGGCCTTCTACTCTTCCAACCACAATTCTTTTATTTCCCAGTGCAATAGCTTTACGTCCTTTTATCCAAAACAAATGTGCAAACGTTTACCAGCATGTCCCCTCTACATCATGCAATGTCGTTTTGTATCAAAGTACTTATTCCAATGCTAAAACATCTGATCTGAAAAAAAAATCACTTATTCAACACAATCACCTTCCCAACCAAACACTTAAATCTATCTACATATAATTTCCCACACCTACTTAGACCTTGGCTTGCAAGTGGCTGGTGCCAATCTCCAGAGATCAATAGACAAGGGACGGGATACACCCTCAACAGGTCTGGAGACAAGAAAGGTGTAGTAAGGTGAGCAAATCGTCTTTAAGAGATTTACATCTAAGTTATACCAAGGTTTCAAAAAAAAAAATTTCAATCACTGCTAAGGATAAAAGTAATTCTAATGAGATGCCAGAGAGAACAGTTTTGTCCAGCTGTACTGAGCATGAAGTAATGTTGCCCTCCATCTAGTATCCCGAGGTGAGTGATTTTCTATCAGCACAGACCAGGAGTATTTAGATTGTGCTGTGTTCAGCATTCACTTTGTATAGTATAAGCTCAACTAATGTTACTTTTTGGGTCATTGGTCGAGCATATCATAGCATTTGTAAAAATGATGGAGCAGTAGGGCAAATGTGGAGTATACCTGGAGAGTGAGAGACGGGGCACTCATTGTGCTAACATTCATGGTAGTATGGGTAATCTGTTTTACAGAACATATACAGGGGGGCAAAAAAGTATTTGGCAGCCACCGATTGTGCAAGTTGTCCCACTTAAAAAGATGAGAGAGGGCTGTAATTTTCAGAGGTACAATTCAACTGTGAGAGACAGAACGCAAAACAAAAATCTAGGAACTCACATTTTATTATTATTATTTTTTAAAGAAATACTTTGTATAATGGTGCAGAAAATAAGTATTTGCTCAGTAACCTTGTTTGGCAATGACAGATCAAATGTTTCCTGTAGGGCTTCACCAGGTTTGCACACACTGTAGCTGGGATTTTGGCCCATTCTTCCATGCAGATCTTCTCAAGAGATGTGATGTTTTGACTTTCAGCTCCCTCCACAGATTATCTGTGGGATTGAGGTCTGGAGACTGGCTAGGCCACTCTAGAACCTTGAAATGCTTTTTACGTAGCCACTCCTTCGTTGCCCAGGCGGTGTGTTTAGAATCATTGTCATGATGGAAGATCCAGCCACATTTCTTCTTCAATGCTCTCACTGATGGAAGGAGGCTTTTGCCCACAATCTCACTGTACATGGCCCCATTAATCCTTTCCTTAATAAAGATCAGTCGTCCTGTCCCCTTTGCAGACAGGCAGCCTCAAAGCACAATGTTTCCACCCCCATGCTTCACAGTGGGAATGGTGTTCTTGGGATGCAACTCAGCATTCTTCCCCCTCCAAACACGGCGAGTGGCGTTTATACCAAAGAGTTTTATTTTGGTCTCATCTGACCACATGACATTCTACCAATCCTCTTCTGGATCATCTAGATGGTCTTTGGCAAACTTTAGACAAGCCTGGACATGTGCTGGCTTAACCTTGAGCACTGCAGTATTTTAATCCATGACAATGCAGCGTGTTACTAATAATAACCTCTGCTGTGGTCCCAACTCTTTTCAGGTCATTGACCAGTTCACCCCGTGTAGTTCTGGGTTGTTTCCTCCCCGTTCTCAAGATCATGTGTACCCCACCAGGTGAGATCTTGCATGGAGCCCCAGGTTCAGGGAGATTGTCAGTGATCTTGTAGTTATTCCATTTTCTAATAATTGCTCTAACAGTTGATCTCTTCTCACGAATCTGTTTCCCTGTTGAAGATTGGCTCATCCCAGTCTTGTGCAGGTGTACAATCTTGTCCCTGGTGTCCTTAGACAGCTCTCTAGTCTTGGCCATGGTGGAGGATGGAGTTCGACTGTTTGAAGGTGTGGACAGGTGTCTTTTATACAGATAACGAGTTCAAACAAGTACCATTAATACAGGTAACGAGAGATGGATAGAAGAGCTTCTTAAAGGAGTAACAGGTCAGTGAGGGCCAGAATCCTTGCTTGTTTGTAGGTGCTAAATACTAATTTTCTCCACTACTATACAAATACATCATTTAAAATTCATACAATGTGATTTTCAAGATTTTTCTTTTACATTCTCTCTCACAGTTGAGGTGTACTTATAATGAAAATTACAGACCTCTCTCATCTTTTTAGGTGGAAAAACTGTAAAATCTGTGGCTGCCAAATACTTTATTGCCCCACTGTAAGTAGCCAGATAAAATCTGTTTTTATACTCTGTTACCCTATAAATGTATAGGATTCTTTGGTAGGCTACTTTTATTAAAGGTTATCACACCTTGAGAATCTCATACTGCTAAAGCCTGCTTGTCAATATACTTGCCATTTATGCTGAGTTATGAACAAAATAACCTCAAAATCTCTGCTGTCTTTGCTTAATTATGCCTTTCCCATCTCTCAAGAGCTTGGCTGCCACCCACACCTTATTTTTTATTTCCTGACCGCGCTGAAGTCTCAGTTGCTCCATAATTTGTTTCAGACCATCAATGCTTTACACTTGTAAGGTAATGTATTGAAGTAAAGTGCTTAGGAGATTGATGATGAATAGCTACCATTATGGACTCAAGCTTTTGATAACACCAAAATGTGGCTGTTTGCATGGTTTCTTTTTGTAAAAATCAGTTCTTTATAGAAACATCACCACATCGTTGTGAGGTAACACTTGCTTTCAAGCATTTTTAGTGTTAACTAGAACGTGCCTAATTAAACAGAAGGGGAAAAAAATTCCAGACATATTTATTTGTAATAAAGTGCTCAAGTCTACACAAATCTATTGTATTACTAATTATACATTAGCTTTTTTTTTTTCATTTGTAAATATTACGATAGCATTTTCCCTTCCAAATGACATCTCAAGCACCTGTTGTGTGATGTGTAAAAACCTATCTAGAGGACTGACTGTGCCATTTCACAATTTAAAAATAAAATTAGGCTGTACAGTCTGATAAACCAGGAAATACACATCACTGGATCCCATCAACATGCCAAAACCCATAAGAGTCTGCTTGATTCAAAACTTTGCTGATTTCTCCAATCTCAACTAGGTTTGAGATTGGATTTGAAAAGCCCACCCACACATTGTCAGTGCACTTCAGAACATCCCAGAGGCTGTACTTTGTTCCAAAGAGAGCAGATAAGAGGCCTTATTCCCTCGTGTGTCAATTATTACTTGTAAAAAGTGCGCCTTCGTTGTTTGTGTTTGTCTTGTGAATGTGGCTTCACCTCTCTTCCCCTCAATGAAAAGAGAAATGAGCGTGACTGCATCTGTATCCAAATGTAACAGTCACCCCTGACGATTCAATTTAGATCTTTCTAGCTCTGCATACAGCGGCCCACTTTCAAAACACATCTCTTCGCCTTTGATGCTATTTCAGGCTGAAGCCACCATGCAGGTCTGGAGTGAACAATAACCAGATGGCTACTACTTGTCATTCTCCAGAAGTCAGGGCTCTAAATCCTGGTGCAGCATGCTCAAGACCTCAGTGTGAATCCTGATCATGATCTAACAGGAGGGGGACAATACCTTTTTAACATGACTGATGATGAACAAGTAACTTAAGCAGTTACATTTAATGCACTTAAAACTTTGAGCGATTTCATTTATTTACATATACTTGCAGTTGTAGCACTGTCGCTTCATGGCAAGTAGGTCCCGGGTACAAATCCCAGCCAGGGCCTTTTTTGTAAATGGTTTGGGTTCTTTCTGGGTTCTCCAGCATGCCTGGCTGTAGGCTCAAGTGTTTTCATACACTGTTGCCTGGCCTGTGTTGCCCTGTGACAGACTGGATGACCTGTCTAGAAAGAACCCCGCCTCCCTCCCCTTGAACAGCGGTGACAGCCACCAGCCCCCCCCCCCCCCCCCCCCCCAACCAACAACCTTCAATAGCCTACTTAGATCTGAGTGAAGATCTCTTGCCAAAAATAGGTTCAAAGCATGAACAAGCTTAAGTGGCTTGATGGTGCATATTTATTCATGTCTCAAGTCATTCCTTGTTTGATTTTCCCATAAACTCAGCTCCGTACTATAATTAGCGTCTGGTAGAGACACTTTTGAAGCCAAAGTGACTCATGTTGTAATCATTTTTTCTATGCCACCAAGCTTTCTTCCCTGTTTAAATAGCAATTACAAATTTTTACTTCTAAATGACTTGATGACTTTTAAAGCAATCATCTGTTTCCTGAACATATACTCTTATTTTGCTTTTATCTAGGTTGTCAAAACTATATATTTTTAGGTTTACAGTATTTATTCCAGGTTTAGAATAGAAGGGTTAAAGTTTGGAAGCAAAAGCCTCTTATATTATTTTTCTTATTTCAAGTTTTCAGAAAAGAGTTTGAAAGATAATAGACAACTTCTAATAAAGGAGGAGTTGCTTAGCAACCTGCTGAGGAGACTTCCAGCTGATTAAGTGAGGATGAACGAAATGTGGCGTGCTTTAAGAAATAGACCGAGGAGCCAAGCTGCTAGCTGGTCACACCTTTGAGCTGACCAGCATGAAGAAACTATGCCATTCTTTTCAAAAATATTTCCGCTCTCGACATTAGGAGGGAATGCAAGTCCACATGCAGGAGCTACTACTACTAGCAGTGGTGACAGCTAGCATCGTTCCACCTTAGCTGTAAGTCTGCTGTGAAACTTATATCTTAACGCTGTGATTTGAATCTGAGCTAAAAACCAAAAGCAGCAACGGAAGTAGTTGAGACTTGAAGTCTAATTGGCCAGTTCAGAAGTTAAAAAACGTTCTTTAGACGTTCTGGAGACTTTCCTGTTATAGTTTTGCTGTATACCATCAATCTGCCAGGGAGAGCAGATTAATATTGACCTTTATAGCTAAATAATGATGGTCTGAAGTGCTGCTATTAATAAATGTGCATTTTCCCCTTCTATTTAAATAAATGAAATTAAGACTTTGCAGGCTCACGGAGAGAAAAAAACGAAGAAGTCCCACTAGTTTCTAAGGGTGTTTGAGGTTTTTAGTCAGTTTAAAACTAACTGGTTGTTTACCCCAGTTGGTGTGGTCTTTTGTGTAGATGCAAACACAACAATCATACTAGGGTGTACACCAAAGCACCCTAGTGTGATTGGTTTCTTTTAAGGTTACCACTTTTACTGTGGGAAAGCAGTTTCAAAACTACAGTCTGTGAGCTATGAGCACCATGTCTGTTAAGCAGCCATCAGCAGATAGCCTGACTAATTGACATGCCACTAACAGAATGTAAAAAAGGTGTAGCATCCAAGGCAATAAGCACTTAAAATCTTAGTGGGTGTTTATTCTGTATTTTTGATCAAGTGTGAAATCAAAATCAACATAAATATCATGAATATTTGATTTTCATATCAGGGACATTTACATAACTGATAAAACAGTATTTAGGAAATTATCTGGTGTTTCTGCCATTAACGGAATAAAAAGTCATCTCTGTAAACTGATTTATTTAAACTGTATTTTTAAATCTAAAAACCTGCATGCATGCAGTGTTTGAATTTGTTCAGTCAAAAAGTAGATTATGATTTTAAGAGAAAAACATCAAGACAAATGTTGCGTTAAGTGACATAATGTAAAATATTTTGATGTTATTTAACACTGAACATTTTCTTTCATTTACATTTTTGATGCAGGTCCCAACACATCTATTAAGAATAGCTCCTGCTTCATCTAAGCTTTTAGTCTTCCACACTGACAAGTGCTTTCCGTGTTTTGCCTCCACTAAAAACCATACAAAGAAAATATTTTTAGTCACACATGAGAGTGCTAATGGGCCCTATGGCAAAAAAAAAAAAAGTCAGCACTTGTCTGAAGTCCCTTGTTTTGTCAGTGGAAAATGGTAGGGAAGGTGTTTGTGGCAAACAGAGTTTTTAGTGTGCCAGAAGGAATTATTCAGTGAAGCAAGAGAAAGTTTTTCCTGTAATGACCGGGGTACAAGCCAGGGAGAATCCATTCCAAAAGCTGCCACTCTGAAATTCAACTCATAAATAAAGAAAATAGCCAAGTGGGGCACAAGAGTGCAAAACATCTTTGTTATACTTTGGGGAGGCTGGAAGCGGTTGGGGTCAAAACAGGCAGCACTCCGTCAAGTAAACACCCACTTAGGAGCACTGATTTATTTGATTTATTCAAATGCCTTGGGTTTTCACTCATGCATGCTAAAGCTAAGGTCTGACTCATTTAAAGGGAGAAGCAATGTGACAAAGGCCGAGGTGAATCATCTTTGTTTCGAAACTTTACCAACAAAGTAAGAAGCACAGTAACACTCTAAATCCAGAACAACAGGCCAAAATGGCAGAGGAGTGCATTATTCATCAGAATGCAGAATTAAAATAGTTTGAAGCATCAATAATATCTTGATAAATGTTAGATATGCTTCCAAACACTGCAGCCAGCTGATAAAGTTCTTTCTTCGGCTTCACACATTTAAAACGAGAAAATGTTGATCCTCTGTATTTTTTCCATCAGCTCCATCTAAAGGTCCACCAACATGTGCATGAGAAAAATTTTAAAATAATCCAATCCTATAATATTTAAAATTTTATCCACTGAAGCACGTCGTGTTTCATGAAATGAAGGGTAAGTTCAAACGAAAAGCGTTATTGGGAAATCAATAGTCTCTGAAAACTTCAAATTCACATTTTTCTCAGCAAATACTTAATTCTTACACTCCCGTTTTCTTTGTTTTCAGGCAAAGAACTTGTAAAAAACCACTACAGGAAATACAAAGGCTTAAAAAACAACTCTGATCCTACTTTAATTGACTGCATTAATTTGTTAAGTTACAAGAGACCATGTGAGAAAACTCACAACTGTTTACAGTGCAACGGTCCCACAATAAACACGCACATAAATAAGGCTGATGTGTGAATACTGGTGGAAGCTTTTAAAGAAGATGACCTACTTGAAGATCCAGCCTCCACCTGGTACGAAGGAGTAGTTTTTGGCTTTTATCCATTTTAAAATCTGTTGTGAAAACCATGTTATTGAGATGCTTTCATGTAACTAAGGCCATTGGCTACTGAAGAGAACAATGTATAGAATGGTCATGGTGGGTTTCCATTTCAGAAACCCCTTCCAGGAACCAGGATCAAGTTGTTATTTACCTCCTTTGTTTCCACTGCATTTATAGGGTAGACATCAGTCCCAAAAAATGGGCCTTGTAGGGAGGCAGTACTATTGATTTTACACCGAACCTGAGAGGGTGGGGAGCTTAGTGGAGGGACAGTGGCAAGAAATACAGAATGGCAGAATATTCACAGCAGTATGTGTCAGCAATTGCAGCTTGAACTTCTCTACATATCATAATTTCTGTTAACTACTCCAGATTTTAAATAATCGACTTCTGTTTCTGGCCGTTTGTGGAGAAAAAGACAGTAACGCCTCCAGTCAAATGATTCTTTAGAGGTTTCGAAGTCTGCAATGAACTGGCGACCTGTCCAGGGTGTACCCCGCCTCTCGCCCAATGATTGCTGAAGATGAACCCCCCTCCTCCCCTGCATAGGATAGACAGTATAAATGATGGATGGAGGTTTAGAAGCTTTATGTTAAAATATTTGTAAGCCATTTATGTTCTGCGGCCCAAATAAAACACACAACGCCTCAGGCCTGTGGATTATTAACAGAATCGCAAGAAAAAAAGGCACGCTGTTGCTGCGTATGTGTTAAAACTGCTGTCAAAATTTAGAGTTGTAGAACGGCTCTGGGTCATTTCGCCCCTTCAATAATTTGTACCCTCGTTTTATACCCTCGGCTTGTCATTTGGTCCCTTTCTGCCCCCATTAAATCCCCTGAAAAATACAGTTTTGTACTCAGCAGTTTGTCTCTGCGTGAATACCTGTTTGTTTTTAGCACAGTGTACACATGTACTTTTCATAACATATTAATCTATTACCCAGTGTTGGTCATTCAAATGAGTAATTTGTGCACCTACTGAAGAAGCTTAGTTTATAGATGACTGTAGGAGGATAATTGAAGGATTATTAATTGTTTTTATCATTATTGTCACTGCAGATTTTTATTGTTAACAGTAAGTTATCTAAACATAAAGATTGAGGCAGCCAGAAGGAAACCATGTAATACATTGAATGCGGATATTAAACATCCATTAGGGAGGAAAGAAATCTGCATAAGGTGGGTATGAATTGATTCGTTCTGGGGCAGACGCACTATTTCGTAGATGAAAGCCATGGTTTAACACTAAGTTGTAACCCTAATCAGACCTCGGCTCTTCTCCACCACAAATCCAGTGGATGCAGAACGTCTGCAGGAAGCATAAATCTGTTAAATGCCTTGAAAACCTATTAGAGTTCGACCTTTGGACGGAGTATGATGTTACTTCAAATACATCAGAGTGAAGCCGCTGCAAAAGAATGATAGGTTATAGTTTTATTGCTAATATCCACTAATATTTACCACTAATACCCTGCATGCAGTGGACTGCAGAGGAGAAGCAAGTGGTTTGAAGCTCTTCAGCAGACATAATTTATATAAACAGCACCGCAGTGGAAACACAGACAAGGAGGGATTAAGGGTTCATGGGTAATTATGTTCTTGGGGAAAAACATTCAGGGTAGTGTCATGGAAATAGGACTAATGGTTGGAATGGTCAAGATAATTGATGAAATTACCTTGGTTTTTTTGTTGTTCCTCCTTGTAATATTAATAAAAAATAGTTTTAAAGTAGTTTTGCTTCGAGTGTTTTCTTACCATACAGTTCTGGGCAGTGAAAGTGCGATTCAGTGTGAACATTTAGATTTAGATTAGAGTTGAGAAGCTGCGCCTTTCTGAGCTTACCATATCAAACAAATGTATTTACAATAGAGCGCGTAATTCATCAAAAACCTTTTATATCAATCTAATTTAAAATTCATAAAACAGAATAAGGATCAGCAGGTTGCTACCCAAGAAGCTGTACTCACATATTCCCACTGATGCTCAATTACAGCTTCACATTGTGAAATCTATTTCTTCTCAATTTTCCTCCCTTGGCAACTACGTCAAAACAAAACAAAACAAAACACAGGTTATAAATGATGTCTGTGCAGAATCCCTGCCCTTGGTGACTGTTTTTAGGAAACCCTTTAAATATCCCTAGATGTCTAAAATGCTTCATCTAAGAGGAATTCCTACTGTACATTTCTTTGAATGTATATTTAACATTTATTACCATTTTTAAATATAAAAAAAGCTATTTAAACACCAACTGAGAATAAAAGATCGAACTACCTCTCCAGTCTCAAAAGGAAATACAGAAGTTGCCAAGCACACATAGTAGGAGGGGGGAACCGCTCTCATAGGTTAGTCAGTCAATTAATTTTTCTTCACAGTTGATGTGGCGGTGTAAGATAATTTTACAGCTACTGAACCATGTGTTAATAGTCCTTGTGAGAGTAATTCCACATTTAGGTAGAAATTAGCTCCTAAAGATCAAGTTGCTATGACTAGCTTGACTGACAAGCTGTTCAGACAAGAGCTGGTTAATTTTCCAGTAAATCTGGGTGTTTTGATTTGTTACTTTGTTTAATTTGTTTGTCGAAGAAACATTTCATACTGTTCTGCTATGTGAATCGTAGGATTTAAATCCCTGTGATTGTAGCATGTTGGTTAATTATACTTCTAGACATGAAGCATCTCTCAGTTACTTTAGATTCCCATTGCTAATTTAAAAGAAGCAAAGACATATTAGATATTTATTACGATAAAGATTTATTGTATTCAAATTAATTCTACCAAATCAAGGATCATATGTATTACCTAATTATTTATTTAAGAAAAAGAATCAGAAAAACGAAACACTAATACTCTTTCCAAGTGAGGAGAGTTTTATCAGTGAGAAATTAATTTGTTAAATATTGTTTAAGCTGGTTAAAAATTTAAATTTCACCAAATTGTCAATCATTTAACAGCTCTCGGGAATTTAAACAAATTACTAATATGAGTTCAGAGTCCTACACATTAATCACTATTTATAATTTTTTCGAAATTAAATGTAAAGTATGAAGTATTTACAGATATTCACATAACCCATTTTTTGCACAACACTCGATTGTAGTTTGTTTGCCTATTCCGGGGGTCTGCAGGATGCGTCAACCAAACATTGTAAAGAAGTGAGACAGAGCAATTTTCTTTAGACAGAATATCCCTTTAATTTTCATAAATATGGAGCATCAATAAAACGAATCGATTCATGTGACTATTTGATGTTTCACTTTATTATTTAAAAAAACCTGAAAATTTCTGGTTCTTTAATTTAGACATGAAAAACACTTTTTGTTGTTAGTATTTATGAGAAAAGTACTTTTTCTTTTCAGTCTAGATCAAGGGCTAAAATGACTCTTTAGAGAGTATAGCCTAAGTAGGGCTGTACAGTGCGAGATATGTTGCACGTGCGATGGAAAAAACTGTGTGCGATAAACTTTTTTTCATACTTAGCACCCGTGCTACAGCTTTACAAGCTGCTTGTTTATTGTTTTCTGTACTGTAAAGCAGATGCGTCAGCGACAGATGAAGCAATGGTGCATCTCAATGCTACATAGTGGCTGTAGTCTATTGTGATAACCAGATTTTACTATATCATTGTAATTAGCCTTATATTCTACAACAATTCCCACAAACCCTGCTTTTGTTGCCAGTCCACCAGTAGACAGGAATACGCCTTCTTAGAGAATCCGACGGAGTTCGGAAGCGAGATTTTGAACGGTGTATTCATCTAAAAACAACTGGAGCGAATTGGTTCTTCACTCCGACATCACTCTATTCTTAGTCCAATTGAGTCATAATTGAGTTTGCTTCCAACAAGGAGTGTGACATGTTTGTGTGCGCATGAATCAAAATGGAAAACCCACAAAGGAGCTAGTTGGACAGCAAGAGCTTAAACAAAGCCATGCAGTTGGTGAGTTATTATTATTATTATTATTATTACATTTATTATTACAGCAGCTGTTTGACTGTTTAACCATCACTACTCAAAACAACTTGCTTGCTGTTATTTGCACTACAGTCTCACTTTAGAAACATTTCTGCTGTTCAAAAATGCTTCATTGATCCCAAAAGGAAAATTAAGTCTTCAAGCTCATACTATTCAAACTTCTTCAAGGAGTTGTTGTACACCAGGGGTCTCCAACTCCAGTCCTCGAAAGCTAATGCCCTACAACTTTTAGGTGCATCCCTGCTGCAACACAGCTGAGTCAGATGAATGACTCATTACCAGGGATTTGATAAACTTGATGGCATATTGAAGAGGTGATTCAGTCATTTGATTCAGCTGTGTTTGGGCAGGGATGCACCTAAAAGTTGCAGAGCAGTAGCTCTCGAGGACTGGAGTTGGAGACCCCAGTTCTAAACGCTGATGGCTGTGGGCAGTATGTGTTACAGCGAACCTGAAGAAGCCTCTGACTGAAGACACAGTTGTTGAATGATAGTCTCACAAAGAGGTTGCTGAGGGTTGTCCGTTATTACACATCTCTCCTTGCACAGTTTTTTATTTGTCATTGTTTGTAAATAGCCTCTTCTTTAATTCACAAATTGATGTATATTATGTAAATATTTTTAAATTATCCTGCTTAGTTGCACATTTCTTGAACCCGAGTATGCTATTTTTAATAACTTAACAGTATTTTAGTGTTGTAATTTTGCCCTTACTGTACACTGTTATTGTAATTCTGCTTTTAAAAATATATATTTTATGTCTTTATCTTTGTGTGAATGTGTCCCTTTGCTGCTATTACGCTTAAATTTCCCCAGGGTGGGACAATTAAGGGAATTTCTATTCTATTACATGTATTGCATTATGACCTAAATTGCTCCCACTCCCAATGTGTATGCAAACTGCTATGTATTAAATACACCCACATTAAAAAAAAAGCTAAAAGCTAATATGTTAGCATTTTCACTGAAATAAAAACGTCTAAAAATATTTCTTGTTATTGTGAGTTCATTGGGTGCATTTCTATCGTTTGTGTGTTCAAGTAATGAGATGCACTACAGTTGGCTTTTAGAGATTGTAAAAACAATTTTATGTTGGTGCTACAACTATTTTGTCTGTGCTACCAAACCAGCAACATCTGTAGCACCAGTGCTATAAGCTAAAAAAGTTAAAGTACAGCCCTGTTAAGATCTGATTTGAGGTGCTCGTGGTCACTGAAGACAATCAAGCCAAAAACTTACTTTGTAGTCAAGAAGACAAAGGATGTGTCAGTGTTTGGTATACAGTCTAGGAGCTGAAGTCATAACCCAATGAAGAAAACTGTCACTGCAAACAAAGTGATGAGTCCCAGCTTCTTATTTCCTCTCAGCACCACGCAAACAAACACTAATCTACACTGCTCATCTCAGTCTGACCTTGAACAGGGACAGATTTGTAAAAAAATAAAATATAAAAAATTGTACCATTCATCTTCGATGAAAGATCTGCTCAGACAACCATTGGCTGGACATTCCCAGCTGTTTGCTCATTCCGTGCCACCTCTACAGGGATGAGCCTTCGATAATTTGACAGATAAACCAAACAATAATATTGCAATGTCATCCACAGTATTTCACTTCTCAGCGCATAAGCCTCCCTGATGAATACCACAGAAAGAGAGCAGGAAATGATCTTTGCAGACAGTAAATGGCCTGGTCATGGAGGGGATCAGGACAAAAGCAATTAGGCACTTTATAGATCACACTTATGCAGCTCTAGAGGAGGCAACCAAGCACAGCGGAGGATGCTCGACCAACAAATGAATAATGAGTCTCACTTCCAACTGAAGGATGGATACATTAAGAGATCTAATGCACTGAGCAAATGTAATAGCAAGAGGATGCCATCTTGTATTTGAAGGATAGTCAGAAGATATCTATAAAAGTATATCTAATCACGGTAAAACTGAGTAAGCTCTGTATTAATTTAAAGTACAAACAGGATAAAAGTTAAATGCCTGTTCTAAAATTAGGCAAATGAGACATGATACTATTAATGTCCTGTAGTCTTTCAATCATTAATACAGGGTATATCCAGTGATCGAAGAGAAAAAAAAATAATACCTTTTGAAAACGTAAAATAAAATGAAACCTTTATCGCAATACACTAATAAACTATTATATGGTCGTATTTTGTCATTCGAATAGAAAGAAATCCATTTTGCAAAAGCTTAAACCAAAGGCAAATGTAATTAAAATTTGCCCAAGTAAGTAGGTATCCTCGTTAGAGTAGAGCGAATGCCGGTTAAGCACTGTGTGTAAACTCCAAATCAGCCCTCTGTGTCGGTGAGCCCGCTAGCGCCACTCTGAGGTCGGATGCGGCAAATGACGGGGCCGAAGTCATTGCTGTGAAGGCGGTCACATTGGGAAGTGGTGTGCTCACAGGAACCCACCAACAGTTGCCCGGTCAAAAGGCACCAGGCCATCCTTGTGTGCAATGTTTTTAGGTGATGCTACCCTGCCCCGTGGTATTGAGACCAAATTCTTTGTTTGGTCTTAAATGAATGGTGACAAATACTATTAATAAGATGGGATCATGTATTTGTATTGAGGGTTTGGTAGATGTGCACAGTGTTCAGTATTTTCACTGTTTATACCATGGTCTGGGTGAATACTCGATTCTGATTGGCTGGAGGGTGTAGGTTAAAAAGTGATAATGTACACCAAGGAAAGGCGTCCCGTCAAATTGCCTGATGACAGTTCTAAATCATTGCGCTGGCTCAGACGCTAGACGGTTACCATGGAAACGGAGACAACGTTATTTCACAGTTGACTCATCGCAACAGCAAGACAGACAAAACATGAGTGATTTTATCATTTCTTTTAACTTATTTGGTGAGTTTGACAACTTTGAAGACTGGGATGGTAACGTAAGGTAAAGACAATCTCACTTCCCATCACTGATCAACTGCTGCGGTCGGCTCGCTGTGGCCACGTTGCTTGGCAACGCCTGTATACAGGAGATATTAAATAGCGCGCTCGACTTAAAATAAAAACGATAACAAAAATAAAAACCCTCACAATTTTAACTCTAAAACACATTAAAGTATAATTAATTGATTAAATACTTCTTTCTTTCGTAAGTGACCATGGTATAAGAGGGATAATGCCCTTCGAGGTGTCCATTATCAGAAATTAATGGACGACGCGGAGGCGTGAACCGTCCGACGCGAAGCTAAGTAAAAATGAAAAACTAATGACAATTTTAGAACTATTAAAACCTTGGGAAGAGACTTGTGGAGACGTCTGAAACAAGGTTAGCTTTTAAACCAATATCTCAAGTCTTTAACATCTCACAGAGAACTGTTCAATCCATCATCCAAAAGTAGAAGGAGGATGTTAGATCTGCTGACTATAAAACTATGGCCGTCCACCTAAACTGGCAGGGAAGCGGCCAAGATGCCATAGGAAGTCAAGTTGGCAGCACCACTACATGTGGTGGAAAACTGCATCCATCTAAACACATCAACTCCAAAGCCTATTGTTGTTGTGGATGTTTACCTTTTATATGCTGCCCTCACCCCCCACTCCAGTTACATGTATCTATGATGAGAGAGGTTTCTGATACCAAAACGTTCCCATATTTACCAAAGCACGTTTAGAATGATTTGGATTATTATTAAGTGCCGAGGGGGTCAAGCCCACTGCTCAGGGTGAATCCCACAGGTCGCAGCATCATGCTGTGGGGAGGTTTTTCCTTCAGCAACGAAAGACAAGCTGGTCAGGGTTGAGTGAAAGATGGACGTAGCTAAATATAGGGCAATCCTGGAGAAAAACATGTTAGCAGCTTGAGACTAAGGAAAAAGGTCACCTTCCTGCATGACAATTAGGATCTAGATCAAAGAATATCATGGGTCCAATGAAAGTCCAGACTTTAAAATGTATGTTCACTTATGGTCACCATTAAATCAGACCGAGTTTGAGGTATAAAAAAAAAAAAGAATGAGCAAAAATGGCTGGTTCTTTTGCAGTTCTTCTGCAGTAGTCGTGATTGCTGTAATTGCAAAATATTAACTCAATGGGGCTATAAACAAATGCACAGCATAGTTTTCAGATTTGTATTTACAAAAATGTTTAACACCATGTGTCTTTTTTCCTTTCCAGTTGATCAGCGGCTCAGTCGCGCTAAGCCCCGCCCTCCTTAGTTACTGTTTCCAACTCAGACAAGCCATGTAGAATGAGAGCGGTCAGTGCCGAAACAATTCCTCGAGAGACTCTTGACAACTTTTGGAGGCTACAACATTAATGACTTCCAGGAGCGTTCAGAAAGGTTGGCATTATGCCATGGAGCACCATATACAAAATTACAAAATGGAATTATATGAAAATAAACTGAAATTAGAGGCACAGATCTTCAGGTCACAAAGCAAGGCGGAGAAGCCTCATCAAGGATCAATAGTCTCTGATGAGACCAGTGTTGTTCATGTACAGCAGGGTAATGTGTTGTGTTCATCAACCATTAACTTAACAATAGCTTGTTTGGTGTCTAGCTATAGAAAGCTCATTACTACTATGCTTTATGTGATTGATATTAATTTATATGACCTGATTGCTAAAATAATACAAGACCATTGTCTTAGAAAACTTAGACATTTTTTGTCTATAGTTTTCATGTTGAGTTGACTGTGTGGAGACATTTTCCATGTTTTGTATCGGTTTGGGGAATGGAATAAAATAAACTTAGTTGATTATCCTCTGGACAGATACCCTGTATCGGTTTTGCATGTGCCCCCGGGACATCGTCTAACCATTCTTGTGTCTTAAAAGACAAATAAAGCCATGAAAACCACAAAAGTGTCGCAGGTGCTCATGCTTCTCTACAGAGAGACGTTGAGAACGTCAGAGTCTGTTTATATCGGAAAACTGGTAGTTGAATGCTACTGGGTCGTTTGCGTTCAGGGAGGCGGGGCTGAGTGTGACTGAGCCACAGATCAATTCAGAGTTGTGCACTACTTTGTATTGATCTGACACATAATATTATAATAAGATACACTGAACTTTGTGCTTGAAATGCGAAGAAAGGCATTGCAGAAAAGTGCACAAACCAAGACAATCAAGACAAGTCTTGAAGTGTATCCATTTATTCAACTTCTCAAGAATTACTTCTCCTTCAGACACACAATGTCACTCTGTGCTACGTATCATTCAGGGCAATACCCGCTTCACTGGAACTGCCCAGCTTCTTTTTACCCACAACACCACTGCAGACTATCTGCAATTAGAATGCTATTTTCACCTGAGTACAGCGGCATCCATGTCACCTGCTGCTGGTGGGGGCTTGCGAAGGTCTGGGCAGGAGGCGGACGCTGACAAGCCTTTGTCAAAATATTGCTTGAGCAGCTCTTTGCCCACAGGAGCACCTCTACAACAAGTATAGCTCTCATTTCCCCAGAGTTGTTTACCTGCAGGCTGCATGTCTTCCTCGTGCTCGCGACAGACCACATTCAGTCCGACACTTGTCAATAGCCGGGGAGAGAAAACAGATAAAATGCTTTAATATCTACAGTCAGAAGGAGCAGCGGAAAGTTAAATCAAACAGAGGGCAGTCTGTAGTACAATAAAATTGGTTTAACTGCTTGAAATGGCACCTTCTAGGGTTTTTCTTCCCTCATGAAAGGATCTTATCTTGCTTATGTACTTAATGTTTAAACGCCACTTTCCATCTCCGTGGACCCGTCTTCAGTGACATCCCGCACATAAACATGTCCACCGCCTCACAGGTTGTGATAATGTGCGTGCTGACTCAAGTATATAGGACCAAACACACACACACACCCAGACACATAAAATAATAATTTCATCTGAGTGGGTCAGAAACGATGAGGATCAAGTCACAGAAACAGGAGCTAATTTGTAGTCTACAATACTCCCATCAGAGCCAGAACTTGTCACGACATCATCTGCCACTACACGTCCGTACCGATGCCAAATCTCCCCATCTTTGACGGCCACAGAGATGACACCCGCGCCTAGCTCAAAATTAAAGAAACGTGGAGTAAGTTGAGTAAACAAGATGAATCCCTTCAATTAGCAGAAGGGCTGGGGGCTCTCCTGTCGTTCTGCCATTAATTATGTGGTCTTATGGGAAGATTAGGGGAGAGAAACGAAGCAATCAGCCAGAGACCACTGAGTGGGTCTCCCCTTGTTTAATTACCAAAACAGAACAAACAAATGAAGCGCCATAGATCATGTAACAGGGTAGGCCCAGCTGCTATGATTTGGCCGAGCCCAGCTCCTCTCCCTTGAGCTTTTCATGTTCTCTTCTGTCTTTCCTCGTTACATCCATGCATCCATCACACGTCAGACCAGACGAACTGGGAACTGTACTGGCTCTCTAATTACCGTAGAAGGTGATGAGAATGGAGACGAGACAACAAATGCCGTGACAGGCACAAGATGGCAAAAATTGATTATTTAATATGTGAAAAATCTGTACTGCGTGATTTGCATTTGCGCAGTGATATTTACACATTATACACCAAAGGCCTTAGATGCTTGGCATATTCTTCATTGTAAATGAGTTATATGAGGACATGATAAAAACAACAGTTTGAGGAAGAACAAAGAGAACTCAGAGTAATTTCAAATATTGAACTATTGCCACAGCATCAACACAGTTTGGTGAAATATGATAAAAATTACAAGTTTATTCTATTTTTTTCTGTAAGTAAGTTTAATAAAATTATAGAACAAATATAGGCTAAAACTTCTGGCTGAAGGAAACATTTTCATGTGATTTTGAGTTGCTCAAACTCTTGTTAGACCAGAGGTAGCAGATCTTAGCACACACTTCATAAAGACAGTATGGAAACTGAACGCAAAGCAATAGAAAACAAACTGTATCGACTAATATCTAGTCTGTACACCAACAAGCATCTACGGAAATTAAGTGTGAGATTAACAGGTATAGCACAATCCAGTCTTACAATAAAAAAATGGTACACAATGAGCCAAGAAACTTTTGCTGAATTCTTTCAGACGGAAAGCAAAGGTTTTATAAACTACGACAAAAGGCCTATTTTGGGCATGCCCACTCTGGAGTTCTGTGGAAAAAAACAAAAGTGTCCTTTTATGTCTTCTTCTTGTATCTGCCACGTCTTGTCCTGACTTGGTTTCCATTATAACTCAAACAAAAGCTGAGCGATTCTATGTCTTGAAGGAAACCATAAACTGTACAAAAATAAAAACAGGTACAATTGTTTCTGTATAATCTTTAGCATAGCACTGCTATTGTCATCCTCAAGATCTTCTTTTGAATTTAATGCAGCTAAAGCCAACATTATCGCCATCTCCTGGGGCAGAACAGGTATTACAAGGTATTCAACTAGAATAGCACAGACAGTTTTGATGCAGATTTTGTAATTATCAAGTTAGATTCAGATCCAATGACATACAGTCCAGAGCTGCACAATATATAGAACTTAAATCATCATTACAAAACCAATATCTGCCATATTGTAATAGCAAAGGAAAGCTAAGATGCAATATTTGTAGGGATGCACGTTATATCAAAGTTAACATTGGCATCAGCTATGGGTAAAATGGGCCGATATGAATAACCAATGATTATTTCCATCTTGATGTGGTTTGTGTATTTGTTTTGATTCACTAAAATCAATAGGTTTATACAACCCTGACTTTAAATCAGGTCTGGGCGATAAATCCATTTTATTGACTAATCGAATTTTCTGTTTATGAAGATTTCATTTTTGGATAAATCGAGAAAATCGGGAAAGAAATTCACCAATGCACTCCAAGGGTTTCAGTAGTTGAAAGTGATGTGAGCCCGCCCAAGGTCTACCTTCATGTTTTACAGTTTGCATTTATTTGGAGTTTGAATTCAGCTGTACTTCCAGAAAGGATGATTAAAATGAAAGCAAGTTTAAAGTCATTTTATATTCCGTTTCAGGAATAGAAAGGGAGAAAAAAATGTAAAAAAATTAAAAAGCGGAAATCGGATTTGCCATTACACAAATCGTTGATTTTATTATTAAGCCATATCGCCCAGCTCTACTTCAAATCAAACACTGTTTCTTTCCATTTATAAAGGTTCTGAATCCCATTTGGCCCAGCTGACTAATGACTCAAAATAGATAAGTATCCCTGGTCAAACCAAGATAACTAAGAAACCTCCTGATGAAAGATCAGATTTACTAGGGTCACATAACCATGTTGTATTGTAAAGATTTTTTCTTCAAAAGAACAAACGCCCCGTGTAAAACAGCCCATTTTTGTACATTGGAAATTCTGGGATGAAATAACTTAACCGCACAAGTAGAAAATGGTGAAATGACCATTAGCAAGCCAAATTCAGTCACTAAAATGAACTAATCCACTTGGACCGATATGAATTTATTCAAAGGACTTCTATGAAGGGGGACTGAGAGGAGAAATGCGTGCTGCTTTGACAGTCTTTTATTTATTATCTGCTTTGATCAAATCAAGGACTTGGACTATTGTAATCACCCCAGCATCTTCCAGCGATAGTGAGTGATTCAAGTTCTGTTCATGATTTCGACAAGTCTTCAACAAACTAAAATCCTCCAGTGGCCTTCAGAAGGGAAATTTATCAGTCTGCTGTTGGCCATTTTTCCCTGCCTCTGCAGCTAAAACCTGCGCCCAAACACATGCTGCTGATTAATCGGCGTGACACGCTGGACATTTTAAGACACAATATATCAATATGCTTCAACAGAGACACATTGATAAACTGCGCAAACACTAGATAATCTCAATGCAGGGCAGACTGGTTTAAACTTATATACTGTAGCATTAATAAGAGTTCTTGTCCATTTATGTGTCAAGGAGGGAAGGACACAAGAAAAAAGAAAGAAAAGCAATTACACCATGGAACACTGAATTGTATCTCAAAATGTAGATTTTCTTATAAATAAAATAAAACTCCATACCTCTGTGCAGACTGCGTAGGAAGCCCGTAAAATGAGATTTAATGAGTTATGCTGTTAAAATAAAGAAATGTTTCATTTTAGGACCGCTAGCTCAGGAGAAACTTTTCATTCCAGCAGTTGTCTTGATATCCTTCAGCCTCCAATTCCTCAGAGAAGCGTTAACCTAATACTTAATATCCAGGTGGTTATATTAGGCTGAGGAAACGCCGTGGGACCTCTGGTAGGATGGTTGGTGCTACTAAGCTGAGCTTCACTCAGCCTCAGTGAGTTACCCCTGGAGCTTAGTCCAATTTACTCTCAGGGCAGCTTCGCTCCACAGACCACACTAACAAGCTACGGCTCCACACTCGTCAGGGCGAGCGTTTTGGCCTCTCACCAGAGGCCTGAAAAATGCACTTTCTGGGTGCAGCCCTCAACGCGGACTCAATAATTAATCTTCAAATCGATCCACCCCTCTGACTTCTGTTGGGACAAGCATGTGGAGAATGAAAGAGAACCTGCAGTGTGTTCCAGCTCACCGTAAGAGAAGGCAGCATTTGCTATTCCTCCCACACAGTCTCACAAGCACACATATATATCATATAAATATATCCTCAGCCTCCTTGTTACACAGCATTTTAATTGTCAACAGAGACAACTAAACAATAAACAAAAGATAAGCAGGGAAGGGGTGATTGAAAGCAGCGGGTTTCACATTAAGCACAAAATGGACCTGTAATCTAAAAGAATGCAAGGTCATGGGAGTAAATATGACACTCACCGTCATCAGATATCATTTTTACCAATAAGAAAAAGCAAGTTGAGACACTCCTCTTACAGTCTCTAATTCGGCTTTTTTGTTTTGTTTGCACCAAGCCTCCTATAATGAACTGCCCAGCAGCTTCTGAAATATGACCCATAAAGGCCAGCGCCACCATAAACCTGGAGCCATGGCTGATTTGTGAATCCAATTACGTCCCCTTCTGTAATGGCTGCGTTCACTTCCATAATGTTCAGTCAGCTATTGTCAGCGTATGTCCTTAAGTTCTCAGCACCCAGTCTGAAAGATACCGGGTATCTTATACTGATATATTAAACAGCTTACCCTGTGTTGTGCAGTACGTGATGTTATAAAGGCTACAGGAGGTAAAAGAACATAGCTCTGAAGTATTTATAGTACACAATTGTGAAATAGAAGGAAATTGATCTAAGGTACATTTTTTGACAAAGAAAAGTCTGAAGCGTATTGTGTGAATTTGTATTCAGCCCCCTTCACTCTGTTGCCCCTAAATAAAGTCAAACCACCTTTAGAATTCACCTAATTAGAACGCACTGTGTGTAATCTTTATCTTAGTATAAATCCAACTGTTCTGTGAAGGTTTCAGATGTCATTATTGATAACGATCCAAAAAATGAGGAAAATGTATTTTAAGTGCAGCCCTGGTTATTTTATGCTATTATTTAATGAACTAGTTTTAATAAAGAATTCAATATCAAACACCTTTTTTACTTTAGCTAAAAGTTTGTAAGAAACAAAAACAAATAAAGTTAAGAGATCTGAGTGATTTCAGTAAATACTGACACACAAAAGACAAATGTTATTAACTATTATATTATTGATTAAAAAAAATTCTGATATGTTAGTAATTTAAATTAAAGGCTTATCTTGATACACTTTTATGTCTTTTAAACATTTTATGACACTTTATTATATTAATGGCTCAGACATTTGGTTTAGTTTGTCTGCAAAATCCGGCCAATAAAGATCATTCTTATTCAATTCAGCTTCTGAAGCTAACAAGCTACTCCCCATGGCTGAGTGTAGATGGAGCCCAAAACACTGGAGCCCAGTGACTGAGTGCTGAAGCCAGCACGTCTATCCTCTCCCGTTTGTGTTTTTGGAAGCGGTTTCGCTTCTGAGGACGTGGTGGAGAACCGGGTGGACACTTTTCAAACCATCGGTGGTGTTGTTAGCAGTGCGGCTCGTTTGTGTTGTACCCGTCTCTGCCAATGACAGTAACACCAGGGGTGTACTACTTAAGACAACTTTGCTGACAATAGCATTTACTGTGTTTTATTTTGTTCATTTTTGTTACGTTTAGTGTGGATCTGCGTCGTATATCGGTTCAAAATGGAACGGCAACCACAAACCAACCAACACACGACCATGCAACGAAAACTGACAGCCGAGGCAAGGAGAGCATTAATCAAAGAAGCATTAAAGAGGCCAAAGGTACCTCTGGAGTAGCTGCACACACTCATTTCTAAGATGCAATAATTTGTGGACACAACAAATAAGCCAATATTGAATGAAAGTCATCAGAGCAGAAAGCAAACATGTCCAAGACTGGTCTGGTCAAATGAGACCAAAACCAAACGGTGGCATAAAACTAACCCTGAAACATGGCGATGGCGGTGTCATGTTGTCTGCTTGATTGGAAGATGGGTGAAGCTAAAAACAGAGCAGTTTTGGAAGAAAACCTCTGAGAGGTTGCAAAAACCTGAATTTTGGGATGGAGGTTCATCTTCCAGCAAAGCAACAACTCTAAATACATAGCCAGAGCTACAATGGAGGGATTTAGGTAAAAGCATATTTATGTGTTAAAGTCTAGAAATAAATCTGATTGGGTGATTAATTTTTACAGAGACTCACCATCCAATCACTCTAAAATCTGTATTGGCAGAATGCATTTGCATGCCTCACGTTGGAGATTTTGTTGTAAACAACACTTAAAACAATTAACAGCTAAACTTTTTCCTTCTACTTCCCAATTAAGTGCTACTTCATCTTGGCCTATCAAAACAAATCCAGATGAAATACAATGATACTAACGGTTGACAACATGTGAGCAAGTTGAGCGAGACAAAATCTAAGGCTGCTCTACAACAACTGTAAAGACGAAATGAGCAGGAAAATACTCCACATGTACGACAAATAATGCCGTTTCCTGTGTCGAGCACTCCCAAGTTTTCCTCTGAATTATAAATTTAAGCTCATAAACTAAACAAGTAGACAAACAGGTACACCACCACCTGCGACGTCCTTGTCTGAAATTATGTTCAGAGGCTCTGCTGACACTCTCCTGAGCGTAATTTGAGCTTGAGGCAAGACTATTTTTCTAAACAAGCATGAATGAATACAGGGACTGTTGCAGAGTCTTTAAGGTAAACAAGACCAACTTTGAACTGAAATATGACATTCAGTACATCCGACAGACGGGGTTTCGTTTTCTGGAAGGAATAATAATCATTTGGAGAGCAGAAAATAGGGCCTTTTACATAAAGTGTTTAAGGTGGGACTGTTTTGACATCTATTCCATGAAAACACATTGACTGAATCTTCAAATCTACTCCTGCCATCATTTTCAGTTCATGCAAAAGCTGACCTCAAGTTGAATACTGATGTTTGAAAACAGACAGAGCTATAATTTGAAGAACCCATGTAGAAAGCTACACCCCATTCCCTGGTAAAAAAAAGAAAATGTTACAGCAGTGTTGTATCATCCTCCTCTAAATGCTGACCTCTCATTCCTCAGAAAGAGGCTGAAAATAAGGCTGCAGACCGACCTGCGACTGGCCAGTAAGATATGCTGAGAGCAGAAAAAAGCCTGCATTTATCCAGCAGCGGGGATCTGACTCCAGCCGGGCTTACTGCCGTATACATGCAAGTACAGGGCTTCCTTTGAGCTCAAAACACCCAAACCTTTCAGAGCTGCTCTGGTGACATTTCAGGAAAAAGAACTGCACAGTGAGAAACTGTAAGTTGGTTGATGCAAATTAAAAAGAAGAAAAACAAAAAAATCAAAGTCACCACAAAAAATGTCCTGCAAATGGAACATTCCTGGGTTAGCCATAATGTTGCAACCTCATTCCCCCAGAGAGCTGAGCTATCATGTAAACAGGATACGGAATATGAAGTTAATAGCCCGGCAGAACTACTCAACTCACCATCCCATGAAAGCAGCCCCTGTTTCCTTTGGACTTCCACTGAATAGCAAAATGTCTCCACAAGACAGAGAGAATACAGAGAACCTCTGCTGCCCTTTTAATAATGCATTCTTGGTTACATTCTGTCCATCCATTTTGGAACCATTTTGCTCCTTCGCCCCCTTAAGCCATTCGTTCTTCCTAAAAGTAACTGCCACATAAATCTGGCCTCTCAGTCTCTATTACAGTGGAGTGATGGCTGCTTTCCAGACAGGCAATCTCTGGACACCCCTCTTTCTCTGATCCGAACCACTGAACCAAGCTCTCAGGTATGAGGGAGGAATGTTCAACATCAACGCATGAAACAACTTTGGCTAAGAGGGTCAACTCTAAAGCAACTCATACTAAAAAAGTTAGCAGCAAAGGGGAATTAATAAATGTCAAGAGATTCCTTTGTATTATACTCTTTTCTCAATCAATTGACCCACAATATATTAAAAGCATGTCTAAACTGTAAACGTAAGAGGGATAATCCTAACAAATTACAGCTGGACTGTAACTTTAGAGCCTTAATGATTCCATAAATCATCTCATACGAAGACAAGAAAAACAATAAACATACCGTCTCTTAAGCACTGTCTGAAAGAAGCAACGTCTAAGAAGAATTTTAATATTGTCCTCCATCTATCTGGTGATCCATCATCTCACATATGTTCTACTTTAACGTATCTCACTTGTAACTGCTGAACAAGTAGAAAGATAGCAAAATAAGAATGTGTGTTTTTGTCTTTAAGACTGCCTTCTTACCAGACAAGTACAACATTTGTGTCTTGTTTCAACCACAGTTACCCTTCTCCTATCTAGAAATGCACTGAGGTGGGACATCCCAGGGGACATACTAACATGTGCCTGGAACAGTACAGTGACAGCTGTACCTGTACCCTGGATTGTCTCACCACAAAAACCCATGCCTAAGCATTAATTTTTGTAGCCTGACTGGAACGCTGTCACCAAACATCTGAGTTCCAGGGGTTTGACAGCCAAACAGGGTTTCTGCTCACACAGAAAAATATCTTCTAAAAAAAGAACAACAAAAACAGGATCATCCTAGGACTACCTTAACGTTCAAAAGAATTTGTATTAGGTGTTATCTGAATACAAGTTTAGTTTTAAGTAGCAATGTATCTGCTGACAACATAACAAATAGCTAACGCCCTTTGATACCTGGCAACTAAACTTAATCATCTTCATTAAACCCTATAAACGCTAAAAAGATCATTAAATCAGACTTTTTTGTCATAACAGACATGCATTAGGACTTCGGCTGGGGAATACATTTGGCTAATTTTCAACTTGCTCCGACTTGCCCAAACACTCTTTAGTCTGAACGCTATTTCTGAGGGAAGAAGAGTCAAACTTTGTACGATTGCACGATGTTAGGGATAAGACTGCACAATAAATCATGAAGTGCAATAATTGTTAGCTACTATATTTAATGAGTTATGAATTAGAATTTTAGATGTCAATGTAATCTGTCAGTTTGACAGCAGTCTTAAACCGAACACTAATGACATTGCCCAAGATGCCGAAGGTTACACAGTGTAGAGAGCACATATGAAAAACTGAAGAAAGAAGAAATAGGCCTACATCGCAATTGTTATTGCAGAATTTACCAATATTGTCGTCATTGCAAGGTTTTCGAGTATCGCGCAAACCTAGTTGAGGAAACATGCAATTGCTTTGTAGACCATTGCAATGATGATTTAGGTTGCTATAATACACATTTTTATTTGTCTTCTTGTTCTTTTCTTTTATCATGTCACCACTAATGTCCATGACCTTTAGCATCTTGGTCACTGAACCTATTTGAGCTGTGGACATCAATTTCAGGGAAACTATCTATAGGACAGATTTGATCTTTGCCATGCATAGCATGAACGCATTGTATTCACGACAATATCATGTTCAAGTAGTTTTTTGTGATTTTGCACATACCGACATGGCGATGATCTTTGCAGTTCAACAAATTTGCCCATTTTAAAAGTTAGCTATTTTCTCGTTTTAGTGAGATATTTCAATAAAAAGTTGTAGGAAGCACAGATGAAAAGAGCCATTTACAAGTAAACCATTTTCCGTGAAATGCAGACACAGGTTTGTGCTTCATTCAGAATGAGAGAGAGACCAAGATGTTCAGCAGATAACAAGAAGGCTGGTCCCCTTTAACCCTTTCAACTACTCAACCTGTCTGTCATTGGAGAAGCTGGACTTTGACAGCCCTTTGGAAATCTTAAACGATAAACTGCCTAGGGAAAACACACAGATACTGCTGTTTCAATTCAATTCAATTCAAAAATACTTTATTGATCCCAGAGGGAAATTAAGTGTTGGTATAGCTCATATGATTATTTCTTTAAGGACTTGTTGTAGATGATGATGGCTGTGGGCAGGAAGGACTTCCTGTAGCGGTCTGTATTGCAGCAAAACTGAAGAAGCCTCCGAAGACGCTCTGTTGTTGTATGACTGTCTCATGAAGAGGATGCTCAAGGTTGTCCAGAATTTTTTTTATTTTATGAAGAATCCTTTGCATTATCATCTCCAGATTTTCCACAGTTGTCCCAAGAACAGAACCAGCCTTCTTTATCAGGTTGTTCAGCCTTTTTAAATCCCTGGCTCTGATGCTGCTACCCCAACAGATGACGGCTGAAGAGATTACACTCTCCACAACAGACTTGTAGAAGATCTCCAGCATCTTGCTGCAAACCTTGAAGGACCTAAGCTTCCTCAAGAAGTACAGTCTGCTCTGTCCCTTCTTGTAGACGGCTTCACTGTTCAGTCTCCAGTCCAGTCTGTTGTCAAGGTGAACTCCGAGGTATTTATACTCCTCAACCACCTCCACTTCTTCTCCCATGATGGAAACAGTTTTTGACTTATCGCTGTTTCTTCTGAAATCTACAATCCTCTCCTTTGTTTTGTTCACATTCAAGGTGAGACGATTGTTTCCACACCATGTCACAAAGCGGTCCACCAGCTCTCTGTATTCAGCTTCTTGTCCATCTCTGATAAACCCAACAATTGCAGAGTCGTCTGAGTATTTCTGCAGATGACAGGTCTCTGATTTGTACTGGAAGTCTGAGGTGTACAGAGCGAAAAGGAATGGTGAGAGTACGGTCCCTTGTGGTGCTCCTGTGCTGCTGACCACCTGGTTTGACACACAATTCTTCAGTCTCACAAATTGTGGTCTGTTGGTCAGGTAGTCATTGATCCAGGCGATTGTTGAGGGCTCCACCTGTGTCTTCAGGAGTTTCTGACAAAGCAAATTAGGCTGAATTGTGTTAAATGCACTGGAGAAATCAAAGAACATGATCCTCACAGTGCTGCCTGCTTTGTCCAGATGACAGTGGGTTGGTTGAAGCAGGTGGATGATGGCATCTTCAACTCCAACTCTACAGCGATAAGCAAACTGCAGTGGGTCCTGATACGTTGTTGTTTGCTTACTCAGGGGTGCCAACAGGAGTCTCTCCAGGACCTTTATGATGTGGGATGTCAGGGCAACGGGTCTATCGTCATTGATGACTGATGGGTGAGTTCTTTTGGGTACTGGAACAAGGCAGGATGTCTTCCACAACACTGGAACCTTCTCCTGAGTTAGGCTAAGGTTGAAGAGGTGCTGCAGAATCCCACAGAGCTGCTCTGCACAGGCCTTCAGGACTCTGGGGCTGACACCATCTGGACCTGCAGCCTTGTTCCGGTTCAGTTTCTCCAGCTGCCTCTTCACCTGACTTTTGGAGATAGACAAGTGGGAGGGGGAGGCAAAGGGGGTAGCAGCATTTCCTGACTTGGTTGAAGTCAAACTTGTGGAATTAGAAGAGTCCATGGCTGAGGTGAAGGATAAAACATCCGAGGTGTAACAGGAAAGCTGTTGATCAGAGGAGAGTGGGATGTCTGTTTGGCTGGGAACAGGAGAGGGGGATGCTGAGCTAGTTCCTGAACTGAACCTGTTGAAGAATATGTTCAGTTCATTGGCTCTGTCCATACTTCCATCTATCCAATCCTTCCTGTCCTTAAAACCTGTGATCTTTCTCATTCCTGACCAGACATCTCTGATATTGTTCCTCTGTAGTTTGTTCTCCAGCTTCTTCCTGAATCCCTCCTTGCTGTCTCTGATCTTGACCTTAAGTTGCTTCAGTATACTCCTCAGTAATTCCCTGTCTCCCTCCCTGAAGGCTCTTTTTTTCTTGTTTAGCAGTTCCTTCAGGTCACTGGTGATCCAAGGTTTATTATTAGGGAAGCATTTCACTGTTCTGGTGGGGATGACGTTGTCCACACAGAAGTTTATATAGTCAGCCATACACTCAGTCATGGCATTGATGTCCTATCCATGTGGTTGGCAAAGAGTCATCCAGTCTGTGGTTGCAAAACAACCCTGCAGGGCTTCTTCAGCTTCCTGTGACCATTTTCTCACAGTTCGTTTTGTCACAGGTTGCCTCTGAACAAGTGGTTTATATTCTGAACAGAGAAAAACAAGATTGTGATCTGATTGTCCCAGAGGAGGTCTTGGTTTGGACATGTATGAATCCTTTACATTTGCATAAAACAAATCCAAGGTCCTGTTTTCGCTTGTAGAGCAGCTGACAAACTGTTGAAATGTTGGAAGTGTAGTAGAGAGGGAGGCATGATTAAAATCACCAGATGTTGCCACAAATGCATTGGGGTGCTGTGTCTGTAGCTTAGCAACAACGGAACTGATGAGATCACATACAGTGTCGACAACGCCTGAAGGTGGAATATAAACAACTGCCAAAATTACACTGGTGAACTCTCTTGATAAATAATATGGACGAAAACTCACTGCCAAGAGTTCGACATCTGGGCTGCAGAGACGACACTTCACAGTAACATGTCCTGGATGACACCATCGGTTGTTGACAAGCACTGTTACTCCACCTTTTCTTTTTCTGCTCGTCTTCAGATCTCTGTCTGCTCGTACAGTCAGGAAGCCTGGCAGACAGACGTTGGAGTCGGGTATATGATCCAGCAGCCACGTCTCAGTAAAACACATAACTGCATTCACGTTACTCTGGCTAAGTCCTTGTAAGGGCTTGGAGTTCATCCATCTTGTTAGCCAGTGATCTCACGTTGCCCATTATGATCGATGGAAGAGATGGCTTGAACTTCCTCTTTCTCTGTCTCCTTTTCTCCTGCTCTGCATCCACGTCTCCTCCTTATCAACTCATCAGGGATTTGTGGCTTCAGTTGAGGTATTATTTCAGCTTTTGCAATGTTAATCAGCTGCTACCGGCTGTAAACCACATTGTTGCCATGGTTACACATCATAACAAATTGTCAAAAAGGGAAAAATTTACAGCAAAAATAATTTCCATAATGCTAGCCATGCTAACAGCACTAATCGTCAATTTGCGATTACCTGAAAGCAATTTAGAGTGTCAACTAAGCAAACATTTTGTTTTTGTTTCAGTAATAGTAAAATTCTGTTTTACTGCTACTGCTCTTGGTGGGATATTGCCTCTTATCCTTATATAAATAAGCAATTCCTACTTACAGCACATTTGGCTGGAAAAATATATATATTTTGAGTGTTTTTCTTAAACTTGTTATAGTTCCTAAAGAAAATTATTAAATTAACCAAAATCGGTATTAGCTGGTCAAATAATCACAAAAAGAAGCAAGCTCAATTTGTTTAGCACATGCAAAGTTTAATTTTTGACTTTGGCTTTATAAATGCATGCTAATAAGCAATCAACATGACGAATAAACTAATAGCCTATATTAAAAAGTATCACTTTATCTCAGAACATAGAATCTCTGGAATAGTTCCATCAGATTTTTTTAAAGACCTCAATCCCTCAGAACTGATGCCGATAACATTGTGGATAATGGAAAAATACAGTAATTATATATTTTTGAGATAAATTATGAAAATATAAACACTTGTAAAGCAACTTCGTGGTGATCAGCATAAACCACCTTCTTCAAACTGTCTCTCCTTTCTCCACAGCTCAAATGGACCATTAGCTGAGTTTAAACACAGCTCGGAATCCTCTCTCACACAAGTGATCAAATAAAGCAAATGCAGAATAAGGCTGTAATGGCTCACTTCATCTTTCATGTGGCTGAAACTTGCTTTGCAAAGTCCTTACCTCCAATTTCAAGGTTCTCTGCGTGGTGGCTTATCATGAAAGTGATTAGAAATGAAGAGCTCTCCCCGCTGATACGGCTGGAGCCCGAGAGTCGGTTGTCTCCAGGCTGCTGAGCTCTCTTAGAGACTCAATACCAGATGGCAGGTTCAAGTGCTGCTGCTGCAAGCATTTTTGCTGCTCCCAGGGATCTTCTACACCAGCTACCATAGATTTCTTTAACCGGCAGGTTTTAGATTCCCTTTAAGAATACTAATGCTGTTGAAGAATGGAACATTTTAACCAAGCCAGAAGGTACTTAAGGAGACAGTATTCATACCCACCTATCTATGAAGAGGAAGAAAAGTCATAAAGAGGGGTTTCCTGTGCATTCAACCCTAATTTACTCTGACACCTAAATACAATAAAATATCCAAAGATTTGGAGATCTCACTGAGCACTGTGCCATTGAGCTGAGAAGGTTGGACAATTCATCTGCAGAACAGCTATGAGTTTTGAGATAGTTAGGGGAAAGTTAGGCCCGTCACAGTAAACAAATCAATTAATCGTATGATAAATTTAAATGAGCTCAATAATTTTCTAGCCACAATCATTTCCATTTGCATGCTTGTTTGTTTTCCTTGCCTGTCTCCCACTTTCTACCAAAGAGACTGGGTGAAAAAAAAGGCATATAAGGTCCATATATCTGTAGTGCAGAGTAAAATGGGATGTAAAAAAAAAAATGTAAGTAAAGTTTGCACTTTTTGTTTACAACACTCATAACTAGTAATTGTTCTTGTTTTTCTTGTCTGAGCCAGTTGATTAATACTTTTTGAAAGGACAAATTTATTTACAGAGTTCATAAATTTTTTTTATTGTTTCGGTTGTTTTGTTAATTTATATTGGACATTAAAAATGTCTTCCAGTTACAGTGGTAAATGTTATCTAGAAATTAAAGTTTATTGATCGTTAAGAAAGTGTACATGCAATTATTTCACATTAGTTGAAAATGGTCTCAAAACGACAATATTATCGTTTATCGCAATAATTTCTGGGGCAATTTATCATCCAGTAAAATTTGTTATTGTGAGGGGCCTAAAGAAAGTCCTGCAGGTTACCAGAATTAATGCAGTGTTTGCCGGAAAGTATGGCAAAAGAGTTGGAAAGTTTTCGGATACGAAAATCTTAATATGTAAGAGCCTCTAAGGAACAAAGGGACAAAAAAAAATGTTTCTTTACTGCAGGGTTCCTACACACTTCCCTTTCTAAATACTTCTCAGACTTTACAGACATTTTATTTTTTATTTTTCTGGAAATATTTCTAATATTATGGAGTTTTGAGTAGAACGCATTTACTTTGACAATACTTCTCCAGTTGCCCATTTACAAGCAACAACAAAGAACTGAAGTTGGCTTCCCATTCACAGTGATCTTTAATACTGTATTCTGCTTTTAAAAAGGACAAAATAGCAGTATCAATACTTTGTTTGCTGGCATGTAAACCAGATCTAGTAAAAATACAGAAGTTCCAGTTTTCTAGAAACCCAAAAAAGGTGTGAAATTGCCCTTTTGTGATTTTTGATTGCATATTTAGCTTCTGTTGGCTCTCAGTCAGTAACTCAAACACTAAAAGATTAATAGTTAAAATATTAAATTCATTTTTTTGACATGGCAAATCTATGAAATCAAATAGTATAAATATTAAATGATGTAAATAGCAACAAAGATTTAGATAATATTTTTTATATTCTAGGAAATTAAATTATGTCTGAAAACTCCATACTCAGTTTGTCGGTCTCAAGCTTGCTCAGACCTGGAAAAGGATTAAAGCGATGGCGTTTCCTTGCATGGTTCATCTGAACTCGGCCCAATGTCCTTTTTCACTGTTGCTTTTAACTGTGTGTGTGCGTGAGAGTTGGGTTGGGGGGAAGGGAGTATAACTGTGACCATGCTTTTAAAGCTGTGGGGGAGGGATGGGAATGTGGGGTCATTTTAATCTGTAAAGCACTTTGTGATGCAATTTTGCATGAAAAGCGCTTTATAAATAAAGTTTGATTGATTGATTGAAAGCAAATTCCACATTTTTCCAGACTTTCTTCAGTGAAAACCGAAATATAAAAATTGAATGTAATTCAATTAAATTTCGATTAAAAATATGTTTTATTTATTGCAAAGCAAAATTAAAGGCTGCCGTAACTTATATTATCCAAATATCTTCAAAGAGTCGTTGTGGATGGTGATGCAGTAGGCAGGAAGGATCTCTGGTAGCAGTCAGTTGTTCAACATATCTGATGAAGCCTCTGACTGAACACTGTTGCATCATGACAGTCTCATGATAGTGGTGATATGCTAACAGCTCAACATCCAGGCAGCAGAGACTATATACTAAGCAAAAGGTCTTGGATGACACCATCAACTGCTGGCAATCCCTGCTAATCCGCCTAATTTGTGTTTGCCACTCTTTTTTAAACCCGCTGTCTGGCCGGATAGTTAGAAAGCAGAGCAGAGGAGCGTTGGAGACTACAATCTTCTGTTTAACATATCCCCCGGTTGGAGAGATATAATGCTTGCCCATTATAATCGATGGAAGAGATGGTTTCCAATTCCTTCTCACTCTGCTCTTTGGTCCTGCTCTGCATCAATGAAGCCTCCTTTTCAACTCCTCTGGGATTTGGGATCATAATTCAGGTATTAGTTTAGCTTTTGAGAAGCTAATCAGCTGCTACTGGGTGTTAAAAAAAAACATCTTGTTGCCACGGTAATGTATCATTACAACTGGCTGAGAGTTAAAAAAGTACGAGTAAAAATTAGTGATGTGCGATACCACAGATTTCCTATCCGATCCGATACCAAGTAAAATGAAGGCGAGTATCGGCGATTCCGATCCGATACGATACTTTGCTCAAGGCAAGGCAAGGCAAGGCAATTTTATTTGTATAGCACACTTTCAACAGCAGGGCAATTCAAGGTGCTTTACATGATTTGGTGATTTAAAAGAAACACATAAAAGAAACACACATTATACATGATACACAATAAAGCAAGAGAAAAATAAAAAAAAGCAAGAGAGCATGAAAACATTTCATACATATGACATCAAGCATTTACTCAAAGGCAATTCTAAACAGATGGGTTTTTAGTCTCGATTTAAAGCAGTTCAGAGTTTCAGCAGCTCTACACTCGTCAGGAAGTCTGTTCCAGATAAGGGGAGCATAGAAACTGAAAGCTGCTTCTCCATGTTTAGTTCTGAGTCTAGGGATGTTTAGTAGGCTAGAGTTGGAGAACCTGAGTGGTCTTGGTGGTTGGTACCATGACAACAGGTCTTCAACATATTTTGGTGCTAAGCCATGTAATGATTTATAAACTAGTAAAAGTATTTTAAAGTCTATTCTCTGAGCTACAGGGAGCCAGTGTAAGGACTTTAGAACGGGGGTGATGTCCTCTACTTTCCTGGTTCTAGTGAGGACGCGAGCGGCAGCGTTCTGGATCAGCTGCAGCTGTCTGATTGACTTTTTAGGCAGACCTGTCAAGATGCTGTTGCAGTAATCAATCCGACTAAAGATAAACGCATGGATGAGTTTTTCTAGGTCGTGTTGCAAAATCAGTCCTTTAATCCTAGAAATGTTCTTCAGGTGATAGAACGCTGACCTTGTTATTGCCTTTATGTGACCCTGGAGGTTCAGGTCTGAGTCCATTACTACACCTAGGTTACGAACCTGAGCAGTAGTTTCTAGCTGTATTAATTGAAGCTGTGTGCTGACTCTTGATCGTTCCTTGATCGTGCTCAAATATTACTGTTTGGGAAATTAAAGTAACAAGTAGTGTACTTAAAAGTGTCACTTCATACTGAATGCAAGACATATAACTGGTTCTTCTTGTTTATTGATGAAGAATTATCATACAAGAAAAGAGCCAACTTACATATTTATTGACAGCATCTGAGCATGTGTGTCTTAAAACGCCTACCTGAACATCTCAACATAAAACAATAAACATTTAGTGGGCATTATTCAGATAAACTAGGGTAATTGTGGTTACTTTACTCTGTATTTCTATTTCCAATAAACTACATATTTGCTCCAAATGACTGAAATATCAATATTTTTATAAGAACATCGATTCTAGAACATACAAAGCTGGTATTGGAGGTATCGATATTTTAGTATCAATCCGCACATCACTAGTAAAAATCCTTCAGCTGCACAGCATCCAAAGCCTGAGGGAATAATTGTCTGAAAACGCAATGCCTCAAACCCCCAAAAATGACAAACAAAAATCTTAAAAACAGAACTAAGAGTTGATGTAACAGAGCTGCTGCAACATGCTGCCACCACGGGCGGCGCTATTCTACAGCTCCTTCCGCAGCTATAAGATTTGGAAGAGAAACAACAGCCATCTGCAGATTATTTAATGATGAGTGAGGATATCCACAACGGATGAAAAAAAAAAGCATCCAAATCAACGTCGTCTTGGTAGTGACTCAACATTTGTTGTGAAACACTATCAGCTCAGAAATTATCCAGTAATCAAAGAAACATCTTGAAGCAAAACTGCCACTAAAGTCAGTGGTTTTAACACATGAAAACATAGAAACATTAAAAGTGCAATATGTAAAAAATAACATCTTGTGGTCAAGTTTGAGTACTGCAGTCCATGTAGAAAAACCAGAGAGTCCCCTGTTGTTAACAATGACTACATCCTCTGCAGCCTTTTTAAAATGATAAAAACGTGCAACCACCCAGCTGGCTGAGAGGAAAATCCGTTTCAATGTAACCTTCCTTCCAAAGTGATTGAGACATTAGACTGTTTTGTGATTATTTCTAGTGCTGTCAAGAGATTAAAACACACTTTGAGATTAATTAATTATCATCTGTAATTAACTAATCTAATTAATCTCTTTTTTAATCCCAACTAATAATTGCTGAGAACAGCCCTCATCTTGAGGTATTATCATTTAAACTCATTATATTATTGTGGCAGAACAAATATACAAAAAAGAAATGGCTTTATGAAGTAATTTACTGTTCTTAAACAGACATGAACAGATGCAGTCCCAGCAATTTACATTTCTCTGTTTTTGAGACTAGGCCCAGTGCTGGCTGCCTACAACTTTGGCTTCGAGCATGCGCGATTCTTTAGCATTCTGAAATCACTGGGGTAAATATCTGCCCTGAGTCCAGATGGACCTGGACAGGTGGAGCTGCAGCACAGAAACTGGCTGCCTGCTGTGAGCGCTCTGAAACAGAGAGAAGCCCACGGCTGCAACGCTGCTCAGTAAGAGTAACAAGGATACGTGCTTCACCCAAAAGTCTCCAATAACCCCAGAAAGCGTCGCTAGATTTGTCGCTGGTCGCTTTTTTGAAGAAGAATCGCTAGAGGGGTCTAAAAACTCACTATTTATAGCGACAAAGTCGCCAAGTTGGCAACACTGTCTGCAACTCACCACTCATCCTCACTCATCTTGCCCTCTCCACTAAAACGGAAGGGTCAGCTCATGATAAGCAGGCCTAATGACATCCAATCGTTGTCCACTTCAGGGTGTGGTTAACCCCTAACAACTCCCTAACAACCAAAGCATAAAAACAGATTTTATTTAAAGGCAACTCGCATGCAGAGACAGTAAAATCAAAGATTAAAAATTAGATTAAAGCGTTTAAAAAACATAGCACGTTAAATATGGCTGTAATCATAATTAATGTGATAATTTGACACCCCTAATTATTTCCCTGTACAATTCTTACATATTGCACGTTTTAACATTTGTTAAGAGTCAGAGTTGATGTATGAACAGTAAGCTATTAGGCCACACAACTTGAGAAACTAGTGTCACATTAATCAATAACACAGAATTGGGAGAAAACCTTTGCCACTTAACGCAGTCCAGAACAGTGGAGTAATCTCATTATTACACACAGGGATGCTGCCAGCAACCAACCCTGTCCAGAAATAGGGCCGGCTTTATTTATAACAAATAAAGCCTTGAAATATCTCGCTTGCATGTAACATGTTATTATATATTAGTTTCACCTTTTAAGTTGAATTACTGAAATAAATGAAATATTCCAGTTTCACCTGTAATCAAGTCCAAATGCATGTAGTTGGAGATGGATAACAACGGGGTTAAACTAATTCGTGTATATTAGCAATCTACTCAACAGAAAAAAATATTCTCTTGAGAGGTTTTCAGAAACAAAAGTAAACCTTCCTCTAAACTTGCACCAACTATATTTATTTGAGTGTTTTTATTGGCAATAACCATAAAAATTGGTAGTATCTGCTGAAAGAAACTCTTAATGAAACCCAATCTGAATCCCGCGAGACAGTCTGTGCACTAAGAGAGTAAAATTCATTTATAAATAAATAAAAATCAAGCTGTTAAAAAATGAGTCATGTTTTAAGCCAAAAGAAAAATCCATGTACCCTCCAAAAACAAATGTCTCCTGCTAGTTTGGTTTAACCAACTGCAAACACCACCCTGCCAAAGCGTTCAAAGTAGACAGCATTCGTTGGAGTGCAGAACTTGGCTCATAAGAAATCTAAAGAGTCTCCTACCTATCTGTCAGCTCAGCTTTGAGCTGTCAGGTGACAACAGCAGAGCAGAATAGCGATGGGCAGGCAGAGTCGGTAAATAGCTTCTATTTGTGACACACAGATGAATAAATCATGCTGGTCTGCATTCTGCTGGCACAATTGCTTTTTGCCGGAACTCGACAGAAAAACTCAACAAATCATAAAAAAACGCTTCTGACAGGAGTCAGTGCATTAGTTTTAGCTCTGACCACTTTCATAAAAACACTGAGATTAATAGTTTGGTTATTCATTATGACATTAGAGCTGCCTGTTTAGGCTTTGCAAATGCATTTAATACCAAAAGGGCACAAAAAAAGTGTTCAATTATATGCATTAACATGCATTTAAAGCTTCCATTGAGGGAGGTTGATTGAAGAAATGAAAACGCAGAGGGTAACTGGTGAGTCATATTTTTTGCCAAATAGTTTTGTTTTTGTCCTCTTCTCTTTTTTCCTCCCTTAAACCACTTCTGCAGTGAGAATCCCACTCAGTATCCTCCGACAGTCATGCAAACACCAATTAAAACTTTCAAAGTTTCCACATCTCTTTGTATTATAAAGCATTGCTCTGCATAAAATCTCAATTCGTTCTGCAGCATCACCTTCTCATACCAAAGTCGAGCTGAAAGATGTAAGCTCCTACTCAAGCGCTGCATGTAAAACCTCAAAATCTCATCTCAATGACAGATCTAAGCAAAGTGCTCCCCTCCCCTCACCCCATTAACAGCAATCTAAAGATGCTGCGCCAGTTGATCAGAGGGAACTGCAGCCATGTGGAGGTAAATTGCTGTCACCGGGCCTGATGGACCTTTTCCCTCCCAGTGGTCACGGGGAGACACTCGACCTCCGTTCACTCAATTTGATTCAAAGCGTGTTTGCGCCTCCGGATGGGAGGAAACCGAGCTCCGCCTGGGCAGGATTACCGACACGTATGAGGGGGATGGGGGGGGAAACGAAAACACTCCAAACAGAAAAGGACAAGAAATACAAGTCACAAGCCAATATGAGATTTCCACAGTATGATAACCTCGAGTTAAAAATACCACAGT
Source organism: Valencia hispanica (assembly GCA_963556495.2). NCBI lineage: Eukaryota > Metazoa > Chordata > Actinopteri > Cyprinodontiformes > Valenciidae > Valencia > Valencia hispanica. Next base: position 43,189,473 of record OY747702.1, on the reverse strand, counting down.
TTTACTGGTTAACCTAAAACAATTAAATTAAAAACAGGTGCATATTATGATCTGCTTTTATTTCAAACAAAAGAGCGAGAATTAGCTATACTGCTGCAGTTATACCATAGTAGTTGGTACAGTTATAAGAATGTTATCCTCAACCTTTTATATTCCTTTGATTTAATACAAAGACCTAAGCAGTGATACTAGACTGCTAGATTTAGAGGCATTTTTGAAGAACCTATGTGACAGAATGTTATACCTTATTATATTATACCCTTCCTTCTGTTATTTATAGAGGTAATTAGTCAGGCTATCTGCTCAAGTAGCCAGCCTGCAAACTTCTCTTTAGCAGATCCCATTGATGCTTGCTAACCGTTACCTTAATAACAGTGATAGGTGGCACTTCTTTGGTTTCAATGTCATGCCTTTTTGAGATATTTCAAAAGAACCCTTTTTTTAATAATCAAGTCAATAATGTAACAAGTTTCTTTCAGCCAGAGGGGACGGCAGTGTGCAGCAATACTCTGGTACTTTCTCCTGTATCTCATTAAAAGGATTTCCTGCTACAACCTTGATAGAGGTACACCACAGGTCTCAAGCCCTTCAGATCGGCGTCCGACCTCGATCCACAGTGTCTAATTAATCAAGCTGGATGAGAAGCAAAAATACCTCGAGATTCAGCATAAAATACTTTAAGTGCACACATGACCGAAAGGACAAAACCAAACTATTACGCGAGTGTTACATTTATATTTTGACTAGAGGTAGTTTGGGTCGATCGTGGCTCTTCGCAGCGAAATGAGGATTTGTGTCTCTAAATGCTCGAAAGGATGAGAACATTTGAGGGCTAATTAGTGGCGCATTAAAAGAAATGGGAAATTATTGCCGTGAGACTTATCTATGACAAGGCTTTGCTTTTATGAGCTTAAGGAAGGCAGTAATTACACTAGGAGCACACAAAACAACAGCCAAATAAATAAACAAACATAGGAATAAAGGAAAGCTGTGGGACATCTGAGTTAAATTTACCATGACCATAAACAGAGCAGGCTGGGGAACAGAGTGCCAGAATAAAGCAGAGTAAGCAGGTTAATGCCAGAGTTCAAAAACATCCTCCTCGCTTAATTAGATCCTGAGAGTCCAGAGAAAATGACCCATTTTTATTTATATATATAAATAAATAAAAGGAGCTACTCATGGAGCTCTGGTGATTCGGGAATAAATGACACGGTAATCCCACAACAGAACCAGACAACTTGCATTTATGGAGCCAAGAAGTCCCTGGAAGATGGGCCCGTCTACTTTAATGTGGCTAACCGAGGTCGATCATGATGTACTAATGTAGCCTCTCAGAAACCGGATCCCCGCGGGGAGGTGAAAAAAAACATGCAGCATCTTACAGCACAGATCGGCCGTCATTTCTCCAAACTTCCATTCAAAACCAGCGTGAGGGCGACACGAGTGGGGATGAAATTTTTTTTTTTTTTCATGATCATCTACCACCATGAATCAGATCATTCCACATAAATAAATAAAAAAGCCCCCAAAAAAGAGGAGAGAAATACCAGCGCACCCACGCTGAGACCGACAGGCTGCCCTGCTCTCTGGCACTGCGGTCAGAACAGCTGGAAAACGCCCGACCGCTCCGGGCGAGTGAATCCTCCAGCTCGCAGTTGGAACTTGCGCCAAATGGCAAAGATGCGCTCGTGAACGTCCCGAAACGCTGCGGTGTAAGAGGCGTGCAGAGAGACGCACACGCTGCAGCCTGAAAGCAGCGTGACAACAAACACCTCCCGCTATCAGCGCGACCCCGAGGAGAAGACACAGAAGGAAAACACAGCGAGGCGTAAAACAGAGTAGGATGAAACTTGGAGAAAAATGTACCCGTGTACTGCAAGAGGAACATTTTCCACGGAAGGCGACGTGCCGGTCCTTGTCAGTCCTGTGCTGTAGGACGAAGTGTAGGAGGTAAAAAAAGAAAAAAAAAAAAGAAAAAAGAAATCCTTGAATGGAGCCGGGTGCTGGTTTCTCTGTCAGTCCGCTCCGCTCTGCTCCGCTCGGCAGACTGGACTGCAATGAGAGCAGCCAGTCGAAGCGGGACCTTTTTCTGACTACGGCAGGCGAAGCCCGCCCTCTCGACGTGCCCGGTTCGCCGGCTGAAGCCGAACACGTCGCTTGAGTCGGGCGAACAGCGAGCAGGCGACGTTATTCCGTGTTCGTGCTTCGCTCCTGATCGTTGACACCCAGTGACAAAAAACGCGAGTTCAAGCGCAAAGAAACGACGCGGTTTTCAAGCCGAGCTCCACTATTCCTCCCTCAGGCAAGTCCAATTCACTCAGCGCAGGCTCGACATTGCTTTTGGACAAATAGGAAGTTTGTCCGACAGTATTTGTAGAAAAATAGGCGTCCAAAACTTCTGGCAGCTCTTCTGGAAAAGGTGTCATTCAATAGTTAGTCAGTTGGAGGAGGAGAAGCATAGAAATCAACATATCAGTATAAAATGCTGAACATAAAACAAACATTCCTCTCATCACTGAACCTTGAGCTACGCACTATAATTAACTGTGCAAGCAAAATTGCAACAACAACAAAAAAAATACAATGTTTTTTTTGTAAAGCCTTTCAGATGATACCAAGTCCTTGCAAATGTTAATCTCACTACATTATTTTATCATTAAAAAAATGTTTATTCAACAAATCAATTCAAAAAGTAGAAATCATATAAATTTATCAAAAAAAAAAGGAAACACAAATCTTAAGCTTTTATTTCTGTCAATTCTGATTAGTGTAGCTTACAGTTGATGAAAACTCAAAACATAGCTTCTTAAATAAAAATACATAAAAAAATTAAACAGGATTTTTTTATTACAGAAATATTTTTATTTTATATTCCCCATTATGGGGAAAACTGTTGACTTGACAGTTGTTCAGCAGACGGTAACAGACATCCTCCTTAAGGAAGATGAGTCACAAAAGGTAATTGCTAAAGAAGCTGCCTGGCTACATAGTGTTACTGGAAAGCTGAGTGGAAGGAAAAAGTGTGGTTGACAAAGCCTCTTTCACAAAAACATTCCCGTCACAAATGAGTAAAGACGAGCTGGCTTTAGGGTAACTCTGGCCATTAAGAAACCACAAGTGGAGACAGCGAGATCGCACAATAAATCTGAGTTTTCAAAAAAAAAAAGAAGAAAAGTGGTAGCGCAGGATGGCAGGAGGAGCCATGTTGTGTTGATATTAGCAGTCTGTGATGGAAGTCTGAAGTCAATGAAGTTCTTGAAATGTTCTTGATGAATGTTGCACATTTCTAGTCACTTAAATAAATATTATTAACTTAAATGACTCTTTGTAGTGCTCATTTCAGCTAAAAGATTGTTTTAAAACATTTTAACTCTCTACTGAATACACATTTTGTATTCTATTGCATAGTTTTATTTTTTTTATAAATTTTATTTATTTAAGTTGCATTTTAGTTTGCAAAGCACTCAGAGCAGCATGAGTTGTTGGAAATGTGCTGTATAATTAAACCTGAGCTTGACCTTTGAATAATTTAAGAAAACCCACATGCCTCCTGATTGGTTAATTCATCTTCCTTGTTTGACATCAAAAGAAATCCAGCAAGATAACAGGAAGGGAATTGTGCAGCTCCACAAGCCTGGCTCATCCTTGGGGACAATTTTCAGATCCCACTTTGAGCTGGTGAAACAATTACATACAAGTATAAACAGCATGGGAATGTGCAGCCATCAGTCCTTCAGGAAATGGTAAATGGCCTGTACTTGTATAGCGCTTTATTTAGTCCTTGAGGACCCCAAAGCGCTTCACGCTACATTCAGTCATTCACCCATTCATGCACACATTCACACACTGGTGATGGCAAGCTACACTGTAGCCACACAAATGTGGGGCACACTGACGGAAGACAGGCTGCCGAACACTGGCGCCACCGGGCCCTCTGACCACGGGGGACACAACAACTGAGGACACAACAACTGGGGGCTTGAACCGGCAACCCTTCGGTTACTCCTGAGCCATAGTCGCCCCATAAATGGGCAGGTTCTCTGTCAAAGAGATGAATGTGTTTTGGTGCTAAATGTGTTAATCAACCCAGGAAAAAAATGGCCTTGTGAAGATGACGACTTATACTGCCAAGATAAGTGTTTTTATCCCCAGCTGAACAAGCCCTGTACTGACATGGACTGAAAGTCCACTCAGAGAGGAAGAAGCCATTGCTTCGAAAGCAACATAAAGGTCAGTTTACAAACTGAACAAAGAATACATTTGATGAGAAATGCCTTGTGGTCTGATGAAACTAAAGCTGAAGTGCCATATTGACCATCTTCACTGTTGGAGAACAAAGTGGGGGAAATGTTGGAAGCCTGAGGACACCATCTCAACTGTGAAGTATGGAGAGGCAGCATGATGCCGGGTTGGTTCACTACAGGAGAGACTGGTTCACTTCACAAAACAGATGGTATAGTTAAGAAAGAGCATTACGTGGAAATATCAAAGCAACATCTCAAGACTTTACCAAGGAAGCTTAGGCGGATATGGGCCTTCCAGATAGACAATAACCCTAAGCATAATGCTAAATTAGATACAAAAAGGGTTTTTAAAGACAACAAAAATATTTTGAGTGAGCAGTGATCTTAGTGCAATAGAAAATGTGTGGGCTTAGCTTCAGTTACACCAGTTCCGCCAGGAGGAATGGGACAAAATTCTAGAAAACTATTGTTTCTCAAAATAGTTTGCTATGAGTAAGCTTCTCGCTTGTTGGGAAAAAAAAAAATCTACTCATCTTCAAGTAATTCTGTGCAAACAGTAGCATAATCTCAAATCAGCAGCCAAAAACTCATTAAGAGCACCACACGTACTATAGTCCAACATAAACATCTTGAGACACTGCATGTCTAAATTAGAGTATCTGATAATATAGTTTACAGAAAATGTATCGACTCAACTGTCTTGCCTCTTGTAGTGATCAATAATAATAGAACCTGCATACAGCCATTTCTAATTTTACATCAAAAGGGTTTAGATGAACATTAATATCTTCTCTTCTCAAACATAGATGCTATACTGTTTTCACTCTGTGAACAACACATGTATAAAAAACAAAAACAAAAGATGAACAGGCCTTCATCAACGCTGAGTCAAAAGATTAATTACACACAAAAAACAGCAGAGCAAACGCTATTATGCTCCCATAATTAGGCACTAGCTGTGTACAGAGAAATGCAAAATATCAATGAGAATGTTATCTCATGTATCAGCATAGCGGTCAGCTGGCTCCTTTATTCCTGCTTCCGAAACTGCTTCTGGAGAGACAATGACTTTTTAATGTGAATAATTCAAGAAATATTTAATGTCAACAGAATCTCAAAGAGCGTTACCACTCACTCGCTCATTTCAGTCTTTTTGACACTTATTTCAACAAGTTTCCATTTTTTTTAAAAATTGCTTGTCAGTGTATGAAAGTTTCAAATACCAAAAAAATACTTTCTATGCTTGAGGTTTGATCAACTATATATCATCAACACTTGTCTGTATTGGGAAAACCTCTCGAATGTGGCGATTTCTATCGGCGAATACACATGTTCAGACTTAAAATGACTTTATGCAACAATAACATGTCACTACATACACTGAAGTGGACCCAAAAGTAAATCAGCCACATTTAGAAACACAGAGTGAGTTTTAATGCAAATTGCAGAAAATGTGAAAGAGGAAATGTGAATTAATGTACATCAACACAAACAGATGGTGGTTGTAATACTTCAGTTGGCTGCATGAAAACACTGCAGAGGAAGAGTGCAATTTAAAACCCATAAAATGTGTAAGGGAGGTAGCAGACTCCAGGTTGTTTCACCTACTTGTGATGTTTTAGCTTGGTTCTATTTCAGTGCCCTTCACTATAAACTGCACCTTTTAGCAGTTTGTTTATGTGGATACACCTTTCAAAGACAGCCGCTGACTAAAATGAAGTGGATATTGTACTTGTTTTGAATCTAAAATGTATTTTATTCCGATTAAACCCACCTAGTATTTTGTCAGCTGCGGTTTTTAAGGGCTAAAGCGATTGCTGGACCAACCACTACAAGCTTATGGATCTCTTCTACTAGTTTCTTCAAAGACTAAAGAAAACCCGAAACGTTTTTGTAAAGCCATTTTATTGTTGTTTTAAAGAAAAGCATTCTATTTCAATGTATTCCTTCAAAGACTCACAAGTATACTAGAGGTGGACCAGATCACAAAATTCACAATTTGGTTTCCTCCCAGATTAAGGTGTCATGGTTTTTGGTTTCGTTCTGTTCTTTTGTCATTTTTATTTTTTCGAAACTACAAAACATTTACTTTTTTTCCAGCATTAGTAATTCTCAAAGATAAATTGTGTAGAAACGGACAGATTATCATGTAATTTTATTTATACTTGGCAAGAATCCTTCCTTTATTACATTCATTTTTTGAGATCATCATTAAATTGTAACTGTATTTAACCAGTAACAACTATTATATAATATCAATCCATATAAAAAAATTAGAATATTATTGAAAAGTTTTTTCAGTAACTCAGTTCACTAAGTGAAACACTTTATATGGATATATTACACACAAACTAATGTTTTAAAGCCTTTTTTTCAGTTAATTATGATGATTTTCCACTAAAAGCCAATACAAATACATTTAAGATAAGCATATTTCATCAGACCAATACAAAGCTTTTTAAATAAAGATTTGGGTTTAGTAAAAATGTTTAATACATGCTGAAAGGTTACTTTCAAAAGGTAGTTTTAATCTGACAAATACATATAATGTTTTGAGCATAACTTCAATTTTTATAAGACATATTGGCTATATTTGGACTCTTTCACAGTTTCCTTGATGTTTGTCTCCTTCACAATGTTTTGGGTTTAGCGTGTTGCTAAACAATCAGCAGGAGCAATTATTATTTATGTGCAGCCTGAACTATTTAATTTCACATTCCTCTCAACAGAATTTAGCTGTGAATCATCCTGATAATGTAGTTATGGTTTTCTACCCCTTCTAACGTTTTCTGTCTCATGCTGATTGTGTATAAAAATGATTAAGTTGTTCTTTTAGGACATGACATTCTCTTCTCCATCCTTCCAGTCAATAACCTGTGGCGTCTCTGCAGATGATCCAGCACACTGGGTGCATGCTCTCAAGTATGGAAAGCCATGAGCGTCAAAAAAAGGTGCCTTTTTATGAGTCTTTGATGCATTCTCAATGTGTTGTTTGTGTGTTAAGTTTGTGTCTAATTTCTATGTCAACACTATGAATACTGCAGGTACTTCACATGAAACACTTTATTTAAATTTTAATGAATATTTTGGCCCTTTGGGTCAAAGTTTGTCTCGTCTTCCTCACTGGTTCCTGAGCCATAGGGTGGCTTCAAGGATTTACGTGAAAACCCCTTTTAAACAATATATTATATTGGTTAGGATATCATCAACAAGACATAATTGAACATATAATTGTGATGATGTATTAGCCATCAGACAAACACATGCTGTGACTTTACTTTTAAAAGTTCACCGTAGATACGCCCTATGGGCTAAAATGGGCTGCAAACATTCTAGCTGTAGCGAGACGACCAACTGAAAATGGCGTTGCTCTACAGTGGAGAAGGGATATAAGCCAAGAACATCTTCACTGCCTGCGTATTCTCATTCCACCTAGCTCCCTGAGCAGCTATCATGAAAGGGATAATTGAGCCGTCGTCGAGGGGCTAGCTGCCTGAGAGCCATCTGTGTTGCCCTGTCTGCGTCTGTCATCGTCATCATCATCATCATCTAAAATGCATGAGACCGTAAAACATTTGTAAGTACCTCAGCTTTTAATATAAATAAATCTGTGCCTGCTGCTTGCAGTTTAAAGGCGATAGTGTTGCTAATGCAGGATATATAATATGAACATTACCATAATCAACGGAGATCACAGAAGATTAGCTTTGTTAGCACTTGTATGCAGAAATTCGTATGTGACATTCTTGGTACTTAGTACTTACCATGCTGGGGAGTCAAATGTTACAGCCTATTGCTGGTATTTGAACGATATTACTGCATTGCACAGACTACACACGACAGAAGTCTCATGTCGTTTGGTGAAATGGAGCGAGGCGTTAGATCGCATCCTCCTTTCTATGATGCCGCTCATCAGAAGGGCTGATTTGTTGCAGAGGGTGTGATGAAACTGTAACACGATGCAAAATCTTAGGAAATCCCGAATCAACAGAATCGTTAAGAAGAATTGATAACATTGGAGGCGCACAATTCCAATGGAATTGGTCTATTGGAACCAGTTCTAAATCGGAACGGTTCTCAATTCCCAACCCTACTGCCACCTGTCAGCTACCCCGTCCTGGAACAGTTTAAAAATAATCTGAACAGCAGGCAGCCGATGAAAAAGAAACAGTAGAGAACCATCTTCTCCCCTGATTTAATTGTTATTGCACCCACTACTGTTTTAGAAATCTTGCCAGCTTTCATACAAATCCTAAACTTCAAAATCAAACCTGCCAGCGTCTCCAGAAGACTAGCTGAGACGAGGCTGCAGTGTTTAGAAGCAGGCACCCCAATGGCATAATGTATTCTGGAGAATCTGTAACAATCTGGATGTTTGGAAACACCTCAGAAAATACTGAGATATAAGCACCTGTGTTCCACGAACAATTGGACTGCATCCTAGGCTTTGAAAAATATTGGATGAATGAGCTAACTGGTTCACAACCTAAAATAGGTCAGGAAGAATAACATACAGAACATGATGTACAGAAAGTTTGGACAAATTATACAACCAGGCATCGTAAGACACAGTTTCCTATCAGCCACAGCTGATTGTAAATGTTTTATTTTACATTTAGTGTACTAAAAAAAAGATTAAAAAAACTTACAACAACTCAAAAAGGGCTTTCTTGTTGCTCTTTTTTTTTAAACCCAAAAAGGCTTGTCATAAAATAAAGTGAATGTTTTCCAGGCAAAATTCAATTACCCCTGTCAGCCAGCCATAATGAGTAACAGCCAGTGCATGCTCTCATTCAATTTTGGTGTCCATGGGGAACAATGTTTGTCTGATGTCTTGATTTTTTTTATTTCCACAACAATGTTATTTCCGTGGCCAGCTTAGTGTAGCAAAACATTCAAATCAAACACTAATTTAAGACTCTGTGCTTCGGAAGATGAAAGCAGCCTTGGGTTACCTCTACGGTTAGGTACAAGAGCAAGTGCTCTCTGCAATATCCGAATTCTGTTGAGTCCAATAAAAGGCTGGATATTAAGCATCCGATGTGTTTATCATTGACTACAATCAACCCGGTCACGTTAGTTTCATGTAATAAAGCAGAAACATAGAAATCCCATTTAGACTAAATCTCCTGTGGAACACATGTAGTTAGTTAACAGGAACTTCCTATATAATCAATAATTCAAATTTAATTAGTGCATATTAAATGAAAGCTGCCTCTCATCAACAACAATAACAGTAAAAGTTTAACAAGGGCTTGGGGAGGCATATCCGTTCTCTTGTCTTAGCAAGCATTCCTCTCCTTCAATATTTGCCTCTTCACCACATATTCATGACTATTTCTCCCTGGAGATGTTCACATTGTTAGCTGACTTTTTGGAGTTAGATGCCAAATCCCACAGTAATGTTTTTCCCTCTTTAAGAGTGCAGAACTCAGTATTAGGCATGGACCAGTATGATATTATTACTGAATGGCAAAATGAGTACAAGCTGGTTTACACAGCAATTAAAAACATAAATGGTCAATACGCTTTTGATTAAAACTGAAACGGAAATGTTCTTCCTATTAATGCTAAAACAACATTTTACTGGGATTATTACAGTTTGATATGTTTGTTTTAGCTAAGAGTGTTGCTGCACAGTTTTGGACCAACTCAAGGTGATCAACAGCTTTTTTTTAAATATGGGATCAAAAGTTTGTAACGGTACTGTAGACAAGAGGAAATAAAAGCATGTAAAACCATCTAGACTTCAAGTTTTGACACCAACTTTCTTGATGCCTGATCAGAAGAACCATGCTCTCCAAGACAATGATTTTTTACATTGTTGTCTAAGATTTCAATTAAATTTAGTCATTTTAAACCAAGGGCAGGAGCCCTGGGCTCCAAGGGGGCTACAAAGATTTTGAAGTATTAATATTTTTTTTTAAACCTTGTACCTTATATAAAACTCATTGACCAATTTCATGTGAGTTGACCTCAGTTTTTTAGGTGGACCAGATTTTTTGCTTTTTTTGGTTCGCATCAGAGTCCAGTTGTGAATTGACACCTCCCCATTGAAACTGGACTTTCTGGGCAAATGAATTACAGTTCGATTAAAGCGGACTAAACCGGACTGGTGTGAAAGCACCCTAAGCCAGTTCCAGAGATCCCCACCAAGGTGTGAATTCTGATAATTAAGACAGCGTGATTGAATGTGCCAAACGTTGCTAAAAAGGTCTAATTAGACAAAAACAGTAAAATCCCCAGCACCTGCATTCATCACAATATGATTCGACATCATTGACTGTATATTTCGACATGCTAAGCAAAACAATTTTTGTTGAATGCATCGTACAAAAAACAGATTGGTATTTTACAGTGGGGCAAAAAAGTGTTTGGCAACCACCAATCGTGCAGGTTGTCCCACTTAAAAAGATGACTCACTGAAACATCGGGGCCCTTCAAAAACATAAAATAACTTGAAGCTCAGGGGCTGTTTACCCGACAACGTTTTTCAGCAAAACTGAGGTTTTTCTCTCCGATTAGGCCTCTCGTTTACATGACAACGACAAAACGGGGGGGCGAAAACGCAGCTTTTGGGAAACGGCTTCCAGAGTGGAGAGTTTTGAAAACGCTGGGGGATTCTTTGTCTTGTAAACGCAAGCTGGAGACTTTTGAAAACGATGACGTCACTGCCAGCCACCTACGGACATGTTCTACTTGCGCACTCCGCCTTTCTACAGAAAAACAACAACAATGGCGGATCCAGGTATGCGGTTACTGCTGATGCAGCTTCTGAAGTTATTTGGTCCCTGTAAGCAAAACTTAGAGATCATCAGGCTTCTATTCAATCGCCAACGGAAACGCATACAATACGTGCGCCAAATAATCAATATGCCTTTATTTAAGCGGAGGAGAACTACAAGAAGACCGCCATTGTTAGTTATCATGAAATGTTTCTTTTCCGGTTTGTGAGGGGGAAAACTTGGAACACTGCATAGACGTGGCACACTGCCATCTAAAGGCCGGGCATATGTACTACATCGTTTTCCATCGCGCGCCCTGTCGTGTAAACGCAGTGCGTTTTCACCCACGTATTCAAACCAAAACGGCAACGTTGTCGTGTAAACAGCCCCTTAGTGCAAGGGTCAGAGCTGGCAAGTTTTATGAATCAGGACAGCAGCTTTGCTCCCGATATAACTCTGCTGTTTTTTAAAGGGATGGAATAAAACTGAATTTGAAATATAGTAAAGCGCATTTCATAGGGCCCTAGAGAAGTTTGTGAGAGTGAAAAGAAAAAACAGGGATCACAGAGGAAAAAAAAAATGTTATACCTTTTTGAAAAGGAACAACTTATGAAGTTAACTGGCAACCAATGTTTACAGTTTTGAATGCTATTGTGTTTAATCTAAAAATGCGCATCACAGTGAATCATTGCACTTTGTCTCTTTTGAGATCACACAGACTGAGCAGTTTTGAAATAAATGTTACACATTACCTAAATAAACTGAACTTGAAAACTATTTTAAAACTTAAAACAATACAATGAACTGCAACAACGGTCAGGGGAGTGACAGAGAATAACTGAGAACTACTGCTATAGAGAAACACAAGTCTAACAAGCCGGTATCAGCTAACTAAGCAGTCGTGGAATCTGCTCAGGTAGCCAACCTGTAGTCAGCTGCTAACAGACATGCCACTACAAGCAGGTTATTTATAGTTTCAAAAAGCGATCAGAGGCGTGGTTTAAGCTTCCACAATATGAAAGCAGGGACGAACAATTGTCAAATTGTTAATCATTATCAGGAAAATAAATGTATTCTAAATAAAAAAATTAAAAATGTTCATTTTGAAAAAAATTCTACTCGATGTTTACAATCCCAAAAAACTAACATGGTGTAACTTGGGCTATATATTTAAAAATATGGCTGTAAGTATTAAGGTCTATGGAGATAGAATTGCACTATTTAAATGTCCTGACTAGTAAATCTAACCTGTTATTTTTTAAATTGATATTTGTGCTTGTGAGGCTGACTGTTGGCAGTGACATTTCTACTACAAAAACGATGGAATTTAATACTTTTGATCATTGCTTTTATCTTTAGCACAATAAAAACAAGATATTGCGAAATATTGTCAAAAAGCCCATCCTTATATCATAATCTATGTTTTTCATGATCAGAAAAGGCCGAAGTTGTTATTCTTTGGTTTGTGAGAGAGAAGTGTTGGAGCCTTCTTTCAGCCAGCGGACAGGGAGGGATGCTATTCTCTGAAATGAACAGATGGGAAAATCCTCGACATCTAAACAAAAAAAGAATTTCAATCACAGGAAAACTTTAGTGGTTTTCAAACCGAAAGCCTTCAAAACCTTTAGCTTAGCTCCATACTGATAACTGATCCATGCCAAATTCTTATTCCTTCACCTAACTTACAATATTCAGGTAGATCAATTTTCCAGAATACCCCGCTCTGCCATTTAAAGGGTTTAAGTTTGCTGTGGTTCCATTTAGAGATCAATAAATAATGGGTTCATAACAAATGTCATTTACTTCACTGCACAGTACGAAGCTAGACTCAATGCAGAAATCTCACAGGCTAGAGGAGACATCTCTGTCTCAGACGGTTCTCATAAGTTTATCTGACCTTTCTTTTTCCTTCTAATTACAAACCACCACCTTTTCCTTCTACCTCTTCTCCTTTTATATCCCTCCAACCTGACTGATGGTTACCAGGTGATGATCCAGACAAGAAAGGTTGAGGCGACTCCCCAGGTGCATTTCACAGTATAATTTGCTGTTTTCCTGGGGATAAGTGTAATGAGTTGCGAAGAAATAACAAACATAAAAAGTAAAACTAGTCAAGATGTTTTCAGAGGGAGTACTTTATTTGCCTCAGTGTTCGTGATAACAGAGGTGGTGGAAACTACTGCAGGTGTCCTGGTGACAGCAGAATCTGTTCCAGGAACAGGATTAGGCTAAATCTGAAAGGAGGCCAAGATTTCCTCTGGAGAAATTCCCCTCAGCATGAATATTGATGAAAATGGGTCTCACACGGAGTGCAAAACAAATGTTAACCCCTCTGCACTGGAGCATGTTGGTAGCAGTCCCCTGACATCCCACAGGTCCAGAGAATCACTCATTTTGAAAACCAAAGCTGCAGAATAGTCAGAAGGAGAGGAAATTAAACATTTGGCTTGTTAGTTTTACAACTTTAACATATCGCAGTCAAATGCTGCAAAACAAATGCTGGGAAATCCAATGAGAGCAAAATCAGTTTATGGGAGAAAGTTGGCAATAAGAAGTTTGTGCTGTAGAGAAACTTTGTTATGATTTCTGGGACTAAAGCAGCTGAATCCGAACAACTTAAAATATAATGTAGGGTGGGGAGTTTAGAGTATTGGTTCTTAAGCTTCATGTTTGAAGGTCCCTATCTTACTATTAGATTGTTGTATATCAAAAGTCTGAGACATTTAGTGATGAGCAAATTCCTTTTATGAAATCTGCTTGCAACATCCAGGCAAAAGAGGAATTAACTGTTTTTTTGGGGAAACTGAGTCACTGTTTTTTTTTTTTTATTAAGTGCCTTTAAAAAAAATGATTAAAACAAATAAGCTGGATCTAAAGTGCAACAAGACACTATAACATCAAAGAAACTGAGGTAAAACTTACGCATATCCAGAGGAAGAGAGCATACCAACTTGTTGTAAAACACGACGCTGTCTTTATTAAGCCACATAAACCTGGATCCCGTTCAAACATGTTTAATTTTTTCTCAATTTTCATTGAACTTATTACCAAATTAACTTAATTTATTCATTTTGATCATATGATTAATGGATAACAATTTAACTTTTCAACCTAAAAACGGCCCAAACTCATTGTGATTATTTCATGTTTACGTTCATAAAAAGCTATCCGCCAGTAATCTGTAAGTATTTTTGCAATATAAAAACCTTGCACACAAATTTCAATGAAAAAGTACAGAAACAATCCTAATTAAAACTTAGCCTGCATTTGCACCATTTTTAACTTTTGACTCTCAGGGTTGGTACTGCCGTTGTTCTGGACAGTCGTTTCACCTCCGGGGTAAATCAGATTAAAAAAAGGTACACAGATAGGTCTATTATTTATTTCTAAATGACTATGTGACCTGGCACATATGGCTACAAAACAATCTTTGCGCAAAACATGGATCTCGCTCTGCAAACCATCTCTGCACATGGGGAAATGCTAAGCTAATGTGAGCATGCTTCGTCTTTGTTTTGATATGACTTGTTTAATTCTGTGTTTTTTGCGGGTACCGTTAACATGCATGGACAAAAGGAACAGAAACAGATGTTTTCCTGCTTCATAAATATAATAGTTTGAACATCTTTATGATTACTAAGTGTTAACATAGCTGCTTGCTGCGCTCACATCTCTCCCTTATGCCTGTCAGTTGATTGTCCATTTGATCTAAATATGACTCTTGACTTTAATCAACGCTGTTTTAGAGAAATTAGTGGATGTTAAATTAGGCCAAGTTTAACAAACTATTACTGAATGTATCCAGAAAACACAACATTTATTTATCAACATATGAATCTGCCAGATTACACCCTGGTGTAAAAAATTGACATCTGCAAATATCCCAAAGGTACAATGGAGTATTGAGGCCATTGTAGATAAAGGAAGAAAAAAAATCACAAAGAAGAATAAACTTAAGCCATAAAACTGACGTTCTTCAAATAAAATAATTTTGCATGTTCAAAAGAAAACAAATGGGTTATTCTCTGATGTTGCGAAGGAGAAAAAAAAAGTTTTTCATGATTAAAGGCATAAATTAGCAATATTAAAGTCACAAGAGTTGTAAGATTAAGGTGGTAGATGTAGGAGCTGCACATCGGGATATTTTCCAAAGTGTAAGGGGTTGATCCGAGCTTTTTCCCTGTATGAGAACCATGTTGCAGATTCTTAATCTCTGTCTCTTTTCCGGATCTCCGATCCTTTATAATCTCAGAAAACATGATTTTCATGCCAATTTCTGACTTTACAATGTCAGGCAATATTTTAGTTTTTAATATCGTAAATGTATGCCTTTAGTCATGGAAAATTATCACATTTCAATTGCAAAATTAAATTTTTTTGACATCAAGTTCTTCATAGTAAATATGTGAAATGAATCTAGAAATGTTGATATCAATCTACTGCTCCATGGCCAAAATCTTTTTGTTCTTTTATATACAATGGCCCTAATGCTCCATCGGAGAAAATTTTTTAAGAAATCTTCACTTTAAAAAAAGTTATAATTTTAAAAAAAATCGAACACATTCACTGATCACAATTACTTATCTTGAAAACAACAATGCTGCTGTAAGCGTTCCGATAAACGAAGTCTTGACCAGTCTTAAATGAAAAATAATACTGTACTTGTAATGTGAACTGTACAAATCCAACAAGAAGAATCCATTTAAACTTCTTTTATTGTAAAAGCTAATCTTTTTGCATCTTTCCACAGACATGATGCAGACATGATGGACCTCATCAGCTATTTAAAACTCACCCATGCTGCCAACAGTGACACGTTTAATTAACATTAGACGCATCAATACACCTTGAAACGTCCTGCACCTCAGATGATTTTCTTGTTTTTTCTTGTTTTGTGCAACACATCCTGCAGGGTTTAAGCAGTGCACCAAACTCACAGAAACAACTAGTGCGAACAGAAACATCTATGGAAATACAAATTATATGTAAATAATCACTGAGCGGGTCATCTTTAAGCTGTATTTGATTGCTGGTGGTGTTGTCATAAAAAAAAGAAAAGAATTGTAGATGCTCATGTATTAAGAGAATAAGGTTACTGTGTGCTGCAGAAAGCAGGGATATTTATATGCCTAAAAGGAGCTGTTCTTTTGTCACGTTTAAACCTGATAAAATCAGAATTCACAGCAAGATGACTGGAGCTTTTTTTAATTAACAAAGACAGACAAAGCTTAATTTGACTGGCTCCCATCCTGACTTTTTACACACAGTTCTATTGTGAGATGCTCCTGAACAGATGAGGCCAGATAATTAAACCAACTGAAGTCGGACCCACTAACGTAGGAGTGCAGAAATTGAGAGGACGTAACAGAGAGCAGAGCAGACATGCTGGAGGGAAGGAAAAAGGCTGAGTATCAGACAGAGCATTCATTATCACCTGACTGACCTGCATATTGCACTGTGTGAGAGTAATGGGCATATTGCACTGTGTGAGAGTAATGGGGGAGGACACACTCATTGGCCGAAGCCTGGCAAAAAAAAAAAAAAAGACTCTTTTCATCCCCTTTCTGCTTCTTTTCTCCAAAGTAATCTGTCACTTTCTACTTTCACACAATGCACTGCAGGATCCTATTGCTTACAAAATTACAATAACAGATAGTTAGTGAAATATAGTAAAATCATGCCTAATGTCACGCACAATAAATAGCAGGGTTGTATAAAAGCTAATTATGCGTTTAATGGAAATCATTATCTTTCGCCTGTTTTGAGCACTCGTTGTGTTAGGTTATGTGCAATGGCAGGAAAAAAGCCGATATAGTCCAGAATCACATTTACCGCTCATATGGAGGAATTATAATGAGGTGACTGAGCTGGGAGCAGGCTACGGTGCCGGGTGCCTGTGCACTGCGGTGCTGTGGACCTTTTGTGAGCATGCCGACACCAAAAACAGTATGATGTAGATTGTTTAGTATTTTCATGTAATAAATGTATAGAAGCAAATTGTTGAAGCTTGATAAAACACCAGTGAAGTTTGAGTTAACATTTTGAATTTCTGTATTAATTTATCAAGAGCGTAGAATTCTTTTTTCTGCAAACGCTGAAGCTGTTCTGTTGTCAAAATGGAATTTTCACTATTTTATTCTCTTTGGATAAAAACAATATTTATGTAAAATATCTTCTGCTGCATTCTTGAGATGTTGTTTCTCATGAAATGGCTCAGTTGCTGAAAGATCACCAGTCGATCACCTAGCCAGCATGAGAAGGCACAGAGCAGAGGCCCAGGTTATCCTGCTTTTATCCCTTTCCAAAACCAATTCTGATATGTGTGGGAACAAAAACATTTAACTTTCAACCATTTTTGATTAGGGGTAAATATACGGAAGAGGATTAGGGCCAAAAGAAAAAAAATATGTATTTTGACTAATTTCAGAATTCAGACTTTTTTTCTTTTTTTTTTGAACTCTGACCAAAAAAAAAGTCAGAAATTCTTAGATTCATTTCAGAATTTTGTTTTCTAGTTGCCCTGAGTTACCCGTTTCTCAGAATCCTGCTTTCTCCTGGTTCCAGGTTAGGGAATTGAACCCCAGACGGCTGTGTCGAAAACTAATAGTCTCCATATATGGGCCGGGAAAAAGAAACAAAATATAAAAATAAAATAAAAGAATTGTGACTTTTTAAATTATAATCAGAAAAAAATGGAATTCTAAGATTAAAGTCAGAATTTTTCTTTCTTTCAATGGCCTTAATTCTCTTCCATATAAGGAAGACCTTAGAGTACATGAGTCAAACTCAAGGCCCACGGGCCAAATCCGGCCCACCATAGCTATTTAGGTGGCCCTCTAAACTCTAGAGGACCATATAAATAAAACCTTTAAGTTCTATTGATGTGCACCTAAATACTATTTTATCTGTCAAATTAAATCAGTGTTTACATCACATCATTGTGAAAAGGTTTTCAGTATCGTTTAATTTTATGAAGTACTCGTGAAATGTGGAGACAGATATTAATTAATACTTTATCAGTTTGTTAAAGATAGTTTTAGCCCTTTGAGGAGATTCAATTCAATTCAATTCAAAAATACTTTTTTGATCCCAGAGGGAAATTAAGTGTTGGTATAGCTCATATAATTAATTCTTTAAGGAGTTGTTGTAGATGATGATGGCTGTGGGCAGGAAGGATTTCCTGTAGCGGTCTGTATTGCAGCGAAACTGAAGAAGCCTCCGACTGAAGACGCTCTGTTGTTGTGTGACTGTCTCCTGAAGAGGATGCTCAGGGTTGTCCATAATTTTTTTGATTTTATGAAGAATCCTTCTTTGCATTATCATCTCCAGATGTTCCACAGTTGTCCCAAGAACAGAACCAGCCTTCTTTATCAGGTTGTTTAGCCTTTTTAAATCCCTGGCTCTGATGCTGCTACCCCAACAGATGACGGCTGAAGAGATTACACTCTCCACAACAGACTTGTAGAAGATCTGCAGCATCTTGCTGCAAACCTTGAAGGACCTAAGCTTCCTCAAGAAGTACAGTCTGCTCTGTCCCTTCTTGTAGATGGTTTCACTGTTGCGCCTCCAGTCCAGTCTGTTGTCAAGGTGAACTCCGAGGTATTTATATTCCTCAACCACCTCCACTTCTTCTCCCATGATGGAAACAGTGTTTGACTTATCCCCGTTTCTTCTGAAATCTACAATCATCTCCTTTGTTTTGTTCACACTCAAAGTGAGACGATTGTTTCCACACCATGTCACAAAGCGGTCCACCAGCTCTCTGTATTCAGCTTTTTGTCCATCTCTGATACACTCAACAATTGCAGAGTCATCTGAGTATTTCTGCAGATGACAGGTCTCTGATTTGTACTGGAAGTGTACAGAGGTGTACAGAGTGAAAAGGAATGGTGAGAATACGGTCCCCTGTGGTGCTCCTGTGCTGCTGACCACCTGGTTTGACACACAATTCTTCAGTCTCACAAACTGTGGTTTGTCAGGTAGTCATTGATCCAGGCGATTGTTGAGGGCTCCACCTGTGTCTTCAGGAGTTTCTGACAAAGCAAATCAGGCTGAATTGTGTTAAATGCACTGGATAAATCAAAGAACATGATCCTCACAGTGCTGCCTGCTTTGTCCAGATGACAGTGGGTTGGTTGAAGCAGGTGGATGATGGCATCTTCAACTCCAACTCCACAGCGATAAGCAAACTGCAGTGATACTGATACGTTGTTGTTTGCTTATTCAGGGGGGACAACAGGAGTCTCTCCAGGACCTTCATGATGTGGGATATCAGGGCAACAGGTCTATAGTCATTGATGACTGATGGGTGAGTTCTCTTTGGTACTGGAACAAGGCAGGATGTCTTCCACAACACTGGAACCTTCTCCTGAGTTAGGCTAAGGTTGAAGAGGTGCTGCAGAATCCCACAGAGCTGCTCTGCACAGGCCTTCAGGACTCTGGGGCTGACACCATCTGGACCTGCAGCCTTGTTCCGGTTCAGTTTCTCCAGCTGCCTCTTCACCTGACCTTTGGAGACAGACAAGTGGGAGGGGGAGGCAAAGGGGGTAGCAGCATTTCCTGACTTGGTTGAAGTCAAACTTGTGGAATTAGAAGAGTCCATGGCTGAGGTGAAGGATAAAACATCCGAGGTGTAACAGGAAAGCTGTTGATCAGAGGAGAGTGGGATGTCTGTTTGGCTGGGAACAGGAGAGGGGGATGCTGAGGTAGTTCCTGAACTGAACCTGTTGAAGAATATGTTCAGTTCATTGGCTCTGTCCAGACTTCCATCTATCCAATCCTTCCTTTCCTAAAAACCTGTGATCTTTCTCATTCCTGACCAGACATCTCTGATATTGTTACTCTATAGTTTGTTCTCCAGCTTCTTCCTGAATCCCTCCTTGCTGTCTCTGATCTTGACCTTAAGTTGCTTCTGTATACTCCTCAGTAATTCCCTGTCTCCCTCCCTGAAGGGTCTTTTTTTCTTGTTTATCAGCTCCTTCAGGTCACTGGTGATCCAGGGTTTGTTATTAGGGAAGCATCTCACTGTTCTGGTGGGGATGATGTTTTCCACACAGAAGTTTATATAGTCAGTCACACACTCAGTCATGGCATTGATGTCCTCTCCATGTGGTTGGCAAAGAGTCATCCAGTCTGTGGTTGCAAAACAACCCTGCAGGGCTTCTTCAGCTTCCTGTGACCATTTTCTCACAGTTCGTTTTGTCACAGGTTGCCTCTGAACAAGTGGTTTATATTCTGAACAGAGAAAAACAAGATTGTGATCTGATTGTCCCAGAGGAGGTCTTGGTTTGGACATGTATGAATCCTTTACATTTGCATAAAACAAATCCAAGGTCCTTTTTTCTCTTGTAGAGCAGCTGACAAACTGTTGAAATGTTGGAAGTGTAGTAGAGAGCGAGGCATGATTCAAATCACCAGATATTGCCACAAATGCATTGGGGTGCTGTGTCTGTAGCTTACCAACAACGGAACTGATGACATCACATGCAGTGTCGGCAATGGCTGAAGGTGGAATGTAAACAACTGCCAAAATTACACTGGTGAACTCTCTTGGTAAATAATATGGACGAAAACTCACTGCCAAGAGTTCGACATCTGGGCTGCAGAGACGACACTTCACAGTAACATGTCCTGGATGACACCATCGGTTATTGACAAGCACTGCTACTCCACCTCCTTTTCTTTTTCTGCTCGTCTTCAGATCTCTGTCTGCTCGTACAGTCAGGAAGCCTGGCAGAGAGACGTTGGAGTCGGGTATATGATCCAGCAGCCACGTCTCAGTAAAACACATAACACTGCATTCACGGTACTCAGGCTGAGTCCTTGTAAGGGCTTGGAGTTCATCCATCTTGTTAGCCAGTGATCTTACGTTGCCCATTATGATCGATGGAAGAGATGGCTTGAACTTCCTCTTTCTCTGTCTCCTTTTCGCTGCTGCTCTGCATCCACGTTTCTTCCTTATCAACTCATCAGGGATTTGTGGCTTCAGTTGAGGTATTATTTCAGATTTTGCGAATTTAATCAGCTGCTCCAGGCTGTAAACCACATTGTTGCCATGGTTACGCATCATAACAAATTGTCAAAAAGGAAAAATTTACAGCAAAAATCCTTCCAGCTTTGCAGCACCAAAGACTAGAAAGTATACAGGCCAAAAGAATGCAATCTTCTTTAAGAAAAAAGAGGAACCAATGTACAAAAAAACAAACTTAACATGTAGCCAACAGAGCCACTCCAACATGCAGCCACCCAGAGCAGCGCAATTCTAGAATTATGATCATGATTATTATCATGATCTTGATGTGGACCAAAATGGAAATGAGTTTGACAACCCTCCCTTAGCAGTCCTTCTTTATTCCTCTTACATTTGCAAAACAATAGGTTTAAACAAATTTCAGCTTTTAAAAGGTCTGCAGGAGCTCTTGAACACACCAAAGCATGTAGGGGTAACAAACTGACAGGAAAGGCCTCTTACCTGTGACTCGACCTGATCTGTAGTCTTGGTACATCCCACAGATGCAGCGTTGCGAGCTGTGATCTCAGCTTTTCTGGTCTTGTAGCAAATCTGTTTCGGAAAACAAAACCAAGCAGAACAAATTCCTGATTAGCCCGTGTTTGTTCTGTTCACAAATCACAACAGCAGAGTCTCCTATGCCACAACTTATTCATTCGGCGACACGACTTATTCATTCGGCTGTCTTTCAAGGACACTGAGGGAGATGAGCTTTAAGAAGGGACCAGAATAAAAGAAGGTCTTTGTCTTGAACAGAGAGAGCAGACAAACACAGGAGACAGTAATTCATTCGCTTCTCTAAAAGGCACGACCTCCCTGCTTTGTGGAGCAGAAGCTCGCTGGAGCCAGAGAGGGCTCCGAGGCTTGGGTGGGTCCCATTGACTGCACTATTAACACTCAGACTGGGAGGATCAGCGAAGAAATACAAAACGCTGCCAGATGGGTGCACAGAGAATTTTGTAATGCATTTCACTCCACCAAGAGACACCCTCGGGGAGCAGTGATGACCACAGTAATTGGCTTTCTCCAGCTATGATAATCTGCATCAGTCATGCCTTGCCAACACACTCTTAGACCACTGAGAAGGTCACAGTGATCCCCAAACCTCAATCCGCACAGCTGACAGCAGCCTCTGAATTCTGAGAGGAAGACATTACTGAAGCATTCTCATGAATTTTACTTTCAGTTCAAGGACCTGAATGGCTGGAAATTTTCCCATCTACTTTTTAATATCTTTGCTTGTAACTGAGCTTACTTTGGTCTGTGAGATATTTCAATAAACATGGTTAAGACTAAAGACTTATGAGACTGAATGTAAGCACCGTGTGGGGGGTCTAGAGACGATTTCATTTAAAGAAATCATTAATGATAATATTTTCTCCATAACCTCTATAATGAGAGAGAAAAAAGCAGAGGTCATAAACAGATAATCTAGAGGTCGAAGCTGTTTGTGTTGTCATTATGCCCTTGTTTTGGTAGATAATTAGTTATGTTAGCATTGAACCAGGGATACTCAGGGTTGTATGTCTCTGCCACTGTTATTTTCTGAGTTGGAAAATGAAAACTAAAGAAAGTATGAAAATATAAAAAAGAAAGTATGTTTAGCATAACATAGGAATATAACAGCAACAGATTCTTCTATTACTTGGTCAGACAAAAGTTGTTTTTATTGTTTTGACAAATATTGCTTCTATTTTATGTAATAAAATAAAAGAAAAAAAGAAAATTAGCATCCCACCCCAAGAACACCGTCCCCCGTCAGGCATGGTGGTGGGACCATGAAGACAAAAATCTGTCTTCTCCTATTTACCACCAAGACAAAGGAACTGGTGGTGGACTTCAGGAGATCTAAACCACAGAGACAGCCTGTCTGCCTAGATGGGGAAGAAATAGAGACTGTGGAGTCCTACAGATACCTGGGCTGGTTCTGGACCAGAAACTGGAGTGGACAACCAACACAGACGCAGCACACAGGAAGGGAAAGAGTCGCCTTTTCTAAGTCAGGTGGCTATGGTCTGCATAGACATGCTGCAGATGTTCTACCACACAGTCATCGGAAGTGTGCATCTGTATGCTGTTGTCTGTTGGGGAAGAAACAATTTAGACAAAGACTGCAGACATCTGGACAAACTGGTCAAAAAGGCCAGTTCTGTGCTGGGTTGGGAGCTGGACCCTGTAAAAACTGTGGTGGAGAGGCAGATGAGGAGGAAGCTGCAGGGCATTCTGGGTAATACTAAACATCCCCTCCATGATGTCCTGACCAACCAGAGAAGCAGCTGCAATGACAGACTGATATCTTTTGGATGCAGAACTGGGATGTTCAGGAGATCGTTTGTTCCTATATCTATATCTATATCTATATAGAGATATATCTATATCTATATAGAGATATATCTATATCTATATAGCGATATATAGATATATATATATATATATAAAAAAAAAATACTAGTATCACACCGTTCCCCAGTGAACAAGAACCTAAACATATTGGAGAATTACGCTGCACTGGGTGGCTGCATGTTGGAGTGGCTCTATAAACTTCTGTGTGGACAACATCATCCCCACCAGAACAGTGAGATGCTTCCCTAATAACAAACCCTGGATCACCAGTACGGTGTACATTTTAGGACATCCTCAGGTCTCAGGAAAATTGCCGTCAAATTTACGGAATTACACAGTCATGTCTCAGACATCAGATGAAAAGGAGTCAGGTCTCAGGAAAAGCGGAGTCAGACGAAAAGTTCTCAGACGAAAAGTTGTCAGAGTCAGGTCTGAGACATCAGACAAAAAAAGAGTCAGGTCTCAGACATCAGACAAAAAAGAGTCAGGTGTCAGGAAAACCGCTGTCAGAAAAAGCGGAGTCAGACGAAAAATTCTCAGATGAAAATTTTAATGTCAGTTTTAAAAAGTTGTCAGGTCTCAGGAAAAACGGAGTCAGACGAAAAGTTCTCATACGAAAAGTTATCAGTCAGGTCTCAGACATCAGACAAAAAGGAGTCAGGTCTCAGGAAAACCGCTGTCAGAAAAAGCGGAGTCTGACGAAAAGTTATCAGACGAAAAGTTGTCAGGTCTCAGGAAATACGGAGTCAGACGAAAAGTTATCAGACGAAAAGTTGTCAGGTCTCAGGAAAAACGGAGTCAGACAAAAAGTTCTCAGACGAAAAGTTGTCAGAGTCAGGTCTCAGACATCAGACAAAAAAAGAGTCAGGTCTCAGACATCAGACGAAAAAGAGTCAGGTCTCAGACATCAGACGAAAAAGAGTCAGGTCTCAGACATCAGACGAAAAAGAGTCAGGTCTCAGACATCAGACAAAAAAGAGTCAGGTCTCAGACATCAGACAAGAAAGAGTCAGGTCTCAGACATCAGACAAAAAAGAGTCAGGTCTCAGACATCAGACAAAAAAGAGTCAGGTCTCAGACATCAGACAAAAAAGAGTCAGGTCTCAGACATCAGACAAAAAAGAGCCAGGTCTCAGACATCAGACAAAAAAGAGTCAGGTCTCAGACATCAGACAAAAAAGAGTCAGGTCTCAGACATCAGACAAAAAAGAGTCAGGTCTCAGACATCAGACAAAAAAGAGTCAGGTCTCAGACATCAGACGAAAAAGAGTCAGGTCTCAGACATCAGACAAAAAAAGAGTAAGGTCTCAGACATCAGACGAAAAAGAGTCAGGTCTCAGACATCAGACAAAAAGGAGTCAGGTCTCAGGAAAACCGCTGTCAGAAAAAGCGGAGTCTGACGAAAAGTTATCAGACGAAAAGTTGTCAGGTCTCAGGAAATACGGAGTCAGACGAAAAGTTATCAGACGAAAAGTTGTCAGGTCTCAGGAAAAACGGAGTCAGACGAAAAGTTCTCAGACGAAAAGTTGTCAGAGTCAGGTCTCAGACATCAGACAAAAAAAGAGTCAGGTCTCAGACATCAGACGAAAAAGAGTCAGGTCTCAGACATCAGACGAAAAAGAGTCAGGTCTCAGACATCAGACAAAAAAGAGTCAGGTCTCAGACATCAGACAAAAAAGAGTCAGGTCTCAGACATCAGACAAGAAAGAGTCAGGTCTCAGACATCAGACAAAAAAGAGTCAGGTCTCAGACATCAGACAAAAAAGAGTCAGGTCTCAGACATCAGACAAAAAAGAGTCAGGTCTCAGACATCAGACAAAAAAGAGTCAGGTCTCAGACATCAGACAAAAAAGAGCCAGGTCTCAGACATCAGACGAAAAAGAGTCAGGTCTCAGACATCAGACAAAAAAGAGTCAGGTCTCAGACATCAGACAAAAAAGAGTCAGGTCTCAGACATCAGACAAGAAAGAGTCAGGTCTCAGACATCAGACAAAAAAGAGTCAGGTCTCAGACATCAGACAAAAAAGAGTCAGGTCTCAG
The DNA here is from genome assembly GCA_963556495.2 of Valencia hispanica. Taxonomy (NCBI): domain Eukaryota; kingdom Metazoa; phylum Chordata; class Actinopteri; order Cyprinodontiformes; family Valenciidae; genus Valencia; species Valencia hispanica. Next base: position 43,164,109 of record OY747702.1, on the reverse strand, counting down.
ACATCAGACAAAAAAGAGTCAGGTCTCAGACATCAGACAAAAAAGAGTCAGGTCTCAGACATCAGACAAAAAAGAGCCAGGTCTCAGACATCAGACAAAAAAGAGTCAGGTCTCAGACATCAGACAAAAAAGAGTCAGGTCTCAGACATCAGACAAAAAAGAGTCAGGTCTCAGACATCAGACAAAAAAGAGTCAGGTCTCAGACATCAGACGAAAAAGAGTCAGGTCTCAGACATCAGACAAAAAAAGAGTAAGGTCTCAGACATCAGACGAAAAAGAGTCAGGTCTCAGACATCAGACAAAAAAAGAGTCAGGTCTCAGACATCAGACAAAAAAAGAGCCAGGTCTCAGACATCAGACAAAAAAGAGTCAGGTCTCAGACATCAGACAAAAAAAGTGTCAGGTCTCAGACATCAGACAAAAAAAAGAGTCAGGTCTCAGACATCAGACAAAAAAAGAGTCAGGTCTCAGACATCAGACAAAAAAGAGTCAGGTCTCAGACATCAGACAAAAAAGAGTCAGGTCTCAGACATCAGACAAAAAAGAGTCAGGTCTCAGACATCAGACAAAAAAAGAGTCAGGTCTCAGACATCAGACAAAAAAAGAGTCAGGTCTCAGACATCAGACGAAAAAAGAGTCAGGTCTCAGACATCAGACAAAAAAAGAGTCAGGTCTCAGACATCAGACGAAAAAGAGTCAGGTCTCAGACATCAGACAAAAAAAGAGTCAGGTCTCAGACATCAGACAAAAAAAGAGTCAGGTCTCAGACATCAGACAAAAAAAGAGCCAGGTCTCAGACATCAGACAAAAAAGAGTCAGGTCTCAGACATCAGACAAAAAAAGTGTCAGGTCTCAGACATCAGACAAAAAAAAGAGTCAGGTGTCAGGAAAACCGCTGTCAGAAAAAGCGGAGTCAGACGAAAGATTCTCAGATGAAACTTTTAATGTCAGTTTTAAAAAGTTGTCAGGTCTCAGGAAAAACGGAGTCAGACGAAAAGTTCTCATACGAAAAGTTATCAGTCAGGTCTCAGACATCAGACAAAAAGGAGTCAGGTCTCAGGAAAACCGCTGTCAGAAAAAGCGGAGTCTGACGAAAGTTATCAGACGAAAAGTTGTCAGGTCTCAGGAAATACGGAGTCAGACGAAAAGTTATCAGACGAAAAGTTGTCAGGTCTCAGGAAAAACGGAGTCAGACGAAAAGTTCTCAGACGAAAAGTTGTCAGAGTCAGGTCTCAGACATCAGACAAAAAAAGAGTCAGGTCTCAGACATCAGACAAAAAAAGAGACAGGTCTCAGACATCAGACAAAAAAAAGAGTCAGGTCTCAGACATCAGACGAAAAAAGAGTCAGGTGTCAGGAAAACCGCTCTCAGAAAAAGCGGAGTCAGACGAAAAATTCTCAGATGAAAATTTTAATGTCAGTTTTATTATTATTTATTTATTTTATTAGACATGGCTCTTTTTCGTCTGATGTCTGAGACCTGACTGATAACTTTTCATCTGAGAATTTTTCGTCTGACTCCGTTTTTCCTGAGACCTGACTCCTTTTCATCTGATGTCTGAGACATGACTGTGTAATTCCGTAAATTTGACGGCGATTTTCCTGAGACCTGATGCTTTATCATCTGATGTCTGACACCTGAGTCTGACCGCTGAGGATGTCCGAAAATGTACACCGTACACCAGTGACCTGAAGGAACTGCTAAACAAGAAAAAAAGAGCCTTTAGGGAGGGAGACAGGGAATTACTGAGGAGTATACAGAAGCAACTTAAGGTCAAGATCAGAGACAGCAAGGAGGCATACAGGAAGAAGCTGGAGAACAAACTACAGAGGAACAATATCAGAGATGTCTGGTCAGGAATGAGAAAGATCACAGGTTTTAAGGACAGGAAGGATTGGATAGATGGAAGTCTGGACAGAGCCAATGAACTGAACATATTCTTCAACAGGTTCAGTTCAGGAACTACCTCAGCATCCCCCTCTCCTGTTCCCAGCCAAACAGACATCCCACTCTCCTCTGATCAACAGCTTTCCTGTTACACCTCGGATGTTTTATCCTTCACCTCAGCCATGGACTCTTCTAATTCCACAAGTTTGACTTCAACCAAGTCAGGAAATGCTGCTACCCCCTTTGCCTCCCCCTCCCACTTGTCTATCTCCAAAAGTCAGGTGAAGAGGCAGCTGGAGAAACTGAACCGGAACAAGGCTGCAGGTCCAGATGGTGTCAGCCCCAGAGTCCTGAAGGCCTGTGCAGAGCAGCTCTGTGGGATTCTGCAGCACCTCTTCAACCTTAGCCTAACTCAGGAGAAGGTTCCAGTGTTGTGGAAGACATCCTGCCTTGTTCCAGTACCAAAGAGAACTCACCCATCAGTCACCAATGACTATAGACCTGTTGCCTTGATATCCCACATCATGTAGGTCCTGGAGAGACTCCTGTTAGCCCCCCTGAGTAAGCAAACAACAACGTATCAGGAACCACTGCAGTTTGCTTATCGCTGTGGAGTTGGAGTTGAAGATGCCATCATCCACCTACTTCAAACAACCCACTGTCATCTGGACAAAGCAAGCAACACTGTGAGGATCATGTTCTTTGATTTCTCCAGTGCATTTAACACAATTCAGCCTGATTTGCTTTGTCAGAAACTCCTGAAGACACAGGTGGAGCCCTCAACAATCGCCTGGATCAATGACTACCTGACCAACAGACCACAATTTGTGAGACTGAAGAATTGTGTGTCAAACCAGGTGGTCAGCAGCACAGGAGCACCACAGGGGACCGTACTCTCACCATTCCTTTTCACTCTGTACACCTCAGACTTCCAGTAAAAAATCAGAGGCCTGTCATCTGCAGAAATACTCAGATGACTTTGCAATTGTTGGGTGTATCAGAGATGGACAAGAAGCTGAATACAGAGAGCTGGTGGACCGCTTTGTGACATGGTGGTCAAAAACTGTTTCCATCGTGGGAGAAGAAGTGGAGGTGGTTGAGGAATATAAATACCTCGGAGTTCACCTTGACAACAGACTGGACTGGAGGCGCAACAGTGAAACCATCTACAAGAAGGGACAGAGCAGACTGTACTTCTTGAGGAAGCTTAGGTCCTTCAAGGTTTGCAGCAAGATGCTGCAGATCTTCTACAAGTCTGTTGTGGAGAGTTTAATCTCTTCAGCCGTCATCTGTTGGGGTAGCAGCATCAGAACCAGGGATTTAAATAGGATGAACAACCTGATAAAGAAGGCTGGTTCTGTTCTTGGGACGACTGTGGAACATCTGGAGATGATGATGCAAATGATTCTTCATAAAATCAAAAAGTTATGGAAAACCCTGAGCATCCCCTTCATGAGACAGTCATACAACAACAGAGCGTCTTCAGTCGGAGGCTTCTTCAGTTTCGCTGCAATACAGACCGCTACAGGAAATCCTTTCTGCCCACAGCCATCATCATCTACAACAACTCCTTAAAGAATTAATTATATGAGCTATGCCAACACTTAATTTCCCTCTGGGATCAATAAAGTATTTTTGAATTGAATTGAATTGAATTTGTGGCACGTGGCACAACCAATGCCTGGTTAGAAAACTGATTGAACGAGCTAAAGATTAGGGTAATAGCAAAGAGGCCTTCCAACCTCAAAGCTCTTCAGAAAGAAAAATGGTCAAAGATACCAGTGCAGACATGCCTTTAGCTGGTATACCAGCCTTTAAAGGTTTTTGTAATAATTATCAAGTTGTATGAATAATTTGGAACATGTCAAATGCAAATAACTTATTGTTCCTCAATGTACCCATTGCATATTGTCATATGATTTTCTTAAAGATAACTTCTCAGTTTAAACAAAACAAATTTGAATTTAAATCTGCCAGGGGCATAAATAATTTTGTTCTTAACTGTTGCTATGAAACCCTGTAAACATATTATTAAAGCCAAGACTCCCATCTAGCAGAAACTGACAGTTATTCTCTATCTTCAACACAGCTGTTTTATAAGCTTTATTGAAGCAAAAGAACATTTTAAAAAGAGCAAAGATAACTAAGAATACAGAAACCAGTAGTATGACATTTTAGTAATTGCCCTACCTAATTAGACAACTTTGACTTGGTTTCTTGCCTTTACGTAGAACTTAAACAATCTACACAAATATGCCAGCCCCAGATCCCTCCAGTAAAGAAGTACAAATATGATTGGTCTCTTGTTATATATTGCTGTTTGTGTAAAAAGAGGACAGGAATACCTGCCAACCCTGGGTTAGGTCCATCATTGCAGACAGGCATGTGGACATGTAGGTAGTCTAATAAAAAGCAACCGAGAAATTGCAGAAAATGTGAGCAAACCATTCTAAACAGTGGCAACAATCGGAAAGTAAACTACAGCACATCTCCCCGTCTGTGAAGACTGGATATTAGGCTGCTGTGACACCGTCAGGATGACATTAGAATAAAATCTGTGGAGAATAATGACAGCTATTTTAATTTAAGAAAATAGTTATTTTCTTAATGGAAGGAATGCAAAGAAAATCCGATTTCAAAGTCTTTTCTGGGCACAAAAACAAATGGCAATAATCATTCTTTAGGCACCCACTTTCCCACCATTGTATTTATTACTAGCATTTTTCATTTTCGCTTACTCGCTTGAAGAATACTTTTTCATAGTTCAGAAGAAGCTTTAGTTGCAAACTTGATCAATTGTGCACACTAATGATTATGAATGAAGCAGCTGTGAGGTTTCACAGACACCAGTGTTATCAGTCTAACAATGTAAATCTTCTTACAAACGAGTAAGCAAAGCATTAGAAATAGACCACCAATGAGAACAATGTTCTGTTTAAAAATGTATGCACTTAGTAGGAGAAACCCTTCAGTGAGGAAAATATCAATGCTTTTTGTTGCATAAATGCAACATTAGATTTAAAAATAATAAGATGCAAGAAAAATGGTTGAATCTGTTAAAATCTTTCAGCTCTCCAAATGTTCTCATCTGAAATAGCTGTTTGTGTAGAACGTCCGATCTTCTTCGTTATAAATGCATTGGGAAAGATACCTCAGACCAGGATTTGAGGATTCCCTCTGTGAAAAAGGATTACCAGAGTTAACTGGCCACTAAAGTGATGGAGAGTGAGAGCAACCCTTATAAAAGTCCCAAAGGGTTCATTCATCTTTAGTCTCCACAGCACAGAAACGGCAGCCTGGGATGGAAGAAGCTAAACCGTCCTCCGAAACAATTGGCTGCCACTGAGTCATCAGAGCGACATCACAAGACTAATTAGTATTTCACAAGTAGTTCACCAATATCTTTAAATTTCCTGTTGCCATTCCTCAGCCTACGAGCTTGTCTTTCAGATCAAGAGCAACGAAATGGGGAGTTTAGGGTTGTACTTTTGACAAATAGTAAAAATCTGTCCAATAACAGTTATTAATTTACTTTAAGGCATTATAAAGGGCTTTTTACCAAGAAACAACTTACAGACACCACCTCGGGACACTGTCAGCTTATAATGGTGGAAGGGTGTGAGCATCCTCAGGTTCTCAGAAGCTATATTTTCTGGACCCATTTGTCTTTAGTAGAGTCTTGAGGCTCCAGACGTATGATTTATTATCTGTCTACATGACTATAAGTCCAAGGAAGTAAGAAATCTTTGCAAGGATAACGGGGCTTTACCACAGAGACTGGGCGAGACCCTCGTCATTTCTTCATGCGGTGTGACCAAATCACATGAAAGCACCAACCTGTACAACCACCACCTACGCCAAGTACCAGAATGGATCCGTTCACAGTTGATTTAATGGCAGTTCAAGGCAGAGAACCAGTTGATAAGGGTCTTGTGACACAATTCAGGCAGATTCAGACTTAAAATTGTTTTTATTCAACTAAGAAATTTCTTTATGATAGAAAATAAGACAGACATCTCTAAAAAGATTATAAGAATGTAAAAGTAAGATCACTTCTAATAAAAACTCAATAATCTTTTGAAAATCTTTATAGGCATTACAGCAATCAAACCCTACTTATGATTAAGGACCACCTTGTACATTTATTTTGGTATTTTGACAATTTATCTTCCTTGATGGGTTCTAAGTATTTGACTTTGGATAGCCGCCTTGCCATCACCCTAATCTTTAGCTTCTTCCACAGATTCTCTTTTAGAATCAAGATTAGATGCTTGTTTGTAAATTAAATATTACTTTAAATCTAAATATGCCAAGAGTATGAATAATATTTCAAATACCGAATTTGGGATGAAGTTTAGTCGTGCAGCAACAAAATTATTTATCACGCAAGAACAAGGAAAGCAAACGTTTTCCATTTGTCAACTCAACCCACAGAACTGGTTTTCTGGAACTATTTTCGTGGAAAGGGGCTGGACTTTTTCACACTCTGATTAAGCCGTTAGCTGGAGGCAGGAAGTAAAACGGGGATTATCGATTAATCCTTGTTTCAGGATAAGGCGGTTTCCCTGGTGGTCCCCTAATGGTGGGGGATATGATTCTGACAGCATGTGTATCAGGCAGTGATTCAGATTAAGCAGCCATCTATGAATATTTGGGTGGGTTGCTGGCACTTAAATGCGCAAGTGGGGGATTTTAATAGCACGTTCCATTTACCTCAGAGTTGGGTTTGGCGTTATACCAGAGTAAACAGCGTTCCAGTTAACGTAATCGGATAAATTGGGATTCAGATATGGCAACGCCCAGGTAGCCATGTCGGTAGTATGTCTTAAAAACATTGTTTTAACCTGTATTTTCCATATACAAACACCAATTTTATTTTGTTCAGTTTAGAGTTGCATGCTCTACATGTAACATTGATTTTAGACGCACTCTTACTAGTGTGTCTGGTAAAATAAACCCGCTTCCACCACAGCTACTGTTGTTAATGCTTGACGCGCCATACTGAAACTGGAAGTTGACACAAGCAAAAAAGCTTAGACTTTTCAAGTGGGAATTCTGACTTTGAGGGGGTTGATTTTTTTGGGGGGGACTCAGAAGTCGGAATTTCCGAGTTCCAAATACAAATAGAAAGCACCACAACACCCATGAAGGCGATGACAGTGTTACCATATGAAATGGCCTGCGCATTTTGATCGAGAATAATGTTAATGACTGACACTTTGTTATTCATCACTCCATATTCTACACCTGCTCAAACCTTGTCGGTAATGGCGTAGGAGGTGCCTATCTCCAGTGGTCGATGAGTGGGTCAACTGACCGGCGACGACCGGTGACCAGTCAGAAAAAAATATTTACCTTTCAAACCAGTAAAGATTCATGTCTTTCAAATCTTCTTAAGTCTTTACTCGTTTAAAAAGTCAACTCTATGACAAATAAGGTTTGCATTCTCTGCTATCCACCTGGATATAGATTTTCGTTTAGACATACAGGCAGACATACAAGTCTTTTTGAATGAAAAATATAAATATATATATACATGTATAAAAAATATACAATAGAATTGACGTGTTAAACCAGGAAAGACTCAAATCTGTTAAAATCAAAGTGCATTTATGAAATTATCCTTTGCAGCCATGTTATTCTCACAGATATGTCCTCCTAAAAAAGCCAAGCTATAGGAAAAGATGAAAATAGAGAGTGAGGCTTTTCAGTCTCAAGAGTTGTGATCAAGGCTTTTTCTTTTTGGCTGATCAGTATCAGGATTCGCTGATTTAAGGCAGAACTTGAATCTTTTCCTAATGGATGCCATACTGCTTTAGTGTGAGGGAAACCTTTATGTACAGACAGTTTTAATGTCTGCAGTTCAAGCAATTTGCAAAGTGTTAGTGACAGAGCTTCATTTAAGGCGCTGTAGCTCAAGCACTTGGCTGAGTATGTGTGATAACCATTAATTAAAAAATGTCTGATAAGAAAGTAATTTTTTGTAGATGAAAAATTAATTGCTGGTGTTTACACAACTTAAACAAAGGTATTTCAGGAGAGCTATTACAGCTTTATAGAATGACGTTTCAACCGTTTCACATGATACTACCATTGACTTCACTTTGAGTTGTAATATTTGGTTGATATCATTGATTAGCCGCACTGCATACTGAGTTCAGTGCTTTGTACACATATGATTGGTAGATCTAATGCATCAGAGCACATCAGACAGGATTCTGTGAATATGTTTAATGTATGGGAAACAGACAAGCAGCTCGCCCACGTAAATCTGTGCGATAATGCAAGGAATATAAAGGAAAACTGAAGGACACAGGGTTTCTGAGCAGAGCGTTTTGCACACTTGAGAGAGATGTGCAATGAAAGTCCTTTTTATAGCAACACCACAAACGCACAGATTTTATTCACTTTAATGTACTTCTAAGTATCAGATTAAGACTCAGTAGGGGGAAAATCTCAAACTTAACTTACTTGGAATGAAGGGGGAAAAAATCTTGATAGAGACATTGCAACAGTATTTGGTTATAAAGGTTATACAGTTAGGATGAGGTAAAACCTTTGCATTGATCGCTATACAGAAGCAATATATCACGTCGGTATAGATCTGGACTATGATATTTTACTTACTTGCTCTGCCAGTTAGCATGCAAGTTAAAATCAGCCTATTTAAATAATTTGCAGCTTAAAACTGTGCAGTATTCTTAGAAAAGTCTAGCCACATAGGCTCCCACGCCACTACAAACACATTTTCATGTGGCACAATATGTTAGTTAATGAGCCTCTGCTGACATGTTGGAGTGATGACAATCTGTCAAACCTTCCTACACACAGGGAAACAACATACTGAAGTGAGGGCGGCGCCGCTGTGCATCAATATGTGAGGGTATTATGTGGAAGTAATTAAACCCATAAAAAAAGAAAAAAACATTGGAAAGTAATTCATTACTTGTTTTTAGTCAATAAGCATTCATCTGTGGCCTCTGGTTGCACTTCCTCAAGATCCCGTTGGTGCTTTCCTTTGTCACAAAATGATTACAGGTCGTTAGAATCTGCTGATATCCTCTCTACTAAACGTTGGCTGACTAAAACAACAAAACAATGTGTCCATGAATCAGTTGTGTACCATTTCAAGCTTCAGACTAGCCACCTGTATCGTTTTGTTAACATTATATACTCAACAGTAGAGTTAATTTCACAACTGAGAATGTTAGAAACTTAGAATAAGGATTTAGAAAACTTGAGAGATACAAAACAGCCAGAGGGAAGAGGCAGGGCAACAAGAGGGCAGAAGGAGCGAAGAAGACAGTTCTCTGGCAAATAATGATCAAAGAGAAATAGCTGGTTACAAGTGGGATCCATCCCTCCCATCACTTAGACGTGGCTCACACTGAAAACCCCGATGCTGTGCAAGAAAACAATTTTCCACAATGTTAACAGACATAGCCAGAGGAGCAACACAGTCCCAATTTTTATCATCCAGAGACAAGAAAAATAAGTATTAACGTGCAGAAAAACCAGGGTGTGAGAACCTCAATTAAATAAAACATAATTCTATAGAACCATAGATTCATAAATAAAAAAAAACATTCATAATTGTAAGGAACCGTTTTTTAATATGCATTTATAGTTGTGTATGTTTGTGTGTGCGTGCGCGTAGTTATTTTGGTTTGATCAGGGGTCTTAATCTGTCATATTCCATAAGAGTAAGCTTATCCAAACTGGAATCAGAACCACAGTCAATTCAAACACTGCACTGTGCAACGTGACTCTTTAGAAATTACTGTTGCATTGAAATTTATGTGAGATTTAGCATTTTCTGATAACTCATCTCTGTAGTTCATCAGAAAACCTGAACAACCAAGCAAAATAAACTGATATTCAATTACTAAACATGGACATGACCTGGTTTGTGGAAGTTCAAGGGGGGTGGAATGGTAATGCAGAGTTATGAATTTAATTTAATTTGGGTTGACTGGCATAAATTTCCACATCTAGGTGAACATCAAGGGAGTGGAACAGGGGTCACATTAACCGAATATCTTCCATGTTTTACCATTTGCTTTTTAACCGGTGACAGAAAAATCTGAAGGCTGTTCGTCATTTTGACAGATTAGTATTCACACATTAGACTACTTGGTGCAAATGCGCAGACATTGTTAACTTCATGCACGGAGCCCAGGTAACTAAAATCTAAAAAAAGATTCCTATGAGAGCATCTGAGCCTCGTCTCAGACCTGGACACCATACTCAATACATGCATGACAGCATCTTGAAGAGTTACTTAGGCTTTGGAACGAGTTGCTCCCAAGAGCCCAGTGTTGTGCTAACCACAGGTGCATGGTGCAGGATTTTCTCCCGCTGAAGCGATAGCCTGCTGGTCCGGATGGGGCTTGTTCAGAGTCTTTCCTACTTTTGATCACTTCAGTTGGAGAACTGTTCCCTCATTTCAAAACTTTGACTTAAGTGGCACTTAATTCCAGTCTCCAGTGTGGCAGAAGAGTGCGAATTCAGCCTCCAGAACAATGTCTAAATACCCATGAGAAGTCATCTGTCCAAGGCAAAAATCTAAAGCCTCATGACAATAACCTCTGCAATCCCACTATTTGATTCTGCACAAATGGGTGTGCATTTCAGTTCCATGCGAGGCAGGAGGAAGTTGTAAGACTGTGCGCTCAGGGCACAGAAGGTAAAGTGTTTCTATTTTAAGTCTAATCGTTTAATTTCATTTCTATATGTAGTTCACTGTTCAGCTTGTTTGGATTAAATGTTATTTAAAATGAATTTAAAAAATGAAATACTATTGAATATGTTATACTTTAAAAAATTGATAGTAAGAAAAAAAAGATATGACCGGATATTTTTGACCCCATTGTTCAACAAAAATGTCTAGCACAAACTCTGGAGTGAACACTGATATATTGGACTCTTATAAGCAGCTGGGTGTTTGCCTGAACAATAAACTGGACTGGAGACACAACAATGTTCCTTTTTACAGCCTGGGCCAAAGCAGACTCTGCCTGCAGAACTGCAGAACTCCTTCAGTGACAGACTGCTGTATCCTAGGTGCACAAAGCAGCATTATTGTTGGTCCTTCCTCCTAGCAGCTGTTAGACATTATAACCATCACTGCTGTCAAAAAAAACTTAAGTGTTTACATCCCTGCTGTTAATTGCAAATATTTTTCATTTCTTGTACATAGTCTGCTGTTTTATATGCACAAATACAGATGCACATGTTGTACATTGCTTTTAAATGACCCTACACAGTTGAACATTTCTTTGAATCAGAGTATGCCAGTCTTTTTAACAGCACAGTATTTTCTTATGCTGTAAATTTGCCCTTACTGTTCAGACTGTTTGTATTTTCTGTTATTCTTTTTTTTGTGTGTGAATAGACATGCTTTTATTTGCCTTTCTCTTTGCTGCTGGTACACCTTAATTTCCCCACTGAGGCACATAAAAAGGTTATTTCTGTTCTATTCTTTTCTATTCTAATGTCCTTAAAACACATTTTATATAACTCAAAACAGGCCAATACTTCGACTTAGTTTCAATAACGAAACATTTTTCTGGCTGGTAGCAAATGAAACACTGATACAGTGCCACATTCCAGTAGAAAGGCCACAAGGGAAGTAATTCAGGTCCTAACAGCTTTCACACTGATAGGAAAAGGAAAAAAGACCCACTGCTGTGTTACTGCCACTTTTCCCTAATATATTGGATATGTCTTGTCACCTATAATAGTCTGTGAGTGTTAGAAATTGTTGAAAAGGATTTAAGCCCGACTGTGTTTCTATTATTTTCTTCAATATGATTTTTTCCTGCCTTCCAAATCGAGCGAAGTCTGCATTCCTTACCATAAGCAGTAAAGGAGTGGGAATGATGGCAATAGCTGCTTTTCCAGTGATTCCGGTAATGCTTACTTACATCTCAGTTAATGGCTCATTTACCTTCAAGCAGCTATAATAAGAACAAGGCAAACACATAAGGTGGAGCACAAACTGAATCTTAGCAATATCCCAACGGACTTTACACAAAGGGTGGCTCAATGGTGGTTCAACTAAAAAGCATTCTTACCATCTTAAACCTGTAAAAGTTAGAATGATATCCATTATAATGAAACCTGGGCTGCTGAAAAATTCTTTAATTAAGCTGAAGATGAGCCTACAATACTGTCCTTTTATACAACTACTGGTAGGCAGCCGTTACAAAGACACCCTTGATTTAGTGCAACTGTGACCTTCTCACCTCGTTTATCTCATTTGTTTAATGATGCTCTTTTGTTTTATTTTCCACTGACGCTGATTGGCTGTACGCCCAAGAGCAGAACTAAGAACTCACTGAGCATTTTGATGCACATTTCAAGCAAAGCTTTTATAATTATCCTCAAAAATTCTAGATTACAATTATTGGCTACACTTTTCTTAAAAAAGGCACATACAACACAGTGAAAAATGAAGTCAGTTTTTCTATTTGATTCAACATTGCTGTGTAAATTATTTAATATGATAAAATATGCACTTACGATGAAACAGCTTTTGCAGTATGTGCACCTCACTCCCAGACATCATAGAAGACTTCGGTTTACAGAAGAGAGTATTGCCAAGTCTGGTTATCTGTTTTTTTCTCTGTTTTTTATTCATATCTGTACTTCAGTGGTATTTACCTGTATTCTCCGCAGCAGCGGTAAATCCCTGAGCTTTGTCAATAATATATATATATTTTTTAAACTCAGACGCAGTTTATGAAACTAACCAAGGTGGACTGAGATGGTCAAATGAGATTTTTAAACACCAACTACAGTGGACCCCAGCCTATTAGAGTTGTTCATAGTACATATCTATAATACTCCAAAGAAAAAGCAGCTTGGGAAGTTGAAATACCAACCTTTAATTTTACTTGACTCATTATTGGCTGGCAATTGCAAAGCAGCCAATCCAGGAGCACCATTTATTTTCCACTGACACTGATTGGTTGTACGCCCAAGAGCGGAACTAAGAACTCACTGAGCGTTTTGATGCATACTAAGGTATATATGGTGTGTGAACTATAAAAATAGGCCATTATAAGCGTTTTTAGACGGGCTCTCAAATATTTGCGGATTTAAACAATTCCCAGGCAGATATAGAAGGCCCACTGTATGAAGCATTTCTTGTCAGGACCTGAAAAACTGCCACATTACCTTCAACAACTATACACGATTGCCAAATTGACAAACTTACAATGAGTCCAGTTGAAGCAGTTAGCCTCACCATGCCTCCGACACAGCCGGTTCACAACTCCAGCTGACGCTGGCGGGAAGAAGCAATTCAAAATGTGGCTTTGGTATGCAGTAAACAGCATTTAAGGTCCCTGATAACATAAAGAGCAGTGAGCTACTGAAAAGCTTCAGTCATGTACACGTCACACACCTAAATAAGGATTTTTAATATACATCATTTTTTAATTGTATGTAATCTGTATGACTGCTATAGTAGCATGTCACATAAATAGTTAATGAATATAATAATAATGGCTTGCATTTATTTAGCGCTTTACAACTCCATTATTCATTCACTCTCACATTCACACACTGGTGGAAGCAAGCTATGATTATAGCCACAGCTGCCCTGGGGCAGACTGACAGAAGCGAGGCTGCCATATCGCGCCATCAGCCCTTCTGGCCAACACCAGTAGGCAAGGTAGGTGAAGTGTCTTGCCCAAGGACACAACGACATGTAGCAGGTGGAAGCTGGAATCGAACCCACAATTTCTGGGTTGCAGGCTGACAACTCTACCACTGTTATACAGTCGCCCATATGTGTTTGCAAATGGTGAACATGTGTGGAAATGTATCAAATGGCATTCATTCATAAGGAATATAAATATATTTGGATCAGTCGTCGCCGTTTGCTTCAGCCATTCATCCCTGGCGTCATGTAGGTGGTCTACGTGACCAGTGGCTGGCTCAAAGGTTGAATCCCTTCCAGCTGAAAGTCTTACTCTATCTGATCTTTGATGTACTCTACTCCATTTGAGCTTTATTCCTCAGAGAAAACCTCCCTTAGAGTGTATGAAGAGACGTCAGAAACCATGTTGAGATCTGTTAAATGTCACTCATTCAGCAATGTTGACTTTAGTGTCATCAGGCTTTATTACTAGACTAGAATAAAACCTGCTTTGTATCAAATACAATTATTTACTACCATTCCTCCCATCTAGTACCAGTCCTTACAACCTCACAATCCTTACGATGCAAACTAACAATTGTGTTTGAGTGCATTTATAAAAAAAAACAAAAACAGGCATATTTAAGAAATTCTGCATTATAAATTCAAAATTTTTATATTTTGCCCTTTTATAAAAAGTTTGTGGAAAACAAACTGGACATCTGGTCAATTGCTTAAAATTCAAACTAAGCAGATATCAGAAAAGCGTCTCAAGGCATGGTCCAGAGACCACAACATTTCAGTTGCTTAAAGTCACAACCCAAAATGCAATACAATGAGTTTTTCGTTTTATTAGACATAATTTCTAATTTTGCCCAATGGGGTCAAAACAATCCAGTCATAATCAATTTTTACCCATCAATTTTTAAAAAGATAACATTTTGAATAGTATTTTTTATTTTTATTCATTTTAATTAATATTCAATCCAAACAAGCTGAACAGTGAAATACATATAAACAATTAAATTAAACGATTGCACTTAAAATACTAATCACGGTCATGTTGAGCTTCAGTTTGGGAAATCGTTTGTTCGTGCCCAAGGAGGCTGGGCTCTGCTTAAATAGAAAGAGGATTTAATTTTAGCCAGAGAGATAGAGATAGAGAAAAATGCGTAGCTAACTTTCAAATTCGATTCAATTCAAAAATACTTTATTGATCCCAGAGGGAAATTAAGTGTTGGTATAGCTCATATGATTAATTATTTAAGGAGTTGTTGTAGATAATGATGGCTGTGGGCAGGAAGGATTTCCTGTAGCGGTCTGTGTGGCAGCTAAACCGAATAAGCCTCCGACTGAAGACGCTCTGTTGTTGTATGACAGTCTCATGAAGAGGATGCTCAGGGTTGTCCATATTTTATTTTATTTTATGAAGAATCCTTCTTTGCATCATCATCTCCAGATGTATGTAAATCCTGCCTTAACTTTACTTCATGTGACTCAGTTTGTTTAAGAACAAAGTTTAAAGGAAGTCTGAAGCAGGTGATACGAGTGTATCATGTTAATTATGTTTGGCAAACTGGGATATTGATAAGAGCAAGAGACTAGACACTAGATCTGGCAATAAGGAAGAGCACAACTGTGCTGTTTTTAAGGTCTTCTTAACTATCTAAAAAATTACATCCTGTGATACCTTTGACGTCTTCTAAATTCCCCATAAGTTTTCTCTTTAAATAAATATTAATTTAATTTTTAATTCACAAGTGTATAAAAAAAAATCTTAATTTGAATATAAGCAATTTAGGTCACTGGCAACTGCGAAAAAAAAAAAAGAAGCAAAAACAAAGTGCTGAGTCACTCAAACCTTAGCGAATAGAGGTTTGAAAAGGCAGAGCTGGATGTTGTGAAAGGATGATGGGACTCAGCTCTCCCTGTCACAGAGAGTTAAATCAGGGCCGAAATGTCGG
Source organism: Valencia hispanica (assembly GCA_963556495.2). NCBI lineage: Eukaryota > Metazoa > Chordata > Actinopteri > Cyprinodontiformes > Valenciidae > Valencia > Valencia hispanica. Next base: position 43,148,610 of record OY747702.1, on the reverse strand, counting down.
AGGCAGGCTAAGACACATCTACAGAGTGCACTGAGAGGCTACAGCACTGTTATATTCTTGTATGCACTAGAAGTTAGATGTTTTACACGACGACAAACTTCGAGCATATCTAGACAAAAAGATATCTACTGAACTCATTCACACCAGAATAGTATGTCAATATTTTCGGTGACTCATAAACAAGACAAGGTTGGTAGTATTACTAGCATATTATATTATCACAGTAAAGAGAGGTTTAAGATTACTTCTGCTTCTGTGTTGAGCTGAAACATAATTCACTTATTCTGGTGTTGCTCGAATTCTATTGGCTAAAAAGATTTGGTGCTCAGTGTGAAATGCATAGAGGTCTACGGGAGGAAGGTGGGATTAAGAAAGATAACAAGTGTTGTGGAGCACTAGCCTTTTATTATAGTAATGAAACCCCACTATCATTTTAAAGATTTATAAAACTTTGATACATAAATAAATTCTCCGGACTGCAGCTTTAAGGGTCTTAATTTTCTTTAAATCAACTTTTAATACTTTTCAAGACCCCGCAGATACCCTGCTTAATATGCATTAATACACACACTTTTACCTGTTTTAGCCCCACCACAGAAGGTAACGTCGATGATCTTCCTTATTGCCACTTTTGGGGGTGCAGCCTATCAGTGGCAATGAAAGTGAACTGCTCGCCTGAATTGGCTGCTTTGCAAATGCCAGCCAAAAGCTTGTCAAGCAGTCTTGCGCCTCAGCTTCCCTGGCTACATTTTCTTTCCCACATTTTAGATACGCTCTACGAAAACATCCAAGAATAGCCGAGTAGTTTGGAGTTACGTTCCACAGAAAAATCAGCAAATTGGCTGTGTTTGACCATTATTTATTCAAATAACACCACAGTTAATAAATCCTATTGGGTAATTAAGTGTGTGAGCAGCATACAGTCAGATGTAAAGCTAACACTATAAGAGAGAAAAGGCCAACTGATATTGGGAAAATGTTAACTGTCCCTTATAACTACTTGTGAAAATGTTATCATATTGACAAAGAATAAAAACACTGAGTTTTATAGCTCGTGATTTTTACTTTTTGTTTACCGAATTGATATTTTTGCTATAAAGGCTACAAGACATCTCTCACTTAGTAGAAGTTAAATCAAACATACCCGTTTTTACTCATAAATATTCTAAAGGTGTTTGGAAAGGAAGGTAGCCATGCATTAATGCTTACTTACTTTACCTTGAAAAGAAAGTATAAATAATTCATACCCACACATAGTGAATACTAATTCCCACATTTTGCAATGCACCATCACCATGGTTGATTAAGTTACATAAGGTTTTGCACTTCATTATAAGCAATGTGTCTGCAATACTGACCATTCAGGTAATTGTGTTGAAAATGAGGTTACCTTGAAAGGCTTATCCACTGATCATAAACCATTAAAGACAGTAACAATGCATCGCTTAATTAGTGAGACTGCTATCATTTTGAAAACAGAGAAGGAGTTGCATACGTAAGGTTGACTTTATTAAGTAGATTTGGCAGAAACCAGTTCAGCAAAGACAATGTTATTTAGTTATTCATGAAATTCACAGGGACCTGAACTTCATCATTACATTTCATGTTTGCCCACAGCAGAGATGTATGCATAAAGTTTCTGTTGCTAGAAAAATTGAAGGTAGTTTGTTGTGGTTGCCAGTTGTAAAATCCGTTTGGATTTAGGTCACCTCATGATTTGTGATCTCGGGGTAAGATCTTATGTACTTCGCTAGCCGACAGATTAAACAGCTAAATATGTTTTATACTGCACCTGCTCAAATGGTCATGCAGTCATACAGTGAGACATCTGCTTTGAACACATATCCTACTGCTGAGAAGAACCTACAGAAGCGTTTAGTTGCCAGAGCTGGGAAATAAATTCAGGAGAAGTATGTCATCCTAACAAGAAAGTGTCTCCTTTTAACAAGATATATTATATATAAAGTCGTAGTAACAAGATTTATTTCTCTTTACAATCAAAATATGTTCTTTTTTAAAATCAGTAAATCAGCAACACCACTCTCGGGAAGTTTAAGTGTCTTAGAAGCAGGGGGAAAGTCAGAGAGAGCTCCTTTATGCCTTTTTAATAAGTTGTAATCTGTCAGAGGAACATATTTTTATTTCTGATTATAACGAGAAAGTTTCTCTTTTTAACAACATAGTACCCCTGAATTTATATTCCAGCTCTGGCAGTGAAATGCCTCCATATAAATGATAGGGTAAATAACAGTTCTACAAAAGGCCAGTTTTCTCATCGAAATGTATATTATGATGGATGGTTTTAGGCTGGCGTTTGTAAAGCAGCCAATCCAGGAGCGCCATTTATTTCCTTACCACTGATTGGCTATAACCGCGAGCGCAAAAACATAGAAGACTTTGATTATTAGCTTCTCTAGTGGTGCAAAATCGGGTTTCAACGTTAATACTTGAGGTCCACTGTTTAGCTCTAGAAAAAAAGTTGGCTGTAAAAGCAAATGTACCTTAAGTCAAAACTCATAAAGCAAAAAAACTACAACTAATACAAACGGCTATTTTCTCATCACTGTGTGAAACAAAATACTTTGGACTGTTTAACTAAACGGTCTTAAAAAAATTTTTTTTTTACCACACCAGCACAATCTTACACATATTGTGTTTTAGAAATATCAAACCTTTTATTTGAGAACACTAACTCACTGGGTATAAATTGCCAATAGAGTATTACGTAAAATGTCCCCGTATTTCAAAGGATTGCTTTCCCACCAGGAAGTTCCCGGAGAGGCGCCGCACCACGGCTACATTTCTTAATTGAACCTGCGCTGCCGCCTCCTGAGGAAGCAGCGGTTCTCTACTGTCAGAGATCTGCACGTGATCAAAGCGTGCCGAGAGTGGAGGGGGAGGGGGCAAAACTGATCCTAGTTCAGTCTAGTCAGTCTCGTTAAGTGAAGGTCGAGCGCATCCTACAAGCGTAAAACGACAAGAGAGAAGGTAGCTGTGGTTAAATTGCTTTTTGATTTTACAAGTTAAACAGGCATTTCATTAAAGAGGGCAGGGCTGATGATTGTATTTTTAAGTAATTGGCCGTAGCCACTGACTGGTAAGGCCGTAGCTAGGGTTGCCAACCGTCCCATAAAAACGGAATTGTCCCGTATTCAGAGAAAATATTACGCGTTCCGTATTGAGGTGAAAAGGAACGCGGTTTGTCCCGTACTTCAGCTACAATGAAAAACAGACACAAAGGTGGAGTTATTCTGTGTCTTTAAGCTGTGCAGCTGTCTTTTCTTCTCTCATTCTCATTCTCAAACCCCCAGATGGTCGTGGCAGATAGCCGCTCCTACTGAGCCTGGTTCTGTTGGAGGTTTCTTCCTGTTAAAGGGGAGTTTTTCCTCTCCACCGTCGCTACATGCTTGCTCAGTATGAGGGATTGCTGAAGGATTGCTGTGGTTGGAAAGTCTGCCCAACCTCATGCCAATGACTGACGCAATCTGCTGGGATTGCTCAAATAGGAAACTTTTTAATTGATTGGAATGTTTGTATAAATGTATTGAAATGACTTCTTGTTAAGTGGCTTGAGATGATATTTGTTGAGAATTGGCGCTATATAAATAAACTGAATTGAATTGAATTCGCTCCCCTCCCTCTCCTGTTGCTCATTCCATCATGAAACTGATCAATGATCTGCTGATCGGTTTATCTGTCGGAAGTACCGTCTCTCGCTCTCGTTTATTGCCCACTTTGCGCAGAAAGAGGAAACCAGCGGATGTTGCGCTAAACAACAGCAGCACGTTTAATAACCTGTTAGAACTGATTTAATATGACTTTCTAGTATCAGCTGATGTTTGCTGGAGTCACAGCCGTAAAAGCTTCTAGTCATGATATCGGTTTGGATATGTGGTGAGATGGAAACATGAAGATGAAACCAGGAGATGTTCTTATTGAATCATCAGAGCTGAACAGGTGATTGAGAAACAGGTTTACTTTCTAGGTGACATGTATGAGTTGAAGGGAAGTTATGAACTGTTTCTGAGAGACAAATCACACCAGGATCATTTTCTACGTAGCTGACAGCTGGTAACTGTGCAGGGGCGGCTCTACCAAAGTTTTGCCAGGGGGCCAAGTAGGGCATTAACTGGAAAACGGGGGCACAAATAAATACTTTTCTTTCCTTTCTTATTCTCATTTAAAATGTCAAGCTTTTAATAAAAAAATATTTGGATCTTTCAACCAAAATGGTCATCTGTTAAATGTATAGAAAGCCATTATATTATATAGTAAATATTAAGTCTAATATATACCCTAGTAAAATATAGTACTTTTTCCTTTGGGAAGGTACCATCTGTGCACTCTGCAATTCTGTCGAAGAAAGATGTTGAATCCATTTAATTATTGTAGAAAAATAATGATTTCTTTGTATTTCTTTTAGACGTGCATTAAATTAAAGTCGATTAAGCATCATGAGGCGGCGGGTGGGGGTGGTTCCTTATTTTATTTGCTGGGAGTTGGCAACCCTACCCGTAGCACTAGAGTAGACTAGTGAAGTCGACACTAGCTTAAACAATGTTGCCACATTAACGAGCGCTTGTCGCGCCACATTTTATCATTGTATTGTGTCACTGGTTACAATTTCAGATGAGCCCGCTCAAGTATTTTTCAAAAAAACAGAAGGCATCTGAGGAAGAGAGCTCCAGTCAGGTAAAAGAACAATAGGGTCATGCCGGATACTTTAACAATGTCAACAGTTCTGTTATGTACCTTTTATTAGATATATTTTTGTTGTATGCTGTTTAGGCTGAGGAGAGGTGCCTTTATTTTTGTTGTTGTTGCAGTTAAGTGAGATTGGTGTGTTCATAATAAAACGTTGACATCAAGTGGAGGTAAGTGTCATAACTCCTCGCATACACATCCGCGGTGCAGCAGCCCCGGTCGGCATCAACCTCCCCACCCCCGCCGGTGTAGCATCACAGATACAAACATTTCTAGGGGAAACACTGCAGTGTATCGATAATTTCCTACCTCCCTAATGGCAAAGAATTGCTGGTAGCAGCTACTAACCCAATATACATTAATGGATCAAATGGAAATGGAACTCTTTGCCAATGGAGCTAAAGTCCCAAATGGACCCGAGACTTTTCTCACAAAAGCTGAAACTATGGCTAAAAAACAAACAACAGTGTGAGCACTGAACAGTTTGGCTGGACTTGGGATGGGAAATGCCTAGATATGTCTTCTCTTATTTCTTTTTATTGTTGTATTGTTTGATGCCTTTTATTGATTTTCTTTATCTTTCTGCTCTGTTTTAAACCCTTTTGAAAAGCCTAACCAGGGACGGGGGCTGCAAATTAGCCTATGGCTAGATGCCTTATGTACATAACATCGGCCACTGAGCTGGCAATGTTTTCCTGTACTGTCCCTGTCAAATAAACAAATAAATAAAATAAATAAAAATGTGACATCATTTGTCTCAGGAAAGATGTTTGAGAAAGTGAAAATGTAAAGTTTTTCTATAAAGAATGGATTACTGAATAACTGGTTTAAATATCCTCCCTGTATATTACATATCCATATGCAGTGAGCCAACAATGTGTTGCTTATTATACATGAGCCAAATGCAGCAGAAAAATAAAACACACAGAGGGAAAGAGATGCCAACATACTCCTGAGCGTAACATAGACCCAAGCAAAGAAAATATATACTTTATGTCCATAAATCTAACATATAGGAGACATCAGTTCCTCTCCTAGGTTTACAAGAAAGCCAGTTCGCTTTCCTAATCAAAGCGAACCGAACCAGGCTTAACGCCCAAGAGAAAAGGAGACCCGGGTTTTCGGGAGGACCTGAGTTTGGTTGTTTGGACCGCACCAGAGTCCAGATGAGCTTTCACACCTGTCACAGCAACTTATTAAATGGCTCAAGCCTAATGCCAAACACAATAACAAAGTCCACAAGGCCTTAGGCCTTAGTCCACTAACTTATCAGGCATGAGGTGTTTTCCACATATCCGTTCTTTGTTTCTTCTAACCAGGATGTGTGTTGCTTGTAAAGCTCAGATATAGTCAAAAAAGGTATTAGTAAACTGACATATTTACATCAGTGATGGTAGGATAGAAAATACTTTTTCTCTTGCATCACTTCCAAGAAGCAAGTTGGGATATAAAGATAGTCCAATGGTTGTCACAGAATCTTGGCGACCCCAAGATGGCTCCCGTTAGGAGTCACACCCTCCTGCAGTTCTCTAGAGTGTTTTGTCTTGCCGCCCACAGCCTTTTACAGGCTCTCTTCTTTTTTTGAGTCTGACAAAAAGTTCTCCTTGTCTTCTGTTTACATGTAAGAACACATCACAATACTTTTTGGACTATGGTCCAACCCTGCAACTTTTACCCCACCTAGAGATGTTACTCGACTGAAATGGAAAACCAGCCGGACCCTGGTCTAATGAATAGCTCGGTACCAGGTCTTTGCCTAGCTTGATGGCATTATGAAAAGGTAACTCAACATTTGGAGCAGGGATGCACCTAGAACCTGCAGGAACATTAGATCTTGAGGACCAGGGTTAGTGAGCACTGTGCTAGTGGTTCACAAGCTTTGGACATGTTTTTCTATCTCCCTCAACGTCCTTCTCACTGTGTATGGAGGTGAGAAAAATATAGGTTTTTATCCAGCCTGATACAAAAATGGCTTTGTCATGTAGTATTTATACAACAAGAAACAACTTTTTAGAGTAAGATTTTGCAGCTGCAATTTTAACTTTTTATACATCTTCAATAGGTGTGGCACAACAAATCAAAGTGTCTAAAAGTGGTCCGATCACAACGGCTTCCATACTCTAAGGTAACAAGGTTATAAATGTTTTACCCTGTATAGACAGACATTCTTCCAAACAAAAATATAAACAAGACTCCACTTGTGACATCTAGTTAAGTAGAAGGTCCAGTAAGAGTAAAAGTAGTGCAGAGAACAGAAACTAAAGGTAGATTTATCAAAGCTGTGGATTGTGTGAATACTTTAACTGGTTTGTGTTTTATTTAAAAGTTTTAAGTCTTCCACCACTTTCAACGTCTGTTCAAACATCGGACTGAAGAAGACCGACTACTACAACAAGCAAATTGACCCACTCACTCTTATGTAAGAATACCGAAAGAGCAAAAATAAATATTCTAACAGGAATAGTATTTTGCTGCTAGGCTGTTCAATGTATTATTGTTTCAATTTGACAACCAAAAGAACTCATAGTTTAAACATTTACGTTGGATAATATAAAACAGATTATGTTTAAGAGAAGCCTATTATAGCTTTGACGGCAATATTTGGAATGACTGTATTTTCGCTAAATGTTATAGATCAGAATCTCCAAAAGGCCCATGCCTACATTAAAGACTTTTTATCTCTGTTTGGCCCTATTGACTGTTTGGTTTCTAAAGTCTGCATCAGCCAGAGCTGCCAAGTGTTCTGCCGAAGCAAAAATAACTTCACTGTCCCCACAGCGTAACATTAGGCTCAGCAGTTCCTGCCTGCCTTTGTGTGTAGGGCCACTGTGACTAAGTTAATTTCTTGCTAAACAAGCAGAAACATTTATGCCAACACACACAATAAATAACAACAAATAATAAGAAAAACTGAATCATCTGAATGCCTTTATTTTCTCTTACTGCTTTAGGCAAATACTTTAGTCGCATGAGATGGAGCATGCCAAATGAGTTTCCTTTAAGGTATCTGGGTAATTTGCTTGCTCTTTGTGTGCTTAAGCTTTAAAAAAAAAGCCAGTCTATTAAATCTGAAGCTGCTGTGTTACTATGTACAGTAGCTAATTAATACCATCTCTATCCATTAAAGTTAAAGATAATCCAGAAGGTGTTTGCTTAGATAAACATCATGCTCGGAGGTAAAAGCACTCATTTATAACCATTACTTAAATTCATTAACCATGAAAAATAGAACACCATCTACAAAGAAAAGCAGCAGGTCATAGCATGTAAACATAATAAAGTCTGACAAAAAGAATTAGCCTCCTCTACCTCAAGTTATTCTCATAAATGAGTGTTAGTCCATCCATCCATTTTTGTTATTGATCGTGACAGACTGGATGGCCCAGACATGTTTGTGGTAGAGTGTGACTCAATGTTCATTGCTATGGTCAATGAAACAATGATGGTTTCACAGTCTAAAGTCTTGATGCCGAAGATACAAGGCAAAAGCAAGCAAAGGAGGTGTTGGAGTGTATGCAGAGCAAATAAGTTATAAATGAGCAATTACATGAACTTCTAACTTTTTACTGTAGTTCTCACTCACCATATACGCAAAATGTTAGCTTGGTACTTTTACCAAGAAAAATATTATACGTTGGGCGGCATAAATTACCAATATCTGTGTAAATATTGGCAACTCGCTACGTTTCATGTATGTTCAGCACCAACCCACAGTGGAAGACACCTCCTGGGTAGGAAATAAGCATGGGGAGATGAGAACTATTAAGTTAATCCAGATTTTGACACAAATAAGTATTCTAAAACATTATTTTTTGTGTTGATTAAATTGAGGGATCAATTACTTTAATGATCCCACTCTTACTTTACTTTTCAAGTCTTAACACAAGGTTCTCTTAAGTTAGCCTGCAGACACTTCATTAATACAGTTTACCACTTTAAACTATCAACTTTCTTTATATTATTGATGATGTCTTCCATGTGACTTAAATAGTAAACTTTTGCGATAACATTGCTGGAAATTACAGTGATGCATACGTAGAACACAAATGCATCACACTTGACAAATATAGGAGATGCTGCGACCAAAGAGTCCTTTGCAATTGCAGAATTGCATACAATGATATATCAATGGTAATTTCAATTCAACACATTGTGAAGTTCTAGATGGAAGAAAAAAGTATTTGACTTAAACAGGACAGCACTGAAGTTTACTAATTGGTAAACTCCAAACTCTGCAAATGAAACGATTATTTACTTCACATTAAAAATGTTCTCAAGAATTAATTTAATCACATTAAGAAAATATGGGGCTGCACAGTGGCTTCTGCATGGAGTGTGCATGTTCTCCCTGTGCATGCATTGGTTCTCTGGCTTCCTCCCAGAGCCCAAAAACATGACTGTTAGGTGAATTGGTTTCTCTAAAAGGTATGAGTGTTTGTCCTGTGCGTCTCTGTGTTGCCCTGCGATGGAGTGGCGACCTGTCCAGGGTGTACCCCGCCTCCCGCCCCGTGCCTGCTGGAGATAGGCACCAGCCAAGCAAAACCCTGCATACGATCGACGGGTACAGAAAATGGATGGATGGAAATTAAGAAAATAGCCAGAGACTTACTGATTCTCTCTCGGTTCAACACGTCAACATTACGGAGAAGGGTTATATTCTATAAAAAAAACAGGAAACTACTTTATATATGGTAGCAAAAAAACAAACAAAACAAACAAAAAAATCAGATCTAGGTGAGTTGCCTTTAAAGGTTTTGGGAAAAGCAAACTGAAACCTGTACCAAAATAAGTTGAGAAACAACAAAACATATGAAGATCCAGAATGTCCATATAAACTCTTATTGACTTGTAGCAATGTTGTCCGTTGGTTTGAGAAAAAATGTCAGCAGAGCTAAAAAGTTTCTACTGAAACTAGATACAAGATACTTTTGTCGACATGCTTTATATTTTAATATTTCATTTTTTTCTATCATATTTTTAAATGAGAGGCAAACAACAGCTATTAAGAAGCTTCCATGGTATCTAAATATTTTCAATAGAGCTCCGGACGTCACGTGACTCTCAGAGCGTAGGCGCCATGTTGGCAGGCATAAGCGTCACCAAAATGAACGTCGCTGGCTGTGATTTTACTCCGTCGGAGTTCACTCCCCATTTTAAAACGGAAGATATTATTGTCTATACCGGGAAATTAAAAAGATTAAACATCTCCGACCCTTACCATGCCCCTGGGATACTTTTTAAAACTTCAGAAGCTGTCAGTGCGGACCTTTTACCGGATCGGAGATAGGCTACTCTGACTCAAGGGAGTCAGTTTGTTTTTAAAGTTGCTGGGGACAATAACCATAAACGTTAAGTGTGGTTTGAAGATGGCTGGGGACAATTATTATTAATTATTCATATAGTCTATAAAGATTCATCTGTTTCAGGTTTATGCACTGCAGAGAATAAACAGGTGATGAAAATCGTATCTCTATTCCATCAATAAAAGTTGAAAGCCATAGGCTTACGTGTTTTATTTTTCAAACGGCACTGAAAGCCATCATTAGGCTGTTCGCTTGCATGGCTTCATTAAGATCCACATTATAGCACATAGAACAATGTTGGTATATATATACTCGCCCCAGAAGAATATGTGCAACCATAAAACCCGTTCCCTTTGCAACCCTTGCAGTTCTGTGCAGAGAAACTTCAACACTAACTTACAATTCAGAGTCCTGCAACAGGGCGGCGGACCCGCATAAGGTTTTTACATCATGAAGATGTGAAATTAAATTTCAGGGGTCCGGGAGGAAGTTTCTTTAATGAGGGCGGGATGCGAGTGAGAAAATATAATTGTTTATAATGTTTTGTTTAAGACTCCCACTGATGATTGTGTTGATATTTTGTGATAAGTGGAAAGAACATCCCAGAATATTCTTTCAACTTTGCGCTGACAGCGGAATATTCTCGCTATCTCGGCATCCAGCGCTGCTAGAGAGACTTTACTGCAGCGGGATTTGCGATTCATGAATGGAGAACACGGTTTAAGCCAGGGACTGTGAACTATTTTTCGTTTCTACACAGTGATCTCTGCATCTAATAAATTTCAGTTTTCATAAATTTCAGAAAAATCTAGATAGCGGGAATATACCGCTGTCAGCGCAAAGTTGGGGGAATATTCTGGCATGCTCTCTCCACAAACACATATCAACACGATTCTCTTTGGGAGTCTTAAACAAACACAAATATCCCATAAATATTTTTTCACCCGCAGTAAAGAAACTTTCGCCAGACCCTTGAAATATAACTTATGTATTTTTCCATCTACTCGCAACATTGCAGGACTCAGAGCCATGAACATGTTTGCAGCGGACTAAAAGTCTTTTAAAACCTCGACATATCCACTGCTGTATAATATGAATGTATAAGAAAGTGTAATAAAGTGATTTAAATAATAGTCCGCTCAGATACTGATTATGTGTAAATGTGCTGGGAGCACAAGTGAATGTTAGAGCTGGTAAGAAATTCCGCATCAAGTTTTTAAAAGTGGTGGGGAAATATCATCAATCATAAATATTGCTGGGGACATATCCCGGGCTAAAATGACGCCATCCCGACATATACAATTTCCTGATCAACTTTCCCTCGTCCTACTCCGGAGCATCGCTTAAAGCATATAAAAGCCTGGAGGGACATAAATGGACACAATCGGGGTTTCTTACTGGGATCCAGATCTGGAATCTTCCTGCACAGGATTGTGTTGTTGTCACCGGGAGGGAGACCTGTACTGATTTTGGTTACCGTGAGCAACGGGCCGTTGCTAGGTTATGTCTTTGTGCAACATTTTGTATGTTCATCTCAGGAAATAAAGTATTTTTATTTCTAAATAATATGCATCAGTTAATGATACAAGAGCAGTTATCAAACAAACGGTATTAAATCTGAATTACAGGTGAATCACTCAAAAAACCTAAATGAAACGGCTTCATTTCTGCCTGATCGCTGGCGTGTTTCAATGGCAATGATCCATGGTTTTCTGCATTCTGGATCCTTGGTAATCCTATAGAACGTTTCTCCCTTATCTCGTCCGCGTCTGTTATGGCATCCTGGGGGACAACAGGTATCCACCATATTTACCGCTTCTAACTTTGGGTTAGCAGTGTCACTGCACGATCTGTTCAGGAAGCACGATCCGTACCGTGAGCACATCTGCGCATGCGCGCAAGGAACTATTTCCGGGGGATTGTTTAGTTCTGCTTAGCTCTTCTTGAGACGGTACAAGATGAACGATTTTGCGCTCTTTCGCCACCTGCAGCATTTTCTGCGGTTTTTCTTTCCAGAAAGAAAAGAAAACGGATGTTTCCACACTTCCTTGTGAAAGGTAAAAAGACATGTACTGACATTATAAAATGTTGATTTACTTTGCGTGGGGGGGGAGCTCAGCGCTACGCTACGCTATACGCATTGATATGAGTCTCATTATTAGAAATCAAGAGAAAGTAATTAAACACAGCACAATGAGACATTCGATCAGTTATCAATCAAAATATTTAAATTCACAGATCATTCAAAGCTGAACCAGGAACATCGGCCATATTAATTAAGCTTGAAAAAATCTTATCATTAGAAAGAATAACTTTAACTTATTTAATTTAAGAGTTAATTCATATCATTTCATCCATCTATTTTTCAAACAGACGAAAGACTGTTCTACGTTGGCCCCAAAAGACAGTTCCAGCGGCTTGTGGTACTGTCGGAGGAAGAAAAAATATCCGTATTGAGGGAGTGCCACAATAATCCTGGTACGGGAAACCACAACGGAAAGAGGACCACAAGAGACAGGGTTATTGCTGGATAGTACTGGCTCACAATTAAAAAGGATGTGGACGATTGGGTAACGTGCAGCTAATCATGTATAGATCATACCTTACAAAATAGTCAACTTTAACATTGACACCCATAAACATTTGTAGGATTTAATAGACACATGGTGTAACTTGTATTTCTTCTTTTGCCGATTTTATTGTCCATTAGCCTTTATCAGTTGGACTGCAAATTTGGCCAAGAGGGCTCAAACATGCCACTGCAAACTTAATAGCGCCTTAGTCCCATATACAGATATAGAAGTTAACAATAGAGAATCTTTTAATTTACATTACATACATGCATGGATGTCTTGAAAGAAACCAACATTCTTAAGTGGTACAGATGTCAATTCTGATTATTTTTGTTTTATTTGTGCAACCTGGGGGACAGGTGCAGATTCTGATGGATGTGCATACTGCATGGGACTGGATATGTAAGCACAAGGCCCTATTCCGTGGAGAGATTACGGAGCCTGAAGTGTTCCAGATGAGCAAAGACAGTCAGAAAGCCGCATTGGAAGACTATGACTCATCAAGAGATGCCTTCATGTTTTCCTTCCATTATCAGGAAGACATGGAAATGTTTCATGAGAAATGTGTTGATGTGATGGGGCTACGGGTAAATTCCATGTTTTTTGAATAAAGTGATAAAGTGAAAATATGGTGTAAATTCCTGAAAACCACATAGATATTAGGAGATTATCTATCATATTCGGATCGATGGATGGATAGATAGATAGATAGTTCATCTATATGCACTACGGATCGTGCTTCCGGAACAGATCTATCCTTCTATTTCTCTGAATATGCCCCACAGTGTATCTAAACAAAACAAAAACTGGACAGACTGCTCTTCAACTTCACATGGAAACATAAAGCCCATTATTTAAGGAAAGATGTACTCTGCAATCAGAAGGGAAATGGTGGGATGGAAGTTTTAACTTTCAAAACAATAAATAATGCATTTAGAACTGGCTTTGCTGCTTGCTCAAGGATAAAAGCAATTTATGGAATATAATCCCAAAGTATATTTTCAATTACATTTTTACTGAAATGCAATTTCAAACCAGGAAAATTACACATTAAATAATCAGACTTTCATAAACAGGCACTGCTATCTTGGAGGCTGATCTACAAGCACAGCTTTTTGCCAACTACCTGTTAATTTGTAACAATGAATGCATCTAATATAGCAACAAATCCCTGTTTCTCAAACCTGTTTTGACAGTGGGATAGTCTGGGTCAATCAACTCACTACTTCGCAAGGAGAAATACATATAATGACTTTACAACTATATATCATATTGACACTTCTCAAACTGAAAATGCAAAAGTCTGCAAAGCAATACCATACGGAATTCGACACTTTAAAAAACAATTATTTCAACAATCGGATGCAAAGAATAAAAAATATACTGTATATTGGTAAGATTGATCTACACTACAAAAACATGTACAAATACATAGATTAAAAATCTTATTGAACCAGTAAATAAACCCAATTAAGACTTCTAACTTTTAAAATTCTCCATAATATATATCCTGCCAAAAGAAGATTAGAAAGATTTAAATTAAACATTGGCTTCAACTGTGACTTCGGTCATTTAGAACCCGAAACTATCATTAATCTGTTTTACCGCTGCATATAGCAAAAACCTCTGGAGTCATTTAGAGCAATTATTATTAATTATTAAAGCCCGCCATGTGATCGGCCTCCAGGGCAGCGACGTAGCCTACTATTTTTTATTGAAAATATCTAAATTCTTAAAGATCTTGCCCTCTTGATACAGACCCTTATTATGTCAGCCAAATATAACATTCACAAAACAAAATGGGCACACGGCAAAACCTAAATTCCTGCATTTTGAAAATGAGATAAACCAATATTTCAGCTCCATAAAATATGTGACAATTAAGAAAGCTGTAAGATTACGAATGCAGCAAGTGCATTTATCAGCAAGTAAATATGTCAGATAAACAAGATTGCCTATCTATTTGTTTTTATCTGAAAAGTGTAAATGGTCTTGATCTGCTGCAGGTGGCGAAAGAGCGCAAAATCGTTCATCTTGTACCGTCTCAAGAAGAGCTAAGCAGAACTAAACAATCCCCCGGAAATAGTTCCTTGCGCGCATGCGCAGATGTGCTCACGGTACGGATCGTGCTTCCTGAACAGATCGTGCAGTGACAAGCAGCAAATAAAAACAACTGCGGGAGACTGCCTGCCACAATGGCGCCCATTCGATTTTAACTGTTGTATGCTGGGAGAAGTGACGTCAACTCCCGGAGCTCTAAACACCACCTATTTATTATAAACTGCAACTTTTTCAATATTTTTAAGAAGGTAAAATAAAATGTCAATGTCTATTTCCAGGTCCAACTGTTTTTTTCTCTCCCTTTATTCTATTTTTCTATAGTCTAAGTGTAGCAAAAAGTGACATTTCCAACCAGCTTCCCTGACTAACTTTATTTTAGCGTCCTGAATTACTGGCCCCCTGACCTTTTTCATTCATACAAGATAAAAGCAGCCTGTCAACTTAAAGTCAGAAAGTAAAACATTTAACTAGAACAAAGTGAAAAGGGTTTATTAGGTATATATCTAATTTCCTCCCTCAGTCCTATTGAGCACAGCGTACCAGCATTGCTTCTTTGTCTGCCGGCCTTATCTGACTGTGAAGCACCAAGTTATGTGCTGCTGTTTCTATTGGCAAGGCATTGAAGGCGAGGCCTGCCAGCCCAGATAAACCTCCCTCTGTTCTCTCAGCAGACTTGGGGGCTTCAGGTTGGCTGCAGGTGTCCCAGAAAATTTTCCCATAGCCATTAGCGCTCCTGGTGACATGTTGGCATCTCTGATAGGAAATAACTGAAGACGGGGAGAAAAGCAATGATGGTAGTTGCTGCGAGGCAGACAGACCACTCACACACACACAGAATGAGTGGGGTGATTTAGACCAAGATGGCAAAAAAGCAAAAACACCATTTATATTAAATAAAAAACTGGCTGCATCTACGTTTGTTTTTTAGGATAATAAATATGTTTGAAACCTCCTGATGTAACATCAGATATAAGCCTAGCTGAAGTAGGACTAAATTTTAAAATAAAACCTTAAATATACTGGGAACATTAAACTATTGTGTTAAATTATTAAAAACTTAGAGAAAGAAATTGAAGACACAACAATGACATTGCTGAAATTGTTACCTAAATATTACAGGTCCTTCTCAAAAAATTAGCATATTGTGATAAAGTTCATTCTTTTCCATAATGTAATGATAATAATTAAACTTTCATATATTTTAGATTCATTGCACACCAACTGAAATATTTCAGGTCTTTTATTGTTTTAAAACTGATGATTTTGAAATACAGCTCATGAAAACCCAAAATTTCTATCTAAAAAAAATAGCATATCATTAAAAGGTTCTCTAAACGAGCTATTAACCTAATCATCTGAATCAACTAATTAACTCTAAACACCTGCAAAAGATTCCTGAGGCTTTTAAAAACTCCCAGCCTAGTTCATTACTCAAAACCGCAATCATGGGTAAGACTGCCGACCTGACTGCTGCCCAGAAGGCCATCATTGACACCCTCAAGCAAGAGGGTAAGACACAGAAAGAAATTTCTGAGCGAATAGGCTGTTCCCAGAGTGCTGTATCAAGGCACCTCAGTGGGAAGTCTGTGGGAAGGAAAAAGTGTGGCAGAAAACGTTGCACAACGAGAAGAGGTGACCGGACCCTGAGGAAGATTGTGGAGAAGGACCAATTCCAGACCTTGGGGGACCTGTGGAAGCAGTGGACTGAGTCTGGAGTAGAAACATCCAGAGCCACCGTGCACAGGCGTGTGCAGGAAATGGGCTACAAGCCACTTTTGAACCAGAAACAGCGGCAGAAGCGCCTGACCTGGGCTACAGAGAAGCAGCACTGGACTGTTGCTCAGTGGTCCAAAGTACTTGCATGTCATTCGGAAATCAAGGTGCCAGAGTCTGGAGGAAGACTGGGGAGAAGGAAATGCCAAAATGCCTGAAGTCCAGTGTCACGTACCCACAGTCAGTGATGGTCTGGGGTGCCATGTCAGCTGCTGGTGTTGGTCCACTGTGTTTTATCAAGGGCAGGGTCAATGCAGCTAGCTGTCAGAAGATTTTGGAGCACTTCATGCTTCCATCTGCTGAAAAGCTTTATGGAGATGAAGATTTCATTTTTCAGCACGACCTGGCACCTGCTCACAGTGCCAAAACCACTGGTAAATGGTTTACTGACCATGGTATTACTGTGCTCAATTGGCCTGCAACTCTGCTGACCTGAACCCCATAGAGAATCTGTGGGATATTGTGAAGAGGAAGTTGAGAGACGCAAGACCCAACACTCTGGATGAGCTTAAGGCCGCTATCGAAGCATCCTGGGCCTCCATAACACCTCAGCAGTGCCACAGGCTGATCGCCTCCATGTCACGCCGCATTGAAGCAGTCATTTCTGCAAAAGGATTGAGTGCATAACTGAACATAATTATTTGAACGTTGACTTTTTTTGTATTAAAAACACTTTTCTTTTATTGGTCGGATGAAATATGCTAATTTTTTTAGATGGGAATTTTGGGTTTTCATGAGCTGTATGACAAAATCATCAGTTTTAAAACAATAAAAGACCTGAAATATTTCAGTTGGTGTGCAATGAATCTAAAATATATGAAAGTTTAATTTTTATCATTACATTATGGAAAAGAATGAACTTTATCACAATATGCTATTTTTTTGAGAAGGACCTGTATATGTAGAAAAAAAAATTGCCCTAAATCTTTTAATGGTTTTCCGGCATTAAACAATTGAATATATGTAAATATAATTCAGTTTATAGCATCCCCACAGTGTAAACATAAGCTGCCAATAGACTCTGTCCAACTGGCTAAATATTACATTTGCATGTGAAATGCAAGTTCATATCACTTGGAATAACTCCAACAACAATCACTGTGTTGGAAAAAAGTCAAGAAAATAAACCTTTTTTCCCATATCCAATTTTATTTAGCCATACCTATTCAGAGCTGTAAAAAGGATAAAAAAACTCCATACCCTTTCAAACTTTTCAAGAGTGTGCAGGAGTCCTGTATAACACCTTTCCTTTTTTGGTGGTGTGAAATGTAAAAATAAACTAGGCTGCCACCTTTGTCAATGTGAGACATAATCCCCATCTGCGGGACTGAGGCCAGTGTTAATGTAGACAAATAATCACTATGTCACCTTCCTGTGCAAAGAGCAAGAAGTGGAACTGGCAGATTAGACCACCTGGTCTAATCAGACTGGAACCCTATTTATAGGACAATAATTTACACCCAATGCCCAAGAGGCAGAGAGATGAGGGCCAAAAGGGCCAGTGCAAGGCTGCCTATGAGAAGAGAATTAATGTCTTTGTCCCCTCTTAGTATTATTAGAAAATTATGACTTTTTAAAAAGTACTCAGAGATTTAGGTTTTTTATAGATAGTAAATTAGTGGGGTGGAGTTGTTGCAAATGATGAAATTTTAGTGTTTTTTGGTTTGTGAATTGATTTTTCTATATCTGAAAATATAAGAAAATGTTATCATACACTGACAAAGAGAAATATCCTTGCACATATATCCTGCAAACATTGGCTTTAAATATTTTATCTCATTTCAAAATTCAATTTTCTTGATGTTGCACCAGGTTCCAATGCTCGAAAATCAACTTTATCACGTAAATCTACAACGATGCAACACATATATATTCAACACTAATTAGCCATAATGTTATGACCACTGAAAGAGAAAATAAACACCTCTGTCTTACACTGAAGTGCTATTTAGGGAACATCTGTGCGCTGACATTTACTTGGATGTCACATTGACACTTAACAACCCACCTAAACATTTTTACGGACCATTTAAATCCCCGTATGACAACAGACCTGTTTGTCATTTGCTGCCTCCAGCAGCAATGACACCACTTGCTGAGAATGGCAGAAAAAAAAAGCACAAAAACACCAAACAAAGATGTTCAACTGGGCTGCAGAGTGAATGGATCCCGCTGCGATGGGATCAGATGGAATCTGTGTGAAACAAGCTCAACCTGCAGATTTATTGGGTGTACTTCCAATGTTCTAAATGCAACCACCTGAATACCTGAAATCTGCGAATTTAAGAGTTCAAACACCAAATATTCATTAATATTAATTCATATGCACACTGGAAAGCATCTTAGCACTACCGCAGCAGCTAACATCCATGATTATCCCTTTCACCACTCTTGGGGATACAGCCAATCATCTCAAATGAAATAAAGACTCTCCTGGATTGACTGCTTTTCAAACGTCAGCCAATAGGGTGTCAAAGAGAATTGTGCCGAGGTATTTCCGCTTTACCAAGCTGCATTTTCTTTCGAATGTTTTAGAGAAATTTTACAGATAAAATACACAAAAAGGTAAATTTTCTACGAAAAATGCGAAGCTAAGTTTCACAGGAGCGCGAGTAACCACGAACCATCAACAAAAAATTTGCACAAGCTGACACATAGTACAAGTGTAAAATTTTTTTTATGGAAGTGTACCTTTGAATCAGTTGTGCAGTATTTTATTTTATTATAATTGCTTATGTTAGTGTGCCACTGTGGGCTTCCATTTGTATGTTTTACAAATAAAGGATTATTCTATACTAAAATAGTTTGTGTTTCAAAGGAATCTTTTTTACAGGGAAAAAAGGATATGGTCAATGCAGTCCTGAATAACTTCTGTCTGCCACCTTGATGCTTGGCTGGGGCTTCTATTTTAATAAATTACTGCATCAATGTGAACAGCCAGCAATTCAAATCATTAGCGGTTAGCATTTATTGTATAATGTCATTGTGAAGGGTTTGGTTGGCTGTCTAGGCATCTGTCCAGTCAGCAGTTTTTGCCATGATCGTCTAGGCCAGGGATTCTTAATCACAACATCTTCTGTAGGCTGAGGTTGTGAGGTTACGAAATTGTAAATATTACATTTGTAAAATCCAAAAAACAAAAAGAAAGTTGGCTATATAGCCTAGTGTAAAACAAGAAGAATAAGAACAAAGGTTGGGAAACACTGGTCTAGGCGATAAAGTGATATTTCTATATCTAAATATTTAGTCATTACTCTTATGTAATATTAAAATTTTCAGAGAAAATAAATTTTGGGATGTCATTAGCTGGAAGTTGTATTTATTATTAACAAGAATGAAACCCTTGAAATGTATCAGATTTTGTGTAATGGTAATTATCATAAAGAGTTTCACTTTTTGAACTGAAGTACTGAAATGAATTAACTTTTCATTATTCAGAATTCATATTCTTATGTATTAAGAAACTCCATAAAGGGACCTCATCTTTGGCATGTTTAATTTGTTTTTGTGCATCTGGGGGGAAAAAGTAAGAGAAATAAATTTAAATGTTATTTATTGAAAGTTAATATTGCTGTATAAGTGCTTTTTGGGGAAAAGCACTCTTTAGTAGTCCTGTCTTTTGTTGGAGTAATTTCAAGTTGTTTTCTGAAATACCTGTGCAACAAGGTAGCTCCCTGTTCACTCAGTGCAATTATTATTATTATTATTATTTACCTTCCTATAATTTGGGGTCTAGCAGTAGCCCACAAATGCACTGATGCAGGATGTGTGAAAATAGGTATCTAATAATCTTCAAACACACAGCTGATAAAATGAGCACACAAAGGAGAAAATTTGTGTTTATTATCAAGCAGTGGATGACACACCTCCATCTTATAGCTCAAAATAAGTTGCAATGAAAACAAATCGGACAACAAGTTGCAACCTACAACGGTCAGAAGCTCACAGATTTTCTGCACATATCCATTATAGATAAACATGCATCATTTCTTATCTTTCTCTAATACGTTCCTTCAAACCATCTTACAGCAGAAGCCTAATAAATGTGTCATATTGCTAAATTAATCTGTCATTGTGAGTACCAGAACTAGCGTAAGTAGAAAGTCTTCACTGTTACAAAAAAATTACAAAAGGATCAGAAAATGACAACAATAATAAAGGCAGGCTTTAAAATTCACACATGGCCTTTCAGGCGATTCAATATTTTTTCCCAGCACTAAAACAAATTAGCACTCTGAAACAGTTCTGCAAATTTAACCAGACCGCCACAGGAGATCCTTCCTGCCCACAGCCATCAGCACAACAACTCTTTGAAGAAACTTGAAAAGCATGAGTTACAACAACACTTCATTTTCCTCTGGGATCAATGAAGTACTATTGAATTAAACTGAACATGTACACCAGTCCATGACTTGTACGTAATCACCAGCGCTTACTTAGATAACATTATCTGGCATTTTATGACTGACTTTGATTGTAATATATCAGAATCAGGATTCAGCTAGACTGTATGTATCTGAATGTGAATCTAACTGGAATAAATCTGAGTGCTTTGAATTGAATTCGTACTAAATTGGATTAAATATAAATTGGACATCATTTAATTTGTTTGCCTTAAAAAGTAATTAGCTTTGAGCTGGTGCTATATAAAAGTACATTTAAATGCATAAAAACTTTCCTTTTGTGAAAGTACAGTTCTGTCATATATTGGTATTTTGTAGCTGTTTTAGGCATAGTTTTCTATATAAAAATTTAATGAAGAAATAAACGGAGCAGAATTTAATGAAAGGTCAAGCTGTTTTATATTTCAGTGACATATACCTGAGGTTTAAAACTCTTCTTAAATGAGCATGTACTTTCCTGTTCTCCGCCATTAAAGCAGCTCCACAAACCCTCTTCTGATGAGACAAAAAGAAAAAAAGAAATCATGTTCAATATGTGTGGGTGTTGAAACAGAAGGTTGAAGTAAGTTTAGGTGCTCTAAATGCCGTTTCAGCCTACCAGTCATCCAACCCCCAGACTTCTCTTTAAAAATACAAAAGGATGGAGGCAGACATAAGTTCAAGATATTGTAATTACTAACACTGTCAGCAAACCGCAGTGGTGGAAACAGGCTGGGGATTAAAAGAAAAGACTGAGCCTAATAATTTTTTATTGACCATTGCGGAAGGAAGGAAGGAAGGAAGGAAGGAAGGAAGGAAGGAAGGAAGGAAGGAAGGAAGGAAGGAAGGAAGGAAGGAAGGAAGGAAGGAAGGAAGGAAGGAAGGAAGGAAGGAAGGAAGGAAGGAAAGAAAGAAAGAAAGAAAGAAAGAAAGAAAGAAAGAAAGAAAGAAAGAAAGAAAGAAAGAAAGAAAGAAAGAAAGAAAGAAAGAAAGAAAGAAAGAAAGAAAGAAACTGGCATGATGGAAATATTTCCAAGTAATGTGAATTAATTGATTAGTTACATGTTAGTAAATGCATCTAGGGAATACATCATGAAGTTTGTCAGAGTGCAAACGGATGTCAGTGACCAGCTGATTTGACCCTATGACCTCGTTCCCTCTACTCTATAGAGTGAAGTGATTTAACCTTGTGGGACCAGACATCAAGACTTTTTCGGAAGGACTGAGGAAGGTAATGTTGGATTACTATATGCCACATATCATTAGGAATAGGGGGGGTGCGGGAGAGAGTTCGAGCATGGCACCGTTCTGGTTGAACACGTTTTCTTGTAATCTGGCCAATCTACCAATAAAATATCTAAAACGCCTAACGGACTGCAGCCTAATTTGTGTTTAAAGGAAGAAGCCATTTTTCTCCCATGACACTGGATTATCATGGAAAATTTTTTTGTGTTATCAGTTTACAAAATATAAATCTGAAATATTAACTATCTGATAGGGTTAAAAAAAAAAACTTTCATGGAAGTGTTGCTTATTTGTCTTGAAAATAATAGTAAGCCTGAGGCAATATTCACAACACACTTAAAAGGCATAGAATGATGTTAAAAAGCTGTAAGGACTTGTTCCGGTCGTTTTATGTCCAGATATTAAAGAACTGTTGTTGTTTCAAGTGTTAAAAATATCAGGATGTGTGATCAGGAGCGTCCAGAAGCTTTTAAGGGTTTAAAAAGATGAAAAGGAGCTTACCCTTTATGGGTCAACAATAACATCCATAGAAGAGAACCAAAGAGGTGGGGAGATATGCTCACTTTTTTATGTTACAACTGGTTGCACATTCAGGTCAAAAATATTGACAAGAACAACATGAGATATTTAGGTGTCGTTGGGACCATGATTGACAGAAAAAGAAAATGGAGAATAAGAAAAGAGCAAGAGTATTTCTCCATGTGGGTTTGATGAAAGAGAACACTAAATAAAGCTCTTATGTTTCACAGATGACACCAGTGGGTATTATTGAAGGCATAATGACCAAAAACTCCAAATTATCTTGCATTGAGAGACAGACCCTTGCTCTGATTCAAAAATCAAAGAACAGCATGGATTTAGTGCCCACTTTTATCCAATTTTTAAACCTTGAATGTTTTTATCCAGACCCAGGCAGGCGGACATTCCTCCGTGCCCAGTTAAAAACGGTAGCTCTGACCCATTTGATTCCACACTGGGTATTAAAGTAGGACGTCATTTTGTCTACTGAGAATCATATGGAAATCTGGTCTGAATAAAATTCAACAGTACAAGTCAGCTCATCTCAAGCATCCCGATGCCCTCATATGCAGCACAAGGCAGAGCAAACTCAGTTGGAAAACTTTGAAAGTTACTGAGCCTGTCTGGACGCAGAGGGCACAAGTAACCCACAGAAAAGTAGGACTCCGGTTCATAAAAGTGAGATGCTATATCCTCTTCTATTAGGACGTGATGCAAAAAAACAAAGAAAACCCGAAATAAAGCATCTACTATTAAACGTAGAAAGTTGAGAGAGGCCTGTAATTTTCATCATAGATATACCTCAACTTTGAGAGACAAAATGAGAAAAAAAAAATACAGAAAATCACATGGTCTGATTCTTTAAGAATTTATTTGCAAATTATGGTGGAAAATAAGTATTTGGTCACCAACAAACAACCAGGATTTCTGGTTCTCACAGACCTGTAACTTCTTCTGTAAGAGGGTCCTCGGTCCTCCACTCGTTACCTGTATTAATGGCACCTGTCTGAACTCGTTATCAGTATAAAAGACATCTGTCCACAATCTCAAACAGTCACACTCCAAACTCTACTATGGCCAAGATTAAAGAGCTGTCAAAAGACACCAGAAACAAAATTGCAGACCTGCACAAGGCTTGGAAGACTGAATCTGCAATAGGTAAGCAGCTTGGTGTGAAGAAATCAACTCTGGGAGCAATGATTAGAAAATGGAAGGCATACAAGACCTCTGATAATCTCCCTCGATTTGGGGCTCCGCGCAACATCTCACCTCGTGGGGTCAATATTATCACAAGAACAAAGGCTAGTAACAAAGGCTACCATTAGTAACACACTACGCCGCCAGGGACTCAAATCCTGCAGTGCCAGACATGTCCCCCTGCTTAAGCTAGTACATGTCCAGGTTCGTCATTTGCTAGAGAGAATTTGGATGATCCAGAAGAGGATTGGGAGAATGTCATATGGTCAGATGAAACCAAAATATAACTTTTTGGAAAAAAAACTCTACTTGTCATGTTTGGAGGAGGAAGAATGTTTAGTTGCATCTAAAGAACACCATACCTACTGTGAAGCATGGGGGTGGAAACATCATGATTTGGGGCTGGTTTTCTGCAAAGGGACCAGGACGACTGATCCGTGTCAAGAAAAAAATGAATGGGACTGTTGGAGAATGTGATAAATGCAGTCTGTTCTTTTGTTTAACTTTGTGTGACAAGACTGGGGGTAGTAACTTTTAGTGTGGGGATAAGATTTTATGCTGTCCAAACAGGATGCACCTACAAACAAACAAACAAACCTACAAAGTGCCATTGTGTTAGAAACAGTACTGCTGTTTGTTGTATGGTGATAAGATAAGACAATGGACAATGGGGGTGTGGTGAAATCTGTTCATTTGTGTGAATAAATAGAAGCTGTGATTCTCAACATCTTTGAGACTCTGCTGGATCAGAACAACGACTGGTGTGTCAGTTTCTTTTACTGCATGATTCTCCCTCAGCTGAGCAAACACATTTCACATCTTCTCTGTGCGTGCTTTTCTTTCTAGGTAAACCTGTGAGTTAAAATAACCTAACATTTTTCATGCCGTGACTCGACGCTTGGTCCGTGCAGGGGAAGGTCTTCGCCGGAGGGCTGCACGGGGCCCCACCTGACCTACAAGTCCAGGCTGCTTTCTTGCTTCACTGGCCAGCTGATTAGCTCCGCCGGACACCTTCTCTGCCGGTCCCTTGCGATCGACTCGGTTTGAATCGCTCGCACAGGGGGGAGTTTGTGAGTACCATTTTGGTTTTGCACCCTACATTTAAAATTATTTCTAACTAAGACAGAGAGGGTACAGTTCTGCTGTTCAGGTTTAAAAGACGTTTTAAACCTCTGACTAAGGGAGTCAGGTATTGAGCCTTCCCGGGATAAAATAGGGACAAAATAGGAATAATATAGGTATGAAACAGTTGATTATATAGGAAGGTTGTAACGGATTAGATCGGTGAAATCTAAAACCACCTCAGAGGGATATAAAGAACGCCACTGAAGGCAGTAAAAATACGAAACAGCAGAAGTAAAAAATAAAAGTACCGACCCTAGGTTGGTGTAAGTTAAGTAGGCACACGACATAATCCTTATGTATGCCATTTCCTCCTGAAACCTGACGGTGTTAACGTACAGAGAGAAGGGCATTCAAGGGACGTCCTGTGTGGATCCAGGATTTGTACCGTTCTTAGATTAGAGAAGTCTATTGACTCAAAAACAGGGGTTCACAAAACCGGAATATAAGACTATACGATCACTAAAATTTTTCATTCCTCTAGATAAAAGATCAAATAAGATGAAATAGGAGAATAAACTAAGTCTGATTTTAAATTCCCAAAGGAACGTTCCTCATAATACTCCTTATTATTACTCTAATTTTAATAATTACAGTGATAAAATTGACAAAACTTGTTAAAACTTGATCAAGACTGGAAAAGAACTGTAGAACCTGCCCTTTCAACAGGGGATCTTCATTAGAAATAGGCCTAATGATAAATAATGTCTAAATAATAATACTAGTAATGAAAAAGCATGATAATAAATACATAATTATCTTAATGTGTGATAAACCGGTTGTGTGACTGTGTGTGAATGGAGATTTCTATGGTGAAACAGCTGTAGGCTGAACGGAGTCTCATGGTTTGAAAATTGAGTAAATAACACTGTGATAAGATAAATAGATCAGATAAAAGTGAAATAAAAGTTGAATTTACTTCATTAACATGAGAATGATAAATATTTAAAAATGAAAACAGTAAAATGTAACTTATTGAAATATGGGGTAAAATAGCAAAGAAAATTTTAAAGGAGATGTAAAAAAATTTTGTAAGAGGAAGGAAAATACATTTCTTTAAAATAAAGATTATGAATTTGAAGGACGACTGCCTGAGTAATTTCGTGTACTTCTTGGTAGTTGCGATATAAAATAAAACTAAAAGATGAAAATTGAAGAATTAGACATTTGGCGTCTCAAACAAACAAGGAAAAAAGGGGGGTTAATGTATGAAACAGATGTGTTTTTAGCACCCGGGAGGATGAAAAAAAACGTTTTAAACTTTGTTTTCTCCTAAAGTTCCGCTGAAAGAAAAATTAAATAAGAGAAAACTCACTAACATATTTTTAACAAATCCTATGAAGAGTAAGGTAAACTTTATTGTGATTTAAATGAATTATCTTAAACAACCGACCACCTTTTCCCCTTCCCCTCAGGGAAGGGCTGTTCTGATAATAAACAACACCCTTCTGTCCCTCAACAATGGGTCGTTAGTTGTTCTCTTAATAAACAAACCAACTGTGATGGGTTGTGACAGAAATCGGGTAAAATGGACTTCCTGAGGAAGACTTGTTTGAAACCAGATTGATCATGCGTTTGAAAATTGTTAAAGGTTATCAACTGCCAAGGCAGAAGAGGAGGAAAACTCTCCTGCTAGCTGATAATGAGGGGGATGTTTTAGCTGAGTGCAGTTCAATACAAAAGGTTGGGATTTCTTAAGTGCAGCAGTAACTTTTACTTTATAAAAATAATAATAATAAGAGAAAACCTTAGCTAATATTTTTAATGATATTCATGGGATGTCTGTGAGATCTCTCATATAGTAGAAAAGAAATGGTTTAAAATGACGGATTATGAGCAGAGTGATTTTATTTTGAAATTTAGACGGATGTCTACAGGTCCTGTGGGGAAGTGACAGCTGGGTGGCTACGTGAATTTATTCTCTGTAACAAGTGGCAGTTAAAGATGTTTGCTTCTAACATTTTAATGACAGATAAGATATATGTTGAAAGGAAACAATTTTGTAATGTGCTGGGTTAGAGATTGCAAATAAGAGAAGAAATTTTCGTTATGGGATTATCGTAGTAAGGAATGTAGTAACGCACTCCGAAATTCAATTTTAGTTCCACATATAATCATAATAATAAGCTAATTTGTAGAACCTATATATATATATATATATATATAAAAGGTAATGAATAAGGATTAAAGATGTTTCATTATGGAAATATTAGTTGCTGATTAACTGAATAATAAAATTGGATTAAGTTATTGAAGTCCAATGGGAAAAAATTTTGAATTTGGTGGAATTTTGTTTTCCATTTAAAAAACTGAGGTTGAGTTGTTAGGAAAATGAAATTAAAATAATGGTTTTGGCTACAGGGAAAACCTGTTGTGATAATCATAAAATCTAGAGATTATTTTCTAATTTGTTAGGAAGAGATTTCCTATTTCACTTGAAGTTGGGTATGTTCTCTGTAGGGGATAAATTAATAATCTAAATTGTAGATTTTCATAAAACTCTTGAAATGAGACACCTACCAAAGAATTGTTCTACTTGGAAAGAGAAGAATAAAGTTTTAACTGAAGTTTGTAATCAGATGAAGATGAAATACTCATAACAGTAGATCCAAATTGAACTTTACATGTTTTCTTGGCATTTGGCAAACAATGGGGTAACAAAGGTATGGTGATCTTTAGTGACAAACTACTTAAAGCATTAGAGCAATATTGACCCATGGCCCGTGCAATGTGTCAACAGGGGGGATGGTTAGTATAATACAACAACACTTTACAACATACAATCTAGAAACTTACTTAAAAATTTTTTGTAGATTATGTGTTATTTGTGTAAAGCACAATCCTCGGGGAAACATGAGACCAAAACGTGGCCAGTTTCCCCAACCAAACCAGCCTTTCCAAACTATACACATGGACTTTATTGAACTAACACAGAGTGGTTCCTATAAATACTGCCTAGTAATGGGTTGGAATTATTCCAACAGCCAAAAATGATGCACTAACAGTGGCAAAAGCGTTATGCAAAACAATCATTGCCAATCATGGCATACCAGAGACTATCTACTCAGATAATGGACCACATTTTATTAATGAAGTTATTCAAAACATGGCAAAACATTTAGGAATAGTGTTAAAAAATCATTGTGCTTATCATCCTCAAAGTACAGGTCTGGTTGAAAGAAATAATGGGACAATAAAAAGCAGGCTAAGAAAATGTATGGAAGAAACAAAAAGGCCATGGTTAGAATGCTTAGATTTAGTTAAACTCTATATAAGAATAACCCCAACAAATTAGGGATTAACTCCCTTTGAAATAATTTATGGTAGACCATATAAATTGCCCATTACTGCACCAGACCTACAGAAAGCAGATGAAGAATTAACCCTAGCTGATTACATGAGGAAAATTATTCAGACTAGAGAAGTACAAAGAGCACATAGTTTGCCTGTATCTTCTTCTGTGTTACAGGATCCTGAGAACCCCATAAAGCCTGGAGATTGGGTATTCATAAGAGTCATCAAGGAAAAGAATTGGACAAGTTCAAAGTGGGAAGGACCTTTCCAAGTTCTGTTAGCAACTCCCACATCTGTGAAGATTGCTGAGAGACCTTCCTGGATTCACCTTTCACATTGTAAACTGCAGAGACAATTGGATTAATAGACGTGTGACAGGAGGAAGTCTGGGCTACAAAGGGCATTGGTTACCACTAGGGCCTTTGGTCTCAAACCCCAGCAGAAAAGCAGTCCTGTCACCTAGTGGTCAAACTCTCTGAAAAGAGGGGCTATTCATCCAGTTGTTTTTCTCTGCCAACACCATGAAGATTATTACATTATCTGGTTTGACATTTCTAAGCTTTGCAGTGTTATGGCTTCTGATGAATTCGAACACCACCCCATCATGAGATAAAAGATTTTTAATTAACAGCCACTACGTTTTAAAGAACGCCTGGTATCAAGTAGCTAATCTGACTGCTAAACGTTTCACAATTTGGAACAGGAACACCTGATGGCTACATTTGGAAGTGTGGATATACTTTCTACCTTTACCTGCCTAAAGACTGGTGTGGTACCTGCAGTTTGGCTCGACTGCAACCATCATGATACAGAGAATGGTTTTGTATCATCATCAGAGCTGAAGAAGAGATTTCTCACCGGTACAGGAGTTCGTTCCTTTTACAGACAACGATGGGCGTAAACTGCTCTACAGTGATGCTAAAGGAATTTTCCACACCATGTTTCCATCTGTTGGAGTTGCAGGTCTGACAAATAGGATGAACGAAGTTTGGTGGTCCCTGGAAAAACACCACTGTCATCCTTACGGAAATGTCTGATCTGATGGGAAACGATCCTGAAAAATTGGCTATGAGAACTATGCTAATGCAACACCAAATTGCCTTGGACACTTTATTTGCGTCAGAAAGGGGACTGTGTACAGTGATTGGAGAACATTATTGTACTTGCATCCCATCTACACATGATAATTGGACTCTCATCTATGACAAGGTGCGAGGACTTGCTGATTTCCTGAAGTCACAAGAATTACAAAATGCTCCCTGGGACTTTATGTTATGGTTGACTACTGGACGTTGGTATCAGGTTCTTTTGAACTTTGCAATGCCTTTTATTGTCATTCTGATTCTATTTTGCTTATTTGTATCCTGTATTTTACCATGTAAGAAATACCTGATGAGAAGTAGGAATATGTTTGTTAAGTTAACTTTAATGAATTCTACAATGTAAACTACTTTTAAGGTAGCCGTTGTACGAAGGATGTTTTGTTGTTCCTTTTACTGGAGTTATTAAGACTGCATTTCAGGGGGGAAATGTTGGAGAATGTGATAAATGCAGTCTGTTCTTTTGTTTAACTTTGTGTGACAAGACTGGGGGTAGTAACTTTTAGTGTGGGGGTAAGATTTTATGCTGTCCAAACAGGATGCACCTACAAACAAACAAACAAACCTACAAAGTGCCATTGTGTTAGAAACAGTACTGCTGTTTGTTGTATGGTGATAAGATAAGACAATGGACAATGGGGGTGTGGTGAAATCTGTTCATTTGTGTGAATAAATAGAAGCTGTGATTTTCAACATCTTTGAGACTCTGCTGGATCAGAACAACGACTGGTGTGTCAGTTTCTTTTACTGCATGATTCTCCCTCAGCTGAGCAAACACATTTCACATCTTCTCTGTGCGTGCTTTTCTTTCTAGGTAAACCTGTGAGTTAAAATAACCTAACAGGGACCCTGTATCGTGAGATTTTGAGTGAAAACCTCCTATCAGAAAGGACATTTAATTTGAAACGTGGCTGGGTCTTTCAGCATGACAATTATCTCAAACACATCGCCCAGGTAACGAAGGAGTGGCTTCGCAAGAAGCATTTCAAGGTCCTCGAGTGGCCTCTCCAGATTTCAACCCCATTGAAAATTTTTGGAGGGAGTTGATATTCTGTGTTGCCCAGCGACAGCCCCAAGACATCACTGCTTTAGAGGAGATCTGCATGGAGGAATGGGCCAAAATACGAACAACAGTGTTTGAAAACCTTGTGAAGACTTACAGAAAACGTT
This sequence comes from Valencia hispanica, assembly GCA_963556495.2. NCBI lineage: Eukaryota > Metazoa > Chordata > Actinopteri > Cyprinodontiformes > Valenciidae > Valencia > Valencia hispanica. The sequence goes on along the minus strand of OY747702.1, from coordinate 43,118,167 downwards.
TGACCTCTGTCATTGCCAACCAAGGGTATATACCAAAGTATTGAGATGAACTTTTGTTATTGACCAAATACTTTTTTCCACTATAATTTGTAAATAAATTCTTTAAAAATCAGACCATGTGATTTTCAGTTTTTGTTCTCATTTTGTCTCTCATAGTTGAAGTATACCTATGATGTAAATGACATGCCTCTCTCATCTCTTTAAGTCGGAGAACTTGCACAGCTGGTGGCTGACTAAATACTTTTTTGCCCCACTGTAGATGATATAAGGAATCTGGGTTTTCTTAAACAGACTCACTCTTATCTTTTGTTTTCATCATTATGATGACCCAACCACTCTTCCCGAAGCTTCAGCATCTTGGTCACTAAGCACTATATCAAGTGTGGGCATAAAAGTCTGTCTATCCAACCAGTCCCATAGATGATTTTCAAGCAGACTTTGAAGGTATGCCTCCTGAAACATTATATACTCTAATAAATACAAGCAAATTTTTGGATTCTATTGAAATTACAAATACGATTCAAAATATTGTCTAGCTCTAGTTGAAATGAATCTGTGCTGTCTTAAAACTACAAAAAAAGCTGTATATTTTATAAATCTGGATGAATATCGCCAACATGTGCAAATATATTGCCAAAAGCTGCCAACCTGAACGATTCTGAATTATTGTTAAAATCTTTAACCTGTCAAAAAAAGTCTCTATGCATGAGAGCTACAGACAAGCGTACATTTAGACACCAGTGAAGAGATTTGAACTAGCTTAGGCTTTTATAGTCCTTGTACACAAGCTGCATCATTCATTATGAATACTTACCCACTGGCAAGGGCAGCAGCAAAAAAAAAAATCTAAAACAAAGCAGTTTACTAAGAAAAAAAAAGATACAAGGAGACGGCAGGGTCATGGCCAACAAAAACATCATCACACAACTCATGAACTGTAAGAAATTACATTTTTCAGCTTTGAATAGCACAGATCTTGCATGTCATGGGGATAACATCTGCAGTATTGTAGCCATAGAAAAGCTTCTCACATGTGCAAAAGAAAACTACATGTATCAATTCAGCTATTCACTCTGTAGTTGAAGATAGGATTACAGACTATATTAAATACATAACAGGATATATCTACAATGTTCAAGGCTTTGAGTGGCAAGATAGAAACAGTTAGAAATATGTTTGGACAAAGCACATTTTCACCTCTGTCAATGAAGTATGTACAACCATGCAAACCGATGAAGGTTAAGAAAGACCTGTCAGAATAACCAGTGGTTCACCTGGTTAATGATTTAACAGGAAAAGTAATTTCTTCTGTGTTTAACTGTTGTATAATACAACTTCTGGGAGTTACAGGGACATTACATGCTCAGTTTCTGGACACCTTCCTTATAAGCATTTAGCAGCAATACACTACCACTTACATAACCATTTGCAATGGGTTTTTTTTTTCTGTGCTATTGTCAGTATTAAATCCTCTAAAGTACAACTGAAATGAGGACAATATGATGTTTTTTTAATCCTTGAATATTTGAGTGAGGAAGAAAAAGTGTCACAGGCAGCCAGCTGCAGCAGACTACAGTGAATTCACTAAAGCAAAATGAGATCATGGATTCCCCAAAAACCCAATATTGTCATCGTTGCTTAAAAATTAGAGCCAAATGTTGCTATGATACCAATAGTCTATGATCCCATAACAGGTATCACAAAACTACCTACAGACCTTCTGGGGATTTATTCCTTTCAATGAGAGAAGCCATCAAAGCTTCATGTATTAGCATACATATGTTACGCAGTGTGTTAAATGTAGAGATAAGGCAAGGTCTTGACTGGAACTGGACACTTGAGGCTGGACTGCTTTGAACCTTTTTGACACTCAAAAATACAACTTTTATGATGGGTGAATGCATTGAAGATAAGCAGCAAATTAGGTAGAGCAGACCCCTGGTATTTGCGGAACCACAACCACATGTAATTTGCTAAAATCAGCGAATACTTGAGAACCCCTCTAAAAACATTTATAACTGCATATTTTAATAATTTGAACACCAAATATAGCTTAATATGCATTAACACGCACAATGGAAACCGTCTTAGCACTACCGTAGAAGCACATCCTCTGTCCTCTTATCTCCTCTCTTGGCGGGAGAACCAATCAGTGCCAAGAAATATAAATGCCACTCATTGATCTGCTGCTTTGCAACTGCCAGCCAATAGCGAGTCAAGTAGCATTGCATCTAGGCATTTCAGCTTCCAGAGCTGCATTTTCTTTTGAATATTTTAGATATGCTCTACGGAATAATCCGCGAATAGACGAATTTTCCGCAAATAATTTGGAGCTATGTTCCACAGAAAAATCTGTGAAAAGGTGAATTCGCAAGTGCTGAACCACGAATAGAAGGGGGACCACTGTATATTTCAACCCACCTTACATCATACAATCAGTAGCATAAAACCAGGAGACAGGCATGGGATTTTAAACAAAATTAATCTAATTGTTTTTTAAGAACTCAAAAAAAGCAGGTAATCTTACTGCTGCAAAAACAACACATCTCACTGATGAAACAGAATAATAGTATTATTTTGATTGAGCAACAAATAAGCAAAAAGTTTTTTATTTTTCAATAAACACTGTCTAAATGTCACTTTTTAGGTAAACGTGTACATTGCACCTTCTTAGCTGTGTACTCCGGCAGCCAGGCGGCAGGCAGCTTCTTCATAGCTATTAGTATTTAGTTCCATGCCATGTGTACATTTTTCCAGCTAAGTTTGTCCTTCATGTAGGTAAGGAAAAAGTAAGAAAGTCTTCCTTAAACCAGCTGCCTAGTAGTTCGAAGCAACAGACCGTACAGGGGCAGCACTGCATATCTCTATCAACCAATAAAAAGTCTCTACATTCTCTGGCATCTCAGTAAAAGGATTTGAAACTGTAACTTAAAAAAAAAAAAAAAACACGTGGTACACCCTGGTACCAGTGAGAGGTCCATGTCTATTAGTAGGGCCGTGCCGATTCACCATAAATCAATTAATTATGATGTGGAATGTGCAAAATCGACAGCAATTTCAAAAGTGTTGAAAAATCGATTATTTTTCATTATAGATAAAATAGAAAAACCTGAAAGTCTGGCCTGCGGCACAGACATTTTTTGGGGACGGACCGGCGAAACAGTATCAGCCATACAGCACATTTTCTGCACTTTCAGGCGTGTTTCCACTATTGGAACTTCAGGGTAATTTGACCGGACCTTCCCGATATGCACATGTCTCCACTTCATCAACCAGGCCGACAGGGCCGTTTTCAGGACCATTTCAGGAACCAACGGATTACCTGTGTAGGGGTATGTACTCGGAAATGCCCGATGGAGTAGCTCAGCGGGAGCAGTGGTTAAGTCGCACTGATTGTAATTCAGAGGGAAATGATGAGACGTTGCCAAATAACCAGCTTTGTAAAAATAAGAGGAGTTTCTGGTGAAGCAGTTTATAACAGCAAACAACACAGCAACAAGCCCTGCTTCTTCCATGTGGATCTCTGGTTATTTCTGCTGCTCTGTGCACCTTTTTGCGCTGGCTGATCAGTGACGCTACTCGCTGCTAAAACAGTGTGATATGCGAACGTCTTGAAAGGGCCGATTGAGTATGGAGACATGCCAGCTGAGAGGAGTGGGCCAGCAGATTACCCCGTCAGAAAAAGATCTGGTTAAATTACCCTGAAGTTCCGATAGTGGAAACGCGCCTATAGTTATGAAAGGAGCGTCTTTGTTGTTGTGTATCATGTTAGCAGCAACATCTTCTTTTCCCCGGACATGTCCACTTTTTCGGTGCCGTCAGGGGCGCCATCCCCAAGCTGCAGCTCATGTTTACCAGACAACAGCCCAAGTGTAGCTTTAAGTATGACACACGAAGGAAACTTCCTTCATTCCATCCCGGTGGCGACTAATGTGTGGCGGAGAGCACCGTACTCATAGCTGGCAGATTAGTTTCTGACAGCGAAAAAAACAAAGAATGGAGTATAGACTTTAAGGGTCTTTGGGAGAATGCTGCTTTTTATTTTCTATTACTTTGAATAGAAAGTACTTATTTACTCAGAATATAATTTCAGATTTCTGTGTCATTTTTGTCCTGTATGACTTAAAAAGGGAGCTATTATTGTTATAGGTTTATTTTCTAATACAGAAAATGTGTTATTTCTATTTAGATTTTAAAGTCATTCTGTAATGGTTGACTTGTAAAAACTGATCTTAAGTTTATTTTATTATTCTTTCCAACTTCATAGAGCAGGAATACTTTAAATATGCAAGTCAAAAGTCTTCAAGTAAACAGAGCACGTTTTTTAAGGATTGGACCAAGTGCCAAAACACATTTCTTTTAGCCTTCATTGAAAAAATGACCTCAATATGATTATGAAACATATTTTGGACATGTGTTGGTTTGATTTGTGGTTTTAAATAAATAAGACAGGACATCAAATGGTTTGGATACTTTAATTAATGGAAACTGGGTGAATTTAAGAGTAGAAAGTAGCCATGGAGGGAATGAAAAAAAAAACTGCTAAATGGGGTAAAAATATGCAACAAAAATAATATTTTTTATAATCGAATCATAGCACCCGAATCGTAATCGAATCGAAATCGTGAGGCACCTAAGATGGCACACCCCTATTTATTAGCATTTAAACCAAACATGTTTTGCACTAAGAAAATTCCCATGTGGTTCTCCACTCTTTTTCATATATGCTGTGTAGCTGTTATATTACAGACGGAATATGATCTACACTAACCTTTGGTAACCTTAGCTGCCAGACGTCAAACCGTCACAGCAGATGTCATTAAAATATTGTAGCAAGGAGAATTTTAATGATTTTTTCTAGCAAGTCTCACACAAACTCTGCTGTTTCTAAAGTCAAACACATATGTCCCTTTTTAGTCTCAAGAGCAGATGAGGCATGCTTTTTCTCACATTTTAATCACACTTATATTACTTTCTCATTTTTCTTTTTCCAATTTCCAATTAGAACAATTGTTTTTCATTCAATTCATTTAGCTTGCTACTGTAGTTCTGTCAACTTTCTTGTGAAAGTTACTTGCTATAATAATCTAAGGCATGACTGTTTTTACCTCGCTAAATGAAGAAAGGTACCAGCTCAGGAGTGTAGAAAAAAATCATAAAACAACATTTGAGGGATTGCTTGGATTAGAAGTTGTTGTTTAACTTGTTAATTTTGTGATCTTATGAATAGCGTCACAAACACCTTTTAAAGATTATAATAAAATGAAGAATCTATACACTGACAAATTAGACCTTTTCTGAAAATTAAACTTATCGAGGTGATAAAATGATGACCAAAACTCTTAACTACACCCCTTTTCCACCCACATTCTCTTCAAAGCCCGCCTCAGACAAGCAAAGAAACCATTACCAGTAATGAGAATCAATGAGGGTGTTAAAAAGTATTGGCAGACCAGCACAGGAGCTACTCTCTGTGGCGTCTTTATTAGTCAAGGAAAAAGCGAGTGCTGCTCTCAGTTCTGCCAGTTCTAAAAGGCAGTGCATTGATCAGAAGGTCAGGCCAAGCACTGTCCAACCCCTTAATAGTCTGTGTCATTCCTCATTCGCGCTTCAACAGCTGTCAGTCATCTTCCAGGTAAACCAAGGTCAGCATCACAGGTTTCATGCAGGGGTAAAGGTTAGGACTTAGACAGAATAAAGCCCAGATAATAAGAGGAGGAAATGAAAACTCAATCACAGTGAATTGAGAAAAAGTCTATAACACACTGCTAAGTTTCTCAACAAACGAAGCTATAATCCATAATTTTCTGCCATTTATCTCGTTTTTCAATGTTCAGTTCAAGAGTGGTGTCCTTTTTAACACTCAGCAAACTATTTCATGTAGGAATGCCAAGGAAGGCTCCTTTGTTATTTTGACATCAATATTGTTGCTATGGGCATTGGACAGATAATCATCAATATTATAATACCTGATTTCTATGCGTAAAGATGGAAATGTCCACGCGTCTGCACCAAGTGGTCAGGGGTGTGAATTGCAATCTGTCAAACTGACTGAGGGCCTTCAGATTTCTTCGTCACGGTTTAAAAAACCCCAGTGAAATACAGAAAATATTAGGTTAACGCGACCCCTGGTTAAGAGTGCTCTAGTCTGCTTGGAAGGACATTGGGTCCGCCCCAATCACAAATCGGGGATATTCAACGTGTTGGATTGCCTTGGCCCAATATTGCAGCATGTTTGTTGTGTTCCGAGGGCAAACAAGCATGCAGCCTGTTGATTGTGAAGTGTAGTCAATCAGAAAGCGAGGAAACTAGTCCACAAACTATCGCCAATGCAGGAATGCACGTCTGCCATGCCTATTTACTCTGAAGTCACATTTGACCCATGGTAACTCCAGATGAGCTGCAGAGGTTCACAGCTCAAGTGGAAGAATCTGGACAACCAGATGCCCGCCCCAAATCTGGCCTTTGTGGAAGAGTTGTAGAAGGAAAGCTATTCCTGAGAGACAGCTAGAAGAAATCCTGTTTGTAGTTTACTGCAAGTTATGTAGGAAACACAGCAAAAATGTGGATGGAGCTAAATGCAGAGTAACCAGTGAAGAAAATCTGCTAGAGGCTACAAAAGACTTGAGACAGGGGGTGAGAGTTCACCTTCCAACAGGACAACTACCAAATGGAAAATCTGTAGCAACAATTGAAAATTGCTCCTTACAGATGCTCTCCATCCATTCAGAAACAGATCAAGCTGTTATGCTATGTAAGAAAAAGAAAACATTCTATCTCTAAATTATACATAAATAGAAGTAATGACTCAGGGGGCTGAATACAAATGGAAAGTATTTTTAATTGTAAAATAAACCCTGAAAACAAAGTATTAGTTTCCTTCTATCTCAGGAGTCTGTGTTACTTTCTGTTGGTCTACCACATGAATCCCCACAAATACACAGAAGTTTGTGGTTGTGACATGATGAAAACGTGAAAAAGGAAGGCA